>CM037093.1:77781690-78435180 GCA_020916435.1 Oxytropis ochrocephala
CTCCGACGCTCAAGTAAGTTGTCGCTCGGGCAGGGTATCACAAGGTAAAGATAATGTACCTGATGCCATGTGCGAATGGCGTATATATACTGTAGAGTACCGACCGTGATGCGAGAATTTCGGCCGGCTAGCGCGAAGTGCGCTCCAAGAAACCGAGCTTGGGCTGGTTCGCTGGTGTGGGCCGACGGCTCAATGCTATTGGAACCTCTTGGACAGCGTACTATACTTCCATGGGACAGCCTTATCTGACTCGTAGGGAAAAGGAGCAGGGATTTCAATTACTATTGGTTGAGCCTTAGCTTGCACCAATCTTGGGTTATAATTGTACGGAATCTCAATGGGTCTTCTAACCTCTCTGCCACTATCAGAACGCAGAGTCAACACCTCTTCTTCCACATCAAGAGTTCCCACCTGAATTACACATCGATTCATCATATCTAGTAGGATCATCTTAAAACTTTCACAATCTCCCACACACGTGGAATCAGCACATCCATTCTCATGACAACATCCCCTTTTGATAACCCCTGCACTGTATAATTCTGCATGAATGACACTCAAGGGAGTCTTAACCTTCTCAACACTCCTTATCAACCGCCCAACGGAGCTCTCAATTGCATTGGTGGCCGGCTTTCCATGACCGGCGCAAGTTGGAGGTTATGCTCGGATTATTCTGCTTGAACGAAATCCAATTGGCATCAATTAAATCCTGGACCACGTGCTTAAAAGCTTTGCAGTCCTCTACCATGTGACCAACCCCTCCATCATGAAAACTGCAGGTCGCATTGGCATTGTAGCTTCTGGGGAATGAAGGTTGAAGAGGCTTACTTGAACGAGTATTGATCAGGTTTTTGGATATCAAATGATTAAACAGCTCAGTGTAGGTCATCGGGATGGGATCAAAACTGGTACGCTTCTTGTACTGGTAGCCCTGAGCTTTATGACCATCATTTCTTTGTTGGGGTGATACCGGCGCAGAACATGGGACTGCCTGCGGTGGAGTACCAAAGGATGAATTTCCTCCAGAGATCACATTGGTCTCCCCCTCTTTCTTTTTGGGGAAGTGAGAGGAGTGCTTCTTCTGCCCGCTTGAGCTGCCTGAGCTTCCTGGATTACTGAAGTGATTAACTATCTTCCCACTGCGTAAACCGTTTTCAAGTCTGTCTCCGATAACCACCATATCCGAGAAGTTGGATGAGACACTTATAATCAACCTGTCATAATAGATCGCCGGCAGAGTTTCCAAGAACATGTAAACCATCTCCTTTTCTGTCAAAGGCGGCTTTACTTGCGTAGTTGTACTCCTCCACTTCTGGGCGTATTCTTTGAAGGGCTCCTTGTCTCCTTTGCTCATGTGTTGTAGTTGTGACCGATCTGGGGCCAGTCCATATTGTACTTGTATTGCTTCAAGAATGCTTCTGACAAGTCCTTCCAACTATGAATGTCAGAGGACTGTAATTGCATATACCAATCTAGAGAGGCCCCGGCTAAGCTGTTCTAGAAACAGTGAATCAACAGTAAGGACCCATCTTTCTAACAAACATTGTGATGTGGCTGTCTGGACAACCGGTTCCACGGTATTTATCGAAGTCATGCGTTTTGAACTTGGGAGGGAGAACAAGATCTGGGACAAGGCATAAATCACAGGTGTCTCTAGCTCTGACCCCGAAACCTTCCATAGCCCTTATCCGTTCTTCAAGCACACAATATTGGTCTCTGGATTGAGGGTCTTCAAACATATGCCCCTGAGGAATGCCCATACTATAACAATACCCACCAAGCTGAGCAGCATTCTGAGGATATGCAGCAAGCCCTGGAGTGAAGGTTCTCATTTTTTTAACAAGCTTATTGAGAACCTCTTGGTCAAATATGGAGTGAAGCACAAGATAACAACTGCCTATCACCCTCAAATAAGTGGTCAAGCAGAGTTGTCAAATAGAGATAACACCTTTGGGGATGTCTCCATACAGGATTGTATATGGCAAAGCTTGCCACCTGCCTTTGGAGCTGCAACATAAGTCATTTTGGGAAATCAAAAAGCTCAACTTTGACTACGAGAAGGCAGGGGTAGCTAGGCTTTTGTAGTTGAATGAATTGGAGCAAATGAGACAACTTGCTTATGAGAGTGCAGAGTTGTATAAGGCCAAGACTAAGGCCTGACATGACAAGAAGATTCAAAGAAGAGAGCAAACAGAAGGGGCACAAGTTCTTTTGTACAATTCAAGGTTAAAGTTGTTCCCCAGAAAGCTCAAATCTAGGTGGTCACGACCTTTCAAGTTGGTGAAGGTGTATCCCCATGGAGCTGTGGAATTGTTTGATGAAGCCACTAGCACCACTTTCAAGGTCAATGGTCAGAGGGTAAAGCTGGAGATCATGTGGTGAGGGATAGAGTCACCACTAAGTTACAAGATCCCTAACACAAAACTTAGTCTGTTTGAGGACTCCTAAACCAAGAGTTTTATCTAATTTTATTTGTTTTTATTTTCCATTTTGCAGGTGTGTTGATCTAGGTTGGTGATCTGTGATCAGTTGTTGATGTGACAGCATCTTATGCTATAGCATCTGCTTCAGCACTGGTGCTGTAGCACTTGTTTTAGCACCTGGTGGTATAAGTGAGAAGACTCATAACTGTTTTATAAATAATAATAATAATAATTGTTCTCTCTCTCTCTCTTCAGACCTCACCATCATCATATCATCACTCACCTTCTGAATCACACCACCGGCTAAACAAACCCCTAATCTCTCTTCTCACCATTGAAACTTCAACCAACACATTAACCTCTCTCTATTCCACATTCAATCTACCATCAGCAAACCATACACACCCATGACTTCACCATTATCAAAACACACAACACCATCATCGCACCACAAAACATTGTCGTATCATCACTTAAGTTTCGGCACACCATTGCCTTCAATGTCTCTCTCATTGCTCCACCACCCACATCCCCACAACACTATCACCGTCAACCACCCATATTGTTCCTCTCTCTGTCTCCATCTTCAAAACCCCTCACCATCGAAATCCACAATCTCAAAACATCACAACTAACCACGCCCCTTAATTTCTTCGTTTATCTCACATTCGCCGAACTAAATCCTTATCCCAACTTCTATTTCATCTAGTTCGATTGCTATTCTTGTGATGCTTGAGGTGTAATTGGTTCATCTATTGTTGAATTGTGGTGTTCACCGTGTGTGTGTGTGTCTCTTGCTGTAAGTTCAGTTTCGTGTTGGGTCCTTTTACAAGCACTATGAGGACTAAGTCAACAGCTCTTAAGACCTCAGGGAGGTATGCTCAAAATCCTCCTTCTAAGGACTCTGAAAATTCCAAAAGGACCAAAATGGGTAAACAGATTGTTGTTCGGTCAAAGAAGTACATGAGTAGGTTGATCTTGGCTGAAAGAGGATTTAAATTGAAGGGAGCCCCCAAGAGCTTTGTCATTATGATTGCCGTTGTGGGCTGGGAAAGATATATTCAGCATCCGGTCTCTTACAATGTACCTGTCGTTCGTGAGTTCTATGTCGGCATTCCGGAGAGCGATGACGAAGGTAATCCTATAATTCATTCCATGGTTCGAGGTTGAAAGGTGGTTTTTAATTCTAAAGCTATTAATGACATCCTAGAGCTTGATTGCAAAGGTCCTGAGTTCCCTAGAACCAGAGGAAATGAAATTGATTATGAAAAGGTTGTCTTTGTTGAGGGCTCAAAGTGGAGCAAAAAGTCTAAAAATGATTTTAAATTGCCAAAGAATAGTTTGATTGATGAAGCTCAGGTCTGGTTCCCTTTTGTGCAACACACAATATTGCCTACCTCTCATACCCAAACCATTAGCAAAGAAAGATTGGTCTTGTTTGACCACATTTTGGCAGGTAAGTCGGTTGACATTGGGAGATTAATTTGTAAGGAGATATTGGGGTGCAAAGCAAAAGAAAAATGATATTTGTTCTATCCTTGTTTAATAATTGAATTGTGTGTAAAAGCTGAAGTGGATTTGGTGCCCGGTGAAGAGAAGGGTTTTCCTTGCCTACTGTGTTGAAGATAACACAAGGAGTGCTGCAGCATCAGGCTGTTTGGAACAGTTCATGAATCAACAAAGGGCAGTTTGGAGGTTCCAAAAAGAACAGTTTGAGTGGCGGCAGAAGCTCCTTACTGAAAATTTCAAGGGGAAATTGATTGATGACCATCCTCAATTCCCTGATTGGGTTTTGGAGGAGGATTTGGTTAACGAAGAATCCGAGTAAGAGCAAGAGGAAGAGCCTGAGCCATCCAAAGCTAAGGGAGTTAAAAAATGGAAGAAAAAGCAAGTTGATGATGAGGAATAAGCGGTTGAATGTGAGAAGGAAAATGAGGAACTTGTTGAAAAAGCGACTGAAGAGCCTCAAGTTGCTAGTGATTTTAAACCCCCCACTCCACCTTCCCATGAACAAAGTTCTCCCCAAAAATCCACAAGCCACTTCACCCACAAAATAATCAACCACATCACCTCCATCATCGAAACATACACCACTTCAGCCACAAAAAAACAAAAACTAACCACTAGTGACTGATCAACATCACCAAGCTCCAAACACTGAAATTCTTCAAAGAAAGACTGTAGCTTCTAGTGCTGCAGCACTTGATTCAGAGGGAAATGCTGAAGCATCAAAAAGGAAGTTTGTGACAAGAACCTTGGCTAGAGCAAATCCAGGAGTGCACCTCTCTGTTGTTGAGGAACCTGATGATCGGGTCCCTACATCTCCACCTGGGCATGAAGTTGAAAGAGATCCAGCTAAAGAAACTGTCTTGGAAAAAGTTGACGTTGTAGCATCTGAGGGTAGCACCAATGATGATGTTAAAGAACTTTTAAAGAAGAAGCCAAAGGTCTATAAAAGTAGAGCAAAGAAAGGAGGATTTGTTCGAACAAGCTCGAGGCTGAAGTTCCGGAGTTATTCCTAACTAAACCTCTCTTGTTTATGTTTGCTTGTTTAATATTCTGTTTTTGTTAATGTTGCTGAATTTGAATAACTGCTAGGTGTTGTAACACCTCTTTCTAGCACCTGGCAGCAGTGTAGTTTGTGTTGGTGTTGTCTTGTTGCTGTTAGGAGTAAACAAAAACGGAATATTAAACAAAACATAAACAAGAGAGATTTAGTTAGGAATAACCCCGGACTTCAACCTTGAGCTTGCTCGAAAAGATCCTCCTTTCTTTGCTCTGCTTTGATAGACCTTTGGCTTTTACTTTAGAGGTTCGTTGACATCATCCTCGATGTTGCCCTCAGGTGCTGCAACATCAACTTTTTCCAAAACAGCTCCTTTAGCTGGTTCTCTTTCAACTTCTTGCCCAAGTGGAGGTGGAGGGACCCAATCATCAGGTTCCTTAACAATAGAGAGGTGCACTTGATAACTCATATTTATATGAGTTATTTATGCCTTTATCCATGTAAATCAAGTGAGTTCTCAAGTAATATTAGTATCTTATTTCTCTAATTATTATAGTTATAGGAAAAGAAGGGTTAGAAATTGTTTTGTATTAATTTGGCACATCTGGTGCCCTTATGAGCAATTTAATGTGTTTTGTGAGTGCTGCAGTGTTAAGCGCTATAGCGTCTAACGCTATAGCAGCAAGAGGGCAAGTCATCTAAGTCTTTGAAACAACAAGTTTTTGGCGCCGTTGTCGGGGATTGCATTTAATTTATATTGTTTAAGAATTCTTGCAACCTTAGTGAGGTTTTACTTTGGTATTTGTTCTGGTGTGATAACAGGAAAAGCTATAGCGTATGCCCAGAACAGAACCACCTAAATTTGAGTTTGATCCTGAACCTGAGAGAAGATTCAGAAGGTTGAGACAACAACAGAGGTTACAACAACTCAGGCCAATTATGTCTGAGCATAACACTGCAACTACAGGTAGAGGTACTCTTGGGGGAAGAACTCCTACTCACTTTAGAGGCAGAACTCCAAGAGGAGGAAGGACTCCAAGAGGTGGAAGGCAAGGTTCTTTTACTTTCACTGAACCAGATGAAGAATATTGGTACAGAGAGAGGTTTCTGAATCAAGGACCTGATCAAATGGTAAATGACAAAGACAGGCTAATGAGGGACTATGTTGCTTTTGATCCAACCTCTATGGAAACAAGCATCACCAGACCTGTTGTAACTGCTACTCATTTTGATTTCAAGCCAATGATGTTTCAAATGCTCCAAACCAATGGCCAGTTTGGATGTTCTACTCAAGAAGATCCCTTTGCACATTTGAGAAATTTCTTGGAAGTGTGTAGTAACTTCATCATACCTAGTGTGAGTGAGGATGCCTTTAGACTCAAACTTTTTCCTTATTCTTTAAAGGACAGAGCCAAAGCTTGGCTAAATTCTTTGGAGTCTAATTCCATCACCACTTGGGAGGAAATGACAAAGAAAATAACATCTTTCAAGCAAAAGGATGGTGAAACACTGCATGAAGCATGGGAAAGGTGGAAAGAACTACTAAGGAAATGTCCACATCATGAAATTCCTATAGTGATTCAAATGGAGACTTTCTACAATGGGTTGGAAGCACCAACAAGGTCTATGTTAGATGTCTCATCTGGAGGTGTGATTTTAAACTCCTCCTACAATGAAGCTTGTGATCTTATAGAGCGTATTGCCATAAACAGATCTTCATGGCCTACTGAAAGGTTAAACCCTGCCAAAAAGGTAGCAGGAGTCCATGAAGTGAGTGAAGTTTCTGCTCTCTCAGCTCAAGTGGCAACTCTCACAAATATGATCAAGGGTCTGAGTACTGCAAACACTATAGCGTCTGACGCTATAACGCCTAAGGAATCAACTGTGGCTGCTATTGAACAAGCTCCCCCTGGAGAAATTAGTTGTGTATTTTGTGGGGGAGGACACCTTTATGAGGAATGCACCACAAATCCTGCTTCTGTGAATTATGTGGGGTACAACAAGGGCAACAACCCCTATTCTAACACCTACAACCCTGGTTGGAAGAACCATCCCAATTTCGGATGGGGAGGTATCATCGCTAACACAAGTACTAATGCTCCAAATATCCCCTAGGTTTTCCAAATTTCAACAGAGTCAAAGACAAAATGCTCCTGCTATGGATAACTCCATGGAATCTTTGCTGAGGTCTTTTATTAGTGATTGTAAGACAACTATGCAGACCCGTGAAGCATCTATAAAGACTTTGGAGAACCAAGTTGGGCAAATTGCATCTGCTCTTACTCAAAGGCCAAGTGGTGGACTTCCTTCCACTACTGAAACCTCAACATCTCATGCACCAGGCAAAGAACATGTGAATGCATTAACTCTGAGAAGTGGTAGGGATGTGACTGAGGCACCCAAAAGTGCAGGGTCAAGTGTTTCTGAAAAAGAAAAGACTCCTACTGACGCTATAGCGGTTGACGAAACACCTGAACCAAAGCTTGTGCCTGAATATCCTGCTCCACCTTATCCTCAAAGGCTAAAGAAGGCACATGAAGACAAGCAGTTTAACAAGTTTCTGGAGGTCCTAAAGCAACTGCACATAAATGTTCCTTTGGTGGAGGCTTTACAGAAAATGCCTAACTATGCCAAGTTTATGAAGGATGTTCTCACAAAAAAGAGAAGATTTGGAGAGTTTGAAACTGTGGCTATGACTGGAGAGTGTAGCATGTTGATGCAAAATAAGCTTCCAAGAAAATTAAAGGATCCTGGTAGCTTCACTATACCCTGGTCCATTGGGTATAGGAACTGCCAGACCTAGCAAGTATCAACTTGATGCCTAAGTCTATTTACAAACAATTGGGTATAGGAACTGCCAGACCTACTTCTGTATCCCTTCAACTTGCTGACAGGACTCTTGCCTATCTTGAGGGGATACTAGAAGATGTTTTAATAAAAGTTGACAAATTTGTTTTTCCTGTGGATTTTGTTATTTTGGACTTTGATGCAGATAAGGAGGTACCTATCATCTTAGGGAGACCATTTCTGGCTACAGGGAAGACACTTATTGATGTCCAGAAGGGAGAGCTAACAATGAGGGTTAATGACCAAGAAGTCAAGATTAATGTTCTGAATGCCTTAAAGCTCCCTGAAGACTTTGACGCTCTTTTGTTGTTTCTCTTGACCAAGTGGTTCAAAAACATTTTCAAAAGACCAATGACCACTTGGGAAAGGTTCTGAAAAACAATGAGGAATCTGAATTTATTGAAGAAGGAGCAACTCAAGAAGAAGAGTTGACTGTGAAGGAGGTTTGGGCTAGAAGATATGAGTCACTTGAACAAGAAAACTCAAACCTCAAGAAATGTGTTCCTTCCATTATTCAACCACCAATTCTGGAGCTCAAAGAGTTACCTAAGCACCTGAAATATGTTTATTTGGGGGAAAATGAGTCTCTTCCTGTAATAATCTCATCTAGTCTCACCAAAGATCAAGAGGATGAACTCATTGCAACCCTAAAAAGACATAAGAAGGCTATTGGGTGGCAAATGGCTGATATCCATGGGATTAGTCCAACTATCTGCATGCATAAAATTATTTTGGAGGAGAACTCTAAACACGGCATTGAAGGGCAGAGAAGGCTAAACCCTATAATGAAGGAAGTGGTGAAGAAGGAAATTCTCAAGTGGCTAGATGCAGACATTGTTTATCCTATCTCTGACAGTGCATGGGTGTCACCTGTGCAATGTGTTCCAAAGAAAGGTGGGGTAACAGTGATCACCAATGACAATAATGAGTTGATTCCTACAAGGACTGTACTTAGATGGAGGATATGCATGGACTACAGGAAGCTGAACAAGTCTACAAATAAAGATCACTTCCCTCTCCCCTTCATTGATCAAATGTTGGATAGGCTTGCAGGTAAGGAATACTATTGCTTTCTAGATGGCTACTCTGGTTACAATCAAAATTGCAATAGTTCCTGAGGATCAACACAAGACTACATTCACATGCCCCTTTGGTACATTTACATTTAGAAGAATACCATTTGGTCTGTGTAATGCTCCTGCAACCTTCCAGAGATGCATGATGTCTATCTTTTCTGATTTCATTGAAAAGCCTATGGAAGCCTTTATGGATGACTTCTCTGTGTTTGGAGAGAGTTTCCAACTGTGCCTGACTAACTTAGAAGAAATCTTGGTGAGGTGTGAAGAGACAAACCTTGTCCTAAATTGGGAAAAGTGCCACTTCATGGTGCAGGAGGATATTGTCTTGGGACACAGAATTTCAAAGAAGGGACTGGAGGTTGATAAAGCAAAGATTGAAGTCATTGAAAAATTACCTCCTCCCACAAGTGTCAAAGGTATCAGAAGTTTTCTGGGACATGCTGGCGTGTACAGAAGATTCATTAAAGATTTCTCAAAAATCTCCAAGCCTCTATGTCAACTACTGCAGCATGATACTACTTTCAACTTTGATGAGGCATGCCTTGAAGCCTTCCAGAAACTAAAGAAAGCTCTGATTACTGCACCTATTATTGTTACCCCTGATTGGAGTAAACCATTTGAGCTCATGTGTGATGCAAGTGACTATGCTGTTGGAGCTGTGCTAGGTCAAAGGTATGATAAAATCTTTCATTCCATATATTATGCAAGCAAAACACTTGTTGAAGCACAATTAAATTACACAATCACTGAAAAAGAGCTATTAGCTGTGGTTTTTGCCTTTGACAAATTTAGATCATACTTGGTGGGCACATAACTTATTGTTTTTACTGATCATTCAGCCATCAAGTATTTGATCTCAAAAAAAGATGCAAAACCAAGGATAATTAGATGGGTTCTCCTCCTCCAAGAATTTGACTTGGAAATTCGTGATAAAAAGGGGGTGGAGAACCAAGTTGCTGACCATTTGTCTAGAATTGAAGGAGAAAATGCAGGTGAAACATTTGGTGAAATCAAGGAGATCTTTCCTGATGAAAAGTTGTTAGCAGTAACTGTGCAAGTGTGTAACGCTATAACGGTTGCCGCTATAACGCAAGACGCTATAGCGGTTGATGCTACTGCACCTTGGTTTGCTGACATTGTGAACAACTTGGTTAGCAGAATTGTGCCTGCAGATTTGAAATACCAACAGAGGAAAAGGTTCTTCCATACAGTGAAGGAATACTATTGGGATGAACCATACCTCTATAAAAAATGTCAAGATCAATTGTTAAGAAGGTGCCTAGCAGAAGAGGAACAACCTCAAGTGCTAGAGCACTGCCATGCTTCCCCTTGTGGTGGACACCTTGGAGGAACCAGAACAGCTGCTAAGGTGCTGCAATGCGGATACTATTGGCCTACTTTGTTCAAGGATGCTCAAGAAATGGTGAAGAGGTGTGAAAAGTGCCAAAGGACTGGGAATATCTCCAACAAACATGAAATGCCTTTGACCAATATATTAGAGATTGAACTCTTTGATGTGTGGGGCATAGACTTTATGGGGCCATTTCATCCTTCTCATGGGAATTTATACAACTTGGTGGCTGTGGATTATGTTTCTAAGTGAGTTGAAGCTGTTGCTCTTCCAAACAATGATGTCAAGTCAGTAAGCAAGTTCATTCAGAAAAACATCTTCACTAGGTTTGGCACACCAAGGGCCATTATCAGTGATGAGGGATCTCACTTTTGCAACAAGTTGATTGAGTCTCTTCTAGGGAAATATGGGGTGAGACATAAAATTGCCATTGCATATCACCCCCAATCAAATGGGCAAGTTGAATTGTCCAACAGAGAGATCAAGAGGATGCTTAAGAAGATGGTGGGACCTTCAAGGAAGGATTGGTCAATTCATCTAGATGATGCTTTATGGGCTTACAAGACAGCTTTCAAAACGCCTTTGGGAATGTCTCCCTACAGACTTGTGTTTGGAAAAGCTTGCCATCTCCCTGTGGAATTACAACACAAAGCTCATTGGGCCATAAAAAGCTGAATTTTGAATATGATAAGGCTGGGAAAGCCAGAATTCTACAATTAAATGAACTTGAAGAGATTAGGCACTCAGCCTATGAGAGTTCAGCTATTTACAAAGAGAAGACAAAGCTATGGCATGACAAAAAGATCCATAAAAGAGAGTTGATTGAATGAGGTCAAGTGTTGCTTTTCAATTCAAGACTCAAATTATTTCCAGGAAAGCTTAAGTCAAGATGGTCTGGTCCTTTCAAATTGGTAAAAGTTTATTCCCATGGAGCTGTGGACTTATATGATGAAGCAACCAAGACCACCTTTAAGGTGAATGGCCAGAGGGTGAAGCAATACCATGGTGAACATATGGTTAGGGACAAGACCACTATTGATCTTCAAGACCTCTAACATTAAAGAGGAAGTCTGGCTGAAGACTCTTAAAGCAAGCGCTCTTGGGAGGCAACCCAATGGTTAACTAACCAAAATTTTTGAGTTTAATTTTTGTTTTGTGCAGGAGTGAAAATGGGATGTTGGAAATTTTTGCATGAAGTGTTGTGGAACATTCTAGCGCTGTAGCGTTAGGTGTGTTATTGGCGCTATAGCGCTAAGGTGGATTGTCTGGAGAATTTTTCAAAAAGAAGTTTTTAGTTGGTGACGTGGCGCGCACGTTTCTGATACTGTTAACCGCTGCGCCCTAACATGCCACGTTTCACCAACTCCCATCACTTTAAGTCACTCAACCCATCCCCAACGGTCAATTCATAACTTCCCCAAATTCCCATAACCTCCAATCCACCCACTCTCTTTCTCTCTCGCAATTTCCAACAGTTACCGTTATCTTCTTCTTCGTCATCTTCAACCATCCCAATTCACCCATATCTCAATTCCATCTCTGAAACCGAATCTTACATTCCTTCACAACTAGAAATCCCTAATTTTCTTTGTGATCTTCAACTGTGCAAAAATGGTGAAGAAGCAATCCATTGCAAAATCCCCTAGAAAAACCAAAGCAACTGAGCCCAGTTCTTCCAAAACCTCTGATCCTCAGAACGACCCCAAGCGCTTCTGGAGAATGAACTTCATAGCAGAAAGGGGTTTCAAATCTTACAAGGTGCTTGACGCTTTCACGTCAACTGTTACAGCGCTAGGGTGGGCGAGTTTTGTGAAGCATCGTGGTGACTACGTAGTACCTGTGGTGAGAGAGTTCTATCAGGGCATCTGTAACGCCCCAAAATAATTTAATTATTCATTTAATTAAGTTATTTGAGGCTTACAACATTTTAGTAAGTTAAATAATTAATTTAGAGTTCTATTTTATTCAGGAGGTGTTTAAGTATGTGAGGTGGTGCAAATAAAGGGCCCATGACCCATTAGTAGGCCCATATTCAATGAAATAAGCTTAGGGTTATGGTCTCCTTCATTTTCAGAAAGAAAAGAAAAAAAAAGGAGAGGGAGGAAAGAAGAGGAACCGGCGGCACACCTAGGGGAGAGGAGGAGGGAGATTTTCTTCATCTTGGCTCTTGGTAAGGGGATTTTGGTCCCATTCTCTCTCATTTTTCTTCCTCTTTCCATTTATATAAGTTTCAAGCTCTCATTCCTTCTCAAATTCGTTTTACCATTGAAGGAGTCTGAAGCTCAAGGTTTGTTTGAGTGGGCATTTGGTGGTTATTGGAGTTGTGGAAGGAAAATGCTTGTGTTTCTTCAATTCCTAAGGTTAGGGGGCTCTCTTTTCATTCATAATAGGTTATATGATGAGTATTCTATGTGGGTTAGGTTTTAGGATAGTTAATTGATTGATTTGTGTTATTTGTCTTGGTTGGTGTTGTGTTGAACTCAATTTGATGAACCCATGTTATTTGTTGTTAAGATGAACTTGAAATGAACTATGAACATATGTTGCCTACAAGGTGTTTGATGATATTACTCTATGAGTTTTGAAGGTGAATTTACTATGCTTATGTGTTGTTTGATGAAATGCATAAGTATGTGATGATTATAATTGGTTTTGGTGATTGATCATGATGAGTTTTACTTGCTTATGGTTTCTGTGCGTTTCTGGACGCTGTTTCGGTCTTTCTGAAACTGGTACTGTTTGGTTGATCCAAAAATTGTGTGTCTTATTGTTTTTGAAAATAGACTTAAGGCCGGTCGTTTTGGCACTGGTTTCGTTAAATTTGAAGTTGTGTAGCTCAAGTTATGAGTCTCCAAAGTTAGGTCAAATTTCTGGAATCAAACTGTGAGTAGGTTCGGTTTTTGCAGGTTTTGTGTTCTCAATTGAACTCTGTTTTGAATGATTCTTATTTCATTGAAAAGTAGACTTAATTCTCTACGAAATAGGCACTGGTTTCACGAAATTTCATTCAGAAATGAGAAGGAAAATTTGGTTACAAGTTGGGTAAAGGGTTCTGTCCGATTTTGGTACCTCAGTGTAGTGTTTTGAAAAACTGTACCAACTGGATACTTATTTTGAAAAACTAAAATCATAGGTAGAAACTACACTCAGAGAGCTTTCCAATGAGTGGTCTTTTGTTGAAATCCGATGTCGTTTGCTATTTTAATTAATTCGCTGAAGTAGGTGCACTGCTGTAGGAATTCAGCACTTGTGCTGTGTGGCTGCCGGTGGTCCCTGTGTTGCCACCAGGCGCCATCTTATGTGACAGTTTAGTCCTTGTAGTGACAGTTTAGTCCATGACTTTTGGTGTTGATGTATTCAGTGAGTTTGATGTTAGCCATAGAGCTATTGATTGATGTGTTGGTGTTAGCCATAGAGCTATTAACTGATGGTGTGTTGGTGAATTGGTGTTGGAATTGGAGTTGAGGCATTGTGCCACTATTGTGTTGTTTATGTGTGTTGGTGAAGTGGTGTAGGTGTGTCTAAATGCAGTTTGCCTATTTTGACTTCCGTGTCGGTGACTTAAATATTCTATTAAATGGTTTCAATGTAACTGGGAGGTTAATTGTTAGCTCTAGAACTATAATTTGAGGTGTGATAATTGGTGGTGTGTTTAATGGTGAAATTAATTATTGGTGAGTAGGCTTCGGCCTTATTATTATTTATTGGTGAGCAGAAGGCTACGGCCTTATTGGTGATGTGCCCTCAAGGCTTATTTGGGTGATGGTGAATTAATTAATAGCAATGGTGAGTCTATTAATTTTTGGTGATGATGCTTATTGCTCAATGTAGTGAATATGGTGTGTATGGTGCATTATTCATGGCTACGGCCTTATTGGTGATGTGCCCTCAAGGCTTATTTTGGTGATGGGATCCACATGCATATGCCCTTGGTGTTGGGTTGCATTTCATACATTAATCATGCATTCGGTGGTATTTCTTGGAGTTTGTGGATTCAACGATATATGTTTATATGGTTGTGAATTGGTACTTCTAGTTGCCTTCCCTAGTATAATGCTTATCCTATTTGCTATTATTTATGTAAAGAGACTCACCCTACTGCTTTTATGTTGCTTCTCATGTCGGCAACGTGCAGGTGATAGCGATTGAAGGTTCTCCTACCTTCTAGTGGGTCTGTAGAGTCATGCTCTGATACGTAGCACCGGGGGGCGTATTAGTTTATGTTTTATTCGACTTGATGTTGTTTCACTCTTTACTTTGTGATGTAAAAGAGTTATTATTATTATTTTGAGATATTCCGCTGCGAGATATTCATTATGGCTGTGATGTACTGAGACAGGTGTACTTGAGGGCTCGTCTCAACTTTATGTGCTATGTATCATTGACATTATCTATGTGAGCATGTATTTGATGTTAGCTCGTTTTGAAGCAAATGTGACACTCGCTTTCAATTGTGTGAAATATTTTTGAAAACTCTAATTTTATTAATTAAATAGTAGTCTATTAGAAGGGGGTGTTATAGCATCCCACCTCCAAAGGAAGGAAAACCCCAAACCTATTATGTGGTTAGGGGTGAGATTGTGGATTTCAGCCCTAGTGCCATTAATGAGTTTTTCAAGCTGGGATATTCTAGAAAGGCCTTGGAGAAGAAACTCAACACCTAGAGAAGAGAGGAAATGGAGGAAGTAATAAAGAGGATATGTTCTGAAGAATCTACCTGGGAGAAGTTT
Source organism: Oxytropis ochrocephala (assembly GCA_020916435.1). Classification (NCBI taxonomy): domain Eukaryota; kingdom Viridiplantae; phylum Streptophyta; class Magnoliopsida; order Fabales; family Fabaceae; genus Oxytropis; species Oxytropis ochrocephala. Next base: position 77,796,627 of record CM037093.1, read on the forward strand.
GGATCCGAGTTCAAGCTCAAAAAGACATTTTTGGTGGATGAGGCTGCAATGTGGTTCACATTCATCAGGCACTCTCTGATGCCCACCTCACACACCACCTTTGTGGAAAAGGACAGGCTGATAGTCCTTGATGCAATCTTGGAAGGGGACAGTATTGATGTGGGGAAGATAATTGCAAGAGAAATTGAGAAGAGCAGAATCAAAACTGATGGTAATCTCTATTTTCCCTATTTAATTACTGAACTGTGTAAATTGGCTGAAGTAGAAATAGAGATCAGAGATGAGAGAAGATCCCCTCTTGGGGCAATACCTGATGTCTTCAAACCAAGGCAAAGAAGTGCCGCTATAGCGTTGAGTCAACTGAAAAAGAATCAACAGGCACTCTACAAGTTTGTGAAGGCCAAATTTGAGTGGGAAAAGTCTGTTTGGAGAAGTTGTCAAGAGGAAAAGAGTTGATGGAGCCACCAGTGTTCCCTGAGTGGTTGATAGATGAAGAGGGTGTTCAGGAACCACCTCAACAAGATGAAAGGATCACCAAAGAGGCTACCCCTGAGGAGCCAAGAAAAAGGGCAAGAAGCCTAGTACTGAAGAAGGTGAAAAACCCATCACAGAAAAATAGGAAGGATAGCAGTGAAGAATCACTGAACACTGAAGAATTGGAGGAAATAAGTGAGGAGGATGAGGAAGAAACTAGGAAAAAACTAGGCACCATTGCTCCCATCTCCACAAACCCACAATCAAGTCATCCCAGATACACCACAGTCTGAAAACACCATTTCCTCACTTAACCCAACATTACCCAACTCACCACCACAAGCACAACAAACACCACCCATTCCTGAACCAACCCAAACAGAATCCCAAACACCATCTCCCATAACTACAGAAGAAGCAAGTCCAGAAATGTCACTGTCATACCCCAATTTTGTCCGACTAATTGAAAATCAAACAAAAGTATATTTTTGTGAACGTTCGATTCTAATCGGTACTTTCTTGTCTTCAAAAGTGTATCGTCGTAGGCGTCTAATCGTGTAAGCGTGTCAGTCGGTACTCGTTAGCGATTTTACGTCATTTATATTATTATTAGTAGAAATTTAGTAATAAAAAAGTAAATAATTTTCCTATTGATATTAAATAATTAATTATTATTACATTATAAAATATAAAAAAAATTACAAAAGTAAAATATGTAACGCCCCAAAATAATTTAATTAATTATTTGATTAAGTTATTAGAGGCTTACAATATTTATTTAAGTAAATTAACAAATTAGAGTTTTATTTTATTTCAGAAGAGTGCTAGCGAGCGAGGTATCACTGGGTAGGAATTGCGTACCTGACAATATGGATGGAGATGGTATTTATACCATTTGGGCGACTGGCCGTTATGAGAAATACGGCGGTCGCGAGAATTGCGGACAAGACACGGTCTCGGGCCGTTTTCGCTGGGTTGGGCCGCTGGCCCATTTCTAACTACACCTCCTTGTATTTGCTGATACGCCCCGGAACTGTAACACCCTAAATGATTTAATTAAGTAATTGATTAAATTATTTAAAGTGTTGCACTATTTTAATTATATTAAATATAATATAGTGTTTTATATTTAGTATTTTATTTTTAATTAGAAGGGAGTGGTATTAGAAATACCAGAGTCATTGTTTTGGGCCGTGAGCCCAAGCCCAATGACTTAGGCTCCTAGGGTTGGTGCATTTCGCACCAAAGGAAGGAACAAAGAAAAAAACGAAAGAGAGGGAGAAGAGAGAAGAGAGGACGGCGCTCCAAGAGAGGAAAAGAGAAAGGGCTTGATCGCAAGGGAGAAAGGAGAAGAGGAAAGCTCCATAGTTGCTGTGGTTCTTGTACGTGACTTGGTGAGACTCAATTTCTACGGTTAATTCGAGGTAAGGGGAGTCTCACTCTATAATAGAGGAGATAATGGGTTTTATGTGTATCATAGGGGTTGTTTGATGCTAATTGATGATTGCATGATGATTTGATTTCTTGAATTTGATGAATTTGTTGGTAAAATTGATTTAGAGCGTGAGTTAGGGTTTTACAATATATGATTTCGTGATTTTGATGTAATTGATGATTTGGGTGTGCAATTGTTTGTTAATTTGTGAAATTGGAGGTGTTAGAATGATTATAATGTGGATTGGTTTGAGAGAATTTGTAGAATTTGGGGATTTTGATGTTGGGGCGCCATATGGCTAGGATTGGTGCGCCCAGTGCTTCGTGAGGAGGTTTCGGGAATGTTGAAGTGCGGCGCGCAATTTCCTAGAGAAATGGCGCTGTGTCACTATAGCGATGGCTCGGGTGAGTGTGTTTCTTTGTCTGGGCGCGAATGTGGGTATTTTAGGGCCCGGGGAGCGAAACTTGTATTTCTGGGCACATTTTCTCGTGCCAAATTTTGTATTCACCTGCCCAAATTCATTTTTAAGTGTTTTGGCTCGAGTAGTTTTCTGGTTGCAGGTGTCATTTTGAAAATGTCCCGGTGGGGGTGATTTTGTGTGTGTTTTGGGGCCCGGGGAGTGAAACTCGTATTTCTGAACATATTTTACCGTGCCAATTTTTGTATTCACCTGACCAAATTCATTTTTAAGTGTTTTGGCTCGAGTAGTTTTCTCGTTGCAGTGTCATTTTGAAAATGTCCCTGTGGGGTGTGATTTTGTGTGTGTTTTGGGGCCGGGGAGTGAAACTTGTATTTACAGCACATTTTCTCGTGCCAAATTTTGTATTCACTGCCCAAATTCAATTTTAAATGTTTTGGCTCGAGTGGTTTCCTGAGTACAGGTCTTATTTTAAAAATGTCTCGGTGGGGGTGACTTTGCGTGTGTAAAGGGGGTGGCTTGGGTGAAACTTACTTTTCTGGGCATATTTCACCGTGCCATATTTTGTATTTACCTGCCCAAAAACCTTTTTAAACATTTTGGCTCGGGTGGTTTTTGGTTTGAAAGTGTTGAGTGTCTTTGGGTCGGTAGGGGCGCCAATTTGTCTTTGCCCAGCGCCTAGTCTGCTGCACGTGTCTCGAGATCGTATGCGGAACTATGTCTGAGTTTGTGTCTAGGTCTGTGTTGCCCAGGGGGGGCGCCAGATTGCTAGAAAAGTGGCGCCCAGAGGTGTGTTGCCACGGGCGCGCTAAAATGTTGAGTTTACGCGCCTAGTCTTTGTGTTGCACCGAGCGCGCTGAATGTGGGGAAATGGCGCCTAGTCTTTGCCAGTGCCTAAGCGTGTCTTTGTTTTGGTCCCTAGGTGACAGTTTGGTCCCTAGATGATTGTTTTGGTCCTAAATGGTGGTTTAGGTCTCTGAGTGAGGTTGAGTACTCTAGAGGAGAGTAGTCCTTGGGGCTCAATGGTGTTGGGAGTGTATAATGAGGTGATTGAGCATGCCATGGGGGCATGGGCCGGAGGGCCAAGCCAGGAGGGCTATAAAATGAGATTAACACTGAGGTAAGAGTTAATGGGTGTATTGAGCTGTTTGAGATTGTGTTTGTGTTGTACATGGAGTCTCATGCATACATTTGGCTGCGGTCGTAGAGTTTATAAAATGAATTGTGAAGCCTGAGGGCGGCCGGAGGGCCAGAGTCATGAGGACTCCATTATTGATGAGAATGCCTGAGCGCGGCCGGAGGGCCAGAGTCATGAGGACTCCATTATTGATGAGAATGCCGGAGGGCAATATTGAGAACGCCGGAGGGCAAATGGTACCACATGCATAATTACATTGCATACATTCTCATGAGTGCATTGAAGGTTATTGAGTGTTGATTGGTGTGTTTGAGTATGCGGTGAACTGTGATTGTATATATTGCTTATTATCACTTTTATTATATAGTTCGAGACTCACCCTTTCTGTTGTTGTTTACTACAGGTAGTCATGAGTGAGGACTTGATATCTTCACTATTTCCCCGAGTCGGTCTGCTCTGATACGTAGCACCTAGGGGTTGGGGTTTAGACTGTTATTGCTTTGTTTTGCTCACTGTTGAGCACTCATATATGATTCTCTATGTATACTTGTGATGTAACTCTGATTTCCGCTGCATGTTGTGAGATTGTTTACCACGTGATTATGGTGTTACGTATTTTGATTATGTTTATGAGATGAATTGTCTGTTGAGTGTTTTAAGAGAGAAGTGTGACGCTCCATTTAGTGAAAAATGATTTATGTTATACTATTAGTGTGCTCATTGACTATGGCTAAATTGTGGTTCGCCACTAAGGTCAGATTTTATCTTTGCTACGTAGCACCGGGGGGGCGTCTTAGTTACTTTGTCGTTTTATCTTATGTTTTAAACTTCCATTTGGTTTTGTATTTCTATATTTTACGTTGTGATATTTCCGCTGCGATGGTTTTTACGTTATATTGACTGTGGTGCTATGTATCTCGTACATTAAGTCTTTAAGAATTAATTTGGAGTTATTAAGTGTGGTTATTTTAAATGTGACACCTTCTTGTGGTGGCACTAAAAGTTTTTTTTTACTCTGATTTTTAAATTAATTAAATAGTAGTTTATTTAGAAAGAGGGTGTTACAAAATACAAAAGACAAATAAACGTAAACAAGAGAGAGGCATAAACAAAACAGGATCTTCTAATTTGAGCCTATAGTTTAATGCCCTTTCATCATGTTTCTTTTTTCCTTCCCCAAATTAGATCCTAGTCTCCCTCTGCACTAACACAGTGTCAAGTCTCTGCAACCAGCAAACCGTCTCAGCAGAAGAGTCAAAGGGAACCCACCAGATTCGTGTATGCAACAGGGATTGAAAGAAGGAAAATTGTGCTCATAACACTTTATACACCAAAGCATGAAATGTTTGAAAAAAAACACAAAACTGAGATGCAGATAAAATTGACTTGACATTGTAATATTCTATTCAAGCCTCGCTATATATTCAGATTTTAGCAGCAACAAAAGGGGGGGAGCACATTAAAAAAAAACCAGATACACAAACACACTGAAGCACAAAGGGAAGATTTTCAGAACAACAAAAAATGTTTAGAGAGAAATGAGTGATAAAGAAGAAGGAACAGAGGAACCACAACAACTATCACCACCTCAATAACAACCACCATAGCCACTTTCTACCACCACTCAAACCCCATAACCGAAACCCATCTCACAACCACCATCCCTTTCCCCCCTTCAACAACAACCGCAAGCCATCGCGAACCACCGCCATCTCAGCCCCTCACCTTCGTTTCTCTCTCTCACCGCTACACCGCCGCCGACGTTCTCCCACTCACCATCGGCGCACCAACGCCGGCGACCCTCTGTCTTCGCGAGCTCCTCCTCCTCTCCCACAGACTTTCGCTCACTCTGTTTCCTCTCTCTCAGGTCCTCCCTCTCTCCCTCACTCTCTCTCTCACTCTCCCATCCTCTCAGTTCCTCTCTCTTTGACATTTCTCTCTCTCTCTGCGTTTACGGCGCAAGAAGGAGAGGGATATGAAAATAGGATGTCCCTAAACTAATCTTTTCATTTTATATCCTGTATGTTTGGTTTGTAAATTTATTTTAAGATCTTTAATCTACACGCCCTCTATTTACTCAGCATACCCGCAAGCCCACTTTCATTTTTTCTACAAGCCAGCGCCCCTAACCAAAAATGCTATTGGGCTTTTACCAGACACACCCCTCTCCCCAGCCGAGGTGGCCTGCTTACTAGCCGAGGTGGTACCACTCTCCCCAGCCGAGGTGGCACCACCCTCTCCCCAGCCGAGGTGGCCTGCTTACTAGCCGAGGTGGTACCACTCTCCCCCAGCCTAGGTGGCCTGCCTACCAGCCGAGGTGGTACCACTCTCCCCCAGCCGAGGTGGCACCACCCTCTCCCCAGCCGAGGTGGCTTGCCTACCAGCCGAGGTGGCACCACTCTCCCCAGCCGATGTGGCCTGCTTACCTGGCAGTCCTGTTACATTTGTGGATATCAAGAATTTACAACATATCTGTGTAGATATCAAGAGGTTTCTATTGGTTCTGATAACCAACTCTAACAAATCCAAAGAACTTAAAAACCTAATTTTCGACTAGCTCTAGTTCTCGACTAGCTCTAACAACATTTGTCTATTTTCTTTGATCTTTCTTATAACACACCCCATGTTTTCTTATACAACCATCTAGCAGCTAACTAGCACCCCATTTTTACTAGTATCCCCCTTCAACTTAGAACTACGTCGCTTTGATTCCCATTTGGGATACGTAGGAGCGAGCCACGTTCTCGTCAAGCGCAACAAATAAAAATCCTTTTCGCAACCATAAACATTAGCATTTTTCATAATAAAAAAGAATCATTTTTAAACCCATTGTTGCTAGTGGCTAATCAGAACCTTTGTTCGTCTAGCCATCGGTGGCAATGTCTTTTTCCAAAGAACAATAAGCGATGGTCACCCATAACTTTGGTTAGTTTGATCATTCGTGCCAATTAATCTCTTTCGAAAACCATTTTCAAAAAGATCAAATAAAAAACGAGTCGCTACTAGCGGTCAATCAGAACCTTTGTTCGTCTGACTAGTGGCGGTGACTCCCATTTTTCAAGAGTATTTAGCAGTGATTACTCATAACCTTTGTTAGTTTAATCATTCGCTAAATACTCGTCCTATTTCGAAAACTCACGAAAAAGATAAAAAAAACAAAAACCTTTTCATGACAACCAAGAACTACGTAGCTTTGAATTCTCCATCGCACCAGGAGATACGTAGGAGCGAGAAGCCAACTCTCGTCAAGCGCCAAAAATAAAATTTTTTATTAAGTTTTCCCATTCACTTCAAACAAGAAATAAATAGACAAATCTAGGTATTTTTCAAATCAAACGTTAAAACCACACACTTAGTTAGAGGTTCCCTTTAGGCTAATACCTTCCTCACACGTAATCGACCCCCGAACCTATATCTCTAGTTTTCAAAAAACCATCCGCCTTGTTCAAAAGACCTTTTTTCAATGTTTTGGTCTTAAAATTAAAATATTGGTGGCGGCTTGAAAATTTTTCCACGTTGTACATCGAGAAACCAAAACCGGATTTTTCTGGTGCAACAAATGACTTCATCGGGGACTAAAAAAAATAGAAAAACATTTTTTTTAAAAAGTGGGTCAAGCTTAATTAATTAAGTGTGTGATTTGTGTGATTGATTTGAATATCTTGTTTTGACTTCTATGCTTTCTTCTTTTTCATACTTTCATGTTGTATTCATGTGCATTCTTCTGCTTCTCCTTCTATGTTTGCCTTTGTTTAAGGTAATAGATGGTTGCTTCTTTGCTTAAATGCTTAGTTCCCTCATGCATTTCCCCAATCATATCATGTCCCCTTTTCTTTGCTCCCTTTCTTGAGGTAAATTCATGCATTTTCCCCTCTCTTATCATGTTCCCCTCTTCTCAGCTCCCTTTCTTAAGCAAGTAGTGCGTTGTTGTTGGCCCCCTAGGCTTGTTTGTATGTTATTGAACCCTAGAGTAGACAATATGCTATTGTCTGGACTGTTCTGGATTTTCATTTGCAGGTAGGGTAGTTTTTAAGGAAATGCCCTTCGCACACACACACTTGTACCTTGAGATTATATGATTAGAGAAAGAGACCATAACCCAGGTCTGTTAGGATACCTTAGGACGAGTGGATTCGAGTAGTGGGAGCCCATCAGGACCTTTGTTCGTTTGGCTACTCGCGAAAGTTTCAATAAGAGTTGTGTTCTTTCACGATGCTTCGTATCTAGTAGTTTGCTGCATTTACGGGGATTTTCATGAGAGGGACTGTGGCTCTGATGACCTTTGTGAGGGTGTCAATAGAGCTACATGAGAAGATTATCCCTAAAATACCTTAGATCATAGGTTCTACCCCCTTTTAGGTCACAAGGGCTTTCCAAATTGTGTGTTGCATCGTTGCATTCAGTTCAATCAATTTTTCCTTCAAAATTTTCGAAAATCAAAAAATATATGCTTTTCCTTTTAATTAAGCGCCTATATGAGGTGGCATATAGTGTGAAAATTTTCAAATCACCACCTGTAAATATCTTCTTTCTGCAAAAACACAAAAAGAGGCATCACTGCATCATTACATCATTTGCATCATCTGCATTAAATAAAACCCAATTTTGAAAAATCATTCATCATGCATCTAAGTTGTTTGCCGGGATTGTACTTAATTCAAGGTTTCCGGTTGTCAAGAGAATAGATGTAGAGGGTTTGAAAGAGTTTGTTTCCTTGATGGAGTCAGAAGAGAGGGATCTATTCGGGAAGGCTTATGGTAACCTCCTCAGATTTTTACAATTAGATGTCCAAGAGAGTGCTATTATGGCCCTGAGCCGATTCTATGATCCAGACATTCGATGCTTCCTCTTCAAAGACTTTCAATTATCACCAACTCTCGAGGAGTATGAACAGATTCTGGGGTTCTCAAAGTCAGAGTTAGCACCTTACCAATATCAGAAACATCGGTATTCAAACCAGAGACTCTCTTTGTTGTTGCAAGTCAGTGTGAAGGAATTAGAGCTTCATAAGGAAAAGAAGAACCGTATCAGGGGTTTCCCGCTAAGTTATTTCGAAGGTTTATTGAAGTTTTATGCCCAGAATAAGAAGTGGGGTCCTTTCAAGCAGCTGTTAGCCCTAACTATTTTCGGGATCGTCCTTTTCCCTAAGGTTGAGAAGTTCATTGATGAGACCGCTATTGGGCTTTTTCTAGCATTCATAAGTAAAGAAAATCCGATTAACCCTGAACCAGCAATCCTTGCGGATACCTACTATTCCTTCACTCATCATCGTGTGTTAGGAAAGAAGAAGGTTGCTTGCTGTTTCTATGTTCTCTACACCTGGTTCTTCAACCATGTTGTCACTCATAAGACGAAAGCTGCGGACTTAGTAGAATATGCCCTGTGTTGTGATGTAGAAGCAAGAAGTGCACAAGAATGGGTGCACATTTTAGAGAATCTCAGTGCTCTCAAAGTCTGTTGGTTCAATCATCAGTGTTGGAAAGATAGGCCTTCAATACTATTTCAGTGCGGCAATTTCCAGAATGTGCCCTTAATGGGAACCCAAGGTTGCATGAATTACAATCCTTCTCTCACCATCAGACAGCTTGGGTATCCTATGAAGAATGCACCCACTGAAGACATGTTGGCCCCAATCTTTCTCGATAAAGAAGATCCAAAGAACCAAGGCTTGCTTCAGAAAATTTCAAAGGCTTGGGAGGGTATAGTTTACAAGGATAAAGAGGAGATCACAAAGAAAACGGGTGATGTTACTTTCTACCAATGGCTTCACCAAAGAATTAAAGATGTTTGCCCGCCTCGTCAGAATTCATCGTCAGTTGGGAAAGAGTCCCAGAGCTTCACGTTCCAAGTCTCAAAGAAATAAGTGAGGTCAAGTCTGCTTTGCTCAGGGTAGAAGAAGAAAAGAAAGCCTTACAAGATAAGTTGGGGAAAGTAATTTCTGAGAATAGAAAGTTAAAGAACGAGAACGAGCGCAAGGCCGAAGCTCTCAAAGAAAGCAGCAAGAAGCTTAAGAAAGAAGAGGAAAGTAATCAAAAAATGAAGGAATATCTGAAAAGTACCAAAGATGAGGTGAAAAAATCGAATGCCAAGGTGGGTGAGGAGAGCTGCAGAGAAATCACTAGAGGAATTCAAGAAAAAGTCTCAGTCTACGACGTGTGAGCTTGAAAGTCAAATAAGGTGCATCAAACAAGATAGAGATGCAATTGAGAACATCTTTAGAGAGTATCAGCAGGCTTTGCGGATGGAGCAAGAGAATTCAGATGAGCTAAGAAGGAATCTGAGTCACATCAGTGATGCTTACCGACAGGTGAGAGAGGAGAGTCAGTATTGGGAACACCGTCTTATCGAGCTAATGGGTAGGATTGAAAAGCAAGAAATCATAGTTGAGATGAGGGCAGAAATTCAACAGTGGAAGAACAAGATCTCCAAATTAGCATGATTGGCTAACCAGGCAGTGAGGGATGTTCCCAAGAGGTTGAGAAAGGCAGAAGCTGAGATGCTGCCTTACAACACTCCGATGCGAGTATATGAGTTCGTGGAGTACTGCAGGTCTCTGACTGAGGAACTCATTGAAAGGGCAAGAGAAGCTGCTGCAGCTAGCAAAAAGAAGAAGAACCAAGAGAAGATGAAGGCAATAGGTTTCTAGATTTTAATTTTCCTTGTTAGAATGTTCACTAGGAAATTGTAATTTTTCTTTTTTAAAGAATGTTGTGTTTTTCTTTTCAAGGCGTTGTATTGCACATTTAAGGATATTGTATCTTGTTCTTCTCTGGGAATGATTAAAGATATGATGCTTGAATGAAGTACGTTTATCTCACTTATTGATCCCAGCCGCGTTATGTTCTTGAAAATATTTGAATATACACCTACGACAAGAGCAAGTTGCACTGTGATTCCCGGCAATAAACAACAAATGACATAAAAAAATCATGTGCATTACATCACATTCATTAATTTGCTCCTTTGCTTATTAAAATGTTAAGTGACCCCAATCAACCTCAACCAGAGAATCAGAATCCTCCAGCTTCAGGCTCAGAGAATGGAAATGGAACAAGCCAAGGCCCCTGCCATGAAGGAACAGATGAGCGAGATGATGAGACTCCTGTTGTCCTTGAAGAATGGAAATGACTTTCAAGCTGCTCAGTGGCCTCCTTATGGCCTTCCTTTGGGTTATATTCCTCCAAATCAAGAAGCTAACCCAGGAACTGGTCCCGTGGCAATAGTTGAGAATGTACAGCCAACGTCCGTCGGGTCAGAAGGAATGACTGGTGAACCCCTAGTTCACTCCATAGCCAGCTGCCTTTCCACAGACTCAAGGCTTCGTGTCTGGAAACTCCGTTTACCCTCAGGTTCAGCACTCAATGCCTTCACCTCCTTATGGTGTAAGTCATTCCCCTCAAGTCTATTCCGCTGAGCACCAACAGACCAAAGAGCAGTTCCAGATGTTAGAGGAAAGACTAAGAATGATTGAAGGCTTTGGCTCCAGGGCTAGGGAGGCTAGAGACCTATGCCTTATTCTTGATGTGGTGTTGCCGCCAAAATTCAAGGTCCCCGATTTTGACAAATACAGAGGTGCGACCTGCCCAAAGAATCACTTGACGATGTATTGTAGGAAGATGTCTACCTACTCCCGTGAAGACAAATTGCTAATCCATTGCTTCCAAGATAGCCTTGCTGGGGCATCCCTTAATTGGTATATGAAGTTAGAGCCATCCCAAGTCCGCTGTTGGAAGGATTTAGCAGATGCATTCCTCAAGCAATATCAATACAACACGGACATGGCGCCGGACCGAACACAGCTGCAGAATATGAGCAAGAAGGAAAACGAATCATTTAAGGTGTACGCCCAGCGATGGAGGGCTTTGGCCGCACAAGTCACACCTCCTCTTTTAGACAAAGAATTGGTTTCTATGTTCATGGAAACCTTGCCACCGCTATATTATGATCGTCTGATCAGCAGTGCATCATCCAATTTTTCAGATGTGGTGATTGTGGGAGAGAGATTGGAGAACAGATTGAGAAGTGGAAAGATTGCACAGGGATCCACAAGTAACAAAAGTTCCCAAAAGAACCCATTCTCCGGCTTTCCCAAAAAGAAGGAATGGGAAACCAATACCATCACTATCAGCCCACCATACCAACCACCCAACATCCCAGTCCCCACTCCCACATAAACAGCCCATCCATTCCAAAACAACAACCAAAGAAACCACCAAAGGACCTATCAAAACAGAACAACCTTTGACCCAATTCCCATGTCATACACAGACCTATTCAACTACCTCATCACCAATAAGCTCATCAATACAAGACCCATGAAACCCGTTCAACCACCTTACTTGGAGGATACAACCCCAATAGTACCTGTGCTTTCCACGAAGGGGCAATTGGGCATGTTGTGGAGGATTGCAAAGCCTTCAAGATAGTGGTGCAGGACTTGATAGACAAAAAAGGCATAACTTTCAAGTAGGAGGATCCAAGCATCACAACTAATCCGCTACCTGGTCATGCAATCAATGCCATCCATGATATGGGGGGCCAATCCTTAATCAAAACTGTGGAGTGTATCTAGATGCCCTTAGAGGTTATTCATGCAGAGCTGTGCAAATTCAAGGTCATCAAGAGAGGATGTACTCAGAAAGAAGTCTGTGTTGATGTTAATTGTGTTGGGGCATGTGAGGCCTTCATGATAGTTTTGCAGGACCTATTGGATCGTCATATAATCCAAATAGGTGTACAAGAGAAAGAGGAGGATGTGTTGACTTTCCAATCAGATAAGAGCAGAAATGTTCAGAAACCTATTGAGGTCCCGTATAGCCGAAAGCCGATTGTGGAGAGACCTAAAACCATTGTGATTCCCGTCCCAACTCCTTATCAAAAGAGCAGTGTTGTTCCATGGAGCTATGGGGTGTCAGTTCCAATTCAGAAGCCTCAAGTTGTTCCTGATTTCACAAACATTGCGGGAAGCAGTGGAATCACTAGAAGCGGACGTGTTTATGTCCCCGAAGTCCTGAAAAAGGGTCCCTCAAATGAGGATGAACAAAGGATTCGCAAAGGTAAGGGTATAACACAAGAGCCCAAGGAAAGTAGGAAGGTGTCAGAGCAAGAGGCCACTGAATTTTTGAAAATCATGCGGCATAGTGATTACAAAGTGGTGGACCATCTGCACCACACTCCTGCAAAGATCTCTATCATGTTCCTATTACTAAACTCAGAAGCCCACCGAGATGTCTTGGTTAAAGTACTGAATGAGGCCCATGTCGCCCAAGATATTACTGTCGATCAGTTGGATGGCATAGTTGGTAACATCGTCGCATCTAATTACATTACTTTCACTGATGATGAGTTCACCCCAGAGGGGAAGGTGCACAATGGATCCTCATTGACAATGGATCCTCATTGAATGTTATGCCCAGATCAACGATGAACAAGTTAGAGGTGGATTGTTCCTACATGAGACCCAGCTCAACCCTGGTCAGGGCCTTTGATGGGTCTAAGAAAGAAGTCATAGGGGAAATGGAGTTTCCAATGCAAATAGGGCCTGAGGTGTTCTATGTGACTTTTCAGATTATGGATATTGAATCACAGCTGTCTCTTGGGGAGACCTTGGATCCATGCAGCAGGCGCTGTGCCTTCAACACTTCACCAAAAACTCAAGTTGGTAGTCGACGATAAGTTTGTAGTTGTCTCTGGGGAGGAAGAGTTCACAATTAGCAAACCTGCCCCCTCTCATTATATTGAAGCTACAGTGGAATCCCTCGAATCCGTCTTTCAATCCTTAGAAATCGCGAACGCTGTGTTCGTAAGTGAAGAATCCCCACTACTTGTACCCAAATGGTCTAATGCTGATGTTATGGTAGCAAAAGTTATGCTGAAGAGTGGCTATCAGATTGGGAAGGTAAACCTGGAAAGTTATGGTGGGATGCCATGAAAAGAAATTCGGGGTTTTCTCGGAAGACTGAACTACATTTCCAGGTTTACCTTCCCAATCTGATAGCCACTCTTCAGCATAACTTTTGCTACCATAACATCCGACACCTTCCTACTTTCCTTGGGCTCTTATGTTATACCCTTACCTTTGCGAATCCTTTGCTCATCCTCATTTGAGGGACCCTTTTTCAGGACTTCGGGGACATAAACACGTCCGCTTCTAGTGATTCCACTGCTTCCCGCATTGTTTGTGACATCAGGAACAACTTGAGGCTTTTGAATTGGAACTGACACCCCATAACTCCATGGAACAACACTGCTCTTTTGATAAGGAGTTGGGACGGGAATCACAATGGTTTTAGGTCTCTCCACAATCGGCTTTCGGCTATACGGGACCTCAATAGGTTTCTGAACATTTCTACTCTTATCTGATTGGAAAGTCAACACATCCTCCTCTTTCTCTTGTACACCTATTTGGATTATATGACGATCCAATAGGTCCTGCAAAACTGTCTTGAAGGCCTCACATGCCCCAGCACAATTAAGGATTGGACCCCCATATCATGGATGGCATTGATTGCATGACCAGGCAGCGGATTAGTTGTGATGCTTGGATCCTCCTGCTTGAATTATGCCTTTTTTGTCTATCAAGTCCTGCACCACTATCTTGAAGGCTTTGCAATCCTCCACAACATGCCCAATTGCCCCTTCGTGGAAAGCACATGTACTATATTGGGGTTGTATCCTCTAAAGTAAGGTGGTTGAACAGGTTTCATGGGTCTTGTATTGATGAGCTTATTGGTGATGAGGTAGTTGAATAAGTCTGTGTATGACATGGGAATTGGGTCAAAGGTTGTTCTGTTTTGATAGGTCCTTTGGTGGTTGCTTTGTTTGTTGTTTTGGAATGGATGGGCTGTTTGTGTGGGAGTGGGGACTGGGATGTTGGGTGGTTGGTATGGTGGGCTGATAGTGATGGTATTGGTTTCCCCTTCCTTCTTTTTGGGAAAGCCGGAGAATGGCTTCTTTTGGGAACTTGTGTTACTTCCCTGTGCAATCTTTCCACTTCTCAATCCGTTGTCCAATCTCTCTCCCACAATCACCACATCTGAAAAATTGGATGATGCACTGCTGATCAGACGATCATAATATAGCGGTGGCAAGGTTTCTATGAACATAGAAACCAATTCTTAGTCTAAAAGAGGAGGTGTGACTTGTGCGGCCAAAGCCCTCCATCGCTGGGCGTACTCCTTAAATGATTCGTTTTCCTTCTTGCTCATATTCTGCAGCTGTGTTCGGTCCGACGCCATGTCCGTATTGTATTGATATTGCTTGAGGAATGCATCTGCTAAATCCTTCCAGCAGCGGACTTGGGATGACTCTAACTTCATATACCAATTAAGGGATGCCCCAGCAAGGCTATCTTGGAAGCAATGGATTAGCAATTTGTCATCACGGGAGTAGGTAGACATCTTCCTACAATACATCGTCAAGTGATTCTTTGGGCAGGTCGCACCTCTGTATTTGTCAAAATCGGGGACCTTGAATTTTGGCGGCAACACCACATCAGGAATAAGGCATAGGTCTCTGGCCACCCTAGCCCTGGAGCCAAAGCCTTCAATCATTCTTAGTTTTTCCTCTAACATCTGGAACTGCTATTTGGTCTGTTGGTGCTCAGCGGAATAGACTTGAGGGGAATGACTTACACCATAAGGAGGTGAAGGCATTGAGTCTTTGAACCCGAGGGTAAACGGAGTTTCGGACACACGAAGCCTTGAGTGCAGTGGAAAGCGCAAATGGTCGTGGAGTGAGGTTCTGAGGAGTAGGCTGAGGTATAACAATTGGATGCGGGATCTGAACCTAGGGTTCACCAGTCATTCCTTCTGACCCGACGGACGTTGGCTGTACATTCTCAGCTATTGCCACAAGACCAGTTCCTAGGTTAGCTTCTTGATTTGGAGGAATATAACCCAAAGGAAGGCCATAAGGAGGCCATTGAGCAGCTTGAAAGTCATTTCCATTCTTCAAGGACAATAGGAGTCTCATCATCTCGCTCATCTGTGCCTTCATGGCATTCATTTCATTTCTCAACTCAGGATCACCTTGACTGGAGCTACCAGGAGCTGAATAGTTCTGATTCTGTGCTTTGGGGCTTTGGCTTGTTCCATTTCCATTCTCTGAGCCTGAAGCTGGAGGATTCTGATTCTCTGGTTGAGGTTGATCGGGGTCACCTAAGATTGCCATTCCTATTGCCGGGAATCACAGTGCAACTTGCTCTTGTCGCAGGTGTATATTCAAATATTTTCAAGAACATAACGCGGCTAGGATCAATAAGTGAGATAAACGTACTTCATTCAAGCATCATATCTTTAATCATTCCCAGAGAAGAACAAGATACAATATCCTTAAATGTGTAATACAACGCCTTGAAAAGAAAAACACAACATTCTTTAAAAAAGAAAAATTACAATTTCCTAGTGAACATTCTAACAAGGAAAATTAAAATCTAGAAACCTATTGCCTTCATCTTCTCTTGGTTCTTCTTCTTTTTGCTAGCTGCAGCAGCTTCTTTGCCCTTTCCATGAGTTCCTCAGTCAGATACCTGCAGTACCCCACGAACTCATATACTCGCATCGGAGTGTTGTAAGGCAGCATTTCAGCTTCTGCCTTTCTCAACCTCTTGGGAACATCCCTCACCGCCTGGTTAGCCAACCATGCCAATTTGGAGAACTTGTTCTTCCACTGTTGAATTTCTGCCCTCATCTCAACTATGATCTCTTGCTTTTCAATCCTACCCATTAGCTCGAGAAGACGGTGTTCCCAGTACTGACTATCCTCTCTCACCTGTCGGTAAGCATCACTGATGTGACTCAGATTTCTTCTTAGCTCATCTGAATTCTCTTCCTCCATCCGCAAAGCCTGCAGATACTCTCTAAGGATGTTCTCAATTGCATCTCTATCTTGTCTGATGCACCTTATTTGACTTTCAAGCTCACACGTCGCAGACTGAGACTTTTTCTTGAATTCCTCTAGTGATTTCTTTGCAGCTCTCTCACTTTGAACGGACTCCTTGAACAGCTTCCTCCATTCATTTTCTCTAACCATGACCTCACCCACCTTGGCATTCAATTTTTTCACCTCATCTTTGGTACTTTTCAGATATTCCTTCATTTTTTGATTACTTTCCTCTTCTTTCTTAAGCTTCTTGCTGCTTTCTTTAAGAGCTTCGGCCTTGCGCTCGTTTTCGTTCTTTAACTTTCTCTTCTTAGAAATTACTTTCCCCAACTTATCTTGTAAGGCTTTCTTTTCTTCTTCTACCCTGAGCAAAGCAGACTTGACCTCACTTAGTTCTTTGAGACTTGGAACCTGAAGCTCTAGGACTTCTTTCCCAACTGACGATGAATTCTGACGAGGCGGGCAAACATCTTGAATTCTTTGGTGAAGCCATTGGTAGAATGTAACATCACCCGTTTTCTTTGTGATCTCCTCTTTATCCTTGTAAACTATACCCTCCCAAGCCATTGAAATTTTCTGAAGCAAGCCTTGGTTCTTTGGATCTTCTTTATCGAGAAAGATTGGGGCCAACATGTCTTCAGTGGGTGCATTCTTCATAGGATACCCAAGTTGTCTATGGTGAGAAGAAGGATTGTAATTGATGCAGCCTTGGGTTCCCATTAAGGGCACATTCTGGAAATTGCCGCCTTGAAAAAAGATTGAAGGCCTATCTTTCCAACACGGATGATTGAACCAACAGACTTTGAGAGCACTTGAGATTCTCTAAAATGTGCACCCATTCTTGTGAACTTAAAGCTTCTACATCACAACACAGGGGCATATTCTACTAAGTCCGCATGACTTTAGTCTTATGAGTGACAACATGGTTGAGGAACCGTGTGTAGAGAACATAGAAAGAGCAAGCAACATTCTTCTTCCTAACACACGGTGATAGTGAAGGAATAGTAGGTATCCGCAAGGATTGTTGGTACAGGGTTAATCGGATTTTCTTTACTTATGAATGCTAGAAAAAGCCCAATAGCGGTCTCATCAATGAACTTCTCAACCTTAGGAAAAGGGCGATCCGAAAATAGTTAGGGCTAATAGTGCTTGAAAGGACCCCACTTCTTATTCTGGGCATAAAACTTCAATAAACCTTGAAATAACTTAGCGGGAAACCCCGATCGGTTCTTCTTTTCCTTATGAAGCTCTAATTCCTTCACACTGACTTGCAACAACAAAGAGAGTTTCAGTGCGAATCTGATGTTTACGATATTGGTAAGGTGCTAACTCTGACTTTGAGAACCACGGAATCTGTTCATACTCCTCGAGAGTTGGTGATAATTGAAAGTCTTTGAAGAGGAAGCATCGAATGTCTATTATCATAGAATCGGCTCAGGGCCATAATAGCACTCTCTTGGACATCTCATTGTAACAATCTGAGGAGGTTACCAGCCTTCCAGAATAGATTCCAAGTTACTTTGAATTAAGTACAATCTCGCTTTTTGACAACCGGAAACTTTGAATTAAGTACAATCTCGCTTTTTGGTCCCATGTTGCTTTATCTTTCCCGCCTAAGACAAGATTCCAAGTTACTATACAATCCCGGTGTTTGCTGGTGTTTTTAGCAAACAATCACTAGTTTTAAATATTGTGTTTGTGAGATCAAACTAGAAAATCTCGTGGCAATTGCTCTTGTGTTTTTTTGTTGTTTACGGCTTTAAAAGAAATAAATTGTATGAAGAACAAGATTGTGAATAAAATAAAGCAATAATTGCAAGAAATGTAAAAGAAAAGTAAATAATTGCATTGAATTGAAAAGAAGTGGTTCACAAGCACATACTGATTTCGTTCACTCGTTTTTCGCTTTCGTTTGGAAGTTTGAGTTTTCAGAATTCCTGTATTTATGTTGTGACCTCGAGTTTCTATTACAAAATAGTATATATATATATACTCCTAGAAACAAACGTAAACAAAGATAACCGCCCTTAACTGCTCTTAACTTTGAATTTCGACTAAACCTTCTGGCTGCATCGAAACTTTAAACCTTGCCTTGTCGAAAGCTCCTTTGCTTTGCTTACTTCTAAAAACTCTAAGTACCAGGCTTGTCGAAGTTTATTCCTACTATCAACACTTAGAAATCTTCTCTGTCGAATTGATAGTAAAATGACTTGACGGTGACTTGTAGTTTCCAAGACATCATTAATGAAGAGTCAAACCCTTTTAATACTTCATTAAAAGCACTGTCGAAATTTTGGGATAACAAATTGCCCCCCAAAAAATGTTTCTTTCGACAAAATGACAAATGAAAATAAGAAAGAGCATTTTTTTGAATCTTTGCGCAAACATTACCTCTACATACGCGCTTAAACAGTGAGAGAAAAAATAACCATCGTAACTTGCACAGATAAAGTAAACCGTTTGATTGGTACACGTAGCATAGTTGGTGGGTTACCACGTCCCTCAAAGGTCGCAAACGTGTGAGTTATGGTGAACGTGTGAACCACTGTATCTTCCAAACATATAAAAACGGTTAAACCCTTTCATCTCCTTCTTTACTCACTTGAAACTTGGTGAAAAAACTCTCTGCATTCCTCATCTTAGAACTTGAAAAAAACCGGATTTACAAAAGTTGCTACCTTTCTTCTTTCCTATTCCATTCAAACTCGAACCCTTACCTTCATTTCTTCTTTTAATCACTCATGGCTTCGCCATCTAAACCTGCTACGAAGAATATTGAAAGTTCAAAGTATGCTAACGAGCCCAGAAATACACCAAAGATTGATGATTTTGTTGATGAACCCCTTATTCTGGATGAGCGGATATTTCTTTGGCAAAATCGAATTATTAATCCCTTCGATTGAGCTTTTTACTCATGCTTTCCTGGGTCCTTTACCTTAATCCCTTGTTAGAGAATGATGAAGTCAAAGAAATCTTCCCCAGTCCTTGCAACCGTCGACCTAGAATTTTTGATGACACACCATTTCACTTAGAATTTTTGGTCAATCCAGTTAGAGTTTTTAGATCTGCACCTAGGGTTGATCCAAAAAATTATTTCCAATGGCTCAAGAAAGTAGAAGCTAAGAAAGCCAATGTCTGGAAAAAACAAGGCATTTTCGACCTCATTCAACTGTCAAAATATGGGCCTAAATATGACAGCACTCTAATTTTGGCAGCAATGCAATTCTGGGATTGCGCCACTCATAGTCTTCATCTCAAATGTGGTATGCTATCCCCTACTCTCTTAGATGTAGCTGCCATTACTGGTCTAAAGCCTTTAGGTGAAACCTTTGATCCTAAGCTTACCCCTGATGGTTATGACTTTAATTTTACCAATGCCTCTTTCGCTCCATACATTAATGATCAACATGACATTGACACTTCTGAGGTCTCTGACTTGGAGCATATAGCTTTTCTTACTCTTTGGCTATCGATTTTTGTCTTCTGCACTCGCTCTCTTCAAGTCACTAAATCCCTCGTACCTTTGGCCATTCAACTTCATGCTGATCGAAACATCAACTTAGCCAAACTGATCTTAGGATCTCTGCACCACCAACATGACAACGCTGTCTTAGAGTTGAAAGAAGATGAGCCTACTACCAAATTCCTGGTTTCTGGTCCCATGTGGCTATTTCAATTGTGGCTTTTAGCTACTTTTGAATCTAGGCTTGGTCTGTTTATTCCCAAAACAGTTCAACTAACCTTAGAAACTAGAAGAACTGAGGGAATTCAACTAGCACAATTGAAGTCCAAACAAACTGATCTTTCTGCTGAAGAATCTTTCTCTATCTATTTTGATATTTTCTTGAATTGCTCCAATTTCAAAGAATCTATGGCCCCCTTCATGAATAGAACTCATGGGCCAACTTGGTTCAGAAGATCATTTCCACCTTCCTCCATTGAGCATGCTGAAGAAACCAACAAGATATGGCAAGCCTACCTTTCCCCAGCAATCCTCTCTGCGAGGCTCACCTCGAGCAAAAACAAGAATAACCTTGGAATTAGTAGATATTTTCCAAGTTATTTTGCAAGGCAATTTGGACTTTGCCAAATTCGACCTGCGCCTTTATATTTCCATAGGCGAGAATTTGCAAGCCCAGAAACAGAAAAAAGCCTATGAGCGATCTTTGAAACCTTCCACTACAAAGCTTTGAACTTGAACCCATCACTACAAACCCCAGTTTTCAAAGCTTTGTAGTGGAAGGTTTCAAAGATCGTTCATAGCTATATGAAAATTTGGGGTTGTAGGTGATGGGTTCAAGTTCAAAGCTTTGTAGTGGAAGGTTTCGAAAGATCGTTCATAGGCTTTTTCTGTTTCTGGGCTTGCAAATTCTCGCCTATGGAAATATAAAGGCGCGGGTCGAATTTGGCAAAGTCCAAATTGCCTTGCAAAATAACTTGGAAAATATCTACTAATTCCAAGGTTATTCTTGTTTTTGCTCGAGGTGCCTCGCAGAGAGGATTGCTGGGGAAAGGTAGGCTTGCCATATCTTGTTGATTTCTTCAGCATGCTCAATGGAGGAAGGTGGAAATGATCTTCTGAACCAAGTTGGCCCATGAGTTCTATTCATGAAGGGGGCCATAGATTCTTTGAAATTGGAACAATTCAAGAAAATTTCAAAATAGATAGAGAAAGATTCTTCAGCAGAAAGATCGGGTTGTTTGGACTTCAATTGTGCTAGTCGAATTCCCTCAGTTCTTCTAGTTTCTAAGGTTGGTTGAACTGTTTTGGGAATAAACAGACCAAGCCTAGATTCAAAAGTAGCTAAAAGCCACAATTGAAATAGCCACATGGGACCAGAAACCAGGAATTTGGTAGTAGGCTCATCTTCCTTCAACTCTAAGACAGCGTTGTCAAGTTGGTGGTGTAGAGATCCTAAGATCAGTTTGGCTAAGTTGATGTTTCGACCAGCATGAAGTTGAATGGCCAAAGGTACGAGGGATTTAGTGACTTGAAGAGAGCGAGTGCAGAAGACAAAAATGGATAGCCAAAGAGTAAGAAAAGCTATATGCTCCAAGTCAGAGACTTCAGCAGTGTCAATGTCATGTTGATCATTAATGTATGGAGCGAAAGAGGCATTGGTAAAATTAAAGTCATAACCATCAGGGGTAAGCTTAGGATCAAAGGTTTCACCTAAAGGCTTTAGACCACCAGTAATGGTAGCTACATCTAAGAGAGTAGGGGATAGCATACCACATTTGAGATGAAGACTATGAGTGGCACAATCCCGCACTGCATTCACGCCAAAATTAGAAGTCTTTGTCATATTTAGGCCCATATTTTGACAGTTGAATGAGGTCGAAAATGCCTTGTTTTTTCCAGACATTGGCTTTCTTAGCTTCTACTTTCTTGAGCCATTGGAAATAATTTTTTGGATCAACCCTAGATGCAGATCTAAAAACTCTAACAGGATTGACCAAAAATTCTAAGTGAAATGGAGTGTCATCAAAAATTCTTGCAAGGACTGGGGAAGATTTCTTTGACTTCATCATTCTCTAACAAGGGATTAGGTAAAGGACCCAGGAAAGCATGAGTTTAAAGCTCAATCGAAGGGATTAATACCTGATTTTGCCAAAGAAATATCCGTTCATCCGTAACAAGGGGTTCATCAACAAAATCATCAATCTTTGGTGTATTTCTGGGCTCGTTAGCATACTTTGAACTTTCAATATTCTTCGTAGCAGGTTTAGATAACGAAGCCATGAGTGTTAAAAGAAGAAATGCAGGTAAGGGTTCGAGTTTGAATGGAATAGGAAAGAAGAAAGGTAGCAACTTTTGTAAATTCGGTTTTTTTCAAGTTCAAAGATGAGGAATGCAAAGAGTTTTTTCACCAAGTTTCAAGTGAGTAAAGAAGGAGATGAAAGGGTTTAACCGTTTTTATATGTTTGGAAGATACAGTGGTTCACACGTTCACCATAACTCATGTTTGCGACCTTTGAGGGACGTGATGACCCACCAACTATGCTACGTGTACCAATCAACCGGTTTACTTTATCTGTGCAAGTTACGATGGTTATTTTTTCTCTCACTGTTTAAGTGCAGAAGGCAATAGAGGTAATGTTGCGCAGTATTCAAAAAATGCTCTTTCTTATTTTCATTCGTCATTTTGTCGAAAGGAACATTTTTTGGGGGGCAATTTGTTATCCCAAAATTTCGACAGTGCTTTTAATGAAGTATTAAAAGGGTTTGACTCTTCATTAATGATGTCTTGGAAACTACAAGTCACCGTCAAGTCATTTTACTATCAATTCGACAGAGAAGATTTCTAAGTGTTGATAGTAGGAATAAACTTCGACAAGTCTGTTACTTAGAGTTTTTAGAAGTAAGCAAAGCAAAGGAGCTTACGACAAGGCAAGGTTTAAAGTTTCGACAAGCAGTTGGTAGCGGTTTAGTCGAAATTCAAAGTTAAGAGCAGTTAAGGGCGGTTATCTTTGTTTACGTTTGTTTCTAGGAGTATATATACTATTTTGTAATAGAAACTCGAGGTCACAACATAAACACAGGAATTCTGAAAACTCAAACTTCCAAACGAAAGCGAAAAACGAGTGAACGGAATCATTGTATGTGCTTGTGAACCACTTCTTTTCAATTCAATGCAACTATTTACTTTTCTTTTACATTTCTTGCAATTATTGCTTTGTTTTATTCACAATCTTGTTCTTCATACAATTTTTTTCTTTTAAAGCCGTAAACAACACAAAAACACAAGAGCAATTGTCACGAGATTTTCTAATTTGATCTCACAAACACAATATTTAAAACTAGTGATTGTTTGCTAAAAACACCAGCAAACAAGTTCTTGGTTGTCATGTAAAGGTTTTTGTTTTTTTTATCTTTTTAGTGACTTTTCGAAATAGGACGAGTATTTAGCGAATGATTAAACTAACAAAGGTTATGGGTAATCACTGCTAAGTACTCTTGAAAAATGGGAGTCACCGTCACTAGTCAGACGAACAAAGGTTCTGATTGACCGTTAGTAGCGACTCGTTTTTTATTTGATCTTTTGAAAATGGTTTTCGAAAGAGATTAATTGGCACGAATGATCAAACTAACCAAAGTTATGGGTGACCATCGCTTATTGTTCTTTGGAAAAAGACATTGCCACCGATGGCTAGACGAACAAATGTTCTGATTAGCCACTAGCAACAAAGGGTTTAAAAATGATTCTTTTTTATTATGAAAAATGCTAATGTTTATGGTTGCGAAAAGGATTTTTATTTGTTGCGCTTGACGAGAACGTGGCTCGCTCCTACGTATCCCAAATGGGAATCAAAGCGACGTAGTTCTAAGTTGAAGGGGGATACTAGTAAAAATGGGGTGCTAGTTAGCTGCTAGATGGTTGTATAAGAAAACGGGGAGTGTGTTATTAGAAAGATCAAAGAAAATAGACAAATGTTGTTAGAGCTAGTCGAGAACTAGAGCTAGTCGAAAATTAGGGTTTTTTAAGTTCTTTGGATTTGTTAGAGTTGGTTATCGGAACCAACAGAAACCTCTGTATATTACACAGATATGTTGTAAATTCTTGATATCCACAAATGTAACAGGACTGCCAGGTAAGCAGGCCACCTCGGCTGGTAAGAGTGGTACCACCTCGGCTGGGGAGAGTGGTGCCACCTCAGCTGGTAGGCAGGCCACCTCGGCTGGGGGAGAGTGGCGCCACCTCGGCTGGGGAGAGGGTGGTGCCACCTCGGCTGGGGGACATAGAAATGCAATAATTCATAGAGCAAAGGTTGTGGGTTCTTTATTATACAGGGGTGAACTTATTTAGAACCTAGACATAGGCATCTTGTAATGAAAAGCACAAAAACATTTGCAACAGCACTTGACGCTATAGCGTGTGACGTTATAACAGCAATCCAACTTATTTCTCTCATATCTTACAACCACTCTTTTACTGTTTTCTTTAAGCAATCACTTTTTACTGATAACCTGTGACTACAAACATTTGCTACTTGTTCCACTAAGTGCTAGTATAGCTTAAACTCTAAAATTAACATCAATCCATGTGGAGAACGATCTTACTTACTACTATATTACTTGTTGCGATTGTGTACACTTGCACAACTCCGTTTCAAACAATAGCACTCCTGGATTTGCTCTAGCCATAATTCTTGTCACAAACTTCTATTTTGATGTTGCGTGATGCTACATCATTTCCTCTAGATCAAGTGTTGCAGCACTAGAAGCTACAATCTTTCTTTGAAGAACTTCAATGTCTGGAGCTTGGTGATGTTGATCAGTCACTAGTGGTGAGTTTTGGTCTTTTTGTGGCTGAGGTGGTGTATGTTTCGATGATGGAGGTGGTGTGGTTGGTTGTTTGGTGAGTGAAGTGGCTTGTGGTGGATGGGTGGATTTTTGAGGAAGGTGGAGTGGGGGGTTTAGGATCACTAGCAACTTGAGGCTCTTCAATCTCTTTTTCAACAATTTCCTCATTTTCCTTCTCACATTCAACCGCTTCTTCCTCATCATCAAGTTGCTTTTTTCTTCCCTTTTTTAACTCTATTAGCTTTGATGGCTCAGGTTCTTCCTCTTGTTATTGCTCAAATTCTTCAAACAACCCTTTGTTGATTCATGAACTGTTCCAAACAACCTGATGCTGCAGCACTCCTTGTTTTATCTTCAACACAGTTGGCAAGACGCCTAGAGGAAAACCTTTCTCTTCACCGAGTACCAAATCCACTTCATCTTTTACACACAATTCAGTTATTAAACAAGGATAGAACAAATATCATTTTTCTTTTGCTTTACACCCTCAATATCTCCTTACAAATTAATCTCCTAATGTCAACCGGCTCACCCTCCAAAATGTGGTCAAACAAGACAAAACTTTCTTTGCTAGTGGTTTGGGTAAGAGAGGTAGACAATATTGTGTGTTGCACAAAAGGGGACCAGGCCTGAGCTTCATCAATCAAACTATTCTTTGGCAATTTAAAATCATTTTTAGACTATTTGCTCCACTTAGAGCCCTCAACGGACAACCTTTTCTTAATTGATTCCATTTCCTCTGGACCTAGTGAAGTCAGGACCATTGCAATCAAGCTCTAGGATGTCATTAATAGCCTTAGAATGAAAATACACCTTTCGACTTCGAACCATGGAATGAGTTATAGGATACCTTCGTCGTCGCTCTCTGGAATGTCGGTATAGAACTCACGAATGACAGGTACATTGTAAGAGGTCGGATCTTTGAATCAATCTTTCCCGACCATAGCGACACAAATCAGTATTGACAAAGCTCTCAGGGGCTCCCTTCGATTTAAATCCTCTTTCAGCCAAGATTAACCCACCGATGTACTTCTCTAACCCAGCAACAATCTGTTTACCCTTCATTTTGGTCCTTTCGGAATTTCCAAAGTGCGTAGAAGGAGGATTTTGAGCATACCTCCCTGAGTTCTTAAGAGTTGTTGACTTAGTCCTCATAGAGCTTGTAAAATGACCCAACCCGAAACTGAACTTACAGCAGGAGACACACAGCGAACACCACAACCCAACAATAGATGAACCAATCACACCTCAAGCATCACAAGAATAGCAATCGGACCAGATGAAATAGCAACTAAGATAAACGACGAGATTAAGGAGCGTGGTCGGTTATGATGTTTTGAGATTGTGAGTTTCGATGGTGAGGGGTTTTGGGGATAATAGTGACTATCCAACACTAATAGGCCACATTGGTCTGTATAGATGTGAACACTACTAATAGGCCACATCTGGTGACTTGTGGGCAAAATCAGGTTGGGGTCTTGTAAACCCAATTATTTTGAAAGGGAATCTAAGCAAAACAAATAGAAAAACTCAAAACTGGATTATTAAAAATGCAAACGGGATTATGGGTGTCTAAAATATTAAAAAGCACACACTTTCAAAAGTTTGAGATTGAGATTGAGATGTTGTTTCACAAAAGAGGAAGCGGGGCATCTTTGCAACATCATTGTGGATAAGCGTTGCGATGCTTACTTCTTTTAAAAACAATTAAAAGAATCTTTGAAAGATACATATCGTGACGCATACACATACTCTGATGCGTGCTCGATATGGAACATCTTGGTTTTATTTATGTGTACTACCGGTCGGTGCTTGAGAGTGCAAGCACAACATGTTTCCAACAGCTGTAATTTGAAGCACTAAACTGCATGCATAACACGAGTTAAGCATAAAAAGTATAGTATATTATATGCTACACTACACCCACAAAAGTTCCAGCAAGGTGGTGGACTCATAGTCATACATACCTCTATGGTCTACCCGGACAGACTAGCAAGAATAAAGCTTTCGGATTGAGAAGCTGAAGAAAAATTATGGATGTGTTTATTAGCAAGATAATATACATTGATGAAGGGACAAGAACTAAATTCTAATGGCAATTGGCTAGTCCATCGTGTCCTCACCGAAATTGTAATAAAGTGACCAAATTCTGCTCCTAGTAGAAGCAAATGAACTACCTGCAACTTACCAGACAACAAAGAAAGTAGCTGATGAACACTTGATTACTTTGACAGAGAGATATGGATGGTTCTCCTGAGATCTGAAATTGCAATATTTAAAGCATGAAGATCGAATAATTTTGTAAGACGCATGCAAACTATCATCTTCCATAGGCTTGACTTCACACTTCTCTTTAACCCGGTTTCTAAAATACAAACCGAAAAAACATAGAATAAAACCCAATAAAAGGGATAGTTTGGAGAACAATTAGAGTACAGCACCCTTAATTAACAGAAGGAGCAAAATTGTACCTTTGGAAAATTGAATTTGCGAAAAAAGATAGGTACACACAAAATATGAAACGCCAATTGAGATGAAAACAATGCTGAAATATCTCAAGGTCTCAGAGTTTGTTTCAGTCTTTGAGTAATAGAAACGGAGAGGCATGAGTTTCCCAAAGCAGCTTTGTCAAGATCAACACCACACATGTCAGACAGCCTTACAAAGGTAAAGGAATATCTGGAAGCCCCTTCTTTCAAATCTGGAAGCTTCTTTGGAACCTCGCCATTTCACTGAAATATGTCAAACAATCTCCCACTTCACCCACCCACCTACAAAATCACACACGTACAAAAATATTTTACATCAAGATTTTGAGCATGTATAAAATAATAAAATATGACGTTAAAAAGTTCAAAGCTTTTATAAAAATGACACCACACAGAATTTGTACAAGTCTCTCTGACTTGTTTGGTTCAATCTTGAAAACCTACAAAGAAAATTAAATCGTGTGTGTCTGTGCTTCATAGGGCAAAAGAAGATTTGTTGGAATAAAAAATGAAGCAAAGAATAAGATAGTTACTTACTTGGAGATGGAGATGGATTGAAGGTTGGGTGAAGTTGGGTTTTTCATTCTGAGGAGCACAAATGCTAAAATGAAAAAGAGCATGTTTATCAGTATTACTAAACATTGAAAGAGAATCTGGAGAACGATCTGCAAAAACACTCGCTCAAATCGGGTGATAAACATTATTAGGTTATGAACAAAAGAGATAGATCAAAGATGGAATTGAAAGAATCGAGTAGAGAAGCATGAAAGGGGAGGGGAAATCACCTCTGAGAGTTGATTAAGAAGTGACATCGTGATTTGGATGCCACTACTGCTGCCAATTCCCAGCTTCCGAGCAAACGTAACAAACCGTTTCAGAGCTACCTTAATTTCAAAATCAAAGCAGGGAATGAGTGAGAGAAGTAGCCGTTGGAAGAATTAACCAAACAGTTTTTTTTTTGAGTAAAAGTAAAAACCCAAATTTGTCCCTCACAATTTCCTCATAGGAACTAAGTTGCACTAAAAAACTTAAATGATCAACTTGTTACAATTAAATAACTTAAGTGGTATGAAAAAAACTTAAAGGACAAACTTGTTACAATTAAATAACTTAAAGGACATCTAGTGTACTTTAGTCGAAAAAAAAAAACTACACTTAACAAAGGTTTAATTACAGTTTTGCTCTCCCTATTTTCACCAACTTACGATTTTAGTCCCCCAAGAATTTTCTTTCAATGACACATTTTAGACACCTAATTTAGCTGAAGATGTCCCCTAATTTAGCTGGATTTGGCACAACGGTGACTCTCCTACACAAAGATAGTGGTTGATGACGGCGTAAGGCTATTGGCGTCATCTCGTCTCCACGATGGGAGGTGTCCCCTACAAAGACACTCTGATGTCTAAGTTAGTATTAGGGCTTTTAGAGAGGAGAGCAAATATTACCAAAGATTTATGAGCTGAATTGTCCTTATCAAACTTGGGGGTGAGAACCTCTATTTATAGATTGTCATCCAAGGTTGTTGGGGGCCCAATGAGCTAACCCTACCCACTGAAGGCCCATGCTACTTGTAGCGCAATTCACTGTTAGGGCAGTAATTAGGATTGTGGCCAGATCTTTGCCATTGGTGAGTCGTTACTTGTTCAGCAAGTTGGGGAATTAGGGCTACTTCTGACCCTGTATGAGTGTGGGTCCTGTTCTGAGGCGCTACTCGGGGCAGGCAAAGACACCATCCAATGGACCCACTTGTGCTGATTTGTGGCTCAGAATTCCTTATGAGAGGTCACTCTGTGCCAATCACTTATAGTGGTCGGTCGTAATTATATTCGATCAACCTAATGATCTAGATGAGGAGAGGCTTACAGCATTAGACAATATTGTTAGACAAAAGGAAAGAGTAATCCATTGTTGCAACAATAGGGTTAAGAAACGAAGTTTTCAAGTGAGAGATTTGGTTTGGAAGACAATTTGCCCATGGATACTAAGTCCCGAATTTTAAGTAAGTGGTCACCGAATTGGGAAGGACCATTTGAAACGCCCCAAAAATTATTGGCTATTTATTTAATAAATTATTGGGGATTAGATTGTGGAAAAATATTAGAAATAAAAATATGGTATTTTATTAAATCAATGGGGGTTGAATTGTAACACCCCGAATTTCGTGAGTGGTGGTTCTTGTAGTATGTGTTGTTTTATGAATCATTTTATTTATAAGTTTAGACAATTTTAATTTCTTGAGTGTTTAAGTCATTAAAATTAGTTGAAATCACATTTAAATTTATATTCTATTTGTAATATATGATTATTATTATATATTTAGTTTGTTTTTATAAAATATTAGTGTTTGCGATATTATTTCTTTAGAAAATTATTTTGGTCTATTGAGGTGTTAAAATAATAGTTATAGTGATATTGAGCTTTAAAAGTATTAAAAATGGATTTTTAGATGGTTTTACTCGCGTACACCCCCTTCCTTCCACTAGGCGCACCCTGTCACTTAATTCAAAGAAATTTCCCAATACCCCACACCAGCCCCAAACGCTTGAGCGAAACGGTCCACGACCACGCGACCCGACCCAACACCCTCCTTCATCTTCTTCCTCTGCACCTGCAACACGCGAAACCCTAAACCTCTCCTTCCCCAATTTCGTTCTTCCTCCTCAAGCCACGGCTAGACCCAAAACTGCACCTTTCCACTCAAATCTCCTCTCGAACCCGATTTTAGTATTATTTCCATTGATTACAGCCTTCATCTCGCAATCTAATCCCTCCCTCAATTCGCGATTTCGCCCAACCTCCATGAAACCACCATTAAGTCACACCCAACAACCACCACGGCCTCACCAAAGATGGTCGCGACCCTTTCACCTAAGAACGCGATAGCTTTGCCTTCCTTGCGTTGCTTAGATTCACGTCGACCATCATCATCGTGAACTCCAAGCCCGTCACATATTCACGGTGCCATGGGTTGAAAACAACCCTCCGTATGGCTTTCAAATCCATACCTTCAACCGTCGCCGTCGTGTTGTCCTTTCGGGTACTTCCGATAGACATTCTGCCGTTGAAATTAAGATCACGTTCAAGAACGCGTTACTCGTCCTTGCATTGTGTCAAAAGAAAGGAGGGGAGAAGAGAAAGTTGCGAAGAGAGGAGAAAGAGGAGGAGGAGTGATCGGCCAAGGGAGAAGAGGAAGGAGAGGAGCTCAGTTGCTGTGGTTCTGTTGGTGACCCCGTAGAGAGAACTCCGTCTTCGGTTTATTCAAGGTAAGGGGACTCTCACCTTATAATAGAGAGTATAATAGGGTGTATGTAAGTCATAGGATTTCGTTTGATAGCTATTGATGTTGAAATTGATGTTTGAATGATTGTTTGAATTGATTGAATTGGTTAATTGTATGGAAATCGATTGGCATGCTAAGGTTAGGGTTTATATTGTGTTAATTTCGTTTTTGATGTTTGATTAATTGTTGAAGTGCGTAATTGATGTTGTTGGATTGGTTAGAAATGTTTTAGGATCGTATTTGATGATTGGGTTTGGGAGAAATTAAGAAATTGGGGTTTTAGGGAACCCTAGGTGCAATGGGGCGCCAAGTTGCTGGAAAAATGGCGCCACAATGCCTTTGTGTCGATGTTGTGTTGCGTGTGTGTGCAGGTGTGCCACTGGCTGGGCGCCAAGTGCTGCCCAGAATGGCGCCTGTGGCACTGTGTGTGTGTGCAGGGGCGCCAAATGGCTGCCCCAAGGCGATAGGGAATGCGCCAGTGTGCTGGGTGTGTGGCTGTGTTATGAAGTGTGGGTGTGTGTGTTGTTGTGTGGGCGCCAAAGGCTACCAGAAATGGCGCCTGGTGCGCCTGTGTCTAAGACAAGGCGCCTGGTGTGGCGCCAAGTGAGCTGTGTGTGTTGTGTCTAGGTGCAGGGCGCCAAATGTGGCTGCCTAGTGCGCCTGGTTGGGCTTGGTTCAAGTGCAGGGCGCCAAGTGGCTGCCCTGTGGCGCCTGTTGTGGCGCCAAGTTGCTGGATATTGTGTGGTGTCTAAGTGTTGGGCGCCATTTTGGCTGCCCATGGCGCCTAGGGTGGCGCCAGAATGTGTGACAGGGTGCGTGTGTGCATGTGGCGCAGCACAGGGCGCCAAATGGCTGCCACTCGGGCGCGCTCGTGTTCTTCTTTGCTTGTGTCTAGGCGGGCGCCAAATGTCTTTGCCAGTGCGCTGTGTCTCGATCCGTGTCTTAGTTTGTGTCTAGGTGCATGTTGCCCGGGGCGCGAGAATCTTGTGTGTTTTTGGCGCTGTGTTCTTTGTGTGCCACAGGGCGCCATTTCTTTGGAGTTTTGGCGCTTTGTGTCTTTGTGTTACCTGAGCGCCGCGAGTGTGTGGAGTGTTTTGGCGCCTATGTCTTTGTGTTGCACTGAGGGCGCCGGTGTGTGGGAAATGGCGCCTGGTGCTGCCATTTTGTGTTGTGTGTGCTGTTTTGGTCCCTAGGTGATGTTTTGGTCCCTAGGTGATGTTTTGGTCCTAGGTGTGCTGTTTTGGTCCCTAAGTGCTATTTTGGTCCTAAGTGGTGTTTAGGTCCTTGAGTGAGGTTTTAGTCCTCTAGTGGAGTGTGGTCCTTGGGACATGATTGATGATGATGCCATGGGGGCTAGGGCCATGGGGGCTAAAAAGACTAAAATTGACAATGAAGTGAGAAATGATGTTAATGATGTGTGATTGTGCTTGTGGCATGTTCATGGAGTCTTATGCATACATTCGACTGCGGTCCCGACGTATATTTGTTGATGATGATGCCATGGGGGCATGAGCCATGGGGGCTAATACTATTGATGATGAGGCCATGGGGGCCAATGGTACCACATGCATGACTGCATTGCATTGCATTCATTATCATAATTGGTGCATGTTCTTTGGTTGATGATTACTATGAATAATGTTCTTTGTATGATTGTATGAGTGTGATGCTTTGACTAATATCTGCGCTTATTATAGTCTTTATAATGTGGTTTGAGACTCACCCTTTCGTTGTTGTTTACCACAGTAGCCATGAGTGAAGGCTTATCTCCTTCACTTTCCCGAGTCGATGCTTCTCGATCGTAGCACCTAGTGGATGGGATTTAGTCTTTAGTTGTTTTGTTGTTCATTGTTGAACCTTATATTTCTTTGTCTTATATTATTGATGAGATCGTTGCTTGTCTCTTTGAAACCGTTTTTATTTCCATTGCGTGGCGTATGAATTTTCCAAAGTCGTGGACTAAAACAATTTATTTTTGAAGTTCCTATTCCCACTTGTGGTGTTTGCGTATTATATTGTTGAAATGAAGGGATTGTGTTATAATTGCTTTTGTTTGAGCTGAAGTAAATGTAGCATTCCATTTGGAAATAAATTTTTATAACTCTGATTTTATTATAAATTGCCGGGTAGAAATGGGGCGTTACATTTAGTGGTATCAGAGCAGTTCGGTCTGTCCGACCAAGTTGTCTGGTCGTAGAGTCTTTTAGTCCTAACTGTTGTTTATCTTTGTAGTGCGTGTCGGTCCTAATCGGGTCATTGTATTGTCTATTGTGCTTTCCGATGTTTGAACTCTGAGTAGAGTTGCTTGAATTACTTATTTTAATTCTTGGTAGTCGGAGAGTTGACCAAATTAGTTGGTTAAGTAGTATACGGAATGCAGATAGAAGGAAGTTAGAATCTGTTGTACTACTTAAGCCATGTGTTTTGTCTGTGATGTTTTCCTTGTGTGCGCTTGTATTGCTGGCAGTTGTTTCGCTACTGGTGATAAACTCCAATTTAGTGCATTTTTAGTGATATTTTTGAGTCACTTTTAGAGCAATTATTATCAATTATATAAATTACTGACTTAATTTGCTCTTTATTTTGCAGAAAGAAAGAAAAGATAAAAAGAAAGAAAGAAAATAATATATATATATATATATATATGATATTTAAATATTTTATATATGTGTATTATATATATATATATATATATATATATATATATATATATATATATATATATATATATATATATATATATAGGAATTAAAAAGAAGAGGAGGATCACGTGACCATCGGGAGAAAGAAAGCATGCACGCTAACCTAGGCGGAAGAATGAATTGAAAAGGAAGGATTCACGCACATAATAGAGGAAGTAGCCGCACACGGACGCAGACGGAAGGGAGGAAAAGGAATTTGGATCGTTTCGATGATCACGTGAGAGAGTTTTGGAGCGAGAAAAATGAGATTGAAAACAAAGATTAAGACTTTCTATTTTAGGGTTATTCTTATCTTTGTAATTTCATGAACCCATTTCTATTTTATTGTTCTTAATTACTATGGATACCTAAATCATATTACAGGTGCTTAGGTGAATCTTGCATGATTAGAGACCCTTTTTATGTTCTAATTTCTAGTTTGAATTCCTGTTTTTATTTTAATTGATATAGTCCTATTGTTTTTATCACATGATTAGGATTAACTACTCTTTGCATGTTTATAATCAATTAGTTGATCAGTGACCGTACTGCAATTAGTTGGTGGACCTATAGGATAATTGGGGCTATAATTAGGGCATGACCAAACCATAATTTAGTCTTCCAATCATTCAACCTTTTTGTTCTTTATGCTTTTCTTGAATTTAAATTCTTGCATGACCAAACAAGGGTTAATTTAGGAAAAAGGATATTAATCGCGAATGACCAAACGGATTAATAGTTTTAGTAAAGGGATTGGTAATTAAATAAAATAAGGGAATTCAAATAGAAGTAGACATAGGGGAATCGAAGCTTGCAAGTGAAACCGTGACCTTAGATCTCTCACCATTTATTAAACCTTGATTTTAATTCTTGTTATTTTTTACTTTTTAATTTGTTATTACAACCATCAGATATTTGTTCGTCTAAACAATAGTAAATCTTAAGTAGTTTGGTACTTGCTAATTAATCCCTGTGGACACGATAATCTTTTATACTACTTCTGCGAAAGAGTACACTTGCTCTAAGTGTGTCTTCAACGCAACAAGTTTTTGGCGCCGTTGCCGGGGATTAATTTAGCAATATTAAACAAAAAAAAATTATTGCTTTAGACATTTTTTTTATGCTTTTATTTTAATTTTGTTTTTTTATATATCCTATTAAAAAAAATCAAAAAAAAATTTACTAATACTTTCCAAAGAGATTGTTGCAGTTCACCTGTTTTGCAGATAAAAGTATAAATCATGGTTAAGACTCTTGGAGATTATATTAGAGAGGCAGAGGAACAAATGAATTTAGAGAAGTCATATTGGTATATGCCTCAGTGCCAAATCCCGATTTCTCCTCCTCCTTATGACCCTTATTTGGATTATTGGTGTTGCACCCCGAAAAATCCGGTTTGGGTTTCTCAACGTACAACGTGGAAAATTTTTGAAGCCGCCACCAATATTTTAATTTTAAGACCAAAACATTGAAAAAGGTCTTTGAAAAGGCGGATGGTCTTTTAGCCTTGCAGAGAGATGTAGGTTAGGGGTCGATTACGCATGGGAAGGTATTAGCACCCCACACGTCCTTTCTACCAAAGGAACCTTTAACTAAATGTGTGGTTTTAACGTTTGATTTGAAAAATAACTAGATTTGCCTATTTATTTCTTGTTTGAAGATGAATGGGAAAACTTAATGAAAATTTTTATTTTTGGCGCTTGACGAGAGTTGGCCTCTCGCTCCTACGTATCTCCTAGTGCGATGGAGAATTCAAAGCTACGTAGTTCTCGTTTGTCGTGAAAAGGTTTTTGTTTTTATCTTGTTTAATGAGTTTTGAAATAGGGCGCAAGTATTCAAATAATGATTAAACTAACAAAGGTTATGGGTAACCACCGCTAAGTACTCTTGAAAATGAGAGTCACGCACTGCCAGCATCGTCGACGCGAACAAAGGTTCTGATTGACTGTTAGTAGCGACTCGTTTTTATTTGTTCTTTTGAAAATGATTTTTGAAAAAAGATTGATTGGCACGGATGATCAAACTAACAGAGGTTATGGGTGATCACCGCCTTATTGTTCTTTTGGGAAAAGCCATTGCCACCAATGACTAGACGAACAAAGGTTCTGATTAGCCACTAGCAACAATGGGTTTGAAAATAATTCTTTTCGTTTGTTTTATGAAACTGACTTTTGCTTATTGCGCTTGACGAGAACGAGACTCGCTCCTACGTATCCCAAATGGGAATCAAAGCGACGTAGTTCTAAGTTTTGAAAATGTTTTTGAAAGAGTTTTGGAGAGGGGAAGAGTTTTCATAATGACCAAGCAAGCTGAGGCTTTGAGTGATCGTTACTAATAACTCTTGATAGCGTTCATGACAATCAAACAAGCTGATGCTTTGGGTGATAGTCACTAATAACTTGTACTGATTAAAAAAAGAGTTTGAATGATTTTTAGGAAAAGGGGTGTGAGGCAGTAAAAAGGGGTATAACTAATTACAGGGGGTTGTATTATTAACGGAGGGGGTGTCGTTAGTAATCTGATGCAAAAGAAAATTAAAAAAAGAACACAGGCCCACCCACACACAGATTCAGCCCATATGCCAAAATAAGAAACCCTAAGTCTATTCCCTTCCCCCCCAGCGCCGCTCGTCCCTTTCTAAGAAGAGAGAGGAACAGATCGAAAAACACAGAGAGAGAGAGAGAGAGAGAGAGAGAGCGCGACGGCGAGAGAAGAGGAGAGGGAGGTTACGAACCAGAGAGAGAAGAGGGAGAATGGTGCGACGGCGGCGGTGGTAGTGGCTGCGACGACGGTGGTTTCGCGCGACAGAGAACGAGATGGGGGCGGTGGTTTCACGCGACGGAGGGAGAGACAGGGGTGGCGACGGCGTGGAGCTCGTCAGGGAGAGAGAGAGAGAGAACCGAGAGAAGGAGGGGCTCGCGAAGGCCAAGGGTTGCCGGCGTTGCTGGAGAAGACGAACGGAGGCGCGCGACGGCTTGCGGTGGTCTGAGCGGCGGAGGCGCGGTGGCTTTGAGATTGTTCTGTTTGTTTTGATGTTCTGCTAACAGGGAGAAGAAAAAGGTAAAGGTGAACCTCCCCTGTGTGTGTTTGTTGTGTGTTCTGGTTTGTGTGTTTCAGTGCTGTTTGTGCTTCCGTTCTTTCTTCTCTTTCACATTCTGGAAATTGTTTGATTTGGTTTTTGTTTCTGTTGTGTGTGCTTTTCCTGCGTGTGTTCTGTTCTGTATGTTAGTGTTTTCTGTTTTTTTTTCAGTGTTCTTCCTCTCTGTTTGTAGCATATTGAAGCCACATTTATATTCAAATTTGCATAGATATCTACACTGTATGGTCAATTTGCTTGAAACTCTGATTTTTGTATAGTCTCTAAAATATTATGTTTTGGTGTTTAAAGCTTCTCTGCAGAAAAACTTCTTCCCCCAAGTCTCTGTTGCATCACAAGAATAGATTTATTTGACTCCAAACTGATGCCTAATCTCTATTTATGTGTATTGTTCAGAGAGAAGGAATGCAAAGATGGAAGGACATCCCATTTGAAGCTTTGGAGCTGCTGCCACCATTTGGAATTTTCCTCTTGTTTTGTTCACTGTTGCTGCGCACCACAACAGCTATAGCTAGCCTCACTTTTGTATTTTATTTCATTTGTAATTTCTAATTAGGAAAAGGATGTACACTTGTATATTATTATTATAGAAAGCTGGACAGATTTGGATAGAAACAAGTAGTTGGATTATTTTTGTATCTCTCTTTTTGTTGTTAGCTAATAATAAATAAACACCACTAATAATAATAATAAACAATGAAGCAAATACGCTGGCGTTCAAAAAGACGCGAGCGCAACAACAAGAATCAAAACACGCACGCGAATAGAAATAATACGCGCGAACTACGAGAATAAGTATGAGTGCGATTCGAAATGATCTGCGCGCATACGACGAGAATAAGAAAAACTAGATTACTAACAAACGCAACTTGAACACATTTGTGCAATTGAAACCTTCAAAACGAGACACATATTTTGGTTTTTTTTTGAAAACGAGAAAAATGCTTATTAAAATTGGGTATTTATAAAAATACAATTTTATTTTGATTTTCAACTAGTCGGACAAAATTGGGGTATGACAGCTGCCCCTCTTTATTTGGATTTTATCAAGAAATATGAATTGGCCGAGACATATTTCGAAGATAAAATAGAAATAAAGAATTCAGAAATTATACCGATTTTGTCCTCTTGGGGAAATCCAAATTTTCTTCTTCTTTTTTTTTTTTTTTTTTTTTTTTTTTTTCCGTTTCTTTTTTTTTGTTTTTTCCGTTTCTTTTTTGGAAAGATAGACGCTTTCATGTCGATGCGAAAACAGTAAATGAACACTGACGTGCAGACAGAAAAAGTAAAATGGGCACTTGCGTGCGTAAAGCGTAAAATGAGCACTTGCGTGCGGCGCGTAAAATGCCCAGTACTAAACTCAGTAATCCTTAAACGAACTCTTGACGAATCCGAGTTTGCACGTGGCTTTGAGAGCACGCATCCACGAGAATCTCTGGTCTTTCGGCGGCCGGGGATCGTTATCGGCTCGGAATCGATATACGAGATCAATGCACGGCGTCCATCGTGATCTTAGGGCGATACAACTATTCCGTTGAACCTCACATGGGGCTGCGGTCCATCGCGTTGCTCGCACACGATGTGAGACCTGGGCAGAAGGGAGCGATGACCTCTCTGGGCTCCAATCCGCAATGCGCGCCTGAGCGCTCTCTTTTCTATTTTTTTGTTCTTTCTATTTTTTTTGAATGGGTGTCAGCCTTCGGCCAGCAAAAGCAGAAAATAAACTTGGTGCCAGCCCTCAGTAAGCCAACAAAACAGGAAATGAATTGGCGCTAACCCTCAGTAAGCCAGCCAAAACAGGAAATGAATTGTCAACCCTCAGTAAGCCAACAAAAGCAGGAAATGAATTGGTGCTAACCCTCAGTAAGCCAGCAAAACAGGAAATGAATTGGCGCTAGCCTCGAGCAAAGAAAAGCGGAAATAAAGCGGTAAAGAAAGCGATAAAGAAAGCAGTAAAGAAGGTACCGGCCCTCAGTAAGCCGATATTGGAGGCTGCCTAAAGCCTTTTAACGAACCGCGAACGATCCGAGTTTGCACTTGGGCATGGTGGTCTTCAAGAGCGACCGGGGGGACAATATCAAGTCTAGATCTCGATACTTCCCTAGAGATCGCGCCATGTCTTAGGCCAACACAGCTATCCTTTTTCGATGGACCCAATGGGGTCGAAGGACTTACCCGCAGGCTTGAATACGAGGTGAAGTGCGCTTTTGAAGGGACGCTTGGAGTCGGAAGGGATTCACGAATCCTGTTGATTGATTGATTGAAAAAGCCAATCTTTGCGCATTGGATTGAGAGTGCTGCATCGTCGGTTGATGCAAGGAATGATGCATGGAATGTGGGTGCATGCTATGCAAGGGCATGTTATGCAAGTACGTACAATGCTACGACTTTGGTGTAATGATGAATGTGGTGGAACACTCAAGAAGTTTTCTTTTAGTCTCGATTGTTTTTCTTGATCGACCTTCTTTTCCTGATCGTTTGTTTTTCTTTGCTTGTTTTCTTTTGCTCTTTATGAAATGTGAATATGCAAATATAGTGCTTTGATGTTTGATGCAGAGATTGATACTTGTAATGCAAGTGTGCGATGCAATGACAATGATTCATGTTTTGATGAATGGAATGCTCTTGTTTTATTTTCTGCTCATTTCTTTCTATTTTCATGAAATGCGGACATGCGAATGCAATGTTTCGATGAAATGACGCATGACATGGGAAGCCTTTGTGTTGCCTTGCATGATACACATGTAATGCTTTGATGCAAGGAGTTTGGTTCTTTCCCTTTTATGAAATGCAAACATTAATATGATGCAAATGCAATGACATGGGATGACGTGTTTTTGCTTTTTTCTTTCTTTATGATGCAATGCTTTGATGCTTGAAGGAATGAGATGGAAGATTTTTGCTTTTATCCGTTGCTTCCTTTTTTGTTGCCTTTCATGAAATGATGATGTCGGCACGATGCAAATGGGACAAAATGGAACGCCTAAATGCATGAGGCGAAAAATAAGATATGAATGATTGGGGTACTTAAACATTTTTGTGGTGATGAGATGCAAGACTTTGAATGCCAGGAATTGAGACGATTATTGACCATTCTGTTGAAAAAACTGAATTTGATTCAAACTCCGGTGTTCTCAAGGTTTTTATTTACAAACAAGCTCACTTGCTTTCTTTTCCTTCCAATGACGACCGAATCTTAGATATCACATGACTAACTTGTGTTCTCTCTCTTTGAAGCATTGTCTAGTAAGTATGCATAGGAGTGCAAATGTGAATGAGTGAGTCAGTTAACTTGGGATTGGTTTAGAACATGTATGGTAAGTGAAGGGATGACAGACATGATTATTGCCGACGCTCATGAGGGGCCAAGGGATGCAAGACTGCCCCGGTTCGAGGCTTTTGATGAGTGAATAAGATTGCCCCTGCCTAGTGGTGACAACAACTAAGGGTAGAAGATGATGAATTGGGAATGCTTTGGCTTTTGAAATGAAGGGTGGAGCAAAAGAGATTTTGTCTCAACTCATAGAGTTTAGTGTTGCCCCGGTCATGACGAGACAAAGTTGCCCCAATTAGAATGACGAGGCCTTGTTTAGGATAGTGAGTTGAGAGATTGCCCCGGGTGATTTTTATGGCAATGAATGAGGTGAAGGAATGGGAATGCACTTGCCCCACTTTGGAATGACATTTCAAATGGTTTCTTTGAGTGAGGTTGTGAAAGGCGACAGAGTTATGGTGATGGTTATGAACTGAGGGTGATATATGAATGGGGTGGGCAATGAACAAACCTCCCGAAAGTTGAGTGGAGTGAGAGGTGAAGGAAATGCCCCCTAGTACACACCTTTGGTTCTCTTTAAGAAAAACCCAAATGCAATGAAATTTTTGACTTTTGGTATGAAAGAAGCCTCACTTGGTGATCACTAAACCTTGTTTTAATGCAACTTGAATGCATTTTAGAGTGCAAGTCTTTATTGCTTTGTCAGCTTTCTTTTTTTGACTGTTTCTTTTTCTGAGGATTTTTCTTGATCGGCTTTCTTTTTTCCGATCGTTTGTTTTTCTTTTGAGCAAACCCATCGTAAATAGATAAACTTATTTGTCCTAGGGTTAAAATTTGAGAAAACAAAAGCAATCGGTTATTGATCGGGATGGACTTTTCAGGATCGTGATGTTTTGTGGATAAGGGATGATTGAGCTTAATGAAGTGTTTGAGGTGATGGGTCATTTGGGTCTTATTCGGCATCGGCCAATGGTCAATGACTTATGAAGGAAATGGTTATTAGGCTTGATGAGGTGCTTGGGGTTTTGTTAGGACAAGTTTGAGTTTCATGGTGGAATGGCTGAGGGTTTATGGAGGGTTAGATGTTGAGGCCAAAGAAAGTGTTTGCAGTCTTTATGAAAGGAGAGATGATTATACACAACAAAGTGTCGGGAAGTTGATGGAGACAAGGATCTCTGGTGTTTCATGGTGAAATATATCAGCTCACAATTTGTTCTTCTTTTGTTTCTCTTTTTTTCTTGGTCTCTTTTTTTCTTTTTTTTGAGATTTTCATTTTTTTTGAATCTTTTTGTTTGACTGCTTTCTTTTCCTTTTGACCTCTTTCTTTTCTTTGGACCTGGGTGAGATGATAAAGATGATATACCATTTTCGATGTGGAGTTGATCATTGTCTAGAGTGATGGAGATATCCTGGGGCTTTCTTGACTTAAGGTGGGTAGGAGGGGGATTTTTCCTTCTCTTTGGGATTTTCTTGGCTTAAGGTGGGCAGGAAAGGGAATTTTTGGATTTTGGATTTTCTTGAGGTTGTGGGGAGGCGGCCAAACTTCATTTCAATTTCTGATTGCTTATTTTTCGTAGAACCCGACAACAATTTATCTATCTACATGTGTTTGCTCTTTTCTTTGCATTTTCCTTTATGCCCTAATTTTTGCCTGGACCGCTCTTTGCGAGTTTTCAATCCATCGGGCGCTCCTTTTTGCCTAGGCTGCCCTCTGCGGGTTTTCAACCTAGCGAGCTTATTCTTCTCATTTATCTCTTCTTCTTTTT
This sequence comes from Oxytropis ochrocephala, assembly GCA_020916435.1. Classification (NCBI taxonomy): domain Eukaryota; kingdom Viridiplantae; phylum Streptophyta; class Magnoliopsida; order Fabales; family Fabaceae; genus Oxytropis; species Oxytropis ochrocephala. The sequence continues at coordinate 77,837,866 of CM037093.1, forward strand.
TTTTTGGAAAGACTTGCACTAAAGGAATATAATGCCGATAAAGAAAGTTAGTGATCACAGAATTGCCCTAGCATGGAGGACTTAGAGTATTAGTGAGAATGAACCAAAAAGTCAAGTATGCACTGATGGGAGAGAATATGCGCTTTATGGGTGGACGGGGCGGGATTAGACTTGGATGGTGATGATGACAAGGAAAGAAAATGGCTGACTCAAACAAGAGAAACGCGCGTGTCGCACGCGTTCACTATAGGAATGCTTCACGGAGAGTCAACATTAGTTAGAACAATGAATTTTTTTTTTTTTTTGCTTGATCTTTTGTCATGGAATGGATGTGATGCAGTGCTTTTGAAAGAAATGCAAATGAGCTATTGATTTGAAAAACTGAGTGCCTTGGAACACCTTGAGTTTGCAACCAAGTAAGGATAAACTTTTTCAAAAAGGATGATTGTTTTGCAAGAACGTCTCGCTTCTCATCACAACTTTTATTTTATGCAATGAATGAATAAACAAATTATGATATGCAAGTATGATGCAAATGCGTGGAGAATGACCACTCGAAAAGTGTGGCTTATTCTAAATAATTTTGTTGTTTTTAATGCAAGACAAAATATGGAATGCCAATGCGAATGATGCAAGAATGATACCCCTTTTTTTTCAAAATGATTTTTGATTTTTAGTTTTTAGAGCGAGACAAGATCTGAAATGCCAATGCCCCCTTTTTTGAATGATGAGAGATGCAAGAATGGTGATATGAGGCAAGCGATTGTCGTTACCACGAGTAACTTTGCATGAAACATTGAGTGGATCGACTCGATACTTCACACAATATCTTTTCAAACGTTTACGACAATTAGTTGACTCAATTTAATTTCCTACTTGAAAATAAAAACACGTGTAGTAGGGTCAAAGTGCCCTGACATCGTAGAGTAACATCTCAAATTTGTAGTCGACAAACAAATTTGAGATATTACCCTTCGTCGTTCAAAGGTGCATTTCTACCCATTAAGCCATCACATGAGGAAATTTTTCTTTGCTTCGAAAGGATGCATGCAGGGAGAAATGATGTATTCGAACAAAGTGATGAGGTTAATGAAATGATGCATGAGTGCCACATTGACGCGATGTCTGCATTATTTGATGATGATTTTTGTACATGCACCCGGATGAATGTGATGCTTATGCAATGCGGATGATAATTGCTTCTTGTCTTATTTTGTTTTTATGCAATGAAATGAAATGCATGATACTTCACAGTTTATTTTTAACGCGTGGAAGTGTATGCAAAATGAAACGTTCAAGTGTTTACTTTTCCTGCCATGAAAAAGGGAAAAGGGGTACATGCAATGCATTTTCTAAAATCTAGTAGAAAACATACATTTTTGGATTTTTGTTTATTTGTTATGATATGAAAGAGAAAAATAATAATGCATGCAGAAAATGGCGCGTTTGAGCTAAGGCTATATGAATAGCGGAATGATATATGCATGCAATATTGATGTGATGCCCACCTTTATTTGATGACGGTTTTTGCATAATTAAGGATGAATGAAATGCGATATGGATGATAACTGTTTTTTTTCAAAATTTTGTTTTATGTAACGCATGATGCCATGATGCAAAGTGCGGATGATGATTGCTTTTTGTTTTATTTTTAAACAATGAAATAGAATGCATGATATTAACAATTATTTTTGGTGCGTGGAAATATATGATTCTTATGAAAATGCATGCAAAATGAGACGTTTGCATATATGATATGAAAAAGGAAAATAATAAAGCATGTGATATGTTTCTAAAATTTTTATGCGAGAAAGTGCATGATGCTCGCTGATCGTACCTGACCAATGAAGAGTTGAAGTGCTGGTTGCTTCGTCAATGGGCCGGTCGTTGAATGAGCGAAAGGACCGGTCCTGGCTTCACGCGTTGAGCACCTCGGGTGGTACCTGCAAAGACACTCCGACGATCTAGTGAGAGGTCGCTCGGGCAGATAGCACAGGGTTAGAGAACGTACCTGATACCATATGCGAATGGCGTATATATACAAAGATGATGTCCGACCGTTTAGCGAGAATTTCGGCCGGCGAGTTGCGCTCCAAGCGGCGTGTTTGGGCCGATCGAGTTGGTGTGGGCGCAGTCCAATCGGCTGCTGGCGATTCGTATTTGCCGATACACCCGAGAACGATTTGCCCCCAAGCCTAGGTCGCTTAAGAGCGGGTGAGGCTTGAATCGATGCCCCCGTGAGTGAAGTTACTTTGATGAAACGGACCACGGCCGTTTGCTTTTCTCTACGGGGCGGTGTCGACCGCTCATCAACCAACGGCCGTCTTTGTCGCGGCGACGTTGGTCTTTCACGACATTTAAGGCGTGGCGTTTGGTGCTTCGAGGGCTATGCAGAGCAACCATTGGTGGGAAGACGAAGCGTTGTGACTCTTCGTATCCGGTCCCCTTCGCGCCGGACTACGTACTATAAATAGCCCTCCTGCTGAGTTCATTTCTCACACTTCCAAGATTTGCTCGCTAACGACCGAGCTCGTCTGCGCCGACTTGCATTCAAGTCGTTTTACGTCTTCTTGCGACCGATCTTCAACATCCGCTTAAGGTATGAATCGATCGCTCCCTTTATTCTTTTCAACTTTTAGTTTTTTCTTTAAAGTACTTCGTGCTTTTCCACGCCTCGTGATAGGGGTGTCGTCGAGGATGGCGGCTCGCCCCTCATGAGCGCTTTGCTCGATCGACCGACTCGATCCCTTTATCACAGTGTGTCATGTATGCCACGGACAAAGCTAATCGCCGTATTCTGGAAAACCGCCCGATCTCTTTTGCCACATACATGTCGAGGCGGGTGAAACCAAGTCGTCTTGAGCGACAAAAGCTCTATCTCTCCAAGTAGTTCCTCGGCGGCACGGGCTCGAGTTCTCGTTCTTCCGGTGGGGATCAACTAGCTCCAAGAGTCTTTGGTTCGGACCTTCCCATTCTCGCCGAGCGGCGAAAGCGCCTCTCCACCGCCCGGATGTTGTATCCCGAGTGGAGGAGAAGAAGAAGACGCCGACGTGATTATCATTGATGATGATGAGGCGCAGAGTGCCGTCCCGGTCGTGGACGAGGAGATGGTGGAGGCGAAGGGGGCCAGGCCGAAGACGTCCCAGGAGAAGAGGTGGCTCAGCCCGAAGTCAATATTTCTGGTTTGGAGGCCAACATCGGAGGGTCGAACGAAGGGTCGGCCGAGGTTCAAGCTGAGGTCGAAGTCCAAGCTGACGTAGCTCGGGAGGTGTCTGACATGTCTTGGGTGTCGGAGACTCTTCGCTCTAACAGGGAGCATTCTTACGGTCGGTCACGATGCTTTGCCCGATCTACGGAGCCGCCTTGAAGACTCACCGGGCTGGAGGATAAGAGGTATGAAGGAGGGCGAAGATATCGCGACTTACTCTTCCAACTTCAAGTTCACGATGTATCGGCTCGTGTTCGAGAAGATGAAGATTACCCCCCCTTTTACCGAATTCCAGCGTGACGTCCTGCGCCATATTGGGGTCGCCCCTTCACAGCTTCATCCAAACGCATGGGCGTTTTAAAGACTTCGAAGTTTCTTGACCAAAAATTTGGGTCGGCGGTATCGATGATGCTTTTCTTTGCTATCTTGGTGAAATGCTCGGAGAAAGCCAACAAGGAGAAGAGGAACAAGTCTCCTTCAAGATGCAGAAGACTCACCACAGATTTTTCAAAGCGTTCCAGGAGTCGTTGGGAGCGGCCTGGAAAAGTCAGTATTTTTGGATCGTTCCCACCGAGGAGGCCGGGAAGACCGTTTGTGAGGTTCAACCGGACGGGATGCTAGGTCCCCCTTATTTCCCAATCATGTGGAATGAGGCTCATTTCTGCAGCGGCCGAGATTACATCTACACGCAAGAAAAGATCAGGGAGAGCCGACACGGAGACTTTGGAGATGATAAAGTCGCCGCGGGCATGATGCGTCCCAGATCCTAAGGCGACATACCTTGCCGGCCCTTTGTCTTGTACGAAGGCTACGAACTGGAGGCCGAGATTGGTTCGCTTTTGCACTTTTTCGTCCTCATATTCTGTCGTTGCCTTTCTCTTTTTCTTTTAACTCATGACTCGTTATTTTGCGAGAAAGAATGGCCGTGGCCCAGCCGCTCGCTTCGCTCGCCCCGGCTTTGAAGGAGGGGCTAAGGGACTGACGCTTCTCGGTCGGGGGTAATCTGAACCTTCCTCCAAAGTCCCTCACACCCCTAAGAGCCAAGGAAGAAGCGGTCTGGCGGGCCTCGGTCGCCTCCTCGCGATCTTGCGTCGCTCACCCAAGCGGGCTGGCGTGATTGTCGGTCTCGGCCCACTGAAACGGAGGAGATTCCCATCATTCACTCGAAAGCTTGGGTGCGGCCGATCCGGGCGATCTGAAGGAAACCCATGGCGCTACGCTTCTCTCTCAGATGGGGTCGAGAAAGTCATGGCCGAGCCGGTGGCCGAATCGATGGTAACTTTACTTTCTTAGTCTTGTAATCTTTATCTTACCTTTGTTCGACCGACTAACCAACCTTCGACACGAATTTCGCAGGGAAGGGCAAGGCTTTGACCGAGGCGCAGCGAGAAATATGACAAGCTCCTCCGATCGAAGAAGGAGGCCCTCAAACGGGGAGGAAGAGGCCAGCGGTATCAAAGAGGAACAAGGAGCTTAGGCGCCAGTGAAACGATCTGGCCCGACCTTGAATCCGTCGAGAAAGAAAGGCCGAGTTGGAGGCCGTGAACGCCCAGCTGCGGCGAAGATCAAATGGTGGCCAAGGCGGGCCGGAGGCTGCAATCGAGCAATTTTACAACGCTCTTGGCGGCGCGGGTGTTGAATACCGACCTGCAGATCAATTTCGATGACAAGATGATCAAGCCCGCGCCTATGTCGAAAATAACAAGATCATGTTGCTGCGAGAATATGACGAGCGAGTGGCAACGTCATTCGCCTCGCCACCATTCTCTTTTGAAGCCCGCCTGCGAGCGGTGTAATTTTGTAATTTTAACTTGCCTTCGGGCCCGACAATTTTTCTGCCTTCGTGCAGTTCTTTTATTCGCGGGCGCTCGGCTTCGGCCGGGCGTCCCATATTTGTAATGACAATCTTTACTTGCTTTCAATTATGCCTTTCAATTATGCCCGTTCGAATTTATATTGCTATGTCTGCGTACTTCTTGCATTTATTCGCCTTATTCATTTTGAATTTGTGGGCCGCTCGGCGGCCGTTTCGTGCCACTTCGATAGCGCTCGTTGTTGGTCGCTTTTCTTTGCGCGCTTATTTCGGAAGCATCCATTCTTTGATAAGTTAATGTTCCAACGGGGCCTAGGATCGCTCGGCGACCTCCAATCAGGCCCTTTCGATGGCATTTAAGTAGATCGTTTTCGACGGCCTACCGCGATGGGTTACTACTTAACCTTTGGGCCATTTTCGATGGCACTCGATGTAGATCGTTTCGACGACCTAGCGTTGTTGGGCCATTTTCGATGGCGCTCGGTTGGGACCGTTTCGACGGTCGCTTCGATTCGAATCGTTTCGACGATCTAAGGTTTCGCGGGTTTTAACCGCGGGGGCATTTCGATGGCACTCGGTTGGGACCGTTTAAATGGTCGCTTCGATTTAGATCGTTTCGACGATCTCGGCAACTTTGATAAGTCTTGATCGCTCCTTTGCCACGGGCAATCTTGAAGCGACCGGTCATACATTCTTGCGAAAGTAAAGAACACATCATGTTTTTAAAGGTCGGGCCTCGTAAAAAACCCGATTGGGAAAAAGCGCTGCCTGCTTTCATTAATAGATCGGTCGTTATTACATTCAAATCCTTGGTTACATTCAAACGTAATACTTCCTAAGTTTTACGCATTCCATGTTCGGGGATAGTCGCCCCATTCATGGTTTGCGGCTCGTATGCCCCCTTGCGGCCTTCGTGATGACTCGTCACGGACCTTCCCAATTTGGCGCCACTTCCTTGGCGTGCATTCTTGTTTCCCACGTCGGCCCGTCTTAGAACGAGTGGCCGACCGAAAATCCCTCTTTTGAACTCGAGCGTTGTACACAGCTGCGACCTTCTGTTTTGATCAATTGCTCTCTTAGCGAAGCTTGGGTGCGCGCAGCTCTTCAATTAAGTCCGATTCTTCTCGGATAGCGGTGCGTTGTCAACCACTTTGTAGGGGTTTGAAGTCCTCCAATTCAGCTCGCCCATTTCTATGGGTATCACAAAGATCGATTCCGTACACCAACGAAGAAGCGACTCCGGTCGATGAATGAGGGGTCGCCCCAGTAGGCCCACGAAACGGATCGCAGCGACTCTTCGACCCGATTCCTTTCGCTTCATCCGGTCTTACGCTTTAAACCACGTAAGATAACTCGTTGGCGCTTGGCTAGCGGCGTTAGTCCGAGGGTGCTCGGCCAGAGGTGAAACGCTTGTTTGACCCTAAGCCGACCAACATTTCTCTGAATCTCTTGTCATGTGAACCGGGTGCCGCTTATGCATTATCAATTCTTTGGGAATCCCAAAAGCGGGCTAGCACACACCGTCCAAGAACTTGCGACTTTGCGGCGTGATTGTTGCAAGCGGCTCGGCCTCGATCCATTTAGTAAAGTAATCTACCGCCACGATCAAGAACTTGAACGGCTCGGAGGCAGTGGAAACGGGCCTAGAAGATCCATGCCCCACCAGTGTAACGGCCAAGGTGAGACAAGACTTTGTAATTTCGAGGAAGGTGCGATGTGGACATCGGCATGTACTGGCATTTCTTGCACTTCGAACGAGCTTCTTGGCATCCTCGTCCATGGTCGGCCAATAGTAGCCGCCACGAGCCCTTCTTAGCTATGGAGCGAGCGCCACGGTGACTCCCACAAACACCTTCATGAATGTCCTCAACACATGGTGAAGCCGACCGACGTAAGACACCTTAACAATGGAGAGGAGAATCCTCTTACAGTACAACTTTCCTTCAATAACCGAGTATTTGGTCGCTCTGAGTCGACCGGCAGCTTGCTTTGGATCGTTCGGCTCCTCTCCTTCAACAATGTACCTTAGGATAGGGGCGATCCAATCTGAATCCGTCTTTGACACGCAACGCGGCCAACGATCGACTTGGCTTGGTCGACACACTCGGCCGATTTAAAGTTTCTTGAATTACACTTCTATGATTCCACGAGTCTTGGTACTTGCAAGCTTTGATAAGATATCTGCTCGAACATTTTCGGTCCGAGGCACATGTACCACTTCATTTCGGTCGAATCTGCTGAGCGCTTCTCTCACTCTCGCTAGATAACTTTTCAGTACGTCGTCTTTGGCATCATATAATTCTTTGATCTGCGAGACTACGAGTAAGGAATCGATCCGAGTTCAACTCGGTCAACATTGAAGTCTCTGGCGAAGCAGTCGGCTATACACGCCTCATATTCGGCTGATTATTCGACGTATGGAAAGCGAAGGTCGAGACACCTCCACGCCCGTGCCTTCGAATTTTCTAGTATTAGGCCGGCTCCATCGCTTTTACTATTAGGCGACCCATCTACATGCAAGATCCGGTCGTTCCGGCGATCTTACGGGTAGGAGTCATCTCTGCTATGAAGTCGGCCAACACCTGCGCTTTTGCGGCCGATCTGGATTCAAATTTAATGCCAAACTCACTGAGTTCTACCGCCCATTTTATCATTCGTCCCGCCAAATCCGCCGATGAAGGACTTGCTCGATAGGTCGGGTCGGTCCTTACCACGACACAGTGGGCCACAAAGTAGGGTCTCAACCTTCTAGCGGCTATTAGGAGTGCAAGGGCGAACTTTTCTATCTTACGGTATCTCACTCGGCCCTCGAGTACCTTACTTATGAAATAGATGGATTACGCTCGATTGTTCTCTCGACTAGCACAAAGATCGAGAACTTCTTCGTTATGGCCAAATCTGAGATATAATGTCTCGCCCGTGCTAGCTTGGTCATGATCGGCGGGCTAACCAAAGCTTGCTTTAACTCATCCAATGCTCGCTGGGCATTGCTCGGTCCATTCAAAGTCCACCTCCTTCTTCAGCAGTCTAAACAGTGGAAGCGACTTGCAGGCCGCTTTGGGGATGAACCTGGATAGAGCGGCCACCATGCCATTTAGCTGTTGTATTTCTTTTTTCGATGTGGGCGGCCTCATATCGGCGATCGCCTCTACACTTTTCGTGGTTTGCTTCTATCCCTCTTTCACTCGGTGAAAACCCAAAATGTAGGCTCTCACCCCAAAGGTACACTTCTCAGGATTCAGTCTAAGGGAGTTCCTCCTAGCTTCTTCAAATATTTCTCTGAGATCGCTCACATGATCTGGGTCGGTTACGCTTTTGATGATCATGTCGTCCAGATACACCTCTGAGATGCGACCGATCTGTCTTTTAAAGATCTTGTTCATCATCCGCTGGTAGGTCGCTCAAATGTTCTTCGTAATCGGGGCATCACCTTATCTCGAAAATTTCCCCGATCGGTCATGAAGGCTGTCTTGTGCCGATCGGGCGGATACATCGTGATCTGATTATATCCAGAGTAAGCGTCCAGAAAGGACAGTAGTTTGTAGCCCGAAGCCCCATCGACCAGCTTGTCAATGTTAGGCACGGGGAAGGCATCCTTCGCACGCGCCTTATTTAGATCGGTATAGTCCACACACATCCTCCATTTTCCATTCTTCTTTCTTAACCAAAGACGACGACATTGACAAACCGTGTCGTGTATTTGATCTCTTCTATAAAATTGGCCTTTATGAGGTCCTCAACGGCCTTTGCACAGCTTGAGATTTTTCCTCGTTCGAAGTCGTCTTCTTTGTGCGGCCAAACTTGCCCCTTCATCGACCGAAAGTTGATGGCAGGCTACTTCGATAGGGATGCCGGGCATGTCTGATGCCTGCCATGCGAACAGGTCAGCATAGTCTCTCAAGCATTGCACTAGATCTTGCTTCACTTGCTCTGGTAGGTCGCTACCGAGCTTCACCGTTTTGGGCGGTCGTCACCCAATTGAACATCTTCCAACTCTCCATGAGGCTCGGGTCTTATCACTGCTGTTTTTGGTTCTCGAGCCAAATTGTCATCATTGTCCTCTGGGTCGCTGTCTGGATCATACCGAGCATCCAAATCAGCGACATTGACTTGATGGCCTTCACTAGTGCTTTGAACATTCGGGCCACGATCTACCTCGTCACATATTTCTTGGTATAGAGCGTGGCTTCTTCTTGCTGATTCAAGGTCGGCCGCCAGGGTAACCACTTGGTCATCTTTCTTTGTAGATTTCATTTTTAAATGCACCGTCGATGTAACGGCCTCTAGCTTACCCAAAGTCGTCCTACCAATAATACATTGATAGCGAGATTTGAGGGGGAGTACAAGGAACGTCGTCTGGCGACTGGCCCCGTCATGCAGTACTATCCCCAGATGTCGCCACCAAACGTGACCATCACCGATCGTTCCCAGCGGGTAGGTCGTCGCCCCATGAAACACTGTTAAAGGAGTAGGCTCGGCACGGGAATTATCTCCTTCGATCAACCTTTATTTTGTCGATCAAGTCTTCAAACATTATATCGGCCGAGCTACCTTGATCGACCGTGATTCTTTGCATACGTGTTTGCCATAATGACTCGATTACCAATGGAACATAACTATTAGGCTTGCCGTCGATAAAGTCATCACCGAACGAGATGGGAGGTCCGCTCGAGACCGGTGGTGGTGCCGAAGTGGGCGCGACCATTAGCAACTCGTCCCCACTTTCTCTTAGTGGCTTTATTAGATTCCTGCGATCCGGGGGTTTCCACCATGAATAACCATCGCAACATTACGGCCTCTGGATCGCCGAGTGTCACGATCTTCGGTCGATCCTTGTTTTGGGTGCCTCTATGGCGAGGCCCTTTCTCTGTGCGGATTGGCATCTTTCTCGCTTCTCTTGAGGTCGGTCGCCTTCCTCCGACCTCACATACTTTCCCCGACTTGCCTTTCGAATAAGCTCTTCAATATCATCTTTGAGGCCATGCGATCATTAGTATCATGACCGCTTGCTTTTGTGGTAACGGCAATATCTTTTGGTCGGCCGTGCCCCTTTCTTGAGCACGAGTGGTTCAGGCCGCTTAACTCCCACAAACTCATTATTCTGACACTCGCTGTAGATCTGCGCAATGGAGGTGTTGAGTCGAGTGCGATGATCAAACTTTTTGTCTCGAAAGTCAGGCCGATTGTCGCGGCGACCTTCATGCCCTTTGGCCGGCTTGCTGTTTTCTTCTTTAGGTCGTATGCGACGGCGGCCTTCCTTTCCCGCAGTTTCTTCATACTCGCATGTGGACGTTAGCCCTTGTTAGGAAGTGGCTGAGATCTTGGTAATGATTCAATGTAAACTCTTCGACGAACCGGTGGTCCGGTCGAATGCCACGCTTCAGATATTTCAACTTGTCCTTGTCTGAGAAGTCACGAACAGACTCAGCCTCGGTGTTAAACCGGTCGATGTACTGTCTCAACGTCTCATTATCTCCTTGAACAACAGAGTCCAAGTATTCTTCATACCAGTATTGGCGGTGGTTTGCGGTGTAGTGAGACAAGAATATTCTAATCAGTGTCGTCCCACGAGGAGATGGTATTGGGCGCAAAGACTCCCACCATTCCAATGCTCGTACCGTCCAACGATCGGGAAAAAGCACGCATTTCATGGTCGGTCCCAATTCCTCAGAGCGGCGAGTAATTATTGAAGTCACGGAGATGCTTATGCGGATCTCCTCGTGTCAAACTTGTTGAGATTGGGCGGCTTGCGGAGATCTCTCGGAATCTTATAACGCCCGATCTCCCCGGAGAAGGGGCCATGTTCATTCCGAATGCCGCTCGACCCGAAGGGTTGCATTGCGAGGCATGCCTCGTTGCCCAAGATTCCATAGAATCCTCCGAGACGGGCCGATTGGTGGAAGCCGAGGAGGCCTTCTCGGGTCGCCGCTTTGACCTCTCCTAGGCCGATGCGAAACGTCCCTAATTCTTCCGTTTACGTAATCTTCCACTCTTCACGAAATCCCAAGATCCGCTTCTCGACCGACGTGACCGGACGACTCATTAGAGGAGTATACGGTGAAAGCGGCGGCCGCGTCGGGGCGGTAGCTAGAATCTTCATAGTCATCGGACATCGAGCGGCGTCACGCGCTCTGCTCGCCGGGCGACCTATGCGCCCGCTTCTTCCGGCCGGAGAACGATGAGTAGTGCTCTCGGCGTGAAATGCTCCTTCGAGGCGGGAGCGGTGTCTTCGCGCCCCGTCGGCGAGCGAAGGTTCTCCGTCTTCGCGCGCCGCGCGGCCCGAATCAACCCCTTTCATACTGGGAGAGATGAGTGCATCTCGATCTGCGATCACACGATTCTTGTTTTGCAAGATCTGCAAAGCGGCTTGAGTAACATGGTGCAGCGCAGAGGTTCTCAATGCCCGCTTCAATCGGCTCGGGCGGCAAGTCTCCGAGAACGGACGGATGGATCTGCTGGAGGACCGGTCCACGGCCGTTGTGGACCGGCGTTCTTGTCGTGGAAGTCCTTGAGATTCGTGGATCGTGTGGCGGCCACGCCCCGGTCTCTGCTGGCTGATTCTGCCGGAGGATTGAGTCGAGTGGCCCGCGTGCGGGGCGGTCGCGTGGAGCCATGTGAGAGGTAGGATAGCGCCGCGGGCCTCCCATCGTGGTCGCCAATTGATCGTGCTGACCAATGAAGAGTTGAAGTCTTTGGTTGCTTCGCCAATGGGCGGCCGTTGAATGAGCGAAAGGACCGGTCCTGGCTTCACGCGTTGAGCACCGGGGGTGGTACTGCAAAGACACTCCGACGATCTAGTGAGAGGTCGCCGCGGATAGCACGAGGTTAGAGAACGCATACTGATACCATATGCGAATGCGTATATATACAGTGATGTCCGACCGTTTAGCGAGAATTTCGGCCGGCGAGGATTGCGCTCCAAGCAGCGTGTTTGGGCCGATCGAGTTGGGCTGGGCCGCAGGTCCAATCGCTGTTGGCAGTTCTCGTATTTGCTGATACACCCAGGAACACTCGCAAATGATTTTTAATGCAAGGGAAAACATGATTTATTTTGAATGGAAATGTATGCAAGATGAGATGGTCACATGTTCATTCTTCATGATATGCAAAAAGCAATAATGCATGAGACACGTTCCTAATAAAATATGTTTTTTTTGGACTTTTTGACAAAATTAGGAAAAAGTTTAGTGAATGGAAATGCACCCGCGCGGGGAATGCACTCCCGACAAACCTAAATGAGATAGAGAAAAATGCGCGTATGAATTTTATTTAGTTTTCCCATGTTAGGCAATGCAAAGATGCTTTTTGTATGAGAATGAGGTTGATGATGCTACTTTACATGCATGTGAAAAGCAAGGTAAAAAGATTTTTTGGGTTGGTGATTGAATTTTTGAGAAAATACAAGATATATGTCACCTCATATAGATGTTTATTGAAAAGGAAAAACATATCTTTTTTGATTTTCGAAAATTTTGAAGGAAAAATTGATGGAACTGGATGCAACGATGCAACACACAATTTGGAAATCCCTTGTGACCTAAAAAGGGGGTAGAGCCTATGATCTAGGGTATTTTAGGGGTAATCCTCCCATGTAGCTCTATTCGCTCCCTCACAAGGCCACCAGAGCCACAGTCTCTTTCACAAAACTCCCCACAAATGCAGCAAACTGCTAGGTGTGAGGCATCATGAAAGAGCACAACTCTGGTTGGAACTTTCGCAAGTAGCCAATCGGACAAAGGTCCTGATGGGCTCTCACTACTCGAATCCGCTCTCCTAAATTTTTGCAGACCTGGGTTATGGTCTCTCTCTCAAAGCATGTAATCATAATGTATAAGTGTAATGTGTGTCAAGGGCATTTTCCCTAACACTACCCCACCTGAAATGAAAACCAGAGCAGTCCAGACAATAGAAAGCAATAACATGTCGTATACCCTAGGGTTCAATATCAATCAAATACAACTAATCTAGGGTGCCAACAATATTGCATTTCTTACCTTAAGAAATGGAGCAAAGAAGAAGGGATCATGGGGATTGGAAGAATGCATGGGCATAAGCAATAAAAGAAAAGGAGTAGAAGAGGAGATAAGGAATAAACATAGAAGACAAATGCATATGCCTACAATTAATGATAAGAAAGAAAGTAAAAAAGAATGAAGGCAAACAAGGTATTAGTCAAATCAACAATACATTAAACCACACATTTTAATTAGTTAGGCTTGACCCTCGTCTTTAAGAAAAGTTCCCCAGTGAAGTCGCCAGCTGTTGCACCCCGAAAAATCCGGTTTGGGTTTCTCAACGTACAACGTGGAAAATTTTTGAAGCCGCCACCAATATTTTAATTTTAAGACCAAAACATTGAAAAAAGGTCTTTGAAAAGGCGGATGGTCTTTTGAAAACGCAGAGATGTAGGTTCGGGGGTCAGTTACGCATGGGGAAGGTATTAGCACCCCACACGTCCTTTCTACCGAAAGGGAACCTTTAACTAAATGTGTGGTTTTAACGTTTGATTTGAAAAATAACTAGATTTGCCTATTTATTTCTTGTTTGAAGATGAATGGGAAAACTTAATGAAAATTTTTATTTTTGGCGCTTGACGAGAGTTGGCCTCTCGCTCCTACGTATCTCCTAGTGCGATGGAGAATTCAAAGCTACGTAGTTCTCGTTTGTCGTGAAAAGGTTTTTGTTTTTTATCTTGTTTAATGAGTTTTGAAATAGGGCGAGTATTCAAATGAATGATTAAACTAACAAAGGTTATGGGTAACCACCGCTAAGTACTCTTGAAAATGAGAGTCATCACCATCGGTCGATTTAACAAAGGTTACGATTGATTGTTAGTAGCGACTGCGTTTTATTTGTTCTTTTGAAAATGATTTTTGAAAAAGATTGATTGGCACGGATGATCAAACTAACAGAGGTTATGGGTGATCACCGCCTTATTGTTCTTTTGGGAAAGCCATTGCCACCAATGACTAGGCGAACAAAGGTTACGATTAGCCACTAGCAACAATGGGTTTGAAAATAATTCTTTTCGTTTGTTTTATGAAACTGACTTTTGCTTATTGCGCTTGACGAGAACGAGACTCGCTCCTACGTATCCCAAATGGGAATCAAAGCGACGTAGTTCTAAGTTTTGAAAATGTTTTTGAAAGAGTTTTGGAGAGGGGAAGAGTTTTCATAATGACCAAGCAAGCTGAGGCTTTGAGTGATCGTTACTAATAACTCTTGATAGCGTTCATGACAATCAAACAAGTCGATGCTTTGGGTGATAGTCACTAATAACTTATCTTGATTAAAAAAGAGTTTGAATGATTTTTAGGAAAAGGGGTGTGAGGCAGTAAAAAGGGGTATAACTAATTACAGGGGGTTGTATTATTAACGGAGGGGGTGTCGTTAGTAATCTGATGCAAAAGAAAATTAAAAAAAGAACACAGGCCCACCCACACACAGATTCAGCCCATATTCCAAAATAAGAAACCCTAAGTCTATTCCCTTCCCCCCCAGCGCCGCTCGTCCCTTTCTAAGAAGAGAGAGGAACAGATCGAAAAACACAGAGAGAGAGAGAGAGAGAGAGAGAGAGAGAGAGAGAGCGAGAGAGAAGAGGAGAGGAGGTTACGAACCGAGAGAGAGAGAGGAGAATGGTGCGGCGGCGGCGGTGGTAGTGGGCTGCGGCAGCGGTGGTTTCGCGCGACAGAGAACGAGATGGGGGCGGTGGTTTCACGCGACGACGGAGGAGAGACAGGGGGCGGCGGCGGCGTGGAGCTCGTCGAGAGAGAGAGAGAACCGAGAGAAGGAGGGGCTCGCGAAGGCCAAGGGCTGCTTCTGGCGTTCTTTGGAAGACGAACGAGGAGGCGCGACGGCCACGGCTGGTCCGAGCGCGAGGCGCGCGGTGGCTTTGAGATTGTTCTGCTTTGTTTTGATGTTACGCTAACAGGAGAAGAAAAAAGGTAAAGGTGAACCTCCCCTGTGTGTGTTTGTTGTGTGTTCTGGTTTGTGTGTTTCAGTGCTGTTTGTGCTTCCGTTCTTTCTTCTCTTTCACATTCTGGAAATTGTTTGATTTGGTTTTTGTTTCTGTTGTGTGTGCTTTTCCTGCGTGTGTTCTGTTCTGTATGTTAGTGTTTTCTGTTTTTTTTTCAGTGTTCTTCCTCTCTGTTTGTAGCATATTGAAGCCACATTTATATTCAAATTTGCATAGATATCTACACTGTATGGTCAATTTGCTTGAAACTCTGATTTTTGTATAGTCTCTAAAATATTATGTTTTGGTGTTTAAAGCTTCTCTGCAGAAAAACTTCTTCCCCCAAGTCTCTGTTGCATCACAAGAATAGATTTATTTGACTCCAAACTGATGCCTAATCTCTATTTATGTGTATTGTTCAGAGAGAAGGAATGCAAAGATGGAAGGACATCCCATTTGAAGCTTTGGAGTCTTTGCCACCATTTGGAATTTTCCTCTTGTTTTGTTCACTGTTGTCACAAGACCACAACACTATAGCTAGCCTCACTTTTGTATTTTATTTCATTTGTAATTTCTAATTAGGAAAAGGATGTACACTTGTATATTATTATTATAGAAAGCTGGACAGATTTGGATAGAAACAAGTAGTTGGATTATTTTTGTATCTCTCTTTTTGTTGTTAGCTAATAATAAATAAACACCACTAATAATAATAATAAACAATGAAGCAAATCACGCATGCAGAAAAAGAAGCCAGACGCGAGCGCGCGCAACAAGAATCAAAACACGCACGCGAATAGAAATAATACGCGCAACTACGAGAATAAGTATGAGTGCACGATTCGAAATGATACGCAGCATCGCGGCGAGAATAAGAAAAACTAGATTACTAACAAACGCAACTTGAACACATTTGTGCAATTGAAACCTTCAAAACGAGACACATATTTTGGTTTTTTTTTGAAAACGAGAAAAATGCTTATTAAAATTGGGTATTTATAAAAATACAATTTTATTTTGATTTTCAACTAGTCGGACAAAATTGGGGTATGACAATTGGGATGACTATAAGCCACCTCCTTATTCCTCCCACTGGGATAATCATGAGACACTTCACGTGCAAAGGCAAGAGGAGGAGATACCACACACCAATGATGTATCTGAGCAGATAAATGCAAAGTTTGACCGCATGGAGGGCCAACTTGAAACCATGACCAACGAACTTAGAAGCTGGAATGGTCAACTATCAAGTATCATTGCTATGTTATCTTAAGAGGTCCAAGAAACTCCTTATTTACAAACTGAGCAATACAAAGAAAATATTCTTAGGAGTGATGAAGAGTTCTCCATGGAAGATAATATAGAGGAAGAAACTCTCGAGAAAGATGAAGAGACTCCTACTGAAGGGAGTCAAATAAAAATAATAGCTCCTACTGAAGGGAGTTATATTGAAATAAAAGATGATACTGATGAGAACGTTTGTGAGGAGAATGAAAAAGATCCATTGGTTCATGAGTTGGAGGAAGAGGAGAAAGCCCAAATTTTTGGGCAAGTTGTTTTAACCATTGGTGATGCTGTAATTGAGGTTAATAAGGGAAATGTAAGTTTACGGAGTGGTAAAGAAGATGATGTTATTAAAACTTTAAATTCCAACGAAAATTTATCTTCTTTAACCTTTCCTTATTTTGATGATGTGGTTGAAACTAACATTGTTAGTGATTTAAAGATCACGAGACCTTTCGGAAAAAATTCTTATTTTGCAGGATCCTAGCATAGTGGTGGATGGAGATAAAACAAAAATTCCACAATCCTTTAAATTTCAACCACCACATGGAAAAAGAAAAAACAATGTCAATCACATGGTTAGAAAACTAAGAAGGTGCACTGCGTTAGATGTAAAATTTTCTCTTGGAGAGCCACCTGATTGAGCACCAACTATCGTCAGACTCACGACGTTAAACAAGCGCTTCGCAGGAGGCAACCTGTGTTTTATTTTCTCTCATTTTTGTTTTGTTTTATTTTGTTTTTAGCAATAAGCTCAGACTGCAAGCTCTCTCAGGGAAGTCACTCTTACTCTCTCATTTATTTATTTTTGTGTCAATCCGATATTTTGCATTGAGGACCATGCTTCATGCTAGTGTGGGGGAGGATATTTTATGTTGTCACTTGATCTCTATTAATGCACATACCCACCACATGTGTTGATAGCATTTTTTCTGGCTTGTTTTGCATGAATTATGTTTAAATTAAAAATAGAGATTATGCCTTTAGGGGACTCCATAATTAACTCACTTGACAGACTGGTGCTTAATTGTAACTGTGAGGATGTCCTTAGGAAGCTGATAATTAACATTTGTCCCTCTTGAGTACTTTTTGTGAACTAGCTTCTAAATGTGAGATCTGAGCCTTCATAAGGGGATTGATATTAAATCATAAATTTTTACCCCTTTTTCTTTCTATGAGTGTGTTTCCCAATTTGCTACATTCTAGATTTGTCTTTTGACCATTTCAAGGCGAAAATTGATTTGCATCATGTAAAAAGATTTGGGGAATTTAGGTATTTTTCTGGCCCCAGAGTTGTTTGTTGAATTTATCCCTTAGTTGCCCCCTTTGAGCCTAATTGTTATATTTTTTCTCTTTGGTACCCAGATATTATTTTTTCTTTTTCTTTTTTTTTTGGTAACCAATTGAAATTGAATGTGGAGCAACTATTGAAAATTACAACTACGTCCTATATTTTAGTGGTCTATATTGTCAGGACAAAAATTTCGTCCTCTACTTTAGTTGTCTTTCTTGTTAGGATAAAAAAAAATGAGTGAATCGTGTGCTTACAAGGATATCTTCCTACAAAGGAAACAAAATGGAAATTATCATGTACTTACCTTTTCCTCCTAAAAAAAAAATGAAAAAATATAGAAAGATAATTTGAAAAAAAAAAAAAGAAAGCAAGAAGGAGGAAAAGACACATCAAAAGAATGAAAGAGCCAAAGGGCAAATAAAAAAAAACAACAACAAAAGAGTCTATTCAAGAGACAGTGAAAAAAAAAGAGTTGATTCAATAGAAGAAGAGTGAAGAATGAAAGTGATATTAATTTGGAGTTTGGACAAAAATTGTAAAATAGATAGGAGCTCCATATTTGGTTTCAAGGGTTACTATTTGTTTTTTGTTCTTTTTAACCCCTCGTTTATCCCTCTCTTCTTATTTCCTATCTTGCATGAATTCACCCTGGCCCCATTACAACCCATGAAAACCCATCTTTGCGTGCATGTGAACTATTTAGTGGAGATTTGGTCAAATTACAAGCTTATGGTAATGTGCATTTTGTTGAAACTTGAGTGTATATTTTCCCAAGTCCCTAAACACTTTGAGAGATTGTGAGTGAGTGCCATTGTTCACATAAATGTATTCTTCAGGGACATGAGCTTCTAATTGGGCAACTTATTGACACCTCATATGTGCTATGTTATCTAATTGTCTGTCATTATGCTTCTAACTTTGGATTCCTTATTTGGCTATCTCTATTATTTATTTGAAAAAAATTTATTGAGCCAGGAAATTTGCTTGAGGACAAACAAATGTTAAGTGTGGGGGAGTTGATAAACTCCAATTTAGTGCATTTTTAGTGATATTTTTGAGTCACTTTTAGAGCAATTATTATCAATTATATAAATTACTGACTTAATTTGCTCTTTATTTTGCAGAAAGAAAGAAAAGATAAAAAGAAAGAAAGAAAATAATATATATATATATATATATATATATATGATATTTAAATATTTTATATATGTGTATTATATATATATATATATATATATATATATATATATATATATATATATATATATATATATATATATATATGTGGAATTAAAAAGAAGAGGAGGATCACGTGACCATCGGGAGAAAGAAAGCATGCACGCTAACCTAGGCGGAAGAATGAATTGAAAAGGAAGGATTCACGCACATAATAGAGGAAGTAGCCGCACACGGACGCAGACGGAAGGGAGGAAAAGGAATTTGGAGTCGTTTCGATTGATCGTGAGAGAGAACTTTTGGAGCCAGAAAAATGAGATTGAAAACAAAGATTAAGACTTTCTCTATTTCCGGGTTATTCTTATCTTTGTAATTTCATGAACCCATTTCTATTTTATTGTTCTTAATTACTATGGATACCTAAATCATCTTCTAGGGTCTTAGGTGAATCTTGCATGATTAGAGACCCTTTTTATGTTCTAATTTCTAGTTTGAATTCCTGTTTTTATTTTAATTGATATTGTCCTATTGTTTTTATCACATGATTAGGATTAACTACCCTTTCCATGTTTATAATCAATTAGTTGATCAGTGACCGTACTGCAATTAGTTGGTGGACCTATAGGATAATTGGGGCTATAATTAGGGCACGACCAAACCATAATTTAGTCTTCCAATCATTCAACCTTTTTGTTCTTTATGTTTTTCTTGAATTTAAATTATTGCATGACCAAACAAGGGTTAATTTAGGAAAAATGATATTAATCGCGAATGACCAAACAGATTAATAGTTTTAGTAAAGGGATTGGTAATTAAATAAAATAAGGGAATTCAAATAGAAGTAGACATAGGGGAATCGAAGCTTGCAAGTGAAACCGTGACCTTAGATCTCTCACCATTTATTAAACCTTGATTTTAATTCTTGTTATTTTTTACTTTTTAATTTGTTATTACAACCATCAGATATTTGTTCGTCTAAACAATAGTAAATCTTAAGTAGTTTGGTACTTGCTAATTAATCCCTGTGGACACGATAATCTTTTATACTACTTCTGCGAAAGAGTACACTTGCTCTAAGTGTGTCTTCAACGCAATGTCTTGAGAACTAAGATTAATAGTCTAGATTATAATTTTGCACATGGAACCCAATGGTTGTTCGGTAGTTGACTCACTGTTAAGGTACTTGGATTGCTACAGTTTACAATTGTCAAAGCTATGAGGTGTACTTTTGTAGGAATAAAAAAAAAATTAGTAGGTTTGAGGATAATGTACACTTATATAGTCTAGGTATCTGTGCAACCCATTCTTATGATAATGGCGTATATGTTAATGTACTCTTTGGATTTGGTACTATAGTATTTCCCATGTTGTCTTGATAACGTAATTATGCCTTCGCGTCTAGATGAATTACTTTCTTAACTGTGCAAGGGATTACTTACTTCCTATCTTTGTAGTTAGACTCAAGATATGTTGTCCTAGTTATACCGGGCCTCAAGTTTATGTATAAAACTACTAAAGTTAGACTTTAGGAATGTTTTCATACGTGTTTTGATTTGATTATAA
This sequence comes from Oxytropis ochrocephala, assembly GCA_020916435.1. Lineage (NCBI taxonomy): Eukaryota > Viridiplantae > Streptophyta > Magnoliopsida > Fabales > Fabaceae > Oxytropis > Oxytropis ochrocephala. Next base: position 77,858,159 of record CM037093.1, read on the forward strand.
CTGATATCGTGCAAATAATTTGCCTTGATAAAACTATATGTTCTAATTCTTTTCAGGAAAGCTTAGTGAAATAACATTGTAATTATTTAGAAGTACATGCTAGTTTAATAAAAGTGACCATGATGCCTACATGTTAACTTTTTCTAAGACATTAACTTTGGTGAACGATATTTTTGCTGTTTTGTAAGTTTTGCTGGATTAGTTTTATAGTTGGAAGCTCGCATGAACTTGTTATGTGGTTAATTTAACACTATTACTTTGACTTTATGAATTAGTGAAAGCGTAGTATAAAGTATAATATGAATTTTTACAGTAACATGTTCTTGATTACGTATTAACGTCGTATGCTAAGTGCCGTGTAGACTAATCTTGCTACTGGTGTTAAGATGCTTCATTGTCTTGACTACTAAGAGTGATCCCTCGTTGGGGTACCCGGTGACCCCGATTTGTGTTATGTGTTATGTGTTAGGTGAGAACCATTGTAGGGGCAATGGTGAGGTTGTAAATTGTGGTTTGATGCCCCAATCTGTATTCGTTGTAGGAGCAATGAAATAAATGTAAATGATGAGTCCCTTATGGTAAGTTGATCAGGTGCATGTTTTGATGACGACGTGGTTAAATATAATTGTGATCGATTGATGATTTGTTTAGTGTGCTGTGATGAATGAGAGCGATTTGCTCATAAACGTGTTGTGTACGATCATGAGAATAGTCTAATGGCACAGGTTGATGGATTGATTTTATGCCTAACAGTATGTGATTGTGAATGATTAGTTGAGCTTGTGAACACTGATGTGGAAGTTGTTGCCGCCATCCTTGTTGTTGTTTATTAGCCTGTTGAGTCCGATGGGGATGACATAGTCATCTCTTGAGTTGGGTTGTATAAATGAGATCGGTTTCCTCATGTTTGTATCGATTTGACCAATTTGTCTGTGATAGTAGAGTTTGATGTGCTTGCTCGTTCCCTTTTTAACTGCCGAGTTGTGTGCTCGTTGATTGCGCATGCTATAATAGGGAGGAACTTTAATAGAGCATGGGGGTAATCACGTGGTACCGACGTGATTACGCCCGAAAACTCTATCAAGGATCCTTATAGAATCGCTAGAGGATGAGTCTGGTTATTATTTCTTGAGTTACCTGGCTGAAGAAGTAGGAGGGACGACTGCCCAATCACTCACCGCCGGTAATCAATGAAATGATAATCAGCAGGATAGATAGCATTAGTTGTCTAGATGGCTGTAGTTTGTTAGTGGGAGGATTTTAGTTTTGGCCGGTAAATTTTGAGGATGAAATATTCTAAGTGGGGGAGAGTTGTAACGCCCCAAAAATTATTGGCTATTTATTTAATAAATTATTGGGGATTAGATTGTGGAAAAATATTAGAAATAAAAATATGGTATTTTATTAAATCAATGGGGGTTGAATTGTAACACCCCGAATTTCGTGAGTGGTGGTTCTTGTAGTATGTGTTGTTTTATGAATCATTTTATTTATAAGGTTAGACAATTTTAATTTCTTGAGTGTTTAAGTCATTAAAATTAGTTGAAATCACATTTAAATGTATTTTATATTCTATTTGTAATATATGATTATTATTATATATTTAGTTTGTTTTTATAAAATATTAGTGTTTACGATATTATTTCTTTAGAAAATTATTTTGGTCTATTGAGGTGTTAAAATAATAGTTATAGTGATATTGAGCTTTAAAAGTATTAAAAATGGATTTTTAGATGGTTTTACTCGCGTACACCCCCTTCCTTCCACTAGGCGCACCCCTGTCACTTAATTCAGCAGCCCAGCCAGCGCCCCACACCAGCCCAAACGCGCAGAACAGGTCCACGACCCGCGACCCGACCCAACACCCTCCTTCATCTTCTTCCTCTGCACCTGCAACACGCGAAACCCTAAACCTCTCCTTCCCCAATTTCGTTCTTCCTCCTCAAGCCACGGCTAGACCCAAAACTGCACCTTTCCACTCGAAATCTCCCTCTGAACCCGATTTTAGTATTATTTCCATTGATTACAGCCTTCATCTCGCAATCTAATCCCTCCCTCAATTCGCGATTTCGCCCAACCTCCATGAAACCACCATTAAGTCACACCCAACAACCACCACGGCCTCACCAGCATGGTCGACCCTTTCACCTAAGAACGCGATAGCCTGCCTTCGTTGCTTAGATTCTGTCGACCATCATCATCGTGAACTCCAAGCCTGTCACATATTCACGGTGCCATGGGTTAGGCAACAACCCCTCCGTATGGCTTTCAAATCCATACCTTCAACCGTCGTCGTCGTGTTGTCCTTTCGGGTACTTCCGATAGACATTCTGCCGTTGAAATTAAGATCACGTTCAAGAACGCGTTACTCGTCCTTGCATTGTGTCAAAAGAAAGGAGGGGAGAAGAGAAAGTTGCGAAGAGAGGAGAAAGAGGAGGAGGAGTGATCGGCCAAGGGAGAAGAGGAAGGAGAGGAGCTCAGTTGCTGTGGTTCTGTTGGTGACCCCGTAGAGAGAACTCCGTCTTCGGTTTATTCATGGTAAGGGGAGTCTCACCTTATAATAGAGAGTATAATAGGGTGTATGTAAGTCATAGGATTTCGTTTGATAGCTATTGATGTTGAAATTGATGTTTGAATGATTGTTTGAATTGATTGAATTGGTTAATTGTATGGAAATCGATTGGCATGCTAAGGTTAGGGTTTATATTGTGTTAATTTCGTTTTTGATGTTTGATTAATTGTTGAAGTGCGTAATTGATGGTGTTGGATTGGTTAGAAATGTTTTAGGATCGTATTTGATGATTGGGTTTGGGAGAAATTAAGAAATTGGGGTTTAGGGAACCCTAGGTGCAATGGGGCGCCAAGTTGCTGGAAAAATGGCGCCACGTGCCTTTGTGTCGATCTTTGTGTTGCGTGTGTGTGCAGGTGTGCCACTGACTGGGCGCCAAGTGCTGCCCAGAATGGCGCCTGGTGGCGCCTGTGGCACTGTGTGTGTGTGCAGGGGCGCCAGGGAATGCGCCAGTGTGCTGGGTGTGTGGCTGTGTTATGAAGTGTGGGTGTGTGTGTTCTTTGTGTAGGCGCCAAAGGCTACAGAAATGGCGCTGAGTGCGCTGTGTCTAAGACAAGGCGCACGTGTGGCGCCCAGTGAGCTGTGTGTGTTGTGTCTAGGTGCAGGGCGCCAAATGTGGCTGCCCAGTGCGCCTGGTTGGGCTTGGTTCAAGTGCAGGGCGCCAAGTGGCTGCCCTGTGGCGCCTGTTGTGGCGCCAAGTTGCTGGATATTGTGTGGTGTCTAAGTGTTGGCGCCATTTTGGCGCCCATGGAGCCTAGGGTGGCGCGAAATGTGTGGCAGGTGTGCGTGTGTGCATGTGGCGCGGCCACGGGCGCCAAATAGCTGCCCGGGCGCTTTGTGTTCTTTACTTGTGTCTAGGCGGGGCGCCAAATGTCTTTGCCCAGTCTTTGCTGTGTCGAGGCTGTCTCTCGATCATGTGTCTTAGTTTGTGTCTAGGTGCATGTTTGCCCGAGCGCGCCAGAATCTTTGTGTTTTTGGCGCTGTGTGGTTGTGTGCCTGAGCGCCATTTCTTTGGAGTTTTGGCGCTTTGTGTCTTTGTGTTACCTGGCGCCAGTGTGTGGGTGTTTTGGCGCCTATGTGCTGTGTTGAACAAGGGGGCGCCAGTGTGTGGGGGAAATGGCGCCTGGTGCTGCCATTTTGTGTTGTGTGTGCTGTTTTGGTCCTTATGTGCTAGTTTGGTCCTAGGTGTGCTGTTTTGGTCCCTAGGTGATGTTTTGGTCCTAGGTGTGCTGTTTTGGTCCCTAAGTGCTACTTTGGTCCTAAGTGGTAGGTCCTTGAGTGAGGTTTTAGTCCTCTAGTGGAGTGTGGTCCTTGGGACATGATTGATGATGATGCCATGGGGGCTAGGGCCATGGGGGCTAAAAAGACTAAAATTGACGATGAGGTGAGAAATGATGTTAATGATGTGTGATTGTGCTTGTGGCATGTTCATGGAGTCTCATGCATACATTCGGCTGCGGTCGCGACGTATATTTGTTGATGTTGATGCCATGGGGGCATGAGCCATGGGGGCTAATACTATTGATGATGAGGCAATGGGGGCCAATGGTACCACATGCATGACTGCATTGCATTGCATTCATTATCATAATTGGTGCATGTTTGCTGGTAGATGATTACTATGAATAATGCTGCTGTATGATTGTATGAGTGTGATGCTTTGACTAATATACTGCTTATTATAGTCTTTATTATGTGGTTTGAGACTCACCCCTTTCTGTTGTTGTTTACCACAGGTAGCCATGAGTGAAGGCTTATCTCCTTCACTTTCCCCGAGTCGGTCTGCTCTGATACGTAGCAACTAGGGGATGGGATTTAGTCTTTAGTTGTTTTTTTGTTCACTGTTGAACCTTATATTTGCTGTCTTATATTATTGATGAGACTGTTGCTTGTCTCTTTGAAACTGTTTTTATTTCCGCTGCGTGACGTATGAATTTTCCAGTGCGTGGACTAAAACAATTTATTTTTGAAGTTCCTATTCCCACTTATGTGGTGTTGCGTATTATATTGTTGAAATGAAGGGATTGTGTTATAATTGCTTTTGTTTGAGCTGAAGTAAATGTAGCATTCCATTTGGAAATAAATTTTTATAACTCTGATTTTATTATAAATTGCCGGGTAGAAATGGGGTGTTACACCATTTGTTGTCGAGAAAATATTTTTGAATTCTTTATATGATTCGAGAAATTGAAGGTAGCGGTAAAACATTATCTATCAACGGGCGATACTTGAAGAAATACAAACCAAGCCTACATGAATTGAATATAAAATGGGAATGATCGTTTAGAAGTCATTACATAAATGGCAGGAATGCCAAAATAAAACCTAAATGGCTAATGCTGAAAGATTAGAAAATGGGATTTCCCTAAAAAAATTATGTTTCCTTTCCTATTCCCCAAAGGCAGTTTTTGCCTTAATAACTTCAATTTTCACCTTAATGAGCTCATTCCTATCCTGCATCGTTTAACCTTCTTAGCAAAAATCTCTTTGCCAATTTTAAGTTTGGTCTCACGTTCTGAGATGCTGAACGACAAATGGTTTTTCTTCGCAATACCATTTTGAATCTCATGTTCCAAATCTTGGATGCGAGATTTGGTTGTAATCAAACCCAATTCTTTCTGATGTTTGACTTCTTTTTCTCGAGTAACTTCTGACGAAATATCACGAAGTTCATTGGCATCGTCAATAGCTTTTCCTTCTAACTTTATCATAGAATCTTGTTGGAATTCCAAGTGCTTGAAACATGAAAGTATTTTTCAACAAGATCTTGCGCATCATGGAACCCAGTCAGTTTCTCTTCAGAAATCTTCTCTTCATATAGTTGTAACTTGGAGCGAATAGATGAGAGCTTAGCAGTGACATCAAAGAAGTTACGTGAAATCTCGAGTAGTGTATGCTTTTATAAAAATAGTGAAACAAACTTTTAAACAAAGTTTCAGATATTATCGAGATTTTAAAAAGATTAACTCAGGCAATGAAAACAAACTTATGACAAGTCTCATGTCAAACTCAAACCTAACATTTTCGACATAAACTAGACTCAGACCTTAGAAAGACCACCCTGCTCCCACTCCTAGTATTCAGTTGATTAAAAATAAAATAAACATAAGACTAATGAAAGTTCTATCAGAAATAGTCAAAAAATAAAAGATATATGATAGTTGACTTTAGTTTGATTCCGAATTCACAACCAAAAAAATCAACTAGAATCTTTTGATGTCTCAGATTCCAATATTTTTATGTCTCAGATTCCACCGACAGTTTTAATCAACGGCTTACAATCAGTCAAATGTCTCAGATAAAGGAGTGGATGTCATTCCCTTGGGAAAATGTGCCTGAAAGGATAGGCGTTTTTCTTGGTCGCATGCAAAAGTGGAAGTCTTTCATTATACAATCACAACCCCCACCCCCCTCTTTGTGTAGATTTAAGTAAAGATAGTGACGATATTCAATTTTAAGTTAGGTTTATAATTTTTGTACTCAATGTTGTATAACTCTTGGTATTTGGAACTTATCAAAACATTGTTTCTGGTTTTTTTAAGTTTCTTTCTGCATACCGCTAGTTCGAACGACTCCATTCAAACCAGATCGAACACGTATGTCTGAACGTGTTCGAATCACTACATCTGAGGCAACAATAATGGACCCTCACACCACATTTACCAATATTCCTTAACACTGATACATGTGTTCGATCGTGTTCGAACAAGATCATCTGAACTGTCACTAATCACGTCCTGAGCGAGCGTTCCATGCGAGGTTATTTTTGAATAAAATTTCTTTGGGGTGTGCGGTGAGTAGAAGGGGGAGTGGAAAAAGCTGAGACCAAACATTATAGTCCAGGCCCATACTAATACTGTATTTTGCTAAAATATCAGACACAGAATTACAAATTATATCTATCTTGACCCAAGAAAAAGAAGCTTCATGTCTCCCAATTGCCTTGATTCCTTCAATGATCTATTGTTGAGTGTAACACCCCAAAATAATTCAATTAATTAACTTAGTTGAGTTATTAAGGGTTTACAACATTTTAATTTTTAAGTCAAGTAATTCATTATGTGAGTGTTAAGCATATGTTGCTATTTTAGGAAAATGTCTAAATAGGGAAAGGGTGTGTGGGTAGTAGAAAGCCCACGGCCTAATAAGGCCAAGGCCCCATTTAAGTCCTTTAAGGACATGTTAAATGGTACCTCTGTAGGGAACATTCCCATTCATGTTCCAAAATCAGTTAAGTTACCAAATTTAGAAAGAGAGAGAAGTGGAACTTAGAGAGAAGGAAGAGAACGGCGTGGAGAGTTCAAGTGGAGAGGAGAGCTTGTTCTTTGTAGTTACTTGGAGAGTGAAGGGTTCTCAATCTTCTCAAGTTGTTAAGGTTAGGGGTCCTTTTAATACCAGTAATGTCTTGTGTTTGATCGTGTTTGGTGTGAGTATGTTCTGATCACTTTGCATGTGTGTTTTATGTGCTATACATGACATGTTTCTTTGTGTTTTGCTCTTTCTTTGTGATTGTTGGTGAGATACGACGGTGGATCGTTTGGAAAGAGAGGAGTGTAACTCTCTGCATGCAGTGTGGTACGAGGAGAGCATTGCATGGTGAGGTGCTCGAGAGTGTGAGCGGTGTAGTGTGGAGAAAATGAGCTTGCATGTAGAGTTAAGGAGAGGATCGGAGCGAAGGAGTGAGTAATCCGAGTATGCATGAGTGTGGTGGTGAGAAACGAGTTGCATGTTGAGTCTAAGTAGAGAAACAGAGTAAAAGAAGTAAAATGGGGTTAAGCGTATTCATTACGCGCGTGGCCGAATTCCCTTCGACTTAGAGTGAGGAAAAAGCGAGTTAAGGGTTGTCAACGCCTAGAGTGTCTTAGTGTTGAAAGTGCATTTGGTGAGTTTGAGGAGAGTGCGTGTCTAAACACCATTAACGAAGTAGGGACGCATAAACCGAAGTGTAGGTGTCTCGCCTTAGGTTACCGAGGTGTAGAGGTCCTCGGTAGAGGTAGCGTCACCGAGGTGAAACGCCCAGTGCCTAAGAATAAGTGGAATCCCGAACCGGGAATACCGAGAAGTGATTTTCCATGACTTAGATGATTTTGGTGTAAGGAAGTGTGTAACGTGAGCGCGTTGCCGAATCGAGGGTGTGAGTGTGGTTAGCCGAGGTGCGCACGTAGTGTCTTGAGGTAATGTTGCGTAGTTAGCCGAGGTACACCTATAGTGTGCCGAGGTGAGGTTAAGCGCCAATGTTGTCTAACACATTGTGGGGCGCTCTTCGGGAGTGCTACTTTAGCACCAATGTGCATAAGTAAGGAGCGATTAAGTCCATTTTGGTCCTTAGGTGACATTTTGGTCCCTAAGTGTCGTTGTGGTCCTCGGTATGACAAGTAGTCCACCATGGATTGCCGAGGTGGTGGAGAGGTCGGTTGTAGGTCCTAAGGTGATTCTACCGGGTGTTGTAGGGTCGACCTTAGCAGCGTGATGATGTCTAGGTGGTGTAGGCGTCGGTGTGGCGGCGAGTAACGACGAGTAGAGCGAGCGGAGTAGAAGGGCGAGTAACGACGGTGAAAGACGGTGTAAACACTCACATACGTTATGATTGATTTGTGTGTGACCAGATTTGTCATGAAGTCACATGTTCATGTGCATATTACGACGGAGGAGGTCTCGGCCTCGGATATGGTAGGACTTCGGTCTCCATATCAAATAACGACCGAGTTAACGACGGAGATGCCGACGGGCTAAATAACGACGGTGGAGGTACCTCATTGCATATAATGCCACGTGGATGGGTTGCATACATGCATACATTACATGAATTGTTGTGTTTGAGCTGGTTGATAATTGTTGTGTTTATGTGGACTATCGGTGAGTGGTTGTAATTCTTTGAACCGAGGTGTTGTTTTAGTGCTATATCTATCCACTAAGCTTTCTTCACATTATATTACTTGTGTTAAGAGACTCACCCTAGCCGCTTATTGTTGTTGCTGCTCTCGTGGCAACTTGCAGTACTCATGAGTGATAGCCGTGCCTAGTTGATGTTGGTTGAGTGCACTCTGCAGTGCGTGTAACACTGGGTTGGGGCCGAGTAGATTATTTTGTACTCTTTATCTTGATCTTGTGTATATTTTGTTAGATAGTCTTTTGGAACTAAAACTATCATATTTGTGTAACTATTACTATGTAATATGACTTGTTGTGGTACTGGCCGAGGTGCCTTATATGACGGGCTGAGACCCTTTTGCCGTGGTGATGCGCATGACTGCATGCTTGTATAATGCTATGAACTGTTTTGAACTTAATTGGTTTTCTGTTTTCTTTTTAATCACCAAATGTAGCACTCCTTTGAGTGGAATTTTGAAACTCTGATTTTAATTTAGTAGACCGATTTGATTAAGATAAGGGGGTGTTACATTGTTGGTATCAGAGCATAAGTTCGGTCTTGTCCGACCACGTAGTTGAGTCTAAGTGTCTTAAGCCTCGAGTCTTAGGCTCGTTCTAAACCAGTTCTTGATTTGTGTGACCAGTGAAGTAGAATGGCTGGAAGAGCTGGAAGGAATGATGCTGCTATAGCTGCTGCGTTGGAGGCGATGGCAAATGCTTTGGGGAATCGACCTCAGCAAAATGCCGATGATGCTGGAGCTTGTAGACTTGCTTCTTTCCAGAGGGAGAATCCTCCTACCTTCAAGGGGAGGTATGATCCTGATGGGGCTCTAGTATGGTTGAAGGAGATAGAGAGAATTTTCAGAGTGATGGATTGCACCGATGAGCAAAAGGTGAGGTTTGGGACTCACATGCTCTCTGAGGAAGCCGACGACTGGTGGCTTGAATCTCTTCAAAGGTTGGAAGCTGACGAGGAAGGGATCACATGGGATATTTTCAAGAGGGAGTTTATGAGGAAGTACTACCCCGAAGACGTGAAAGGAAAGAAGGAGATGGAATTCTTGGAGCTCAAACAAGGTAACATGACCGTGTCGGAGTATCTTTGCCAAGTTTTCCGAAATTTGGCGAGTTCTATCCCCATTACACTGGAGCTCTTCTTTGAGTTCTCCAAGTGTATCAAGTTTGAAGCGGTTTGAAGCTGAGATCAAGCGGACCATTGGGTATCAAAGGATAAGGGTGTATTACGAGTTGGTGGGTGCTGCGGAATTTATGAAGAAGATAGTATGGCTACTAGCCGAAGTGGGAAGGATAAGAAGACCTTCCAACCTCGAGCCGTTGGAAGCCTTATGACCATTACGGTGGTAGAGGAAAAGGGAACTCTGCGGGAGAGAGAAGCCTAGTAGGGAGACGCTCCTGCTATTCTCAATTGTTACAAGTGTGGATTGCACAGGCACAAGGCGAAGGAGTGCAAGGTGAGGTGAAGAGGTGTTATAGATGTGGCAAGGAGGGCCACCTATCTGCCGAGTGTGGGAGAAAAGGGATAGTCTGTTTCAATTGTGGAGAGATGGAGCATATCGGGTCCCAAGTGTCCTAAGCCAAAGCAAGAGAAAGGCGTGGGAAAGTGTTTGCACTAGTTTGGGTCAGGAGGTGGTGAACGAAATCAAAGGTGCGTGTTATATCAACGGTGTTCCTCTGGTTGCGATTATAGATCTTTGGTGCAACTCATTCATTCATTTCGCCATGTGTGCTAATGGAAATGAATTTAGCGTTGTCTTCATTGGGAAGGAGATGGTCATTGACACTCCGGCCATGGGTTCGATGACTACCTCTCTGCATATGTTCGAAGTGCCCACCGATTTGTATTCGGCGGGGACTTCTCTGTTAATTTAATTTGTTTACCACTAGAGGAATGGACGTCATCCTTGGTATGGGTGGTTAGTAGACAACCATGTTCATATCCATTGCTCTGAGAGATCGGTTAGTTTTCCCGCTCTGAGGTGAAGGAATCGGCTCTACTTCTGCTGAGGCAAGTCGCGCAAGTTGTTGGGAGAAGGGTTACTCTGTTTGCCTTATAGGCGTCATTGTGATGAGAAATCAAGTCAAGATTGAAGATGTGCGATGGTTAGAGAGTTTGCCGAGGTGTTTCGGAAGAAATACCCGACGTGCCACACCGAGAGAGATTGAGTTCACTATAGAATTGATTCTGGAACAAGACCGATGTCTATGGCACCTTATAGGATGTCTGCATCCGAGCCATCATTGAAATAAGAAACAGTTGGAAGAATTGCTAGAGAGGAAATTCGTGAGACCAAGTGTGTGTCACCGTGGGGAGCACTGTGTGTTGCTCGTGAAGAAGAAAGATGGAAGCATGAGGTTGTGCGTGGACTACGAGACGAGTTGAATAAGGTTACAATTAAGAACAAGTATCCACTACCAAGAATTGTGATTTGATGGATCAATTGGTGGGTGCTCAAGTATTTTCAAAGATTGATTTGAGGTCGCTACCATCAAATCAAAGTGAAGGACGAAGACGTACCAAAGACGACTTTTAGAACTTCGGTATGGACACTACGAGTACTTAGTAATGCCATTCGGTGTCACTAACGCTCGAGGAGTATTCATGGAGTATATGAATCGTATCTTCCATGAGTACTTAGATCGGTTTGTGGTAGTGTTCATAGACGATATTTTGGTCTACTCCCAAGTCGGCGGAAGAGCATGCCGAGCACTTAAGGATAGTCTTTGGAGGTTACGAAGGAGAAGAAGTTATATGCAAAGCTATCCAAGTGTGAGTTTTGGTTGAGGAAGTGAGTTTCCTAGGCCATGTGATTTCCAGCAAAGGGGATTGCGGTGGACCCTTCAAAGATTGAAGGCGTGTTGAAGTGGGAGGCACCCAAGTCGGCCACCAGAAGTGAGGAGCTTTTGGGGCTAGCCGGTTACTCTGAGAAGATTCATTGAGGTTTCTCCAAATTGGCGTTGCCATTAACCCAATTGACATGTAAAGATAGGGCTTTCGTATGGGATGGCCGATGTGAAGAGAGTTTCAAGAGTTGAAGAGGAGATTGACAACGTCGCCAATCTTGACGTTGCCTAATCCGGAGGATCCTTTTGTGATTTATTGTGATGCATCTAAGTTAGGTTTGGGGTGTGTCTTTGATGCAATCGAAGACTCATGAGAAGAATTACCCCACTCATGATTTAGAGCTAGTTTGCCGTAGTGTTTGCATTGAAGATATGGAGGCATTACCTTTATGGATCAAGGTTCGAGGTGTTTAGTGATCACAAGAGTTTGCGATACTTGTTTGATCGTAAGGGCCGAATATGAGGCGGAGAGGAGATGGTTGGAGTTATTGAAGGACTATGACTTTGGTGCGAACTATCACCCGGGGAAGGCCAATGTTGTAGGCGATCTGTTGAGTAGGAAATCTCTGCATGTGTCATCAATGATGGTAAAGGAGCTGGGCCCAGTTGAGCAGTTTAGAGATTTGAGCCTAGTATATGAAGTAACACCTCGGAGTGTTAAGTTGGGGATCTTTGAAGATCACCAATGAGTTCATGGCTAGTATAAGGGAAGCCTGAAAGGTTGATGTGAAGTTGGTTGATGTGTTTGTAAGTGTTAGCCGAAGGTGATAATAAAAATTTTGAGTTGGATGCGCAAGGTTTGTTGAGGTTCGGAGGACGGATATGTGTACCGATGATGAAGAGATCAAGAAGGCTATTCGGAAGAGTGTCACACGTAAGTCGGTTGAGTATCCATCCGGGAGCTACGAAGATGTACCAAGACTTGAAGAAATTATTACGGTGGCAAGGAATGAAGAAGGATGTAGCTCGTTTCGTTTATGCTTGTTTGACTTGCCAGAAGTCAAAAGTGGAGCACCAAAAGCCGGCAGGGTTGATGCAACCGTTGCATATTCTGAATGGAAGTGGGACAGCATTTCCATGGACTTTGTAACCGGGTTGCGAGGACAACAAGAGGATTTGACACCATTTGGGTGATTGTTGATAGGTGACAAAGTCATCACACTTTATTCCTATTAACATCACATACCCAAGTCTTAGAGGTTAGCGAGAAATTTATATCAATGTCATCGTGAAGCTTCATGGAATTCCTTTGAGTATTGTTTGATGCAGATCCAGGTTTACCTCGAAATTTTGGAATAGCTTGCAAGAGCGTTGGGTTCCAAGTTGCGTTTGAGCTCGGCATACCATCCTCGGACCAGATGGTCAATCAGAGAGGACTATCCAATCTTTAGAAGACTTATTGAGAGCTTGTGTGCTTGAGCGAAGGAGGTGCGTGGGATTCGTATCTACCATTGATAGAATTCACTTACAACAACAATCATCATTCAAGTATTGGAATGGCACCATTTGAAGCATTGTATGGCCGTAGGTGTAGGACTCCACTATGTTGGCATGAAACAGGGAGAGAGGTTGTGTTGGGACCCGAGTTGGTTAGAGAGACTACCGAGAAGGTTAAGATGATCGAGAGAGAGAGATGAGGCGTCACAAAGCGAGACGAGAAGAGTTACCATGACAAGAGAAGGGCGGATTTAGAATTTCAAGCCGGCGACCATGTATTCCTTAGAGTCACCCACAGTGGATCGGAGTTGGATGAGCTCGAGGTCCAAGAAACTATCACCTCGTTTCATTGGACCTATCAAATCTTGGAGAGAGTTGGGAAGGTGGCATACCGAATGCATTGCCACCCAATCATCAAATTTGCACGATGTGTTCCATGTATCTCATTGAGGAAGTATGTTCTGACCGTCCCATGTCATTCAAATGGATGATGTGCAAGTGAGAGACGACCTCCTTTGTGGAGACAATGCCAATCGAATTGAAGGCCGAGAAGTAAAGACTCTTAGGGAAAGGAAATCAAGTTAGTGAAGGTGGTTTGGGTAGGAGTCTGCCGGTGAGCATGCTACTTGGGAGCTAGAGAGCAAGATGAAGGAGGCCTATTCCGAAATTTTGTTTGATTAAGGTAAGATTCAGAGGCGTAATCTCCTAAGTAGGGGAGGGTTGTAACACCCCAAAATAATTCAATTAATTAACTTAGTTGAGTTATTAAGGGTTTACAACATTTTAATTTTTAAGTCAAGTAATTCATTATGTGAGTGTTAAGCATATGTTGCTATTTTAGGAAAATGTCTAAATAGGGAAAGGGTGTGTGGGTAGTAGAAGCCCACGGCCTAATAAGGCCAAGGCCCCATTTAAGTCCTTTAAGGACATGTTAAATGGTACCTCAAGTGAGGAACATTCCCATTCATGTTCCAAAATCGGTTAAGTTACCAAATTGAGAAAGAGAGAAGTGGAACTTAGAGAGAAGGAAGAGAACGGCGTGGAGAGTTCAAGTGGAGAGGAGAGCTTGTTCTTTGTAGTTACTTGGAGAGTGAAGGGTTCTCAATCTTCTCAAGTTGTTAAGTTAGGGGTCCTTTTAATACACCTGTAATGTCTTGTGTTTGATCGTGTTTCGGTGTGAGTATGTTCGATCACTTTGCATGTGTGTTTTATGTGCTATACATGACATGTTTCTTTGTGTTTTGCTCTTTCTTTGTGATTGTTGGTGAGATACGACGGTGGATCGTTTGGAAAGAGAGGAGTGTAACTCTCTGCATTGCGTGTGGTACGAGGAGAGCATTGCATGGTGAGGTATCGAGTGTGAGCGGTGTAGTGTGGAGAAAATGAGCTTGCATGTAGAGTTAAGGAGAGGATCGGAGCGAAGGAGTGAGTAATCCGAGTATGCATGAGTGTGGTGGTGAGAAACGAGTTGCATGTTGAGTCTAAGTAGAGAAACGAGTAAAAGAAGTAAAATGGGGTTAAGCGGCAGATTATGCGCGTGAACCGAATTCCCACTACAAAAATTTGGTTAAATAGCGACCCACAATTCGCGGCGGTGCTACTACAAGCTGCCGTCGCTCATTTTCACTCATGGCGCTTTCCTAGTAATCTGCGCTCGTTCATCTACACCGCGCGACGGTTCCAAATTGTCTCGCGGGCGGTTCCAATTTTAAGGAAAAAATAAGCGCGAGGTTTCAAATGTTGAGAAGCTTTCATTCGTGCCTCTGACTTTCCGTTTCGAGCCAAACGACGAATTCCAGAACGCCAAACGACGATTTCCATCTCCTTCCTCTCAGTGAACAGCTTGGGTTTCCATTTCCTTCCTCTCTCAACGACAAAGAAGGGTTTCCATTTCTCATCTCAAGAACAGGTTCGCTCTTACTTCTTTCTATTTCGTGTTTCCTTCCTTCGCTCTCTGTTACTCGTTTTCTTCCCCTCTCCTCATCTTTCTCATGCTATTATTCTTCCTCATTATCGTTTTTTTTTTTGTTACAACGAGTTAGGGTTTTGTTTTCATCCGTGATTTCGTTTTGATCATCTTCAACAGGTTAGGGTTTTCAATTTTCCAATTTGTGATTCTGAAACTGAAACTAGTGTGATTTGTGGTGCTTTATCTTATTTTCTTTTAATTTGAGGCTAAACTAGGGTTAGGTTCACAGTGGTTTTCTAAGTGCATATGATTCAGTAAGGACCAGGATAATTTCTCTGATTCGACTTGCAATTGGTTATGTGTAAGTTCTGAAGAAATTTTATTGCATAAAGCACTGCCTAAAAAAATGTATCTCCTAGGATAGTTGAGTTTAGATACGACGTAATCATTTTACAAAGAGATTCAGCAATGATATAGTATTAAGTTTAGATACGACGTAATCATTTTACAAAGAGATTCAGCAAGGAAACATCCACATCTATTTTTAATAAGAAATTATATTGCACGCAATAAAGATTGAAGAGGTGGTTCACATAACACACATCCCACCTAAGACAATGTAATAGCAACAAATGATTACACCTTTCTTGTGACCTTTGGGTGTGCTTGTTTCCTTTTATTTAGACCATACCAGAAGCATAAGCTTCATTTTAGATCTCAGGATGTTTGTATTTGGGCTATTCAACCTCTCACAAGAGCTATAAATGTTTGTTTTTGACGCTTTAATTACGAATTAGACCTGGTCTTTGGTTCATTGCCCTCCAAACATGATTCCCATTGGTTGTGAGTAGGTGTTTAGGACAAAAGAAATCCCTGATGGTTCAATCAATTAGCATAAAGCTAGACCCGGTGGTAAAGTGATTTCACCAAAGGTATGGGAAAGACTACACTGAGACCATTTTTTCCCATTCATCAAGCTCATTACTATGAGAACCATTCTCAAAGATAGCAATTTCAAGGGGCCTTTGCAGCAAGTGGATGTGAATAATATCTTTCTTAATGACAATTTAAGCACGATTGAGCTTGCACATAATCTATTGTATATGCAGAACAAAATACATGGTTCGGACTTGTTTTCTTAAGGAAAAAGTGTTGCGAGGCGATTACATGTTACTCATGTTCCAAGTTACGCTCAATGTGTTGATGTTATGACCAAGGCTTTATCCGCTTCCAAGTTTGAGGAATTCGGTAGAAGCTCTTAGTGTGTGACTTTCTGCGACTTGCCTCTACACCTGTTGAGCTTGCGGAGGGGTATTAAGGGAGTTGTGTTACTCGTGCTCATTCTTTTGCTTGTCTAGGCCTAGGCATAGGGGGGTCACATCTCTTGTAATTATTAAGTTAGAATTCTATAAATAGGACTTTATTTAATAGCGAAGCGGGATATTTTCTTTTCTTTTATTCTTACGGATATTATTTCCTCTCAAGTTTTATTTTTCTCGCAATGATATAGTATTAAGTTTTCCTTTTATCTCGCATCTTTTACGGTTCATTGCTAAACTCATGAGTCGATATTTGACAGTAGCGGTTTGTTTAAATTCCGCTACACTATTGCACCGCTATTTGACAACACTGTTGTGTATGTGATATGTAAGGAATTTTTCCTTCTCCGAAGTCAACAACATCTTTAGATATAAAATGTAGACTATGCACTTCATATAAGAATGGGTATAAATGTGTTTTCTCTGCTCACAATTTACATTTAAATGCTTTTAAGAGACGGAGTCTCTTCTTCTTGGGGTTCCTTTGTGTCGAGTTGGCTTTGGTGACATGGGCATGTCTTCTCCATCTCTAGTTTCATCTCCTGTTGGTTTTACATGAAAGGATTTCTTAATCTTCCGCCAATTTAAGCCCCACTGATGGATTTTTCTCGCTTGTCGTTTATCTTTCCATACTCTTGTTGCAACTCAACGTAGTCGCTACAAAGTTCTACCATCTTGGACTTTACATTCTCAAGTTCCACTTTGAGTGTTTTAATGTCCATAGTTGCGAATATCCGGTTTCCATCTTGTTCGAGTTTATTCCACTTTGTCTTTGGTTCCTTCTCATGCATTCTTTGTCCTCATCTTTACTTGCTCTGAAAATAGAACTGCATTGTCTTTTATACTTTGTTTCACCGACAACTTTCAAAATTTGAATCACCATTATAGTCATACTAGCTTTAAAAATACCGTGATTTTAACTATCATTTGTTGCTATTACATTGTCTTAGGTGGGATGTGTGTTATGTGAACCACTCTTCATCTTTGCTACGTGCAATATAATTTCTTATTAAAAATAGATGTGGATGTTTCCTTGCTGAATCTCTTTGTAAAAAATGTATCTCCCATAGTAAGTATTGCCATGGAATGTTGATCAAATTCATTTTGTCCTTTACATGTCACCTTATTAATATTACACCTTAAAATTTGATTTCTTATTGACAAACGTAAGGTAAATTGTTTTTGTTCCAGAGATGATCATTCGAGTTCATCCACAAATGGCATATTTATATGATCGTAGTTTGGGTGGTGCATTGGCGACATTGCTTGCTCTTGAACTGTCGGCAAATCGCTTAGCCAAGTAAGCTTGTTATTATATTTACTTGCTTATGCCACAATACATATTCATGGTAGCTACTAGCTAAAGTAATCAGTATCCAATATTTGTTGATTGATTGATTGATTTTGTCTACAAGGAAGAGAGCAATTAGAAAACCACTTAGAAAACCACTGTGAACCTAACTCTACTGATATTTCAATTTTCCTTGTTAATGATTATACGCTACTGGCATGCGAATATAACTGCTCCATGGTTTTTGTTGGTACAAATTCAATTGGGGTACTGACCATTGATTGTGAATAGGCCGCAAATTCAAAATCGATAATTATTAGGCCTTTCCATGAATGTTGCAGATTAGTGTCAATACATTGTTGAGGTGACTTTCGATGTGGTTATCTCATATTGATTTGTGATAAAACATAAAATCCTATTTGAATAGCTTTATTTGGTGTTATGATAGTGCATCATGCCAAAAGAGTTCTTCTAGGGAAAGTGTAGATATTATTCATGGACTTCAGAAATCAGAACATATATCATATATAAACTTGCAATTTTGGCAAAATGTTTGGTGTAAATTGCATTTGTGGATAAATGCAACTCGTATTCGATTGCCAATGAAATGTATAAGATGCATGACTATAGAATTGCTTGAATTGTATTAATTTGTATGCATATTGGTGGGAAACTGACTTCTACTAAGGAAAACACTGAAAAACATATAACCATTTCAATCAAATCGATGAAGAAAGTAAAAACATTTGAAAATAGTATGAACATATCATTTCATTTATTTCATCTCATTTATTGAATAAAGTTTATTTATAGATAAGAATGAAATTAAAAATCAACATTCTAATTCTTAACATCGCATATAATTTGATATAAGTTAATATATTAAATATGATAACATCGTCATGATGCTTTGAATTATGCTTATGTATCATGATTGTGAAATGTTTTGGTTTATTTCTCACCGCTTTTGAAAATAGGGACCGCATTGTCTCATAGTTTTGAGCCCGTGTTGGCGATATTTTTGTTTCCTAATTTTGTATTGTTAATAATTTTGTTGTCTCAGTTAATGATTCTCACAGCTACCGCGCGCGAATATGATCTTTTAGAAATGGATAAGTCTTGGATTACGGCCGCAAACACGTATGAATATAAGGAAGGGGTGAAGGGATTCATTAACTTCGCTTTAAACATGGTGCGGTTAACGGGAAAATATTATGTCCTTGTCGAGAATGTGGCTTCAAAAAAGGAGGACTTGGGATGTGGTATATGACCACTTAAGATGTACGCCATTTCCAAAGAGGGGATATACTTGTTGGTCCTATCATGGGAGATAGAAAACCATAACGCCTCGAGCAAGAACACTCAACATGCAACTCAAAGCACAACTGTTGAAGATCCCATCCAAAATATGATTAATGATGCTTTTGGTATCGATGGCCACTGTGCAAATGAAGTACCGGTTGCATCCAATGTAGAGTTTCAGAGAGATGAGGATGTGATTCAAAACACCAATCTAGAAAGGAATGAAGCCAATGAATTTTATGAATTAGCAAGAGATGGAGAACAACCCTTGTATGAAGGTTGTACAAACTATTCAAGGTTATCTTTTTTGGTGAAGTTATATCATATCAAATGCTTGTGTGGAATGAGTGACAAGGCCATGACAATGATTTTAGAACTTTTGCAAGATGCATTCAAAAATGCAAAGATTCCAAGTTCATTTTATGAGGCAAAGAAAACAATCACCAAACTTGGTTTGAACTATGAAAAGATACATGCATGTCCGAATCATTGTATGCTCTATTGGGGAAATACGGAAGACGAAGGAAGGGAAAATTGTAAAGTTTGTCACACTTCTAGATGGAAATCAAGGAAAAAGCCCGGGGGTACTGAAGTTAACACTGATGACAATAGTATGAAGAAAGTTCCTGCAAAAAGTTCTTCGCTACTTTCGTTAAAACCCGATTCTGAGAGACTATTTTTATCTTCAAAGACAGCCGAGGACATGATATGGCATGCTACTAATAACAATAATGATGGAATGATGAGACATCCTAGAGATTCTGAAGCTTGGAAACGATTTGACTCAACACACTCTTTGTTTGCATCTGATGCACGAAATGTTCGTCTTGGGTTAGCTACTGACGGTTTTAATCCCTTTGGTGTTATGAGTTCAAATTATAGTATTTGGCCAGTTATTCTCTTTCCTTACAACACTCCTCCATGGGTGTGCATGAAATGACATCTTTTATAATTTCGATGATAATTCCCGGAAAAAAATGCCGAGCAATAATATAGATGTCTACTTGCAACCTCTTATTAGAGAATTAAATGAATTGTGGACAACAGGTTTCAAGCGTGAGATGTTTAAATTACATGCGGCGTTAGTGTGGACAATAAGTGATTTTCCTGGTTGGGAACACTTTCTGGGTGGAACACATACACCGGACTTGCTTGCCCATCATGTAACTTTGACTCTATTCCTTGTCGTCTTCCTCATAGTAGAAAGTGGTGTTTCATGGGTCATCGCGTGCTTTCTTGACAGAGGCACCGATTTAGATTGAACCGTTCGCTTCAACGGTGAGCAAGATTTGCGTAGTCCGCCAAAAATATTATCCGGTTACGATATTCTTGGGCGGTTTTAACATTGAAAATAAATTTGGACTAAGACTAGAGAATGAGGGGACAAGAAAAAAGAACAAGAGGTGCGCGACTTCCACAGTGGTAACACTACTCAACAATGGAAAAAAAGTATATTCTTTGAGCTTCCATATTGGAAAGATAACTCGCTTTACGCCACAACCTTGATGTGATGAACATTGAAAAGAATGTATGTGATAATATCTTACACACTCTGCTAAATGATAGTGCAAAGTCAAAAGATCACATCAATGCTCGAAAAGATCTTAAAGATATGGGCATAAGACCGGACCTTTGGCCGATGAAAATGGAAAATATCCTTTAGTTGTCTTTACAATGACTAAAATGGGCAAGAGAGCTTTTTGGCAAATTTAAAGAACATGACCGTGTTTTGATGGTTATTCGAGCAACATTTCAAGGTGCATTGACTTAGATAATCTTAAGTTGAATGGAATGTTAAAAAGTCATGATTGTCATATATTGATGGAGCGATTGCTACCGTTAGCCATGCGAACATCATTGCCCAATGAGGTTTCAATTGTGTTGATTGAGTTATGCTCATTCTTTAGACAAATATGCAAAGATAAAGTATTGAAAATTGAAGATTTGGACAAATTGAATAATCAAATTGTCGCTACTTTATGCCACATG
The DNA here is from genome assembly GCA_020916435.1 of Oxytropis ochrocephala. Taxonomy (NCBI): domain Eukaryota; kingdom Viridiplantae; phylum Streptophyta; class Magnoliopsida; order Fabales; family Fabaceae; genus Oxytropis; species Oxytropis ochrocephala. Next base: position 77,878,708 of record CM037093.1, read on the forward strand.
GAAATGTTATTTCCTCCTTCATTTTTCACTCGTTATGGTTCACTTGGTTGTTCACCTTGTGGAAGAAGCTAAGCTTGGAGGTCCTCGCCCATTATCATTTGGATGTATCCAATAGAGAGGTAAAATATATGTTTTAGCTTCTTTTTTATATGTTTTCAATTTGATAATGTAATGGTTATAACGACATTTGCATATATAGGTATCTTGGACATTTAAAATCCTACGTTAAGTAATAATAAAGCGTCCCAAGGCTCTATAGCGAAGGTTACCTAATGGAAGAAATCCTTACCTTTTGTTCAAGGTATTTAGACAATATTGAAACAAGAATGAATAGACCTCCTCGTGTAGACGATGAACCCGACACCATGGAGGCTCGATCCACGGATAACTGAACTATTTCCAATAATTGGAAAATCGGTTGGTGGTTCTTCGTATTTTACTCTTACACCAAGAGAAAAGTTACAGCTCATCGACACGTGCTAACAAATTGTCAAGTTGTTGATTATTATCTTCGATGAAGTATTTCTTCACTTACATTGACCGCTTCGTTTTCTTTTTCGTAGGTACATCTAATACTATAAAATTACATAGGCAATTTAGAACTATTGTGCGAAGGAAACTTAGGGAAAAAATGCTTGAGAGATAGACAAACATGTTCATAGAGAATTTCGTTCGTTGGTTCGCCAATCGTGTAAGTGTTTATGCTATTTCTATTTCATTAATATTTCTATTTCATTAATATTTTCGCAATGTGATTAATAATCTACACTATGACATTCAGATTGGGAATAATCTTGACACTCTTAGCATACAAGATAAAGATGTTCTTATTAGTCTTGCACAAGGTCCTTTTAATCAAGCTAGAAGGTTCACCGCGTTTAATGTTAATGGATACAAGTTTCGGACTTTAGAACGAGACAAGTTTCTAAAAACTCAAAATAGTGGAGTTTTTGGCATGTTTGGAACGAGAAGTTATTCAAGCAAAGAGTGATACTCAAATGAGGTTTGGAGGGTGCCTTACTATGGACGATTAGTAGACATCATTGAGTTGAGCTATAGCGGTTTCACACGATAGTCATGTTTAAATGTGAATGGGCTAATACCACTAATCCAAGAGGTTTGAAGATGGATAAGTTGGGCTTTACCTCTATCAAGTTTGCACTGAAATATACATAGTGGAGAACATGAAGATGATGAACCATACATTAGAGCTTCCTAAGCTCAAATGGTCTATTATGTAGAGGATGAGAATGAACAAGGTTGGAGTATACCAGGTTCATTTGAAACCAAGAGACTTGTATGATATGGGTGAAGATGAGAATGAAATTGTGGCATCCAACGAGACATGCCCATCACAAAATCTGGAACAATTTTTCTTGGATGATAATACACATATTCCTTTAGCAAGAGTAGTTTTAGATAATGAACCCGAAAGTTCAATTTGTTAATGAAAATGTTGATGACGATGATCAAGATATGGTTTTATGAATGTGATTGGTAGTTCATTCTATGTAATATTGTTGCTAACTTTTTAGTTTAACTATGACATAGTTTGTTTGAGATTGATCTCAATCATTTTAATGTTTCCATTAAATGATTTACTTTACTTCAATTCCTTTTTGATACGGTGTTATGAATTTCTCATTCATTACTTATGCTAATCTGAATCAAGGTTTATGATTATGTCGTAAGCTTTATGCCATTACTTGCTAACCAAAGTGAGTTTTCAAATTTAATATGTGCATGTGAGTTTTCATAGAATATATGCATGCGATTTCTTCTGATTTTGATTTATTGCCTAACATGTATTGGTAGGTATGCCTCCTAAAAGAAGATATGATGGCCTCCGTAATGGTCAACCCACATCCATTCAAGGACATGATTCTTCTGTGAGAAGCACCCATAGGGTACCGCTACCCCAAAGGGTGTCTATGCCTAACCCATCTTCATCTTTGGAAGATGACATTCCCGAGTTCGATGATGTGCCCTTTCCAAATGAAGTCGGTATCTCGTAAGGTTCATCTTCAAAAATACCCAAGACTAATCCCAAATGGATAGTGGATGTTATTGGTAAATAAACTCTAATTAGGTGGTGTATTTTCCATTATTTATATTTCGGTGTACTAATATTTTGACTTATTTTGTGTTAGATGAGGAGGGTAATCACAGCCAAAGAAGCCTAAAAGTGCGAGATTTGATTCCAAACCGCCTAGGATTCAAAGTTATGACCCAATGGAATGCAAAAAATCAACCAGTTGGACTGTCTGCTGGTTTATTAGGAGAGTTTTTGGGTTTTCTTGGAAATCATTTTGACAAATTCCCTATTTTGTACACGGATTGGCGTGAAGTCCCTATGGATTACAAAAATAATGTTTATGAGAAAGACATAAAGGTATAGAGCAAAATTACTTAATACATTTTATTGTTATTTATGTTTTGTTACTAACATCTTTTTTTGTAATTGTATTAAAGACAAAATTTGTGGTAAATGATGGAGCTCACAAGAAATGGATTTTATCAAGCTTGGGAAAGAAATGGAAGGACGATCGTTGCAAGCTTTTTAAAGAAAATTATAATCGAGCTTACTCGTGAAGAAAATACTCGGACTCACGGAGGACATTCCCCAGATCATTGGAGGAAGTTTTTGGAGTATAGGTTTGAAACACAAAACTTTGGTAATAACATAACTTTTCTTAAATTGGTTCTTTGCTTTAATTTGATTAGTATCGAAACAATTGGTTTCATTTCTTTGTTATTGATATTGTGGATGCAGAAATTTTTCCTATTATATCCTTCAGAATGAAACATTAATAATTTTTTCTCTATCATATCCTTCAGAATTAATATAAATTACTTTGTTAATGACTTTGTTTATAGGCAATGGCGTATAAAAATGCCAAAACCGCTCAAGCAACGGGTTCCTCATACATTAGGGGCTAAGACAATTGCTTAAAGCAACATGAGATGGTATCATATCTCATTTTTTCTATTGTTTGAAAATCATAGAAAATGGTTTAACTATATTTATATGGTGATACGATTTAGGAAGAGCGAGATGGCGGGCTTATACTAGAGCGGATATGTATGAAATTGCTCATAAAAAATCAATCGGTGATTTTGTTAATGATGAAGCAAGACAAAACCATGTAAGTCCAATATCATATATGTATAGCTATGTTTGATTGCAACATATCATATTATTGGGCACATCGTAAATCTTTCTGTCTTTCTTCAATACATGTAGGAAAAATTACAACAAGCAGTTCTTGAGGGTTCTTCTGAGCATGAAGCCTTTATTGAAGTTTTCGGAAAGAACATCCTGGTATAGTCGAGGCATGGGACTCGGTGTAACACCAACTCACTCTGAAAGCAGTTCTCGTTCTACGATGTGATTCATATGATTTTCAAGCTAATGAAAAGATGTCACAGATGCAGAGTCAAATTGATTCTTTACAAGCACAAGTTGTTGAGGTTGAAAGTTTAAAGGCAAAAGCTGCTGAAGTTGATGCTCTAAAGGAACAAGTTGCTGAATTACCTCTTTTGAAGGAACAACTTGCTTTTGTTATGCAACTTCTTAAGCAAAATCCGGTGAGACAATATTCTGTTTTCACAAGTTTATGTTATTATTATCATTTTCTTCTATTTTGTGAATATTCTGTTTTCACTTTTTTATTGACTTGAGCACTTTGTGCTTTATATATCTTTGCATTAATGTAGTAATTGTACCATAGATACTTGGCTGACTGTAACTATAATGTAACTGTATAGTTATCCTAACTGAACTTAGTTACATTTGCTATACTCTATTATGTCAGGTTACATAAAGACTCGGATATTAGTTCTTCTGACAAAAATGAAGCTCAACACAAATAAATGTTACATAATATAGTTACAAACATCAGTACCTGGTGTCTTCAAAATAATAATTGTTACATGCCAAATTATTAAAACACAGTAGTGTCCTGCTATTGTCCACAACAAAAAACAGTTTTTGTGGATGCATGATAACTCAAAATCATAATATTTCATAAGAGAAAGGAAATAGGAACATAGGAATTCTACAACAAATAATAACAACTGGTTGACAATACAGAAGAGTATCTTCAGCTGTGGGGAAGCTTGATGATTTTGTGGGTGAGTTTTGAATTTGATTGATTTTTCTTCATTGGTGTGAAGGGTTTTCATTTTTTGAATTGGGATTCTGTGAAATCTAGTAATGGGTCAATTTGGATTTGTCTATGTGGTAAGGGATTCATGTTAGTTAGCTCACTGTGCTGTAGATTCTTTTATTCTATGTTTTTGGGAGATTGATAGTTACCCTCTAAATGCTGAGCTCTTTCTGCTATATTTGCTCTATCTTTGTGTATAAGGAATTTGGTAATTTTTGAACTTGTGGTTTGGATTTGTAATGTGAAATGGAGAAAACATATATGTCAGGGAGGTTAAGATAATTAAGAGATCTTAATTAATTATTCATATTATTAATTGTCTTATTGGGAGGTTGTGAAGTCAACAATAATTGTTCATTAATTGGGTTTTAGTTTTGGCTACAATATTGATTCTAACTTAATTTATGGCTCTTTTTTTCCAGTCGCTTAACTTGGAATCACAAGATGATTTGAGACGCTCTTCTCGTGCCAGTCACACAGGACAAAATGAAGCAAGCCCATCCCGTAGGACATCTGGATAGATGATTCTATTTGGTTGTATTTTGATGTTATGAACTAGTTTTGCTAGTTGGTTGTACTTTGAGATTTTATGAACTAATTAAGTCGGTTGTACTTTGATGTTATGAACTAATTTAGTTGGTTGTATTTTGGTGCCATGAACAACTAGATTTGGATGTATGAACAACTAGATTTGGATGTATGAACTAAGTTCTAGTTATTATGAACTAAATTTGGTTTCTAGAAGGTCAGATGTGATTTTGGCAAAATTGTAGTTTCTTTAATAGGTACAAGTTGGGTTAGAAAGGTACGAAACAAAAATCGAGTTTAAAATTTAAAAAAAAATTTTTAACTTGCGGCGATTGCAACCGCCGCTAGTGTTGGTGGGAAAATTTTGGCGCGTAGCTTTGGCGATTAATAACCGCCGCTAGTGTTGGTGGGAATTTTTGGCGCGCACCTTTGCGGCGATTATGAACCGCCGCGAACCTGCTTTGTAGAAAATTCAAAATGCTCGTTGACGGCGATTCTGCGCCACCACACGTCGCGCGCGGTTTGTGGCGATTCTTGGAACCGCCGCCAAAACTACCGGGCGACGCTAGAAATAACGGCGCGCTACGAAACCGCCGCCAAACATAAATCCACGGCGGTTAGAACCGCCGCCGCTCTCAATTTTAACCGCCGCCCGTTCCTCCGCTTTCTATGTAGTGTCCCCTTCACCCAGAGTGAGGAAAAAGCGAAGTTAAGGGTTGTCAACGCCTAGAGTGTCTTAGTGTTGAAAGTCCATTGGTGAGTTTGAGGGAGAGTACGTGTCTAAACACCATTAACGAAGAAGTAGGGACGCATAAACCGGCGTGTAGGTGTCTCGCCTTAGGTTACCGAGGGTGTAGAGGTCCTCGGTAGAGGTAGCGTCACCGAGGTGAAACGCCCAAGTGCCTAAGAATAAGTGAACTGAACCAGGGAATACTGAGAAGTGATTTTCCATGACTTAGATGATTTTGGTGTAAGGGAGTGTATAACTGTGAGCGCGTTGCCGAATCGAGGGTGTGAGTGTGGTTAGCCGAGGTACGCACATAGTGTGCCGAGGTAATGTTGCGTAGTTAGCCGAGGTACACCTATAGTGTGCCGAGGTGAGGTTAGGCGCCAATGTTGTCTAACACATTGTGGGACGCTACTGGGAGTGCTACTTTAGCACCAATGTGCATAAGTAAGGGAGCGATTAAGTCCATTTTGGTCCTTAGGTGACATTTTGGTCCCTAAGTGTCGTTGTCGTCCTCGGTGTGACAAGTAGTCCACCATGGATTGCCGAGGTGACTGAGAGGTCGGTTGTAGGTCCTAAGGTGATTCTACCGGTGTTGTAGGGTCGACCTTAGCACTGTGATGATGTCTAGGTGGTGTAGACGTCAGTGTGAGCGACAGAGTAACGACGGAGTAGAACGACGGAGTAGAACGACAGAGTAACGACGATGAAAGACGGTGTAAACACTCACATACGTTATGATTGATTTGTGTGTGATTGTATTTGTCATGAAGTCACATGTTCATGTGCATATTACGACGGAGGAGGTCTCGACCTCGGATATGGTAGACTACGGTCTCCATATCAAATAACGACAGCGAGTTAACGACGGAGATGCCGACGCGGGCTAATAACGACGGTGGAGGTACCTCATTGCATAATGCCCTGTGGATGGGTTGCATACATGCATACATTACATGAATTGTTGTGTTTGAGCTGGTTGATAATTGTTGTGTTTATGTGGACTATCGGTGAGTGACTGTAATTGCTGAACCGAGGTGTTGTTTTTAGTGCTATCTCTATCCTTAAGCTTTCTTCACATTATATTACTTGTGTTAAGAGACTCACCCTAGCTGCTTATTGTTGCCTGCTCTCGTGGCAACTTGCAGGTACTCATGAGTGATAGCTGTGCCTAGTTGATGTTGGTTGAGTCTGCTCTGGTCGTGTAACACTGGGTTGGGGCCGAGTAGATTATTTTGTACTCTTTATACTGATCTTGTGTATATTTTGTTAGATAGTCTTTTGGAACTAAAACTATCATATTTGTGTAACTATTACTATGTAATATGGCTTGTTGTGGTACTGGCCGAGGTGCCTTATATGACGGGCTGAGACCCTTTTGCCGTGGTGATGCGCATGACTGCATGCTTGTATAATGCTATGAACTGTTTTGAACTTAATTGGTTTTCTGTTTTCTTTTTAATCACCAAATGTAGCACTCCTTTGAGTGGAATTTTGAAACTCTGATTTTAATTTAGTAGACCGATTTAAGATAAGGGGGTGTTACATTGAGGGTGGTTGAGGACATTGATTGATGAGAGTAACTCCACCACCAAGCGAGAATCGGTTTCAACCATCACTTGTTTGTCGCCTTTTCCCCAAGCTAACTTAAACTGTGATACACTCTTCAATAACAGAGCAGTTTTCAAGCTTTTGAGTAAAAGCAAACATGAAGTTCCTGGCGTCGTCGCGGAGCACCCCACCACAACAAGAAGCACGCCCACAGTGGGCACAAAATCGTTAAAGTTGAGTTTCCAGACATCACGAGGTGGAAGATTCCAATTCCATTGCTGGAATTCAAAGACAGAGGCTTGAAAGGTCCCGATTTTTTGTTGGAGTTGACGATCCACTTGACTTGGTTAATGATCGTGGCCACTGAAGTTTGGGTGGAAGTAGGTTTCTTTGAGAACACCCAATTATGTCGATTCCCCCATATTTGATCCACATTACCCCCAAAAACTATGGGCCAGGTAATTGAGCTCTTCATATTCATAATTAACCAATTTCTCCAATTCAATTCATCGAAAAAATTTCTTGGTTTCTGGAAATCTAAACTATTTGAGATGCTGAAACTGTTGCAGCAGTCACGAACACGAGCTTGAGGCCATATATCGTCTAGAGTGTTCCTCGTTCGTAAGGAGGACTTCATGAGCGATTTTCTAAAGCAAGATACGAATTCGTTCTAGACCTTTCCAATTCCAAATGAATTTAAACACTAGATCTGAAAATTGGTTGGAAGTACCCGAAATAATTTTGTAGGCAGATCAAGTAGAGAAGTTCCCATTTGGCATTTCTCTCCATTTAAAATTATCATCATCATGTAGGATAGAGGGGGGTTCATTAGCAGAATTCTTTGGCAAATTTGCTCAGGGAGGACATTCTCAAATAACAAAATGTTCAATTCCCCATTAGGTTGAACAAAATGACTCACGGGGAGTTCAAGATCATCTTCAGTTAAAGCAATAGAACAGTAATTAGAGAGGATTGTAAGAGCAACTTTAACGCAGAGAAGTAAGTGGGGAAACAAAGCCTAGTTGACGTCAAAGTATAACACACCCCATTAAAGCAATCCTATGTGGCATTTAGGGATGACAATGGGTACTGTAACACCCCCTTCTAATTAACTAATATTAATTATTAAAATCAGAGTTTTTGAAAATCACCTACAAGAGAGAGCTACATTTACTTCATGAAAAACCAACAAACATCAATAGCGCAATCTACAAACAACAGTATGATACATAGCACCACGGTCAAAAGGGACGAAGTCCCAACCACATCGGTTTAAGGACATAATAGTCCACATAATCACCACGCAGCAGAATAAACATATTCAAATACACCACCGAGTTACAATTCAACAACTTAAATAAAACCACTAATAGCCTACTCGTCCCCCCAGTGCTACATATCATAGCAAGACGCCACAGCCGACTAGGAGAAGGTATGAGGACTACCTTCACTCTGGATCACCTGCACGTTGCCGACATAAGAGGAAACATAGAAAGCAGAAGGGTGAGTCTCTAACACACATAATAGGATGTATGATAAACATCATGTTAGAGGAAAAACAACTAGAAACACCTCGGCTCAATAAACAACACACAACATCAAATTATAACACATTAACTCAAAATCAACAATAAACATCACCAAGCGCATGAATGTATGTATGAATGCAACCCAACACCAAGGGTATAATGCATGTGGTACCACCAGCGTCATTATTTTGCCGTTCGGGCACAACCGTCATTAATGATATGAAGACTGAAGTCTACCATATCGAGGCCGAAGCCTTCCACCGTCCTTTAATGCATATGAAGCATGTGACTCCATGAACAATGCATCAACCACAAACAATCATACCATGTATGAATTGACACCGTCACTGGATTTACCTCCGTCATTTTATCCATCGTCATTCCACCATCATTACACCGTCGTTACACCGTCGTCTAATTCACCTAGACATCATCAACAGCTCTATGGCTAACATCAATACACCAGTCAATAGCTCTATGGCTAATGTCCAACTCACCGGACACATCGATACCAAAAGTAGTAGACTACATTGTCACTACAAGGATCAAACCGTCACCTAAGGACTAAACCGTCACTTAAGGACCAAACTGGCTCCACCATTCAGCCATTTAGACGTATTCGGCACCAAACAAAGACTCCAAAATTGCGCTGGCGAAGAACTTTGTGCCACATCAAGCGTCAAAACAAACACCTCGGCACACTCACACTGCACCTCGGCACACCACACTGCACCTCGGTACACTACACTTCGACATATTACGCTTCGATACACCTAAACTTCAACACACCTACACCTCGACAACACTAAATTCGACATACATACACTACACCTCGGTACATTCACACCTCGGTAGATATACACTATACCTCGACAACTGCACTTCAGCAACTACACTTAGGTATATATATACGCTACACTTCGGCAAGTACACTTCGGTATACATACTCTACACTTCGGTAACTACAAGTCGACACCTATACTCGACTCACGCACACTTACACTTCGTCACCTACACCTCGTCGCCTACACGTCGACACCTAGACTTTGACACATCTACACGTCGACTTCCATATACTTCGACACATCTACACTTAGGCAACTACATTTCGCTTCAAATGGCGCTCTAGACACCTAACATTCATCTTCCCTCTTACCTTTGATTCTCATACTATGATCAAACTTAAACCACAACTACTACACCTATATTCATTCAAAATTTGTACCACACACTCAACAAAGTAATCAACAAAGGTGACTACACCAAAAATAACGTCCTGATACTTAGGGTTCCTCAAATCCCATTTCTTTCTTAGGTCTCTCATATGACCCATCATCAACAACACATACACACTTCACAATTTCACCAAAGTGAAGCAAACACAACATCAATCACACAACAAGCAACACAAACAACTCAAAAATCATCCTAGAGTCTAACTCACACATAACACTCATCATATACTCTATTATAGGTGAAACAGAGCCCCCTTACCTCAATAGATTGAAGAATAAGCACTCTTTCCACCAAGACTTCAAGATCCCCGCACAATCAAGCTCCTCTTCCTTGAACTTGAACTCTCCACGCCAAGATCTTCTCTTCTTCTTCCTTGAGCTATCGCACCTCTCTCTCTACTCTCTTACTTTACTCTTTGACTTTTCTTTGTTTTGATTGCAAATGAATTCTCTCACCTTCGATACCTTCACTTATATCATGGATATGGGCCTCTTAATGGATCATGGGCCTCTAATCACACCTCCTCCATTACTCAAACACCTCCTAAATGACATGAAACTTCCAAATTAATTATTTGACTTAATTAAAATGTTGTAAGCCTTAAATAACCCAATTAAATAAATAATTGAACTATTTTTGGGGCGTTACAACTCTCCCCCACTTAGAATATTTCGTTCTCGAAATTTTACCTAAATCAAACAACTCTGGATATGATTCCTGCATCTTACTCTCCAACTCCCAAGTCGCATTCTCTCCGGCAGCTCCCAACCAAACTACCTTTACCAAATTGATCTCCTTCCCTCTTAAAATCTTCACTTCTCGGTCCTCAATTATAATCGACATTGTCTCAACAGTGAGGCTATCTCTCACTTGCACATCATCCATATGAATCACATGCGACGGGTCTGGAACATACTTCCTCAGCTGCGACACATGAAACACATCATGCAAATTCGAAAGATTAGGTGGCAAGTCCACCCGGTAAGCAACCTTCCCAACTCTCTCCAAAATCTGATATGGCCCAATAAAACGAGGAGACAATTTCTTAGACTTCAAAGCATCACCAACACCAGTCACAGGGGTGACTCTCAAAAACACATGATCACCGGCTTGGAATTCCAAATCTTTCCTCCTCTTATCATGATAACTCTTTTGCCTACTTTGTGAAGCTTTCATCTTCTCACGAATCAGCTTCACCTTCTCAGTGGTCTCTCGAACAATCTCGGGTCCAAGCACCACACTCTCTCCCGACTCATACCAACACAACGAAGTCCTACATCTCCGACCATACAACGCCTCAAAGGGTGCCATCCCCACACTAGAATGATAGCTATTATTATAGGTAAATTCAATTAATGGAAGATAAGAATCCCACGCACCACCATGCTCAAGAACACAAGCCCTCAACAAATCCTCTAATGACTGAATGGTCCTCTCTGACTGACCATCAGTCTGCGGATGATACGCCGAGCTCAAACGCAACTTAGAAACCAACGCCTCATGCAAACTCTTCCAAAATTCTGAGGTGAATCTCGGATCTCTATCTGAAATAATACTCGAAGGAACTCCATGAAGCTTCACAATCTCTCGGATATAAATCTCTGCCAATCTAGGCACTGAATATGTGATGTTAATAGGAACAAAGTGAGACGACTTCGTTAGCCTATCAACAATCACCCAAATTGCGTCATACCCCTTCACCGTACTAGGTAAACCAGTCACAAAATCCATAGAAATGCTATCCCACTTCCACTCTGGAATTTCCAACGGCTGCATCATCCCTGCCGGCTTCTGATGCTCTACCTTTGACTTCTGACAAGTCAAACAAGCATAAACAAACCGAGCTACATTCCTCTTCATCCCCGGCCACCAAAATAACTTCTTCAAATCCTGATGCATCTTTGTAGCTCCTGGATGGATACTCAATCTACTTCTATGACACTCTTCAATAATTGCTTTCTTTATCTCCTCTTCATCAGGAATGAAAATCCGATTACGATATCTCAACAAACCTTGAGCATCCAATTCAAAATCCTTATTTTCAGATTGTCCAATTCCAATCACCAAATCAACTAACTTAACGTCTAGCTTCTGAGCCTCTCGAATGCTAACCAAAAATTCATTAGTAATTTTCAACATTCCCAACAGAACACTCCGAGGTGTCACTTCACAAACTAAACTCATATCTCGGAATTGCTCAATATATTCGAGCTCCTTAACCATCATAGCCGACACATGCAAAGACTTATGACTCAAAGCATCGGCTACAACATTAGCCTTTCCTGGATGATAATTCAGACCGAAGTCATAGTCCTTCAACAACTCCAACCACCTCCTCTGCCTCATGTTCAACTCCTTTTGATCAAACAAATATTGCAAACCTTTATGGTCACTAAAAACTTCAAATCTAGAGCCATAAAGATAATGCCTCCAAATCTTCAGCGCAAACACCACTGCAGCAAGCTCCAAATCATGCGTAGGGTAGTTCTTCTCATGAGTCCTCAACTGCCTCGAGGCATAAGCAACTACCTTACCACTCTGCATAAGTACACAGCCTAAGCCCATCTTAGAAGCATCACAATAAACTACAAAAGGTTCACTCGGATTAGGCAACGTCAAGATAGGAGACGTCGTCAATCTCTTCTTCAACTCATTGAAACTTTCCTCAGAACGAGCATCCCAAACAAGCGCCTTCCCCTTGCAAGTCAGCTGAGTCAACGGAAGTGCCAACTTGGAAAAGCCTTCAATGAATCTTCTATAATAACCGGCCAACCCCAGAAAACTCCTTATCTCAGTGACCGACATGGGCGCCTCCCATTGCAACACGGCCTCAACCTTAGAAGGATCCACTGCAATACCATTATCGGTAATTACATGACCAAGGAGACTTGTAACGCCCCAAAAATAGTTCAATTATTTATTTAATTGGGTTATTTAAGGCTTACAACATTTTAATTAAGTCAAATAATTAATTTGGAAGTTTCTTTTCATTTAAGAGGTGTTTGAGTATTGGGGGAGGTGTGATTAGAGGCCCTTATCCATTAAGAGGCCCATGTCCATGATTTAAGTAAAGGCATCGAAGGGAGAAAGTTCATTTGCTTTCAAAACAAAGAAAAGTCGAAGAGTAAAGTAAGAGAGAGAGAGGGAGAGGTGCGAAAGCTTTAGAGAGAAGAAGAGTAGATTGGCGTGGAGAGCTCAAGTTCAAGGAAGAGGAGCTTGATTGTTGGGGGATCGTGAAGTCTTGGTGAAAAGAGTACTTATTCTTCAATTTATTGAGGTAAGGGGGCTCTCTTTCACCTATAATAGAGTATATGATGAGTGTTATGTGTGAGTTAGACTCTAGGATGATTTCTGAGTTGTTTGTGTTGCTTGTTGTGTGATTGATGTTGTGTTTGCTTCACTTTGGTGAAATTGTGAAGTGTGTATGTGTTGTTGATGATGGGTCATATGAGAGACTTAGGAAAGAAATGGGATTTGAGGAACCCTAAGTATCAGGTCGTTAATTTTGGTGTAGTCACCTTTGTTGATTACTTTGATGAGTGTGTGGGACAAATTTTAAATGAATATAGGTGTAGTAGTTGTGGTTTAAGTTTGATCATAGTATAAGAATCAAAGAAACGAGGGAAGACGAAGGTTAGGTGTCTAAGGCGACATATGATCCGAGGTGTAGTTGCCTAACTGTAGAGGTGTCGAAGTCTATTGAAGTCGACGTGTAAGTATGGCGAAGCGTAGGTGACTATGTGTAGGTGACTAAGTGTAGGTGACGAAGTGTAAAGGTGTGTGAGTCGAAGTGTAGGTGTCGACTTGTAGTTACCGAAGTGTAGAGTATGTATACCGAAGTGTAGCTGCCGAGGTGTAGCGTATATATATACCTAAGTGTAGTTCTTTGAAGTGCGCTTTTGAGGGTATAGTGTATATCTATCGAGGTGTGGGTGTACCGAAGTGTAGATGTACCGAGGTGTAGTGTATGTATGTCGAAGTTAGTGTTGTCAAGGTGTAAGTGTATTGAATTGTAGGTGTATCGAGGCGTAGTGTGTTGAAGGGTAGTGAACCGAGGTGCAGTGTAGTGTACCGAGGTGCGCGATGAGGTGCCGAGGTGCGCGTGAGTGTCTTTGAGGTGCCGCTTTTGACGCCATGTAGTGTAGTAGGTCTTTGCCAGCGCAATCGTGAGTATTGTTTGGTGTCGAGTACATTAAGTGGCTGAATAGTGGAGCCAGTTTGGTCCTTATGTGACATGATGGTCCTAGTAGTGACTGTTAGTCCACTACTTGTGGTGTCGAGGTGTCCGGTGAGTTGGACGTTAGCCATAGGGCTATTGATTTTGGTGTCGATGTGTCCAGTGAGTTGGACGTTAGCCATAGAGCTATTGAGGACGTCATGGTGAATTAAATGACGGGTAATGACGGTGTAGTGACGATGGATTTAATGACGGTGATAAATCCAGTGCCAGTGTGAGTTCATACATGGTATGATTGTTGTGGTTGATGCATTGTTCATGGAGTCTCATGTCTCATATGCATCCAAGGGACGGACATAGGCTTCGGCCTCGATATTGTTTGCTTCGGTCTCATATCATTAGTGACGGACATGCCCTCAAGGCTTATTTTTGGTGATGGATCCACATGCACTATACCCTTGGTGTTGGGTTGCATTCATGCATATAATCATGTGATTGGTGATGTTTCTGGTTGTTTATGAGTTGAGGTGTTCTAACTTGATGTGGTGTGTTTGGTTATTGAGCCGAGGTGTTTTTAGTTGTCTTCTCTAACATGATGCTTATCATACAATCTATTATATGTGTTAGAGACTCACCCTTTTGCTTTTATGTTGCTTCTTATGTCGGCAACGTGCAGGTGATCCTGAGTGAAGGTTCTCCCTTGCTCAGTCTTGTTAAGGCGTCTTGCAATGATATGTAGCACTGGGGGTCGAGTAGTCTAGTAGTCGTTTTAATTAAGTTGTTGGACTGTAACTTAGTGATGTATATGAATCATGTTTTATTCTGCTGCGTGATGATTTTGTGGACTGCTATGTCCTTGAACTGAGGTTGTTGGGACATCGTCCCTTGACTATAGTGCTATATATCATTTTGTTGCTTGTGTATTGCGCCATTGATGTTTTGTTGGTCTTTCATGAAGTAAATGTAGCACTCTCTTGTGAGTGATTTTTGAAAACTCTGATTTTAATAATTAAATGGTAGTTAATTAGAAGGGGGTGTTACAAAACTCACTTCTCTTAACCAGAATTCACACTTAGATAGCTTAGCATACAACTTCCTATCCCTCAAGATTTCCAACACCAACTTCAAATGCTCGGCATGCTCTTCTTCCGACTTGGAGTAAACCAGAATATCATCAATGAACACTACCACAAACCGATCTAGATACTCATGAAAAATACGATTCATATATTCCATGAATACCCCCGGAGCATTCGTAACACCAAGTGAGTCAACGGAAGTGCCAACTTGGAAAAGCCTTCAATGAATCTTCTATAATAAGTCAAATAATTAATTTGGAAGTTTCATTTCATTTAGGAGGTGTTTGAGTAATGGAGGAGGTGTGATTAGAGGCCCATGATCCATTAAGAGGCCCATATCCATGATATAAGTGAAGGTATCGAAGGTGAGAGAATTCATTTGCAATCAAAACAAAGAAAAGTCAAAGAGTAAAGTAAGAGAGTAGAGAGAGAGGTGCGATAGCTCAAGGAAGAAGAAGAGAAGATCTTGGCGTGGAGAGTTCAAGTTCAAGGAAGAGGAGCTTGATTGTGCGGGGATCTTGAAGTCTTGGTGGAAAGAGTGCTTATTCTTCAATCTATTGAGGTAAGGGGGCTCTGTTTCACCTATAATAGAGTATATGATGAGTGTTATGTGTGAGTTAGACTCTAGGATGATTTTTGAGTTGTTTGTGTTGCTTGTTGTGTGATTGATGTTGTGTTTGCTTCACTTTGGTGAAATTGTGAAGTGTGTATGTGTTGTTGATGATGGGTCATATGAGAGACCTAGGAAAGAAATGGGATTTGAGGAACCCTAAGTATTAGGACGTTATTTTTGGTGTAGTCACCTTTGTTGATTACTTTGTTGAGTGTGTGGTACAAATTTTGAATGAATATAGGTGTAGTAGTTGTGGTTTAAGTTTGATCATAGTATGAGAATCAAAGGTAAGAGGGAAGATGAATGTTAGGTGTCTAGACCGCCATTTGGAGAGAAATATAGTTGCCTAAGTGTAGATGTGTCGAAGTATATGGAAGTCGACTTGTAGATGTGTCGAAGTCTAGGTGTCGACGTGTAGGCGACGAGGTGTAGGTGACGAAGTGTAAGTGTGCGTGAGTCGAGTATAAGTGTCGACTTGTAGTTACCGAAGTGTAGAGTATGTATACCGAAGTGTACTTGCCGAAGTGTAGCGTATATATATACCTAAGTGTAGTTGCTGAAGTGTAGTTGTCGAGGTATAGTGTATATCTACCGATGTGTGAATGTACCGAGGTGTAGTGTATGTATGTCGAAGTTAGTGTTGTCGAGATGTAGGTGTGTTGAAGTTTAGGTGTATCGAAGCGTAATATGTCGAAGTGTAGTGTACCGAGGTGCAGTGTGGTGTGCCGAGGTGCGATGAGAAGTGCCGAGGAGTCTTTTTTTGACGCCAAGTGTGGAGCGAGTTCTTTGCGAGCGCAATTTTGGATCTGTTTGGTGCCGAGTACGTCTAAGTGGCTGAATGGTGGAGCCAGTTTGGTCCTTAAGTGACGGTTTAGTCCTTAGGTGACGGTTTGATCCTTGTAGTGACAGTGTAGTCTACTACTTTTGGTATCGATGTGTCCGGTGAGTTGGACATTAGCCATAGAGCTATTGACTGATGTATTGATGTTAGCCATAGAGATGTTGATGATGTCTAGGTGAATTAGACGACGGTGTAATGATGGTGGAATGACGATGGATAAAATGACGGAGGTAAATCCAGTGACGTTGTCAATTCATACATGGTATGATTGTTTGTGGTTGATGCATTGTTCATGGAGTCACATGCTTCATATGCATTAAAGGATGGTGGAAGGCTTCTGCCTCGATATGGTAGACTTCGGTCTTTATATCATTAATGACGGTTGTGCCCGAACGGCAAAATAATGACGGTGGTGGTACCACATGCATTATACCCTTTGTGTTGGGTTGCATTCATACATACATTCATGCGCTTGGTGATGTTTATTGTTGATTTTGAGTTAATGTGTTATAATTTGATGTTGTGTGTTGTTTATTGAGCCGAGGTGTTTCTAGTTGTTTTTCCTCTAACATGATGTTTATCATACATCCTATTATGTGTGTTAGAGACTCACCCTTCTGCTTTCTATGTTGCCTCTTATGTCGGCAACGTGCAGGTGATCTAGAGTGAAGGTAGTCCTCATACCTTCTCCTAGTCGGTTGTGGCTTCTTGCTCTGATATGTAGCACTGGGGGGACGAGTAGGCTATTAGTGGTTTTAATTTAAGTTGTTGAATTGTAACTCGGTGGTGTATTTGAATATGTTTATTCTGCTGCGTGGTGATTATGTGGACTTTTATGTCCTTAAACCGATGTGGTTGGGACTTCGTCCCTTTTGACCGTGGTGCTATGTATCATACTGTTGTTTGTAGATTGCGCTATTGATGTTTGTTGGTTTTTCATGAAGTAAATGTAGCTCTCTCTTGTAGGTGATTTTCGAAAACTCTGATTTTAATAATTAATATTAGTTAATTAGAAGGGGTGTTACAGTACTCATTGTCATCCCTAAATGCCACATAGGATTGCTTTAATGGGGTGTGTTATACTTTGACGTCAACTAGGCTATGTTTCCCCACTTACTTCTCTGCGTTAAAGTTGCTCTTACAATCCTCTCTAATTACTGTTCTATTGCTTTAACTGAAGATGATCTTGAACTCCCCGTGAGTCATTTTGTTCAACCTAATGGGGAATTGAACATTTTGTTATTTGAGAATGTCCTCCCTGAGCAAATTTGCCAAAGAATTCGCTAATGAACCCCCTATCCTACATGATGATGATAATTTTAAATGGAGAGAAATGCCGGATGGGAACTTCTCTGCTTGATCTCGCCTACAAAATTATTTCCTGGTACTTCCAACCAATTTTCAGATCTAGTGTTTAAATTCATTTGGAATTGGAAAGGTCTAGAACGAATTCGTATCTTGCTTTAGAAAATCGCTCATGAAGCCCTCCTTACGAACAAGGAACACTCTAGACGATATATGGCCTCAAGCTCGTGTTCGTGACTGCTGCAACAGTTTCAGCATCTGAAATAGTTTAGATTTCCAGAAACCAAGAAATTTTTTCGATGAATTGAATTGGAGAAATTGGTTAATTACGAATCTGAAGAGCTCAATTACCTGGTCCATAGTTTTTGGGGGTAATGTGGATCAAATATGGAGGAATCGACATAATTGGGTGTTCTCAAAGAAACCTACTTCCACCCAAACTTCAGTGGCCACGATCATTAACCAAGTCAAGTGGATCGTCAACTCCAACAAAAAATCGGGACCTTTCAAGCCTTTGTCTTTGAATTCCAGCAATGGAATTGGATTCTTCCACCTCGTGATGTCTGGAAACTCAACTTTAACGATTCTGTGCCCACTGTGGGCGTGCTTCTTGTTGTGGTGGGGTGCTCCGCGACGATGCCAGGAAATTCATGTTTGCTTTTACTCAAAACTTGAAAACTGCTCTGTTATTGAAGCAGAATTATGGGGAGTGTATCACAGTTTAAGTTAGCTTGGGGAAAAGGCGACAAACAAGTGATGGTTGAAACCGATTCTCGCTTGGTGGTGGAGTTACTCTCATCAATCAATGTCCTCAACCACCCTCAACAATAGATCATTGAAGGAATCAAGGCAATTGGGAGACATGAAACTTCTTTTTCTTGGGTCAAGATAGATATAATTTGTAATTCTGTGTCTGATATTTTAGCAAACTACAGTATTAGTATGGGCCTGGTCTATAATGTTTGGTCTCAGCTTTTCCCACTCCCCCTCCTACTCACCGCACACCCCAAAGAAATTTTATTCAAAAATAACCTCGCATGGAACGCTCGCTCAGGACATGATTAGTGACAGTTCAGATGATCTTGTTCGAACACGATCGAACACATGTATCAGTGTTAAGGAATATTGGTAAATGTGGTGTGAGGGTCTATTATTGTTGCCTCAGATGTAGTGATTCGAACACGTTCAAACATACGTGTTCGATCTGGTTTGAATGGAGTCGTTCGAACTAGCGTTATGCAGAACAGAAACTTAAAAAAACGAGAAACAATGTTTTGATAAGTTCCAAATACCAAGAGTTATACAACATTGAGTACAAAAATTATAAACCTAACTTAAAATTGAATATCGTCACTATCTTTACTTAAATCTACACAAAGAGGGGGTGGGGGTTGTGATTGTATAATGAAAGACTTCCACTTTTGCATGCGACCAAGAAAAACGCCTATCCTTTCAGGCACATTTTCCCAAGGGAATGACATCCACTTCTTTATCTGACACATTTGACTGATTGTAAGCCGTTGATTAAAACTGTCGGTGGAATCTGAGACGTCAAAATATTGGAATCCTATAAGACTGGTTCAATTAACAACATACGAACGGAATAAATAGGGTGTTCGAATAAGCCTATCCGTTGGGAAACTCATGTATCAAAATCAATTCTTTGGCCTCTCCGTTTCTATTATCCTGATTTACTCAAAGACTGAAACAAAATATGAGCTGCTTTGGGAAACTCATGTATCAAAATCAATTCTTTGGCCTCTCGTTTCTATTATCTGATTTACTCAAAGATCAAACAAAATATGAGACCTTGAGATATTTCAAAGATTGTTTTCATCTCAATTGGCGTTTCATATTTTGTGTGTACCTATCTTTTTTCGCAAATTCAATTTTCCAAAGGTACAATTTTGCCCCTTCACATTAATTAAGGGTGTTTGTACTCTAATTGTTCTCCAAACTATCCCTTTTATTGGATTTTATTCTATGTTTTTTCGGTTTGTATTTTAGAAACCGGGTTAAAGAGAAGTGTGAAGTCAAGCCTATGGAAGATGATAGTTTGCATGCGTCTTGCAAAATTATTCGATCTTCATGCTTTAAATATTGCAATTTCAGATCTCGGAGAACCATCCATATCTCTCTGTCAAAGTAATCAAGTGTTCATCACCTACTCTCTTTGTTGTGCAGTAAGTTGCGTGAGTAGTTCATTTGCTTCTACTAGGAGCGCAATTTGGTCACTTTATTACAATTTCGGTGAGGACACGATGGACTAGCCAATTGCCATTAGAATTTAGTTCTTGTCCCTTCATCAATGTATATTATCTTGCTAATAAACACATCCATATTTTTTCTTCAGCTTCTCAATCCGAAAGCTTTATTCTTGCTAGTCTGTTCGGGTAGGCCATAGAGGTATGTATGACTATGAGTCCACCACCTTGCTGGAACTTTTGTGGGTGTAGCATATAATATACTTTTTGTGCTTAATCTGTGTTATGCATGCGATTTAGTGCTTCAAATTACAATTGTTGGAAACATGTTGTGCTTGCACTCTGAAGCACCGACCGGTACACATAAATAAAACCAAGATGTTCCATACTGAGCACGTACCGTATACAGGTATGTGTACGATATGTATCTTTCCAGTATTCTTTTAATTGTTTTTAAAACAAGTAAGTACTGCAACGCTTATCCACAACAAAGGTTGCAAAGATGCCCCGTTTCCTCTTTTGTGAAACAAACATCTCAATCTCAATCTCAAACTTTTCAAAGTGTGTGCTTTTTAATATTTTAGACACCCATAATCCCGTTTGCATTTTTAATAATCCAATTTTGAGTTTTTCTATTTGTTTTGGTTAGATTCACTTTCAAAATAATTGGGTTTACAAGACCCCAACCTGATTTTGCCCACAAGTCACCAGATGTGGCCTATTAGTAGTGTTGACATCTATACAGACCAATGTGGCCTATTAGTGTTGGATAGTCACTATTATCCCCAAAACCCCTCACCATCGAAACTCACAATCTCAAAACATCATAACCGACCACGCTCCTTAATCTCGTCGTTTATCTCACTTTGGCCGAACCAAATCCTAATCTTAGTTGCTATTTCATCTGGTTCGATTGCTATTCTTGTGATGCTTGAGGTGTGATTGGTTCATATATTGTTGGGTTGTGGTGTTCGTTGTGTCTCTCCTGCTGTAAGTTCAGTTTCGGGTTGGGTCATTTTACAAGCTCTATGAGGACTAAGTCAACAACTCTTAAGAACTCAGGGAGGTATGCTCAAAATCCTCCTTCTACGCACTTTGGAAATTCCGAAAGGACCAAAATGAAGGGTAAACAGATTGTTGCTGGGTTAGAGAAGTACATCGGTGGGTTAATCTTGGCTGAAAGAGGATTTGTTCTGGAGTGGACTCAAGGCCCAATACAGTCCAACAGGCCCAATATGACCCAATACTGTAGCTATAAATATGACACGAATCCCAAGGAATTAGGGACGTCATTTATTACTTGTGGTCCTATTCACTGTTCACTGCTGACTTGAGCGTCGGAGTGCTTTCGCAGGTACCACCCGCGTGCGACCAGACCAAGGACATCAACAGGACCGACAACCGAGCTAAAGGACTACGCCAACACTACTTCTATTGGTCTTGTACGATCATTTGGCGACCACAGTGGGAGGTGAACCTTATCCCTCCACCATCAGCCGAGGAAGCACGCCACGCGAGCCGTCGTCAGCGAGCCGACCTCTCCGGGCGAACGCATTTCCACAAAGAAACCCGGAGGCGTGCCACAAACTATTCACGAATCATCGGACAACCGCATAACGCCCCAAAAATAATTCAATTATGTATTTAATTGGGTTATTTAAGGCTTACAACATGTTATTAAGTCAAATAATTAATTTGGAGTTTTATTTTATTTAGGTGTTTGAGCAATTGAGGAGGTGTGGATAAAGGCCCATGATCCATTAGTAGGCCCATATTCATGCTATAAGTTTAAGTGTCGAGGGTGAGAGCTCATTTTGCAACCAAAGCAAAGAAAAATCATAGAGAGAGAGAGGTGCGACAGCTCTAAGGAAGAAGAAGAGAAGCTTACTTGTTGGTGAATCTTGGATTCTTGGTGGAGAGAGTGCTTGTTTTCTTCAATCTATTAAGGTAAGGGGGCTCTCTTCCATCTATAATGGGGTATATGATGATGGTTATGTATGGGTTAGACTCTAGGATGATTATTGAGTTGTTTGTGTTGTTAGTTGTGTGATTGATGTTGTGGTTGAGTCAATTTGGTGGTTGGGTGAATTTGGGGTGTCTTGGTAGTTTAGTCCATGACTTTTGAGTTTGATGTTAGCCATAGAGCTATTGAATGATGTATTGATGTTAGCCATAGAGCTATTTATGATGTATTGGTGAATTAAATGACGGTGTAATGACGGTGCAATGACGGTGTAATGACGATGGATTAAATGACAGTGATGAATCGAGTGACGGTGTTGATTCATACTTGATGTGATTGTTTGTGGTTGATGCATTGTTCATGGAGTCACATGCCTCATATGCATCAAAGTGACGGTGTAGGCTTCGGCCTTGATATTAGTGACGGACATGCCCGAGTGGCTATATTAGTGACGGTGATGGTACCACATGCATTATACCCTTGGTGTTGGGTTGCATTCATGCATATACTCATGCAATTGGTGATGTCTCTTGATGATTGAGAGTTGATGTGTTATAAATTGAGGTTAATTGATGATTTGTGAGTGTTTGTACTTAGTGTTTTGGTGACTTGATCATGGGAAAAACCAAGAGAAAGAGAGAAAGGAGACTGTGTGTCGAACTCTGGGCGCCAGTCGAATTCTGAGGCGTGTCGAGATCTGGGCACCAATGTGTGCTGCCCAGTGCGCATGTGTCGAGGTGTAGGTGTCGACATGTAGATGTGTCGAAGTGTTATGGGAGTCGACGTGTAGATGTGTTGAGGTGTAGGTGTCGACATGTAGATGTGTCGAAGTATATGGGAGTCGAAGTGTAGATGTAATGAAGAGTATGTGTGTGCCGAGAAGCGTAAGTGTGTCGAAGTATGTGTGTGCCGAGAAGCGTAAGTGTGTG
The DNA here is from genome assembly GCA_020916435.1 of Oxytropis ochrocephala. Taxonomy (NCBI): domain Eukaryota; kingdom Viridiplantae; phylum Streptophyta; class Magnoliopsida; order Fabales; family Fabaceae; genus Oxytropis; species Oxytropis ochrocephala. The sequence continues at coordinate 77,901,559 of CM037093.1, forward strand.
CGTCGTAGTGTGTGTGCGTCGTAGTATGTGTGCGTCGAAGTATGATGTGCCGAGGTGCAGTGTGGTGTGCCGAGGTGCATTGTGGTGTGCCAAAGTGCAGCGTGGTGTGTCGGAGTGGAGTGTGGTGTGCCGAGGTGCAATGTATGTATGCCGAGGTGCGGTTTGTAGTCCGGGTGTGTCTACGTTGTCTTTCTCTAACATGATGTTTATCATACATTTTATTATATGTGCTAGAGACTCACCCTTCTGCTTTCGATGTTGCTTCTTATGTCGGCAACGTGCAGGTGATCCCGAGTGAAGGTTGTCCTCGTACCTTCTACTAGTCGGTTGTGTTCGGCTCTGATACGTAGCACCGGGGAGGGGCGTCTTAGTTTACGTGTCTTCTTTTTTTTACTTAATGTTATTAAACTGCTATTTGGTGATGTATTTGAATAAGTCCAAAGACTTGTGGCTATTCCGCTGTGATGGTGATTATATTCATGTTGATGTAAACTAAATAGGTGATTCGTGGGCTCGTCCCTTTGACTGTGATGCTATGTATCGTACTGTTATTTTTTGGATTACGCAATTGATGTTTGTTTGGTTTTAAATGGAGTAAATGTAGCACTCTCTTGTGGTTGTTTTCGAAAACTTTGATTTTATCAATTAAATAGTAGTTAATTAGAAGGGGGTGTTACATTAGTAGTATCAAGTTTGAAAATGGTCTGAGGCCTGACATCAAGAAGGCAATTGGATATCAAAAGATTCGGGTGTTCTCCGAGTTGGTTGACAGTTGCAGAGTTTTTGAGGAGGATAGCAACGCGCATTATAGGGTGATGAAGGACAAGAAGAATCAGTCTCAACATCGTGGTAAGCCTTATGATGTTTCTGGTGGCAAAGGTAAGTCGAAAGCTAGTTCGGGAAAGAAGCCTAGTGGGGGAGATGCTCCTGCTAGCGTAGTGTGTTTCAAGTGTGGGTTGCCTGGTCACAAGAGGAATGAGTGCAAGGTCGGTGAGAAGAGGTGTTACCGGTGTGGCAAGGAGGGTCACATGGTCTGCTTGGCCGTGAACGCAAGGACGTGGTTGCTTCAACTTGTGGTGAGGTGGGTCATATTAGCACCAAGTGTTCTAAGCCGAAGAAAGAGAAGAGTGGTGGAAAGGTGTTTGCTCTCGCAGGATCCGAGGTGGCTAATGAGATAAGGGTACATGCTTTATTAATGGTATTCCTTTAATTGCTATTGTTGATACCGGTGTCACGCATTCATTCATTGCTGCTATATGTGTTAAGAAATTGGGTCTAGCATTGTCTTCTTTGGTGAGGTAGATGGTTATCGATACTCCAAATAAGGGGTTCGTGAACTACCTCTCTCTGTGTGTGCGAAGTGCCTCTCTCGTCGGTCTTCGGCAGAGATTTCGTTGTTGATTTGATTTGTTTGCCATTGGATGGGTTGGATGTTATTCTTGGTATGGACTGGATAGTGGATAACCATGTTCATATTAATTGCTTTAGTAAGTCTGTGAGTTTTCCTTCTTCCGAAGAGGAGGAATCTGTTGTGTTGCCTACTGGTCGGCTGCGTAAAGTAATGAAAGAGGGAGTTATTCTGTTTGCTTTGAGGGCGTCGTTGTCTGTCGAGAATCAGGCTAAGATTAATGAATTACCGGTGGTGCGAGAATTTCCTGAGGTATTTCTTGATGAGATTCCGGATGTACCACCAGAGAGGGAAGTTGAATTTGCTATTGATCTGGTACCTGGTACTAGACCTGTGTCTATGGCACCTTATAGAATGTCTGCATCCGAGTTGTCCGAGTTGAAGAAGCAGCTTGAGGATTTGCTTGAAAATAAGTTTGTAAGGCCAAGTGTGTCGTCGTGGGGCGCTCCTGTGTTGCTAGTAAAGAAGAAGGATGGGAGCATGAGGCTCTGTGTTGATTATCGGCAGTTGAATAAGGTGACGATTAAGATATAGTATCCGCTTCCAAGGATTGATGATTTGATGGACCAATTGGTGGGAGCTCGCGTGTTTAGTAAGATTGATTTGAGGTCGGGTTACCATCAAATTAAGGTGAAGAATGAAGATATTCCTAAGACGGCGTTTAGGACTCGGTATGGTCACTATGAGTATTCGGTGATGCCATTTGGTGTTACGAATGCTCCGGGGGTATTCATGGAATATATGAATCGTATTTTTCATGAGTATCTAGATCGGTTTGTGGTGGTGTTCATTGATGACATCTTGGTTTATTCTAAGTCTGAGGAAGAGCATGCCGAGCATTTGAGGTTGGTGTTGGAAATCTTGAGGGATAGGAAGTTGTATGCTAAGCTATCTAAGTGTGAATTCTGGTTAAGAGAAGTGAGTTTCCTTGGTCATGTAATTTCCTAGAATGGTATTGCGAGGACCCTTCTAAGGTTGAGGTCGTGTTGCAATGCGAGGCGCCAAGTCGATCCAACGAGATAAGGAGTTTTACAGGGTTAGCCATATTATAGAAGATTCATTGAAGGCTTTTCCAAGTTGGCACTTCCGTTGACTCAGTTGACTTGTAAGGGGAAGGCGTTTGTTTGGGATGGTCGTTGTGAGGAAAGTTTTAATGAGTTGAAGAAGAGATTGACGACGTCTCCTATTTTGACGTTGCCTAATCCGGGTGAACCTTTTGTGGTGTATTGTGATGCTTCTAAGATGGGCTTAGGCAATGTACTTATGCAGAATGGTAAGGTAGTTGCTTAAGCCTCGAGACACTTGAGGACTCATGAGAAGAACTACCCTACGCATGATTTGGAGCTTCTTTGCAGCTTGTGTTTCTTACTTGAAAATTTGGAGGCATTATCTTTATGGCTCTAGATTTGAAGTGTTTAGTGTGACCATAAAGGTTTGCAATATTTGTTTGATCAAAAGGAGTTGAATATGAGGCAGAGAAGGTGGTTGGAGTTGTTGAAGGATTATGACTTCAGTCTGAATTATCATCCGGGAAAGGCTAATGTTGTAGCCGATGCCTTGAGTCGTAAGTCTTTGCATATGTCGGCAATGATGGTTAAGGAGCTGGAATTGATTGAGCAGTTCCGAGATATGAGCTTAGTTTGTGAAGTGACACCTCGGAGTGTTAGGTTGGGGATGTTGAAAATTAATAATGAATTTTTGGTTACCATTCGGGAGGCTCTAAAGCTAGATGTTAAGCTAGTTGATTTGGTGGTTGGAATTGGTCAATCTGAAAATAAGGATTTTGAATTGGATACTCAAAGTTTGTTGAGATATCGTAATCGGATTTGTATTCCTGATGATATGGAGATAAAGAAAGCAATTCTTGAAGAGTGTCATAGAAGTAGATTGAGTATCCATCCGGGAGCTACAAAGATGTATCAGTATTTGAAGAAGTTATTTTGGTGGCCGGGGATGAAGAGGGATGTAGCTCAGTTTGTTTATGCCTGTTTGACTTGACAGACCATTTCGTTCATTCATCATGGGATGCAACACTTTGTTAAAAAAAATGTGAACGAGCTGCTAATTTAAAAAATTGAGTGCATGCCTTGAAACACCTTGAGCTTGCAACTAAGTAAGACTAAACTTTTCCAAAGAAGAGTAACAAGAACGTCTCATCTCTCATCATAGTTTTTCTCTAAAATTTATACTGTTTTTTTTAATGCATGATGTAAGTATGCAATGAATGAATGTGCATGATATGCGAATGGATGTATGCAAATGTAATGATAATGTACGTGCATGAAATGATAATATATGATTTTATTTATTGCGCCGGGGAATTATAAGTTTTACGTTTGGAGAGTAAAGTACAAAGTTTGACTTTGACTTTAGCATGCATGGCTTCTCTCCAAAATAAAGCTTTTAATTCTCAGACGGTCATAAAAATACATGCGACATGGGATTTTTTTATTGCAAAGAAAAGGAAAAATGCATGAGGCATAACTTCTAAAAGCTTGTGGAATATAACAATTTTTGTTTTTTTGATTTTTTGATTTTTTTTTTTGATAAAAGATGGTATGCATCAATATTTGTTTGATAAAAGATGGTATGCATCAATATTTGTATGAAGCTCCTTTGTGACCCTAGGAAGGTATCCTATGGAGTGGGTCTAAGGTTTCTTTTATAGTGAACCTCACAAGGATGGTTCTAAAGAATCCGACACATGATCCCTAGAGCCAAAGACCCCAGTCAAGAATACTGACCCCAACAATAGGCAAGCTATTAGAAGGGATAGCATCCTTAAAAGGAATCAAACTCTAGGTGAGATTTTCATGACCACCCAACGAGACGTACGTCCCGCAGGCCATCACTACACAATCTCGTTCTAACTTAGGTCTACACTCGAGTCCGGGTAGAGGACTTTTTCTCACAGGTGTGTGATGTGTATAGGTGCAGTGTGTGTAGGAGCAATTTAAAATAAACCCAAAGCTGCAAACAAAGCGAACATTCATACAAAATATCGTCTTCTATCTTAGGGTTTACACATCAAATAAATAATATAATGTGCAAAAGTAAATAAATAAATAAAGGGTAAAAATTAAATTAATCCAATAACTAATTAGACTAGGTTTTGACTCTCTAAAAGGTTAAGTCCCCAGTGGAGTCGCCAGCTGTAGCGACCGAGAAATCCGGGAATAGGATTCTTCGAAGTTCAAAAGGAAGTCGCCACCAAATTTTAGTTTAAGGGCAAATTCGGAAAATCCCTTTTAGGTTTAAGATAACGCTGAGTTTAGGGTTCGGGAGTCAGTATGCGCGGGGAAGGTATTAGCACCCTGTGACATCCTTTGTCTAAATAATTACGATTCATCAATATTTACCCTTTTATTTAATTAAATTTTTAATTTTTGGTGCTTGACAAAAGTGGACTCTTGCTCCTACGTACCTCCGGATGCAATGGAGGAATCAAAGCTACGTAGTTTTTCCTGAAAAAATGTTTGTTGGTTGGTATTTTTTAGTGTAGGGGTCCTAGGATTCCTTGAACTGTACAGCTCACTGATTCCTACGACGCTGACTAACCCGATTACAACCGACTTAGTCCCCTACTTTTGAAAGTATTTTTGAGGTTTTTTTGAAAGACGTTTGTTTGATGTGAGGTGAGTTGGTTTTAGAATAGGTATTCTAGAACTCCTGAACTGTACAGCTCATTATTTCTAGAACGCTGACTAACCCAGTTATACAACCGACTTAGTCCCCTATTTTTAGGAAAAATGATTTATTTACAATTTTTATAAATTTTTAGGATTACTGAACTGTACAGCTCATTGGTCCTAGGATGATGACTAACCCGGTTGTACAACCGACTTAGTCTTTTATTTGATTTTTGAAGAAATAAACTAATTTGTGCATAAAAAAAGACAAAAATTGATAATTAATAAAGACTAGGCTAAAAAAATAAATAAATAAATAACTATATACATAAATAAATATGAATAGATATATACATAAACAATAAATAAATAGATTATATTACAAATCAATGATAAATAAATATGTACATAAAAATAAACAAAATAAATACAAAAATACGCAAAAAAACTACTATTTTTTGTAATTTTCAGAAAAAGTCCAAAATAAAATGGTTGAAAAAGTCCAAATTAAAAACTATTGAAAGAACTCGGACAAAATTGGGGTATAACAGCTGCCCCTCTTTATTTATATTTTACAAGAAAAGGTGAAGTGTATTCAAATTTTCGTAGTGAAAATAGAAATAAATATAGAATAGACATAAATTTTGTCCGTTTAAGAGAAAGCAAAGGGTTTGAGAATGGAGGAGGAACGATTAACACATGGCGCATTAAGCAAGAACAAAATGAAGGATCGTTCGGGATCTGAAGGAGCACTAAGGCTCTGAAGGGCCACTTGGGGCATTAAAGGAGCACTAAGGCTCTGAAGGACCACTCAGGGTCTAGAAGGCTGCCTAGGCCTTAATAGAGGACCATCGTGGTCTGAAGGAGTGCTACTAGCTACGGTACTAGTAAAAGCGATCGAGGGCCTTTATATTCGGCGCGCCAAGGGTCAAGATCGATCCGAATCGATATGTTGACCAATAGAGGACGTCCACTATGTCTTAGGCTGACACAGCTAGTCTGAAGGACCACGTGGGGTCTGGAAGGTCCGTCGGGCTCGACTACGACGTTTACGACCTGGGCCACTTAGGGCACTGAAGGAGCGTAGTGGTCTAAAGGACCACTCGGGGTCTAGGATTAGCTTGGTGATCTGTGATACGATACGGGATCAACGCTTAGAGCTTTGATCTTAGAGGTACAAAATATAGGTATCGACACTTGAAGTCGATTTAGAAGCAATACATCATGTAATGGATATACAACGCTAATAATACATGCACATGCAACAGGTGATTTTTGGTGGGGTGATGGATGAAATAGGTGATTCCTTTCTCTTTTTGGTTTTTGTTTTTTGCTTTTTTTTGCTTGCTTTATTTATTTATTTATTTATCTGATGGATGCATGAAGTATGAATGTTAATATGATGCAAAAGAAATGTTTGAATGCAAATGCTATGGTGCATGGTGTGATGATATGAAATGACTGATTGAGTGTAGAAACACTTTTTTGTACTGATGAGATGTGAGACTTTGGATGCGAGAGACAGAGATGAATATTGATAATTCTTTGGAATGATTAGATTTGATTCAAACTTCGGCAATCTCAAGGTTGTTATTTACAGACATTGATATGAACAAGTACTTGCAAGCTCGCTTCTTTTTCTCTTCCATTATGATGCCCCATGATGACCGAAATTTAGGTCCACAAAGTTAACTAAGTGGATTTTCAGTATCACATTATCAACTTGTGTTCTATCTCTCTGAAGCATTGTTAAGAAAACATGTATAGTAGTGCAAACATAGATGAATGAGTCAGTTAACTTGGTTCAAGGGTATGGACGAATGCGACGCATGAAAGGATGAATGACTGGTCTTCGTCAATGTCATGAAAGGTAGGTTTTTCCAAGCCAAGAAATACGAGATTGCCCCAATTTAGATTTGATGATTGTGAGTGAATAACTTGCCCCTGTCTAGTGCTAACAAGCTAGAGGTGTAGAAAATGATGAATAGGGAATGCATTGGCTTTGGAATGAAAGGTGGAAAGCAATAGATATTGTCTCAACCCATAGAGTTTGGTGTTGCCCCATTTATAGTAAGGACAGGATTGCCCCGACTAGAGTAGCAACATATAGGGTAATGAGTTGAGAAATTGCCCCGGTATGGTTTTGTTGATGTGGATATAACAAGGGGATGAGATGGGTGTATGGTGAATGTCCCCATTTGTAGGTGGAGTGAAGGGTGACAGGTTGCCCCACTTGATAATCTGGAATTGAGGCGGTTGTCTTGGTGAGGTTGTGGAAAGTGACGGAGTTAGGGTAATGGGTTTTTGGAGTTTGTCTGGTATGGCAATAGGCTGGGTGTGGTATGACACTGTACAAATTTCCCCAAGTTCAATGGAATAGATGGTGAAAGGGATGCCCCACTATAGGATATAGGTGACGATCCTAGTATAAACTTTTGGTTATCTTTAGAATGACTCTCAGACTATGATAGTCTTGAGTTTGCTATGATGAAAACTGCACTTGGTGATAACTAAGCCTTGTGTTTATGTCAATGGAACTTGAATGAATCTTTGGGGTGCAAGCCCTCTTTGATTTTTGATTTTTTTTTTGAGTTATATTCTTTTTTTTTGAGCAAACATATTGTACATAAATAAACTTATTTGTCCTAAAATTAAAACTTTGAGAAAACGAAAGCAGTCACTCATTGATCGGAATGAACTCTGTAGAGGTTCTAATGTGGTGGTGGTTAGTGATTTATGAGGGAAATGATAATTGGGCTCAAAGTAATGTTTGGGCATTGATGGGACGGATGATTTTTTATTGAGCGGTATGATTTGGCTAATGGTTAATGGTTTATGAAAGAAGGGGTTATTAGGCTTAATGAGGTGTTTGAGGTTTTATTGAGATAAGAACCTCTTATATGCCACATGGTAGAATGGATCTGTTTAGGGGTGTAATGTGGCCAAGGGTTAATGGAGGATAGGATATTGGGGCTGAAGGAAGTGCTTGAAGGTTTATTTCAGACAAAGATCTCTTACGCGTTTAATGGTAAGAAGTATCAGCTCATAATTGTACCACTTTTGCTTTTTCATGGTTTTTCAATCCTCTTTTTTTATTTCACTTTTTTTTTCTATTTTTCTTTTTCTTTCTTTCGAGCTGAGTGACTTGATAAAAATGATACACCATTTTTTATGTGGAATTGATCCTTGTCTAGTGTGATTGAAAGCTTCTTTGGACTTTAGCTTAAGGTGGGTGGCAAAGGATTTCTTGAGGATATGGGAAGATGGTCAAACTTCATTTCAAAACATGATTGCTCGTTTTCTCAAAAATAAACTTAAGGACAATAATTTATTTACTTTTATATATTTGCTCTTTTTCTTTATTTCTTTTCATGCTCTAATTTTTGCTTAGGCTGCTCTTACGAGTTTTATGTAACACCCCATTTCTACCCGGCAATTTATATTAAAAATCAGAGTTTAAAATTATTTTCCACATGGAGTGCTACACTCACTTCAGCTCAAACAACAACAATTATAACACAAATGCTTTATTAATTAATATAATACGCAACACCATCATAGGATGGAATTTCTCAAAACTTTATTGAATAGTTCCACGCACTAGGAAATAAACATCATCCACTACGCAGCGGAAATAAAAACAGTTCAAAAGAGACAAACAATAGTCTCATCCATAACATATAAATATCTCATAATATAACAGTTCAACAATGAACAAATCAAACAGCTAGAAACTAAACCCATCCTTAGGTGCTACGTATCAGAGCAGACCGACTCGAGGAAAGTGAAGGAGATAAGCCTTCACTCATGGCTACCTGTGGTAAACAACAACAGAAAGGGTGAGTCTCGAACCACATAATAGAAACTATAATAAGCAGTATATCAAGTTCATAGAGTCAATCAATCACAAACCATCACAGACAGTCAATATCATTTATGAGAATGGATGCAATGTAATGCCAGAGATGCATGTGGTACCATTGGCCCCCATGGCCTCATCATCACTCATTATACGTCGCGATCATGCAAATAAATAAAACACCGCATCATGCACCTTTATACAATATATCGTCGCGACTGCAGCCGAATGTATGCATGTGACTCATGAACACACACATCACCAATTTCATTTATACACCAAGACCGCAACCTCTCATATCATTGTCATTTTTAGTTTTATACATCACTCAGACCAACTCTCATCTCATGGTCAATTCTTCTGTTAGCCCCCATGGCTTTAGCCCCCATGGCCCAGCCCCCCATGGCATCATCATTATTGCATTATTCACTAGCTCATCACAAATCATGTCCCATGGACTAATCACAACTGGAGGACTAAACCTCACTTAGGGACCTAAAACCCCCTTTAGGACCAATTCAACACTTAGGGACCAAATTAACATCTTTTTGGACCAAACTGGCACCTAGGGACCAAAACCACACCCTTAGGACTAAACTGTCACCTAGGGACCAAAACAACACACACTTAGACACAAGGCAGCACTAGGCGCCATTTCCCCCACAATCTGGCGCCACCATGCAACACGTAACGAGCGCCAAAAACTCAAGAACTTGGCGCCCCACAACACAACATGCCCACCAGGGCGCCATTTCCACAAGAATCGGCGCCCCACAGCGCAGCAGATCTTTAGACACAAACTAAGACACAAATCGAGACACGATCTCGAGACACGAAGCGCATTCCCAGCGCCTGGCAAAGACTTTTTTGGCGCCTGCCTGACACAGCGGCAACACAGGTGCAACAGGGCAGCCAAATGGCACCCTGTGCTGCGCCACATACACACACCCACTCTGTCTCACTTTCTCGGCGCCACCCGAGCGCCATGGCAGGCAAAATGGCGCCCGAGACTTAGACACCCACGCACCCACTCACCTGGCGCCACAACAGCGCCACAGGCAACCATTTGGCGCCACGCACTTGGCACAACACACCCAGCGCATTGGGCAGCCACTTTTGGCACCCTGCACCTAGACACAGCACACACAGCACGCCAACAGTGACACAGGCGCCATTCAGGCGCCCTCGGCAAAGATTTGGCGCCCACATCGCACACACACACACACACAAAGACGCAGCAGATGCACTCGGCGCCATTTTCCCAAAGAATTTGGCGCCCGAGCAAGTGACACCTGCACAAAACACAAAACTCAGCCCATGAACAGTGCACAGGGCGCCATATTTCCAGCAACTTGGCGCCCATGCAGTAAACCCAAACCACACACTCACTGCTACAGTAACCCAGGCGCCATTTCCCTGGCCATATGGCGCCCTAGAGTACCTAGGGTCCCTTAAATCATTTTCAAACAATTTTTCTCAAAACCAATCATCAACAACAATCCAAAAACATATTATGATCATACCAACAACTTCAATTTCACATTCAAATCATCTAATACACCTCAAGCACGTAATCACACAATATAAACCCTAACTCTATCATGTAAATCGATTTCTACACCATATTCAATTTCAATCCATTCAAATAATCACTCAACAGTCAAATTCAATACCAATTAACAACAATAGAGACCCTATGACCTACATACTTCCTATTATACTCTCTATTATAAGGTGAGACTCCCCTTACCTCGAATAAACCGAAAACAGAGCTCTCTCTACGGAGTCACCAACAGAACCACAGCAACTGAGCTCCCCTTTTTCCTTCTTTCTTTCTTTTGACACAATGCAAGGACGAGTCACAAACTCTCGAGCGTGATCTAATTTCAACGGTAGAATGTTTGACTCGTGTACATACAATTAGATACAAAAACAATTAATTTATTACCCAATCACAATTTATTAGAAATACGTAATCGTTCGTTTAACAAATTACTAACTAATGTTCGGAAAAAGGAGTACCTATCGGAAAGTACCCGAACGAGATTCGAAGTCGGAAACCGAAGGACTCAAATCTAGATCTGAACAAGCTTCCAATGGCAACATGACCGTGAGAGTCTGAACGAGACGTGCATCTGCCCAGGTTTGAGCGTTCGAGTCTAGAAGAGAAAACGTAGAAACACCGTGAGTCCCCCATTGCTACGCGTGCGTGAGCGAAGAGAGGCTAGAAACGGGACCATGATCGAAGAAACATACTCCATATTCGTGCTCAGCGGCCATTTTCGAGTGGAGGTGTGAAGTTTGAGGGTCAACCATGGCTTGAAGGTGGAGAACGTGACTGAGAGAGAAGGAACGACGTGAGGTTGCTGCTGTTTCACGCAGCTGCTCACGCGAGGAAGAAGAAGCTCGCCGGGTCGGGTTCTGGGTCACGCGTTCGTGGGCTGCGCAAGTGTGTGGGCTTAAGTGAGTTGCAGTGGGGGTGTATGCGAGTAAAACAGCCCAAAAACTCATTTTAAATATTTTTAGAGCCCAATATCACTATAACTATTATTTTAACACCTCAATAGCACAAAATAATTTCTAAAGAGATAATATCTCAAACACTAATATTTAATAGAAATAAAATAAACATATAATATTATTAGTCATATATTACCAATAGCATATAAAAATACCATATTTTTATTTCTAATATTTGTCCACAATCTAATCCCCAATAATTTATTAAATAAATATCCAATAATCTTTTGGGGCGTTACATTTTCAACCTAACGAGCTTCTTTTGATTTTATTTTTTTTGTAAAGGACTTGCACCAAGGGAATACAATGTTGACAAGGTATTTTAGAGATCACAAATTTGCCCCAGTATGGAGGACCTAAAGTGTTATTTCATCAGTAAGAACAAACCTAAAAGTTGACTAGGTAGGGGAGTATGTACTTTAGGGTGGTCGGGATGGGATTAGACTTGGATGGGGGTGATGACAAGGTAAGGACATTAACTGACTCAAACAAGAATGAAGACACATGTTACGCACACGTTACTATACAAATGATTCGTAGAGAGTTAACATTAGTTAAAGCATGAAAGAAATTTTTGACAGACCATTTCGGTCATTCATCATGGGATGCAACACTTTGTTAGAAAAAATGTGAACGAGCTGCTAATTTAAAAAATTGAGTGCCTTGAAACACCTTGAGCTTGCAACTAAGTAAGACTAAACTTTTCCAAAGAAGAGTAACAAGAACGTCTCATCTCTCATCATAGTTTTTCTCTAAAATTTATACTGTTTTTTTTAATGCATGATGTAAGTATGCAATGAATGAATGTGCATGATATGTGAATGGATGTATGCAAATGTAATGATAATGTACGTGCATGATATGATAATATATGATTTTATTTATTGCGCCGGGGAATTATAAGTTTTACGTTTGGAGAGTAAAGTACAAAGTTTGACTTTGACTTTAGCATGCATGGCTTCTCTCCAAAATAAAGCTTTTAATTCTCAGACGGTCATAAAAATACATGCGACATGGGATTTTTTTATTGCAAAGAAAAGGAAAAATGCATGAGGCATAACTTCTAAAAGCTTGTGGAATATAACAATTTTTGTTTTTTTGATTTTTTGATTTTTTTTTTTGATAAAAGATGGTATGCATCAATATTTGTTTGATAAAAGATGGTATGCATCAATATTTGTATGAAGCTCCTTTGTGACCCTAGGAAGGTATCCTATGGAGTGGGTCTAAGGTTTCTTTTATAGTGGACCTCACAAGGATGGTTCTAAAGAATCCTACACATGGTCCCTAGAGCCAAAGACCCCAGTCAAGAATACTGACCCCAACAATAGGCAAGCTATTAGAAGGGATAGCATCCTTAAAAGGAATCAAACTCTAGGTGAGATTTTCATGACCACCCAACGAGACGTACGTCCCGCAGGCCATCACTACGCAATCTCGTTCTAACTTAGGTCTACACTCGAGTCCGGGTAGAGGACTTTTTCTCACAGGTGTGTGATGTGTATAGGTGCAGTGTGTGTAGGAGCAATTTAAAATAAACCCAAAGCTGCAAACAAAGCGAACATTCATACAAAATATCGTCTTCTATCTTAGGGTTTACACATCAAATAAATAATATAATGTGCAAAAGTAAATAAATAAATAAATAAATAAATAAATAAAGGGTAAAAATTAAATTAATCCAATAACTAATTAGACTAGGTTTTGACTCTCTAAAAGGTTAAGTCCCCAGTGGAGTCGCCAGCTGTAGCGACCGAGAAATCCGGGAATAGGATTCTTCGAAGTTCAAAAGGAAGTCGCCACCAAATTTTAGTTTAAGGGCAAATTCGGAAAATCCCTTTTAGGTTTAAGATAAGGCTGAGTTTAGGGTTCGGGAGTCAGTATGCGCGGGGAAGGTATTAGCACCCCGCGACATCCTTTGTCTAATTAATTACGATTCATCAATATTTACCCTTTTATTTATAGAGAAAAAAAAACTTAATTAAATTTTTAATTTTTAGTGTTTGACAAGAGTGGACTCTTGCTCCTACGTACCTCCGGATGCAATGGAGGAATCAAAGCTACGTAGTTCTTCCTGAAAAAATGTTTGTTGGTTGGTATTTTTTAGTGTAGGGGTCCTAGGATTCCATGAACTGTACAGCTCAGTGATTCCTACGACGCTGACTAACCCGATTACAACCGACTTAGTCCCCTACTTTTGAAAGTATTTTTGAGGTTTTTTTGAAAGACGTTTGTTTGATGTGAGGTGAGTTGGTTTTAGAATAGGTATTCTAGAACTCCTGAACTGTACAGCTCATTAGTTCTAGAACGCTGACTAACCCAGTTGTACAACCGACTTAGTCCCCTATTTTTAGGAAAAATGATTTATTTACAATTTTTATAAGTTTTTAGGATTACTGAACTGTACAGCTCATTGGTCCTAGGATGATGACTAACCCGGTTGTACAACCGACTTAGTCTTTTATTTGATTTTTGAAGAAATAAACTAATTTGTGCATAAAAAAAGACAAAAATTGATAATTAATAAAGACTAGGCTAAATAAATAAATAAATAAATAACTATATACATAAATAAATATGAATAGATATATACATAAACAATAAATAAATAAATAAATAAATAGATTATATTACAAATCAATGATAAATAAATATGTACATAAAAATAAACAAAATAAATACAAAGATGTTTCGGCCATATAGTGTTTTTGGTTATTCATGCATTTCTTTGACCATTTCTTGTGTTCAAGTTGAATAAAAAGGTGGACCTAGCCAACTATGCTCTTGGGTTCATAAGTAGAAATTAGGGTTTCTATTGTTCTTGCATTTCCTTTGATTTTGAGTTGAAATAAATGATGAAATGACAATTGTTTGAGCATCAAATGTATGAGTAGATCCTAGGGTTTATGTTCATATGCTCATTGATGTGATTTGGTTGCAAGAACATGATGAAATTTGTGCTTGGTTTTGCCTTGCTATACATTCGGCCAAGGGCCTCAATTTTTACCAATTTGTTGCTCATAAATTGTTGATTTGATCTTGTGTTTGTAAATACAAGTTGTGTAATTGTGTTTTCACTTTTCACTTTTAACCACTCACTTACTTTTTACTTTACCCTTCATTAATTATTTACCAAAAAACATAAAAAACATTTTTGCTTTTATTTACCTTTTACTCAAACATTTTTACCATATTCTTACTCTAACCTTTTACCACCTCATCAAACATTTTACCCCACCTCATTTAATTTTTACCACTTTGCATACCCTTTTACTTTACTACATTGCATCATTGGTTTTACCTCATCTCATTATACTTTTCACCCTTTGCATTTCATTTATTTGCATCACTTGTATGACACATTCTTATGTTTGCACATTAGTACTTGCATACTTTCATAAGCTCACATGTTCATACATTCATACATGCTTAGGCCTATTGCATTCTCTTACCCTCTCACATGCTCATGCATTCATTAATTCCATGTTTGGCATTCATTCACATGTTCATGCATACTCAAATGTTCATACCTTGCACAATAACTATGCTCATGCTCAATCATTCATTCATGCATAGTCTTGTATGCCTATTCATTCATGCATAGTCTTATATGATCATTCATTCATATCCTTGTATGCTCATGCATTTGCATATTTGCCTAATCATGCACATCATTGCTTGCCTAATCATGCACATCATTGCTTGTATCTCTCTTGTTCATGATGCCAATTAGATGTCTTAACTTGATTGTGCGCCACCATTTCTACTTGCATGATTTCCCTCATCAAGACGTAAGCCTACATGCATGTTGTAGCATAGGGTCATTAGGGTTTGTGCACTCTCACACACACAATTACTTTTGAGAACTCTACTTTGCATCTTTGACAATTAAACTCTTGATCCTAATCATGCACATCATTGCTTGCATATTCATTCATCTAACTAAGAATATTCTATGCCTATAATTAATTGTATCTCTCTTGTTCATGATGCCAATAAGATGTCTTAACTTGATTGTGCGCCACCATTTCTACTTGCATGATTTCCTAATGAAGACGTAAGCCTACATGCATGTTGTAGCATAGGGTCATTAGGGTTTGTGCACTCTCTCTCCCACTGCAACACTGCATCAACCTTGGCTGGGTCCACAGCTATACCATCACCAGAAATAATGTGACCCAAGAAGCTCACCTCACGCAACCAGAACTCACACTTTGACAACTTGGCATACGAACTTCTTTTCTTTCAAAGACCTCTAGCACCAACCTCAAGTGCTCTGCGTGTTCCTCCTCAGACTTAGAGTACACCAGAATATCATCAATAAACACAACCACAAACCGATCCAAATAGCTATGGAAGATCCGGTTCATGTACTCCATAAACACCCCTGGTGCATTTGTGACACCAAACGGCATTACGGAGTACTCATAATGCCCATACCTCGTCCTGAATGCGGTCTTCTGGATATCTTCATCCTTCACCTTTATCTGATGATAACCTGACCTCAAGTCAATCTTGCTAAAAACCTTAGCACCCACCAGCTGGTCCATCAGATCATCTATCCTCGGGAGTGGATACTTATTCTTGATAGTAACTTTGTTCAGTTGTCTGTAATCCATGCACAGACGCGTACTCCCATCCTTCTTCTTAACCAACAAAACTGGAGCTCCCCATGGTGACACACTAGGCCTCACAAATTTCTTCTCAAGAAGCTCCTCTAATCGCTTCTTCAATTCGCATAACTCGAGCCGACATCCCAGCGGTGCCATAGACACGTGCCTAGTACCGTGCAAAAGCTCAATCCGAACTCAACTTCCCTCTCTGGTGGCACACTAGGAATCTCATCAGGGAACACTTTAGGGAACTCACACACCACCTGCAACCCATCAACTACAGCTTGGTTCTCAGCAGACATAGACGCCATCAAAGCAAACAGCTGTCCACCCTCTTTCATTACCCCACGCAATTGCTCGTGAGAGTAAAGAAAGACTCTTCCTCTTCGGAAAGAAGAAAGCTAATGCACTTGTTGGAAACAGCTTGATGTGCACATGGTTATCTACTAACCAGTCCATGCCCAAAATCACATCCAACCCACCCAAAGGTAAACAAATCAGGTCACTCAGAAAATCTCTGCCAAAAACTGACAGAGGGCACCTAGCACACATTAGAGAAGTAGTTACCGAACCCTTAGCTGGAGTGTCGATAACCATCCCTCTCTCCATAGTAGACAAAACTAAATTCAATCTTTCAGCATAGACAGAAGCAATAAAAGAGTGCGTAGCACCCGTAGCAACTAAAGGTGTACCATAGATGAAACATGTACCTCTAATCTCATTGGGTCCCTCTGAACCTGCTAGTGCAAATACTCTCCCAGTAGACCTCTCTTTCTTTGGCTTGGTGCACTTGGAGCTAAAGTGACCCGCTTCACCACAATTGAAGCACACAGCTTCCTTACGATCACACTCGGATGCCATGTGACCCTCTTTCCCACACTTGAAGCATATCTTTCCCCCAGACTTACAATCAAAACTCTTGTGGCCCGGCTTGCCACACTTGAAGCACACAATATCAGCAGGAGCATCTCCCCCACTGGGCCTCCTGCCCTCAGCAGACCTCCTACCCTCAGCAGACCTAATTCCACCAGCATACTTGCTACTACCCGCATACCGCTGTTTACATTTGTCAGCAGACGTCTCATATGGCTTACCCCTGTTATGAAATTTCCCCCTCTGGTCTCTCATGACCCTAGAGCGGGCATTGCTGTCTTCCTCATAAATCCTGCAGCAGTCTACCAAATCAGCAAATACTCTAATCTTTTGATACCCTACAGCCTGTTTGATATCAGCTCTCAGTCCATTCTCAAATTTAATGCACTTTGAGAATTCAGCCCCAGCTTTTCAAAGATGGGGGGTAGAACTTAGCCCGACTCAAGTGAACTTGGCGGCATACTCGATGAATGAGATATACTCCCGCGCCTCAGTTCAAGGAATTCCAGCTCTTTCTTACCTCTAACGTCCTCCGGGAAATACTTCCTCAAGAATTCCCTTCGGAACACAGCCCAAGTAATCTCCTCCTGCGCAGCACCCAACCTCTCACTGGTCTCCAACCACCAGTCATCAGCCTCTTCAGATAGAGTGTGTGTACTGCACTGACTTTCTCGCTCATCGGTCGGCTAATCACCACGAAGATCCTCTCAATCTCCTTCACCAAGTCGGTGCACCATCCGGTTGTACCTCCCCCTGAAGATAGGGGTTCTCTCTCGGAATGTTGCGGACTACGGGTCTCGATGATTCTCACCGAGTCCCCATAACTCGTGCTATGGCTTGCAACGCCTCGGCAAGTGCAAGATCAACTCTTCTGGCCATATCAACCTAGCACTGCAGCATAAACAACCCTTCAGAACTATTTCAAGACTCCTAACTGTCATACACAACATGACAAACAGACACACTTGGTCGGACAGACCAAACTTTTGCTCTGATACCACTAATGTAACACCCCAATTCTACCCTATGCTTTAATTCAAAAATCGAGTAATAAAAATCATTTTTCATTAAATGGAGTGTTACGCTCCTCTCTTAAAAATACTCAAACAATGGGCCGATTCATTTCGAAACATATATCAATACATAACACCATACAAAACTTGGGATCATATCTCATGTTACTCAAATGAAAGTAAAGCTACATCTCAAAATAAGTGCCCAAGCATGCGAAATAGTACACAATACATATAAAGGCTCAACAAATGAGCAAAACAGATCAAAACAAGGTTTATATCCCATCCCCTAGGTGCTACGTATCAGAGCAGACCGACTCAGGGAAAAGTGAAGGTAACAAGCCTTCACTCAGGACTACCTGTGGTAAACAACAACAGAAAGGGTGAGTCTCGAACTATATAATAAAAGTGATAATAGGCAATATATACAGTCACAGTACACCACACAATTCAATCATACCAATCATCACTCAATAACATTTATGCGTTCATGAGAATGTATGCAATGTAGATATGCATGTGGTACCAGTTGCCCTCATGGCAGTATCATTCTCAAATTGAGTCCTCATGACTCTGGCCCTCATGGCCTGGCCCTCATGGCCTCACAATCAGTTTATAACGTCGCGATCGCAGCCGAATGTATGCATGAGACTCCATGAATACAACACAAGCACATTTACAATATCACTTCATATATTATTTTCTCACCTCATATTTAATCTCGTTTATAGCCCTCATGGCTCTAGCCCCCATGCCTCATGCCCCCATGGCATCCTCAATCATCTCAGTTGCTAACTCAACATATTCAAGTCCCAAGGACATATTCACAATTGGAGGACTAAAACCATCACCTAGGGACCACACTGTCCCCTAGGGACCAAAACAGCACTCACTTAGTCACCAGGCAGCACTAGGCGCCATTTTCCCCACATTCTCGCGCCCCGGTGCAACACAAAGACTAGGCGCCGAAACTTCAAGCAATCTGGCGCCCGTGGCAACACAAACCACTTGGGCGCCACTTTTCTAGCAATCTGGCGCCCTGCAGGCAACACAGATCCTAAACACAAACTCGAACACAAACTCGAACCACGCGCCGCTGCTGCACACCAGGCGTGACTGCTTGGCGCCCTACACTGACCCAAAGCACACACAACACGCTTAAACAGAAAACCACTCGAGCCAAAATGCTTAGAATTGTTTTTGGGCGAGCAAGCGCAAAAGATGGCACGGTTAAATATGCCTAGAACTCTAAGTTTCACTCAAACCACCCCTAGGCGCACACTTATGGCGCCAAAGAATGCCCACCAAAGACACCTCTCTCTAATGACACATGCAAACACAAAACTACTCGAGCCAAAATGTTTAAAAATGTTTTTAGGGCGGTGATTGCCAAATATGGCACATAGAAATATGTTTGGAACTCTAAGTGTCACTTAACCCACCCTATAGCGCACACGTATAGCGCCACGAGCACTGCTCTCTAGGACATCTCCCAAATGACACGTGAAAAACTAAAACTACTCGAGCCAAAATGTTTTAAATGAAGTTTGGCGGTGAATACAAAATTTGGCTCGGTGAAATATGCACGCAACATCAAGTTCCACTCAAACACCCTCATGTGCACGTGAACAATGCGGTGCACGGGCGCAACATTCCTAGCAAGTCGGCGCCCGGCCAAAGAACACACCCTCCCAAAGACTCAAACAATTGCATGGGCGCCATTTCCCAAAGAACTTGGCGCCAGCAAAGAACACCTGCGCACACATACACAATTCGAAAGACATGAACAGATAACTCGTGCGCCAATTCCTCGGCAAAAGTGGCGCCCGAATAGCAACACAAAGACCATAGCCTCTTTCACTACGAGACACAGGCGCGCATAATTGCTAGCCATTTGGCGCCCTAAACCCAAAACTCCCAAATTTTCCAATTTCTCCCAAATCAAACCACTCCATAATCACTCTAATGCTCCTAATTTCATATTATAACAATCAATTTCATGCTCAATCATCAAACACATCACCAATCACGAAATTCACATGTTATAAACCCTAATTTAAACCCCAAATCGATTTCACATGCAATTTATTCAATTCAATGGCTCAATTCATCAAACAATCATCAATTAACACAAATCAAGACCTATGATCTACATATAACATATTATCTCCTCTATTATAGAGTGAGACTCCCACCTTATTTTACACCGTAGAAAGTGATCCTCACCAAGTCACGTGCACAAGAACTACAAAGAACTAAGGCCTTCTTCTCCTTCTCTTGATTGGTGCGAAGCTTTCTCTCCCTTTCTCTAGGGTTTCAGCGCCGAGTTCTTTCTCCTTTCTCTTCTCTCCTTTCGCAATTTTCTTTCCTTTTTTTTCTTTTGCACAAGTGATGCGAAATGCATCACTCCTAGGAGCCTAAGTCATTGGGCTTGGGCTCCTGGGCCAATGCTTGCAACTCCGGTATTTCCAATACCACTCCCTTCTATTAAAATAAAATAGTAAATATAAAACACTATATTATACTTAATATAATTAAAATAGTGCAACACTTAAACAATTTAATCAATTTCTTAATTAAATTATTTAGGGTGTTACACTAAGACCCAATGTGGGAGTCGACTTGTAGTTGCCGGGGTGTAGCGTAGGTATACCGAGGTGATTACTGAAGCGTAGCGTGTATCTATACGCGGGAGTGTAGTTGCTGGAACGTGGTTGCCAAGGTGGATGAAGATGGGTTTGTTCCTAAGTGAACTGAGGCGAGTGGCAGAGAAGTGAGGAAGGATAGGTTGCCTAAGTGAAGTAACTAGGAAACCGAGGTCAGGCGCAAGGGCGCCATTGAAAGTGTAGTGCGCGCCTAAGTGGAGGCGTAGCCGAGGTGGTGAACCGAGGTGATTGAGGGTGAATCGAAGTAGTGTAGCCCAGTTGTGTTAAGACTAAGGTGAAGTAAGTAAGGTAGTTGTGGTATAAGTATAGATACCGAGATGATTTATGGTGCAGAGAGGAGGCCTAGTGTCTGTGTGCCGAGGTGAGTGATGCGTGTGCCGAGGTGCCAGGGGATGGTGCCGAGGTTCCGTTCGAAGCCACGCTATTCGCAGGCGCGCGCCAGCGCAATCGAGTGCTTTTGGCGCCAAAACGCTTAAGTGTTTTAAATGGGATAGTCCGTTTAGTCCCTAGGTGACGTTTTAGTCCTAGGTGACGTTGTGGTCCTTGTAGTGACTGTTTAGTCCACTACGTTTAGTGTGAGGGTGTTGAGGTAGCGTGAGAACTATGATTGTGGGAGTATTGAGTGGAGGGTTGGACGATAACCATGGGGCTGTGTCCGAGGTGCGAAGTCAGCTTTAGAGCTGTGAGAGATGATGTGTTTAAGTGGTGAGGTTCCAAAGGGGACTGACGTTGAGTGTTGGGTCTATGACCTCATTTTCTGTGTTGTACTCGTGGTGTTTGGGGTTGCCTTCTAGGCATTCTCTGTAGTGAGAAGACTTCGGTCTGTTTAGGTGTTGTGCCGAGAAGTGGGGGTAGCCTTCAAGGAAATGGTTGATCCTTAGGTGAAGTCGTTTGGTCCTTAGGTGACGCATGGGTCCCTAAGTGTTGGTGAGTTTTAGTTTGGCCGTAGTGCCGTTGATTTAAGTGGCGTTGAAGTCCACCACTGTTGGTGGCGATGAGCTCGGTGAGTTGTGCGTAGTCATAGAGATAGTGACTGACGTAGTGTGGTTAGCTTTAGAGCTATGGTTGGGTGTATTGATGTCAGCCAGAGGGCTGTTGATGATGATGTTAATGACGTTGTTGTGTATAATTTTCATATATGTGTGTTGACGTTGTAGAGGTCGAGGTCCCGGCGTTGCTCACCACGCCAGTAGAGGGTCGAGGTCCCGGCGTTGCTCACCACGTTGTAGGGTGAGGTCCCGAGCGTTGCTCACCACGTTGTAGAGAGTGAGGTCCCGGCGTTGCTCACCACGTTGTAGGGGGCTGAGGTCCTGAGCGTTGCTCACCACGTTGTAGAGGGCTGAGGTCCGAGCATTGCTCACCACGTTGTTGATTGGGTGTTGTGGTTGGCCACATGAAATTGGTGATGTCCTTGATTGTTCCTGAGTTAGAGTGTGTTGTTTGGTGTGAGCCGAGTTGTTCGGTGTTTCTAGTTGTCTTTCTCTAGCATAATGTTTATCATACATTTTATTATTTATGAAAAGAGACTCACCCTAGTATTTTTATGTTGCCTGCTCTCGTGGCGACAAACAGGTGATGTGCAGGTGATCCTGAGTGAAGGTCATTTCTTTCCTCAGTCTAGTTGTGGCGTCTTGCTCTGTGACGTCGAACTGGGGAGCCGGGTAGTCTATTAGTTGTTTAAGATTAGTGTTGAACTGTAATAAATTGATGTATTAGAATTTGAGGTTCGCCCCATTTAAGTCGTATATGTATCACGCAATTATATTTTATTAATGAAAAGTATTATTGGCTAAGTGAAAGTGATGTTTGATGAACGTAGCATTCCCTTGAGGATGTATCTTTGAAAAGAAAAACAATTTTTGAACTCTGATTTTATAAATTAAAGTATTAATAGTAAGGGGGTGTTACATGTTGGTATCAGAGCAGTTCGGTCTGTCCGGCCAAGTTTGTCCAGTCGTAGTGTCTCAGAGATCCCTTGTCGATCTCCAACAGAGACTTTGTTGTAGATTTTGTTTGGTTGTTTGCAGCTGTTGATTGTAGCATTGCTTGTAGTTGTTTGTATTAGTGAGGTATGTGTGATTAAAAGGGTTTTAACGACGTCAAAGGAGTGGGAGTCGTGACAACGTCTTCGCATTCTAGACCGCGTTAAAAGTCTCTTAGTTGTGAAAATTTGAAAAGACGTAGTTTTGTGACCTTAACTAAATTGGATGCGTGAGTAGGAGGGACTGATCACCCCAATAACTCACTCCCAATGAAAGAGGTGACAATAACTCGTAATTATTATAAATTTTGAATATGTACTAATTTCAACTTGATTGATTGAGTGGTGTGTGCAAGTTTGATTGACTATTAATTTTTAGATAAATAGGTGCCTTATGGATATTTGAGTTTTGATTTGGGGGTTGATAGTAGGGAGATGTAAAAATAAGGATTGACACTTTGGGTTTGAAGTTCATGCAAAGAAAATAGAGCATGCCTTTTTGGAAAAAGTTTAGAAATATTGTTTCTGGAAAGCCTAAGGTAGAAAAATTGTTCTTAAAAGTATGGTAGTCGAGGGAGTACCTATATAGGATCTAGATGATAGTGTGTAACTTTGATGATTAAAGGATTAGAATTTGGTACGAAGAATAGGAATGACGAGCTGAGGAAGGCATTGTTTGTGGTTTGGATATAGATTGACGTAAGATAGGAGCATTAGTACCTTAAATGATTGCTATGGTGTAGTTCTCTAACGATAAATTAATGGAGTTTGAATAATCGAGTGAGACTTTGGTGACCTGAGAATAGAGTTTTGGTACAAAGTAAAGGTGTAGAGAGGTGTGTATGTCCTAGTCCTAAGTGTACAAGGAGGTGTTGTTGATAGTTGGGAGCAAGAAATAGATTGATAGAACTAGTATGTTCATGTAATTGAGGAGATTTTCGAGGACGAAAATATTCTAAGTGGGGGAGAGTTGTAACGCCCCAAATATAATTCAATTATTTATTTAGTGGGTTCTTTAAGGCTTACAACATTTGGTTAAGTCAAAGGATTAATTGGAGTTTTAGGGTATTTAGGAGGTATTTGATTTAAATGAGGAGTCGTGGTTAGTAAAAGGGGAGTGGTAATTTAATTAAAAGAGGGAGTAGTGCAAGTGATGGAGGGAGTGTAATTAGAGGCCCATGAGAGTTAGGCCCATGATCCATGAATTTAGCCCATTTGCATGCCTTAAAGGGAAGTGTCGAAGGAGAGGGAGACATTCCATTTCCAACAAAAATCTTAGAAAAGTCAAAGGGAAAGTAAGAGAGAGAAGTTGGTAGGTGAGATCACTTTCTAGAGAGAAGAAGGAGAACGTTGGCGTGGGAGGAGCTCGGAATCAAGGGAGAAGAGTTGCTGTGAGTGTTAACTGGAGGGTTTCAGTGAAGAGAGTGTGTTCTACTCAACTGATCGAGGTATGCCGAGTAGAGCAGGTGAGATAGTTTTAGAGAGAGGAAGAGGAATCTGGCGTGGAAGAGCTCAATACCAAGGAGGAGGAGCTGGATTGTTGGTGAGGGTTGGTGATTCTTGGTGGATCGGGAAGACTTGGTGGAGAGAGTGCTACTTCTTCAATCTTTTGAGGTTAGGGGGCTCTCTCTTTCATTTATAATAGAATATATGATGTGTGTTATGTGTGAGTAGACTCTAGGAATGATTTTCCGAGCCGCCTTGTATGTTTGTGTGTTTGATGTGTTTGACGTTGTGTTTTAGTTCACTTCAGTGAAGTGGTGTTGAGTTGTTGTGGTTTAGATCATACGAGAGACCAGGGAGTGGAATGGGAGCCGAGAAACTCTCAGTCCCAGTGAGCTAGAGTGGGTAACGAGCCTTGGGAAGCTCTCAAGGAGTCAATCTTTGGATGGCCGGGGTATAGTGGTAGAATTGAGTTTGAGCATAAGAGATGAATGTGTGTCCGAGCTTAGCGAAGCGTTGACTGGGATTGCCTAGGTGCAGCTACCTTCCACAAGTGTATTGAAATGTAAGGGATGATCGTAAGTGTCAAAGTGTAAGTAATGAGTCATAGGAGCTGAGATGAATGACATAGTATAGGTAGCGTAATGAAAGGGTATCTGAGACTAAGTATAGGCATCGAATTGTACTAGCCGAGGTGTAGAGTGGGTATGCCGAGGTTTTGTGGCCGAGATGTAGTGTATATAATACCTAGGTGTACTTGCCGAAGTGAGGCGTATGTGTTTCAAAGCGTAAGAGTTGAATATAGGTGACGGATCGTAAGTGTAGTGACCGAGGTGAAGTGAATGCTTAAGTGTAGTAGCCAAAGTGAAGTGGTGTGCTTAGGTGTGAAGTGCCTAAGTATAGTAGCCAAGGTGAAGTGACTAAGTGTAGATGATGAAGTGAGTTGTGAATAAGCCTATGTGTAGTGGATGAAGTGTAGTGTATGGACGTCTAAACTAGTATTTCTGAGGTATAGGGTGTATATATCGAGGTGTATGTGTTGAGGTGTAGGTGCGATGGAAGATAGGATGTGTATGCCGAGGTGCAATATGGTGCGCCAAGGTGCTGTGTAGTGGAAAACGAAGGGTAAGGTGTGTATGCCGAGGTGCAAGGAGGTGCGCCGAGGTGTTGTGAGTATAACCGAGGCAAAGCGAGGTAGTTGTAGAGATGAGGTATTGTTCTTAAGTGTAACCATAGATAGTAGCTGAGGTGAATGTTGAAGAGGTGATGTTCCTAAGTGTAACTGTAGGTGGTAACCGAGGTAGAAACCGAGGTAAATGACGATGAGGTGTAAGTGTGGCTAAGACCCAATGTGGGAGTCGACTTGTAGTTGCTGTCTGGGTGTAGCGTGGGTATACCGAGGTGATTCTTGAGCGTGGCTTGTATCTATACGCGGAGTGTAGTTCTTTGGGCGTGGTTGCCAAGGTGGATGAAGATGGGTTTGTTCCTAAGTGAATCGAGGCGAGTGGGCGAGAAGTGAGGAAGGATAGGTTGCCTAAGTGAAGTAACTAGGAAACCGAGGTCAGCGCGCAAGGCGCCATTGAAAGTGTAGTGCGCGCCTTAAGTGGAGGCGTGGCCAGGGTGGTGAACCGAGGTGATTGAGGTGAATCAAGTAGTGTAGCCCACTTGTGTTAAGACTAAGGTGAAGTAAGTAAGGTAGTTGTGGTATAAGTATAGATACCGAGATGATTTATGGTGCGAGAGAGAGGCCTGAGTGTCCGTGTGCCGAGGTGAGTGATGCGTGTGCCGAGGTGCCGGGGATGGTGCCGAGGTTCCGTTGAAGCCACGATTGCGCAAGCGCGCCGCCGCAGCGCAATCGAGTGCTGGCGTGGCGCTTAAGTGTTTTAAATGGGATAGTCCGCTTAGTCCCTAGGTGACGTTTTAGTCCTAGGTGACGTTGTGGTCCTTGTAGTGGATCGCTT
Source organism: Oxytropis ochrocephala (assembly GCA_020916435.1). Lineage (NCBI taxonomy): Eukaryota > Viridiplantae > Streptophyta > Magnoliopsida > Fabales > Fabaceae > Oxytropis > Oxytropis ochrocephala. Next base: position 77,927,525 of record CM037093.1, read on the forward strand.
AGTCCACTACGTTTAGTGTGAGGGTGTTGAGGTAGCGTGAGAACTATGATTGTGGGAGTATTGAGTGGAGGTTTGGACGATAACCATGGGGCATGTCCGAGGTGCGAAGTCGACTTTAGAGTGTGTGAGAGATGATGTGTTTAAGTGGTGAGGTTCCAAAGGGGCGACGTTGAGTGTTGGGTCTATGACCTCATTTTCTCGTGTTGTACTCGTGGTGTTTGGGGTTGCCTTCTAGGCATTCTCCGTAGTGAGAAGACTTCGGGTCTGTTTAGGTGTTGTCTTAGAAGTGGGGTAGCCTTCAAGGAAATGGTTGATCCTTAGGTGAAGTCGTTTGGTCCTTAGGTGACGCACGGGTCCCTAAGTGTTGGTGAGTTTTAGTTTGGCCGTAGTGCCGCTTGATTTAAGTGGCGTTGAAGTCCACCACCGCTTGGTGGCGATGAGCTCGGTGAGTTGTCGCGTAGTCATAGAGATAGTGGATCGACGTAGTGTGGTTAGCTTTAGAGCTATGGTTGGGTGTATTGATGTCAGCCAGAGGGCTGTTGATGATGATGTTAATGACGTTGTTGTGTATAATTTTCATATATGTGTGTTGTGTAACACCCCCTTACTAGTAATACTACTTAGCTTATTAAATCAGAGTTTTCAAAAACCACTCAAGGAGTGCTACATTTTTCTACATGAATTTCAACCAAACAACAATACAATTAATTGCGCAGCTAAACAGTGTAGTGTAATGTACATATAGTACCTCGGCAAGAAGGAACGAAGGCTCAACAAGTAACGAGGTTATTAGTTACATCATAGTCAAAATAATACATGTTCCAAAAAGACATAGGTTTATAACTCAAAATGATCTACATAATAGACCACTACGCTACTCGGCCCCCAATGTTACACTACCAGAGCAATGACAACGCCAAACGACACTGAGTGAGGACTGACCTCTACTCGGGAATACCTGCAAGTTGCCACATGAGAGCAACATAAAAGCGATGAGGGTGAGTCTCTAAACACAAATAGCAATGATTATAACAAACCTCATGCTAAAACAAACACGAACAAAGACCTCAACTCACACGAAACAAATCATCTCAGCAGGCTATGACACCTCAGTTCATACCACAAAATAATACTACAATCAGTGCATGATTTATATGAATGATGCAGACCCATACTTCCAGGGCATATGCATGATGGATCCATTAAGACCGAAGTCTTCTGCTATCACCTTCGGATCAAGTCCTTAGGACCAAGTCCTCTGCTATCACCTTAGGATCAAAGTCCAAGACCAAAGTCTTCGCTATCACCTTATGCTTATGATTTATGCGACGCCATGAACAATGCATAACACACAACATATACATTATTCAATTAAATCATAACACCATTTCAGTAACTCACCAATTAGACCGCAGCCTTTTATTCATAAATAGGACCGAAGTCCTCTCTGCTCACCTCTAGGACCAAGTCCTCTGCTTTCACCATTTTCATTTATTCAATGCCCTCGGGGACTTCAACGTTTATTTAATTCTCTACTACTCGTAGCCCTACGGCCAAAACAACTCTCATACGTCATTACGGCACTAAAGTAGACGTCCCTACCTCGGCCAACAGCTCCATAGCTGTCGCCCAGCTCAACGAGCACCTCGACACTCAAGCATTTGACTAACAGTCAATCCGAGTACTCCAACGTCACTTAGGACCAAAACTACACCTAAGGACCAAAACGACACCTATCGCTCCATCGCTTGGACTTAACGTCACTACTGTCGCACTCACCGTCGCCTCTCGCAGTGAAATACGCTGAACATAACTCGTCGCAAAGACCCTCGGTACCCATTTGGCACCTCGGCAGGACACAACACCTCAACACACTGACTGTACCTCGGCTCACTACTATTCCGACACTTCTGCCTTCGTCATACTCAAACTACGATTACGCTATGGTCGACATTTCCTAACGTGAACCTACGCATTACTTCGCCTACTTACCGACTCCAACTACGCTAGATTCGAATACACTCGCTTGGAATTGCGCCTAAGTTCGACCACACTAGTCTCGCCTATACTGACTTCGACTATGTTGATCTCGGAATAAGCCTAACTTCGACTGTACTAGTTTATAGCAACTCCACTTAAGTACATACACCACCCAACTCGGCATATACACCTCGGCTTACCTACTCTGCACACCGGCAACCACAACCTAAGTACATACACCACCCAACTCGGCATATATACCTCGGCTTACCTACTCTGCGCACCGGCAACCACAACCTAAGTACATACACCACCCAACTCGGCATATACACCTCGGCTTACCTACTCTGCACACCGGTAACCACAAACCGGCCTTACGCTTGGCTTCAAGTTCACTGATTTCATCACTTAGCTTACTTACGCACTACCTCATCTTCCAACCCTCACTCACGCTTCATTTAATTACGTTACCTGTCAACACTTAGGATTACACCAACCTCAGCCTTACACGCCTCAACTACACCGACTCCAACACTCTTTTGGTTAGCCAATTGCACTTCAACCCTTAAGTCTCTCTGTGCGCCTAGTCTTTCTCCTATTCTTTCTCCTTAGTTCTCAGTCTATGATCAAACCTACACATCACTATTACACAAGTTCTTCTACGTAGCTAATCCAATAAACTCATCACCGACCTCCACGAAGGTGATACAGCAAGCCTAGCTCACTGGGACTGAGAGTTCTCAGCTCCCCTGTCTCTCCCTTGCCTCTCACGATGATCAACTCCTCACAACATCACCAAAATGAATGAAACACAGTCAACGCAAGCATCAAACAACACACATACAACTCAGAATACAAACACATGCTTGCTCACACACAAAGTCTATCATACATACAGAACTATAAATGAATAGAGAGCCCCCTTACCTCAAAAGATTGAAGAAGTAGCACTCTCTCCACCAAGCCTTCCCGATCTACCAAGAATCACCAACCCTCACCAACAATCCAACTCCTCCTCCTTAGCATTGAGCTCTTCCACGCCAAGCTTCCTCTTCCTCTTCTTCTTCTCTCTAAAAGTTAATCTCACCTACCACCTTCTCTCTCTTACTCTCCCTTTGACTTTCTTAGATTTTATTGGAGTTAATGTCTCCCTCTCCTTCGACACACTCCCTTTAAGACATGCCTATGGGCTTCCAATGGGCAATGGGCCTAACTCTCCGGGCCTCTAATTACACTCCTCCATCACTTGCACTACTCCTCTTTTAATTAAATTACCACTCCCTTTCACTAACCACCACTCCTCATTTAAATCAAATACCTCCTAAATACCCTAAAACTCCAATTAATCCTTTGACTTAACCAAATGTTGTAAGCCTTAAAGAACCCACTAAATAATAATTGAATTATATTTGGGGCGTTACAACTCTCCCCCACTTAGAATATTTTCGTCCTCGAAAATTTAGCTAATATAAACTTAGTTATGCTCTATCTAGTTCATACCCGAGGTTACACCTGACCCTACCCAATGACAACAAGCATAATTCGCAGCAAGGTCCCTGTCGAATTGACAAGAGACACAGAAAGCACACCAAGCAATACAAGACTCAAAGTTCGCAGCATTTCGACCTTAATAAGACAAGGAATAGCATCGGTATTGACAATAGATTATAACAGATTACCCTTAACGAAACGCTTACGTTTTCGTCATGTCTAAACGACGACACTTAAACTCCAATACCTCCCCATCTCAACCCATACACCTCGGTTCATCTTAGGGACAGCACCTTATCACCATTCAACTCGGCTACTACTCCTTGGTCACTCGTAAGGACATCACCTCGTCACAACCCATCTCGGCTACTACCTCAGTTACTCTAGGAAACCACATTTTTTTTTGTCATTCACCTCTCCCACTTCACCTTTGGTTGATGGCTACAACTGGCACCACTCTTCTACGTTCAGCGCCCTTGCGCCTAGGGCTTTCTCAAACCCCTTTCCCTTACTAGGTCTCTTACAAGACCGACCCTCAACTCAACGCATACATACATCACCATTTCAACAAAAAGGAAACAAACACAACACAAATAACCTCATCTACCACACAAATCGAGGTAACAATCATTTCTAACACCTTAACTCATACATAACACTTCATCATACACTTACATTTCTTTGACCATCTACTCTCCTCAGCGCATAGCTACGATACCTCGCCTCAGAACTAAAACAGCATTTGGCGCACAGCAGTGGGGCTCCACTGTACGCAACACAGGCAGCTTGGGCACGGCATGGCGCCCTGCTCTGCGCCAAGACTTCACTAGCACACACGCACGGCTACCCAACTCGGCACACTCTACAAAGTGCGCGCAACACGCCACTAAAACAAAACGCAAGGGGCATGCCATACTCGGCGCCCATTGCCTCACACGCCACGAGACACACACCACACCAAGCACCACGCACACACCACACCAAGCACACACTCACTCCTCGTCACCTCACCTCGGTATCCTCTTACCTACTTCTCGACGACATTAACTGCCCATACATACACTTCACATCATTACATCCATAACTCTACAACACTAGATTCGACATGCTTAAACTACACATACTTACAATTCAACTCACTTATAGTTCGACATCCTTAATACCTCTTAACCTCGACAAGACATACCTCGACCAAAGATACACTTCACTTAGATAACTACAAGTCGATCAGACGCTTTAAACTCGCATACCCCGCCACACTATGTCACTTGCACTTCATCACCCACCTCGTCATCTATGACCCGCTCACGCCTCACGCCTAAGTCTACGCCCCTATCTCAAAGACTCTCGCACCTCTCAGTATAACATGTTGTGAGTCGACTCTTCACACCTCGGCTATCATACGCAGACTTGCCTACGCCCTACGCCTTGACCCGAAACACCTCGGCATAACCATGTTATACCTCGGCAACTACTTGACGACACTCGCACCCGGGTTCTAATTACACCTCACGCACCTTCGTCCATCAAGTACAAATTTCGACTGCGTCCTCTTCAAGTCTATGAACTATGCTTTAACACTTACGTCGTGCGTTAACCTTCATGCACTTCAGCTGCCACACTTAGGCATGATTACACTACCCTTAACACCTCTACACCTTTACTTTGTACCAAAACTCTATTCTCGGGTCACCAAAGCCTCACTCGATTATCCAAACACCATTAATTTATCGTTAGGGAACTACACCATAGTAATCATTTAAAGTACTAATGCTCCTATCTTACGTCAATCTATATCTAAACCACAAACAATGCCTTCCTCAGCTCGGCGCTCCTATTCTTCGCACCGAATTCTAATCCTTTAATCATCAAAGTTACACACTATCATCCAGATCCCATATAGGTACCCCCTCGACTACCATACTTTTAAGAACAATTTTTCTACCTTAGGCTTTCCAGAAACCATATTTCTAAACTTTTTCCAAAAGGCATGCTCTATTTTCTTTGCATGAACTTCAAACCCAAAGTGTCAATCCTTATTTTGACATCTTCCTACTATCAACCCCCAAATCAAAACTCCAACATCCATAAGGCACCTATTTATCTAAACATTAATAGTCAACCAAACTTGCACACACCACTCAATCACTCAAGTTGTAATTAGTACATATTCAAAATTTATAATAATTACGAGTTATTGTCACCTCTTTCATTGGGAATGAGTTATCGGGGTGATCAGTCCCTCCTACCCACGCATCCAATTTAGTTAAGGTCACAAAACTACGTCTTTTCAAAATTTACACCTTTCACATTGAAGGACTTTTAACGCAGTCCAGAGTACGAAGGCGTCGTCGACTCCTACCCTTTGACGTCGTTAAAATGCTCTTCTAATTACACATACCTCACTTAATCCAAACAACAATCCACGAGCAACTACAAGCAATGCTACAATCATCATTTCCTTAATCCATCATATACTCGTGAGCATACTAAACACTTTTCTTTACATCTTTACTTCCACTTAGATGTTCTAATCAGAGGTTATCAAAGTCCTACTCCCCTACTCAAACATCATCAAACTCATATAAAATTCCATAAGGACACATTCCCAAAAGTTCTTATAATGTATGGTCTTATTATTCTTCATGAGTCTCAACTTAAGGTATTGATTCAATCCTCATACCACATAACTATCTACTTTCAACCCAAACACAACTACTACCCACAACTCAATAAAGGCACGAAATTTAAAACAAGATTTAATTAACCTTCTATTCTCAAGGACCACACATAGAAAAATACCTAATCGGTTATAATGACCCACAAGTTCTAAAATGAATAACAAATTCGTAGTACTACACGTGACTTCAAAATCAAACATTTTTCCAAACCATCGTGAATTCAAAAATGTATAAGGCACAGAGTTCACACATTGGAAATACAATACAAAGACACACTATCGGTAGGGTATCTCCCCACTTATTCACTTACCATTCAAAGAAGACTTCGGTTTGCCCCTTTACCCGCAGGACATCATTTACTACACAGCATAATGGTTAGAACTAATCTAGCACTACTCAATCATCCACGCACTTACAATTAAACGACTTGGCGGACGGACCCATCAATTGCTCTGATACCACTCATCAGTAACACCCCCTTACTAGTAATACTACTTAGCTTATTAAATCAGAGTTTTCAAAAACCACTCAAGGAGTGCTACATTTTTCTACATGAATTTCAACCAAACAACAATACAATTAATTGCGCAATTAAACGATTAGGTAGTGTAATGTACATATAGTACCTCGGCCAAGAAGGAACCGAGCTCAACAAGTAACAGGTTATTAGTTACATCATAGTCAAAATAATACATGTTCCAAAAAGACAGAGGTTTATAACTCAAATTGATCTACATAATAGACCACTACGCTACTCGGCCCCCAGTGTTACACTACCAGAGCAATGACGACGCCAAACGACACTGAGTGAGGACCGACTTCTACTTCTGGGAATACCCGCAAGTTGCCACATGAGAGCAACATAAAAGCGAAGAGGTGAGTCTCTAAACACAAATAGCAATGATTATAACAAACCTCATGCTAAAACAAACACGAACAGCACCTCAACTCACACGAAACAAATCATCTCAGCAGGCTATGACACCTCAGTTCATACCACAAAATAATACTACAATCAGTGCATGATTTATATGAATGATGCACCCATACTTCTGTGGCATATGCATGATGGATCCATTAACACCGGTCTTCGCTATCACCTTCGATCAAGTCCTTAGGACCAAGTCCTCTGCTATCACCTTAGGACCAAGTCCAAGACCAAGTCTTCTGCTATCACCTTATGCTTATGATTTATGCGACGCCATGAACAATGCATAACACACAACATATACATTATTCAATTAAATCATAACACCATTTCAAGAACTCACCAATTAGACCGCACCTTTTATTCATAAATAGGACCAAGTCCTCTCGCTTCACCTCTAGGACCAAGTCCTCTGCTTTCACCATTTTCATTTATTCAATGCCCTCGGGGACTTCAACGTTTATTTAATTCTCTACTCGTAGCCCTACGGCCAAAACAACTCTCATACGTCATTACGGCACTAAGGCCGACGTCCCTACCTCGGCCAACAGCTCCATAGCTATCGCCCAGCTCAACGAGCACCTCGACACTCAAGCATTTGACTAACAGTCAATCCGAGTACTCCAACGTCACTTAGGACCAAAACTACACCTAAGGACCAAAACGACACCTATCGCTCCATCGCTGACTTAACGCCACTTCACCGCCGCACTCACCGCCGCCTCTCGCGGTGAAATACGGCCAACATAACTCAGACGCGGCACCTCGGTACCCCTTTGGCACCCGGCAAGGACACAACACCTCGGCACACTGATTGTACCTCGGCTCACTACTATTCCGACACTTCTGCCTTCGTCATACTCAAACTACGATTACGCTATGGTCGACATTTCCTAACGTGAACCTACGCATTACTTCGCCTACTTACCGACTCCAACTACGCTAGATTCGAATACACTCGCTTGGAATTGCGCCTAAGTTCGACCGCACTAGTCTCGCCTATACTGACTTCGACTATGTTGATCTCGGAATAAGCCTAACTTCGACTGTACTAGTTTATAGCAACTCCACTTAAGTACATACACCACCCAACTCGGCATATACACCTCGGCTTACCTACTCTGCACACCGGCAACCACAACCTAAGTACATACACCACCCAACTCGGCATATATACCTCGGCTTACCTACTCACAAGCACCCAAGAACCACAACCTAAGTACATACACCACCCAACTCGGCATATATACACCCTGGCTTACCTACTCCGCACACACCCAGAACCACAAACCGGCCTTTACGCTTGGCTTCAAGTTCACCGATTTCATCACTTAGCTTACTTACGCACTACCTCATCTTCCAACCTCACTCACGCTTCATTTAATTACGTTACTGGCAACACTTAGGATTACACCAACCTCACCCTTTACACGCCTCAACTACACCGACTCCAACACTCTTTTGGTTAGCCAATTGCACTTCAACCCTTAAGTCTCTCTGCAGCGCCTAGTCTTTCTCCTATTCTTTCTCCTTAGTTCTCGGGCCTATGATCAAACCTACACATCACTATTACACAAGTTCTTCTACGTAGCTAATCCAATAAACTCATCACCGACCTCCACCACGAGGTGATACAAAGAAGCCTAGCTCACTCGACCGAGAGTTCTCGCCTCCCTGTCTCTCCCTTGCCTCTCACGATGATCAACTCCTCAAACATCACCAAAATGAATGAAACACACCAACGCAAGCATCAAACAACACACATACAACTCGAATACAAACACATGCTTGCTCACACACAAAGTCTATCATACATACGTAACTATAATTTAATAGAGAGCCCCGTTACCTCAAAAGATTGAAGAAGTAGCACTCTCTCCACCAAGCCTTCTCGATCTACCAAGAATCACCAACCCTCACCAACAATCCAACTCCTCCTCCTTAGCATTGAGCTCTTCCACGCCAAGCTTCCTCTTCCTCTTCTTCTTCTCTCTAAAAGTTAATCTCACCTACCACCTTCTCTCTTACTTACTCCCTTTAACTTTCTTAGATTTTATTGGAGTTAATGTCTCCCTCTCCTTCGACACACTCCCTTTAAGACATGACTATGGGCTTCCAATGGGCAATGGGCCTAACTCTCATGGGCCTCTAATTACACTCCCTCCATCACTTGCACTACTCCTCTTTTAATTAAATTACCACTCCCTTCACTAACCACCACTCCTCATTTAAATCAAATACCTCCTAAATACCCTAAAACTCCAATTAATCCTTTGACTTAACCAAATGTTGTAAGCCTTAAAGAACCCACTAAATAATAATTGAATTATATTTGGGGCGTTACATGTTGACGTTGTAGAGGGCTGAGGTCCTGAGCGTTGCTCACCACGCCAGGAGGCTCGAGGTCCCGGCGTTGCTCACCACGCTGTAGAGGTCGAGGTCCGAAGCGTTGCTCACCACGTTGTTGATTGGGTGTTGTGGTTGGCCACATGAAATTGGTGATGTCCTTGATTGTTCCTGAGTTAGAGTGTGTTGTTTGTGTGAGCCGAGTTGTTCTGGTGTTTCTAGTTGTCTTTCTCTAGCATAATGTTTATCATACATTTTATTATTTATGAAAAGAGACTCACCCTAGTATTTTTATGTTGCCTACTCTCGTGGCGACAAACAGGTGATGTGCAGGTGATCCTGAGTGAAGGTCCTTTCTTTCCTCAGTCTAGTTGTGGCGTCTTGCTCTGTGACGTCGAACTGGGGAGCCGGGTAGTCTATTAGTTGTTTAAGATTAGTGTTGAACTGTAATAGATTGATGTATTAGAATTTGAGGGTTCGCCCCATTTAAGTCGTGCTATGTATCACGCAATTATATTTTATTAATGAAAAGTATTATTGGCTAAGTGAAAGTGATGTTTGATGAACGTAGCATTCCCTTGAGGATGTATCATTGAAAAGAAAAACAATTTTTGAACTCTGATTTTATAAATTAAAGTATTAATAGTTAGGGGGTGTTACACTCACTGCATTGGCCCAGTACTTCGATCCTGAGTATCGTTGTTTCACTTTCCAAGATTATCAGTTGGTCCCGACCCTAGAAGAGTTTGAGAAGATCTTGGGCCTTCCAATTGCAAACTGCAAACCGTATTCTTACGTGGAGAAGTACTCATTAGCCAAAGCTTTGGCCGGTATTCTTCAAGTCAAAGAAGAAGTCTTAGCCAAAAAGGTGGAAGTCAAAGGTCAAAAGCAAGGTCTCACAAGGAAATACTTAGAAAGTCGGCCGAGGTCCTATTCGCCAAGAAAGAATGGAAAACTCTCTCTCGATGTGCTCGCCTCCTTGTTTATGGAATTGTCCTGTTTCCCAGTGTGGATAACTTTGTTGATGCAGCAGCTATCGATGTGTTCATTGCATTCAAAAATCGGGAACAAAGCACTACCTCTGTAATTTTAGCCGACCTGTACTACTCTCTTGTTGATCGTCATGCTAAAGGAGGAGGGATGGTTATGTGTTGCTTGCCAGTGTTGTACTGGTGGTTTGTCTCGCATGTGTTCAGAGGGCATATTGAAGAAAAGGGGAAAGATGAGTGGAAGCAGTTCATTGCAAACCTCAAGGGATGTGATATTCAATGGTGCACTCTGGCCCGTGATGTGTCAGAATTTGTTTTTCAGCTCAATGGTTTTCCAAATGTTCCTCTTGTCGGTACCAGGGGATGTGTCACTTACAACCCAACTCTCGCCTTGAGGCAATTGGGATATTCTATGACAAGTCCACCTTTGGAGGAGTCTTTAACCGGTTTTGTGCTGCATAATAGAGGTTCTGAAAACTTGAGTTTGCTGAGAAGGATTGTCCGGGCTTGGGTTAGACCAGTAAGAAAAGGGCGTGCTGAATTGGGTCGCAGAGATACAAGTGTGGGTGAATACTATTTACAGTGGGTCCGGCTCCGGGTTTCAGACAGTTAAGCTCCCCTTCAGAGTTGTTCCTCAGATCGAGACTAAGATCCCTCCACCTGCTCCCATCCTTAATGAGGAAGTTGAGGAACTCAAGGCTGCTTTATCCCAATCTCAGCAGGAGAAGCTAGAATTGCAGGCCCAGATAGAAAAGTTACTCCAGGAGAAAAAGAGCTTAGAACAAGAAAATGAACTCAAGGAAAAATGCCTTGCCGACTGTAAAGAGAAAATAGCTACTGGCAATCAGAAGTTTCTGGATATGCATAGTGGTCTCAAGAGTGCTACAAGTGAGATCAAAGCCCAAAACCTAGAAAGAGATAGAGCGCTTGGTGATGCCCGGGCGTGGAAGGCTCAGTTGAGTGCGTCTAAGAATTTAGAAAGGAGCTTGAGGAGCCAATTGAGGGAAGCAAAGGCACGGCTAAAGGCCCTCACTGCTGATTATGAGAAAAGACTCCAGGATGAGATGCGAGCAAGGGAATTGGTGTAAGAGAGGCTTGAGGATTGCAAAGCAATGTTCCATGGAGAGCTCGGGAGATCCACAACCTTGGAGGACCATGTAAGACACTAGAATGGCTTACTAGAGAGGTTCAGGGCTGAGATGACTTATCTGATGGAAGAACACCAAAAGTTGGATGATCACTGCCGGTGCTTGCAAGAAAAGTATGCATACTTGTCCAAGTTGTGTTATGATCATCATTACAAAGCGCTCCTAGGCGCTTGAGGATGTTGAGCGTCTTTGTGGATGTACTCACCACTCCAAATGAGGTTCGAGCTTCGTTGAATATGTCAGAGGTCTGATTCAGGAGATGAGGGGTCGGGCAGATCGTCCTTCCACTTCAAGAAAGAGAAAGAGAAACCAGTGCATGGACTTAGCTGTTGTTTGAAATTCTAGTTGTTGTAATTTTCTTTTAATGCTTTAAGAACTCTTTATGGTGTACTCTTGTCTTTTCATTATGAATGAATAAAAGAATTGTGTGTTTCAGTTTAAATATAAATGTACGGTTCATTTCATATTCTCGATCCTCGTTGCTTGTCAAAATAAAACGCGCAATTTCCCTGGCACTACGTGAGAGAAACGCATCCGCATTTCATACGCATACGTATATATTTATGCATCCATTCATTTCATGCATCCAGGTGCTCATAAAAACATTTCTTTCTAAGTTCGTAAAAGGCAAGCCGGTTCGTCCCACATCGCTACTTCACCCGCTTGCAAGTTTAAACCGATGGCGCCCAACGAAGCGATGCCGGGTCAAGATGAAATGGTGGTAGAGATCCTTAATCCTCGAGCACCGCTCGGAGAACCAAGCTCTGAAAACTAAGGTGGAGGCCATGGAAGCTCAGATGGCCGAGGTAATGAATATGCTGCAAAATCTGAGAAGTGGGGCCGCCGCAGTCGTGAATCCAGAAGGGGTCGTTACCTTTGTTTCTCCTCCCAGACGCCAGAAATCATAATCGCTCATCCCCTTCCCGCACTGTGGTTAGTCATTCTCCGGGGACAAGTGGTCAGAGACAACCAAATGCACAAATATATCCTTGGGGGATGCCCATGAATTATACACCATCCACCGTTGAAGCCATTCCTATGGTGACAAGTCAGCCTGCTGTGGTTACTTCTAGTGGAGCTGCCGGTATGCCACACATTCACATCCCTAGTCCCAGTATTATACTTCCAAGAAGTTCTCCTGCTCCTGCTCCGGGGATTACTGTGAATCCTCCAAATGTTGCTTATCAAATGGGAAACTCCGCCAAGATGGGGTTACTACTTCATCAGTGGAGCTATCCTCAGGGCCAGATGGTTGAAAGTTCACAGCCAAGAGATAGATATCACTTGCTAGAAGAACGATTGAGAGCAATGGAAGGGTCAGGTACAAGGGCTAAGGATGCACGGGACCTGTGTCTTGTCCCAGATGTTGTTATACCTCCCAAATTCAAGGCACCAGATTTTGATAAGTACCGCGGCACTGGGTGTCCCTCCAGCCATCTAACGATATATGTTAGGAAGATGGCAGCTTATTCCCATGATGATAAAGTGTTGATCCATTTCTTTCAAAACAGTCTGACTGGAGCGTCTCTAAACTGGTATATGCAGCTGCAATCCACCGACATCCATAGTTGGAAGGATCTCTCCGAAGCATTTCTTAAACAATATCAGTACAATATGGATCATGCTCCTGACAGATCTCAACTACAACACATGAGCAAAGGTGACAGAGAATCATTTAAAGAATATGCCCAGAAGTGGAGAAGTGTAGCGCCCAGGTAAACCCACCATTGACAGAAAAGGAAATGGTGTATATGTTCATGGAGACTCTCCCAGGAATATACTATGATCGGTTGGTAGGTAGTGTCTCCTCTAGTTTCTCTGATATGGTGGTCATTGGGGAGCGCTTTGGAACACTGGATTGCGTGAGTGGAAAAATTGCCGGAGGTTTTGGCAATCTGGCCAAGCGTAAGAAACCTTTTCTAATTTCCCTAAGAGGAAGGAAGGGGAAACAAATGTCATTACTGCAGGGGGGGTCCGTCCTTCAGCTCTCCACCACAGAAAGTTCCGTTCTCTATTCCTGCTCAACCACAGCAGAATGATCCGGGTCACAGGACTCAGAATTACCAAGAAAAGAGACGTACCAGTTTTGATCCAATTCCCATCACTTATACTGAGCTGTTTAATCACCTCATTGCCAAGAATCTAATCAACACTCGCCCTATAAAGCCGGCCCAACCCCCCTTCCCAAGGGGATATAATGCTGATGCAACATGTAGTTTCCACAATGGAGGGTTGGTCATACAAATTGAAGATTGCAAGGCGTGCTCAAGTATGTAGTCCAGACCTAATTGATGCCAATTGGCTATCTTTTAAGCGAACAATCCGAGCACGATAACTAACCCCTTGCACAGTCACGGGCACCGTCACCAATGCTATAGAGGATTCTGGGAGCCAGATCATGATAAAAAATGTTGAGAGTATCAAGACTCCTCTGGAAGACATATATGTCGAGCTATGCCGCAGGGGAGTAATTCGTAAAAGTCAGGTGTGTGTGACGACTGTGTGTGCAGTGCTTTGTGAGGTTTTTAAGTCTGCTTTTACAAGATCCGATGGATCGTTATGTGGTTCGGTTGGAGGTAGTTGAGAAAGAAGAAAGTGTGCTCATGCTACAGCTTCAATGATGGCAAAGGGGCGTAAAACCAATTGAGATACTATACAATCCAAACCGCTGAAGTCAAGCCACACTAGGTGGTTATTGAAATCCTACCCATTCCCTTATGAAAAAGACAAATGGCGCGCCGTGGATTTACAAACACCTCGCCTCCGGTAGGGGTTTCTCCAAGCACTTCATTACAAATATAATCGGGACAAGTGGCATGACGAGGAGCGCCGGATGTATGCTCCCCGAAGTTTGTTCGAGGTGAATCCTCCAAGGAAGCCAAGATAGAGCCCGTAAGGGTAAAGAAAAGGATGCAGAGAATATTCGTAAGAAGAAAAAGGGCAGAGCTGTAAAATGATGAGTTTCTCAAGATAGTGAGACAGAGTGATTATAAAGTGGTCGATAAGATGAACCAAACTCCCGCAAAGATCTCGATCGTCGTTTTTGTTGAGGAGTTCGTGGCGCATAGAACCGCTCTCATGAAGGTGCTGAATGAAGCACATGTTGCTCAGAATATTTCAGTTGGCGAGTTTGATGAAGTAGTTGGGAATATTGTAGCTGCCAACCACCTGACCTTCACTGATGAGGAGCTTCCCCGCAGGAAGGAAGCACAATCAAGCTTTGCACATCTCTCGTTAAATGCGGGGATTTCGTGGTTGGCTCGGGTCTTGATTGACAACGGCTCATCTTTGAATGTGATGCCCAAGTCAACCGTAAAGGAAGTTCGGATGTTGATTGTTCCTTTATGAAGCCGAGCTCAACTTTGGTGAGGGCATTCGATGGGTCAAAGAAGGAGGTGATAGGGGAGATGGAGTTCCCCATTCAAATAGGTCCAGAAACATTCTGTGTTAATTTTCAAGTCATGGACATTTCTTCTTCATACAGCTGCTTACTCGGGAGGCCATGGATCCATATGGTCGGGCTATTCCTTCCTCTCTCGCATCGAGGGTTAAGTTCAGTAGTCAATGACAAGATTGTGGTGGTGTACGGAGAAGAAGAGATGCCGGTTAACAAGCCTTCCCCTTCCGCTATGTGGAGGCGGCGAGGAGTCTCTCGGAGACTTCTTTCCAATCTCTTGAAATAGCCAACGCCGTGTTTGGTGGATGCGGATTGTCACCACCGTGATAAAGTCACAAAGAATGGAGAGATGGTCGCGAGAATCATGATGGACCAAGGTTACCAGCTAGTATGCGTGGTCCGGGAAAGGTAGGACAATGAATTCTTGCCCCAAAGATGTACCTGGAAGAGAACAAAGATCGTTGTGGTTTGGGATACTGCCCTAGTGAAGATGAGAAAAGGAAGTTGTCTGAAGAAAGAAGAGATGAAAGGTTGGCCAAGCTGAGAGGTCAAGACCCCTGGTCGAAGAAGATTCCAATTTGTGATCTCTACCGAGTTTCAAGAGTGCTTGAGATCTTTGAACCCGCATCGTATCACCGATATCGAGGGTGCTTCAGAGAGAATGAAGAAGCGCGGGGCCGCTTAGTCCAGCCAGCCGCAGCTACTGAGGAGCTCAAGAACTGGGAAGTCGTTGACTTGCCCATTACCTTTAGTTCAAAGTAATGATTGTAATGCACACCTTTGGCTCTGCCCAAGGCCTTAGGGTAGTTTGTTAGGGCATGCATGTTTTTATTTTTAATGACGCCATCATCAATAAAAATGTTTTTCTTTTCCTTCATTTGTCTCTTTATTGATGATGGTGTCATTAAAAACGTTTCCCTGCATCGCGCCTAGCCGGTAACCTTGGTCCATCATGATTCTCGCGACCATCTCTCCATTCTTTGACAAATTTTTATCACAAAGGTGACAATCCGCATCCACCAAACACACGGCGTTGGCTATTTCAAGAGATTGAAAAGAAGTCTCCAGAGACTCCTCGACCGCCTCCACATAACTGGAAGGGGAAGGCTTGTTAACCAAAGATCTCTTCTTCTCTCCGTACACCACCACAATCTTGTCATTGACTACTTAACTTAACCTCTCGATGCAGAGAGGAAGGAATAGCCCGACCATATGGATCCATGGCCTCCCGAGTAAGCAAACAGATGAAGAAGAAATGTCCATGACTTGAAAATTAACACGTAATGTTTCGACCTATTTGAATGGGGAACTCCATCTCCCTATCACCTCCTTCTTTGACCCATTGAATGCCCTCACCAAAGTTGAGCTCTTGGCTTCATAAAGGAACAATCAACATCCAAATTCTTTACGGTTGACTTGGGCATCACATTCAAAGATGAACCGTTGTCAATCAAGACCCGAGCCAACACGAAATCCCCGCATTTAACGAGAGATGTGTAAAGCTTGATTGTGCTTCCTTCCTCCGGGGAAGCTCCTCATCGTTGAAGGTCGTGGTTGGCAACTACAATATTCCCAACTACTTCATCAAACCGCCAACGAAATATTCTCGAGCAACATGTGCTTCATTCAAAGACTCTTCACGAGAGCGGTTCTATGCGCTCAACTCCTCAACAAAGACAAAGATCGAGATCTTTGCGGGAGTTTGGTTCATCTTATCGACCACTTTATAATCACTGGTCTCACTATCTTGAGAAACTCATCATTTTCGGCTCGCTCTCTTTCTTCTTCTCGAATATTCTCTCATCCTTTTCTTTACCTCACGGGCTCTATCTTCGGCTTCCTTGGAGGATTCACCTCGAACAAACTCGTGAGCATACATCGTGCCGCTCCTCCGTCATGCCACTTGTCCCAGCTTATATTTGTAAAGTATGCTTGGAGAAACCCCCCATCGGAGGCAGTGGTGTCAGAATCCACGACGCGGCTACTGTTTTTTTCATAAGGGAATGGAGCTGATTTTCAATAACCACCTGGCCAGGCTTGACTTCAGCCGGTTTTGATTGTATAGTATCTCAATTGGTTTTCTGGCCCCTTTGCCATCATTGAACTGTAGCATGAGCACACTTTCTTCTTTCTCAACTACCTCCAACCGAACCACATAACGGTCCATCAGATCTTGTAAAACAGACTTAAAAACCTCACAAGCACCTGCACACACAGGGTCAGCACACACACAGCTTTTCTGAATTACTCCCCAGCGGCATAGCTCGGCATATATGTCTTCCAGAGGAGTCTTGATACTCTCAACATTTTTTATCATGATCTGGCTCCCAGAATCCTCTATAGCATTGGCAGACGGTGCCCCATAACCTGGCAAGGGGTTAGTTGTCGTGCTCGGATTGTTCTGCTTAAAAGATAGCCAATTGGCATCAATTAGGTCCTGGACTACATACTTGAACGCCTTGCAATCTTCAACTGTATGACCAACCCCTCCATTGTGGAAACTACATGTTGCATCAGCATTATTATCCCCTGGGGAAGGGGGTCACGCTTTATAGGCGAGTGTTGATTAGATTCTCGCAATGAGGTGATTAAACAAACTCGAGATAAGTGATGGGAATTGGATCAAAACTGGTACGTCTCCTTTCTTGGTAATTCTGAGTCCTGTGACCCGGATCATTCTGCTGCGGTTGAGCAAGAATAGAGAACGGAACTTTCTGTGGTGGAAAGCTGAAGGACGGACCCCCCTGCAGTAATGACATTTGTTTCCCCTTCCTTCCTCTTAGGGAAATTAGAAAAAGGTTTCTTCTGCCCACCGGAATTGCCAAAACCTCCGGCAATTTTTCCACTACGCAATCCGTGTTCCAAAACGCTCCCCAATGACCACCATATCGTAGAAACTAGAGGAGACACTACCCACCAACCGATCATAGTATATTCCTGGGAGAGTCTCCATGAACATATACACCATTTCCTTTTCTCACAATGGTGGCTTTACCTGGCCGCTACACTTCTCCACTTACGGGCATATTCTTTAAATGATTTTCTCATCACCTTTGCTCATGTGTTGTAGTTGAGATCTGTCAGGAGCAAGATCCATATTGTACTGATATTGTTTAAGAAATGCTTCGAGAGATCCTTCCAACTATGGATGTCTGAGGATTGCAAATGCATATACCATCTGAGACGCCCAATGATCGCTTTTGAAAGAAATGGATCAAAGACTTTATCATCATGGGAATAAGTCGCCATCTTCCTAACATACATCGTTAGATGGTTGGAGGACACCAAAGGTCACTGCATTTATCAAAATTTGGCGCCTTGAATTTGGGAGGTATAACAACACCTGGGACAAGACACAGGTCCCGTGCATCCTTAGCCCTTGTACCTGACCCTTCCATTGCTCTCAATCGTTCTTCTAGCAAGTGACATCTATCTCTTGGCTGTGAACTTTCAACCATCTGGCCTGAGGATAGCTCCTCGGATCAAGTAGTAACCCCATACCGAGCGAGTTTCCCATTTGATAAGCAAAGATTTGGAGGATTCACAGTAATCCCCGAGCAGAGCAGGAGAACTTCTTGGAAGTATAATACATCGGGACTAGGGGATGAATGTGTGGCACACCAGCTCCACTAGAAGTAACCACAGCAGGCTGACTTGTCACCACAGGAATGGCTTCAGCGGTGGATGGTGTATAATTCATGGGCATCCTCCAAGGATATATTTGTGCATTTGGTTGTCTCTGACCGCTTGTCCCCGGAGAATGACTAACTTCTGGCCTCGGAAGGGGATGAACAGTTATGATTTCAGCTGATACAGGAGGAGAAACAAAGGTAACGACCCCTTCTGGATTCACGATCGCGCGCGGCCCAAAGAAGCCGCCCCACTTTTCGCATTTTGCAAAGATATTCATTACCTCGGCCATCTGAGCTTCCATGGCCTCCACCTTAGTTTTCAGAGCTTGGTTCTCCTGAGCCAGCTGCTCAGGATTAAGGATCTCTACCACCATTTCATCTTGACCTGCATCGCTTTCGTTGGACGCCATCGCTTCGCTTGCAAACGGGTGAAGTAATGCGATGTGGACGAACCCACTTGCCTTTTCTCGAACTTAGAAAGAAATGTTTTTATGAGCACTGAATGCATGAAATGAATGGATGCATAAATATATACGATGCGTATGAAATGCGGATGCTTTCTCTCACGTAGTGCCGTGGAAATTGCGCGCGCTTTTATTTTGACAAGCAACGAGGATCGAGAATATGAAATGAACCGTACATTTATATTTAAACTGAAACACACAATTCTTTTATTCATTCATAATGAAAAGACAAGAGTACATCATAAAGAGTTCTTAAAGCATTAAAAGAAAATTACAACAACTAGAATTTCAAACAACAGCTAAGTCCAAGCACTGGTTTCTCTTTCTCTTTCTTGAAGTGGAAGGACGATCTCGCTCGACTTCTCATCTCCGAATCGCACCTCGACATATTCAATGAAGCTCTGAACCTCCGCTGGAGTGGTGAGTACATCCACAGCACGCTCAGCATCCCTCAAGCGCCTATGAACGCCTGTAACAGTATCATAACACAACTTGGACAAGTATGCATACTTTTCTTGCAAGCACCGGCAGTGATCATCCAACCTTCGGTGTTCTTCCATCAGATAAGTCATCTCAGCCCTGAACCTCTCAAGTAAGCCATTATGGTGTCTTACATGGTCCTCCAAGGTTGTGGATCTCTCGAGCTCTCCATGGAACATTGCTTTGCAATCCTCAAGCCTCTCTTGCACCAATTCCCTTGCTCGCATCTCATCGTGGAGTCTTTTCTCATAATCAGCAGTGAGGGCCTTTAGCTGTGCCTTTGCTTCCCTCAATTGGCTCCTCAAGCTCCTTTCTAAATCCTTAGACGCACTCAACTGAGCCTTCCACGCCCGGGCATCACCAAGCGCTCTATCTCTTTCTAGGTTTTGGGCTTTGATCTCACTTGTAGCACTCTTGAGACCACCTTGCAAATCCGTAAACTTCGATTGCCAAGAGCAATTTTCTTTACAATCGGAAGGCATTTTTCCTTATGCGTTCATTTTCTTGTTCTAAGCTCTTTCTCCCGGAGTAACTTTTCTATCTGGGCTCGCAATTCTAGGTTCTCCTGCTTTGAGATCGGGATAGCAGCCTTGAGTCCTCAACCTCCTCATTAAGGATGGGAGCAGGTGGAGGATCTCGCCTCGATCCGAGGAACAACTCAAGGGAAGCTTAACTGCCCTCGAACCTGAGCCGGACCCACTCAGTAAATAGTCTTCACCCACACTTGTATCTCTCGACACCCAATTCAAGACGCCTTTTTCTTACCGGGTCTATCCTAAGCCCTGACAATCCTTCTCAAAGAAACTCAAGTTTTCGTAACCTCTATTATGCAAAGACAAAATCGGTTAAAGACTCCTCCAAAGGTGGACTTGTCATAGAATATCCCAATTGCCTCAAGCGCGAGTCAAGTTGTAAGTGACACATCCCCTGGTACCGACAAGAGGAACATTTGGAAAACCATTGAGCTGAAAAACAAATTCTGACACATCACGGGTCAGAGTGCACCATTGAATATCACATCCCTTGAGGTTTGCAATGAACTGCTTCCACTCATCTTTCCCCTTTTCTTCAATATGCCCTCTGAACACATGCGAGACAAACCACCGGTACAGCACTGGCAAGGAACACATAACCATCCCTCCTCCTTTAGAATGACGATCAACAAGAGAGTAGTACAGGTCGGCTAAAATGACAGAGGTAGTGCTTTGTTCCCGCTTTTTGAATGCAAGGAACACATCGATAGCTGCTGCATCAACAAAGTTATCTACACTGGGAAACAGGACAATTCCAAACAGGACAATTCCATAAACAAGGAGGGCGAGCACATCAGAGAGAGTTTTCCATTCTTTCTTGGCGAATAGGACCTCAGCTTCAGCTTCTAAGTATTTCCTTGACAGACCTTACTTTTGACCTTTGACTTCCACCTTTTTGGCTAAAACTTATTCTTTGACTTGAAGAATATCGGCCAAAGCTTTGGCTAATGAGTACTTCTCCACGTAAGAATACGGTTTGCAGTTTGCAATTGGAAGGCCCAAGATCTTCTCAAACTCTTCTAGGGTCGGGACCAACTGATAATCTTGGAAAGTGAAACAACGATACTCGGGATCAAGCATCGGGCCAATGCAACAGGGCTTCACCGACGCTCACCTCCAACAGATCTAGGAGATTGTCATACATGGTCTGAAAAGCCTCTTTTCGCCACGAGGGAAATTGATTACCGAGCCTGACCAAGCTTTGGACATCCTGTTGCTTGAAATTCCACTTGAGGGTTCTTTTCAAGTTCTGATCCATTTTTCACTGATACATACAATTCTCTGACACCGGTGAGAATGCATGCGAAATGAATGCATGATGAGGATGATTGAAATAAAATTATTTACAACATAGGATTTTCAAAAGCTGGAACTTCATACTTCTAGAAAAATATATATATATTTTCAAAAAAAGTTTGGATGCGGGGGTATGCAGCTCCTTTGTGTCCTACAGGGTTTCTTAGAGACAGGATCTAAGGTTTTTCTAAGGGTGCAAACTTCAAGGAAAGCACTAAAAGGGGGCCCTAGATAAGGTTCCTAGAGCCAACGACTTCGTCTGAGAGCACCGATCACAGGGTCGTACGTCCAAGTGATGATGTCATCAAACAAAGCCAAACTCTAGGTGAAGTCTCCGCAGTCACCCAACAAGACGTACGTCCAGTGAGCAACCATTAATGACTTCATTCTAGCCTAAGATATACTCTAACCAAGAAACAAAAAATAAAGGGAGCCCAACGTGTGTGTAGGAGCACAATGCCAAACATAACCCCCCCACCCACCTGCAAAGAAAATCCAGAAGCAGTCCAGCCAAAGAAAATCATCTACCCTAGGGTTTTGCATATATCATTTAAGCCTAAGCAAGAAATCAACCTAAGGTACTAACAATCATCTAAAACTCTACTTACCTTAAGAAGAGGAGCTAAGAAGAGGGGATCATGATAGAAGGGGGAAAGTGCATGAACTTACCAAAGAAAGGGGGCGAAGAAGAGGGGAACATGCGAGATAAGGGGAATATGATGCATGAGCTTACCTTTTGGAGAAAGGGAGCAAAGAAGAAGGGATCATGGGGATTTTGGAGAGATGCATGAGCATAAGTAAAGAAAGAAAGGGGTAGGAGAAGAGGCAAGAAGCAAACGTAGAAATAAGCAAATGCACATGGATGCAATACAATGAAAGTGCAAAGAACATTCAATCATTATTGGTAAAGAAAAAAGGAAAGAAAAGAAAGAAAGAAAGAGAAGAAAAGAAGGAAATAGAACAATCACATTTGAATCAAACAATTTTAAACCACACATCAAGTTAATTAGGCTTGACCCTCGTTGTTATTTTTTTTTTAAAAAAAGGTCCCCAGTGAAGACGCCAGCTGTTGCACCCCAAAAAATCCGGTTTGGGATTCTCAATGTACAACGTGGAAAAATTTTGAAGCCGCCACCAATATTTTAATTTTAAGACGAAAACATTGAAAAAACGTCTTTTTATACAAGGCGGGTGGTCTTTTCGGAAACAAGAGATGTAGGTTCGGGTGTCGGCTAGGTATGGGGAAGGTATTAGCACCCCACACCTCCTTTCTACCGAAAGGGAACCATTAATTTGATGTGTGGTTTCGACAAGGTTTGATTTGAAACAATTGTTCTACTTCTTTTCGTATTCTTTTTATTTGAGAAAAATGTTTGGTAAACGGAGAAAAGAAAGATTCTTTTTAGAATTTTTGAAAAGCGCGTTTGACGGGACGTGGCCCGCTCCTACGTATCTCCCGGTGCGATGGAGAATTCAAAGCTTACGTAGTTCTCCTGAGTCGAGAAGTTTTGGTGTGTTGGTGCTTTTTTTATTGTAGTGGTTCTCGGGTTTGAACTGTACAGTCCACTAACCCTAAAACATAGACATCCCCGCCCGTACAGGCGACGTGCCCCCTACTTATCGAAAAGTGATTTGAATTACTTGAAAATTTGTTGTGAGGTTGGTTGCTTTTATTTGAGCAAGTATCTCAGGCTCGCACGAACTGTACAGCTCGCTAACCCTAAGACGCTAACCAACCCGGATGTACATCCGATTTGATTCCTTACTCATTTTTGAAATAGGGTTTAAGTTGTTAGTTGCTTGTTTTACTTCTCATAAGTATCCCAATATATTTGAGTTGTACAACTCCGATCTTAGGACGCTAGTCAACATCGGCCGTACGTCCGACTTGACTCCTTATGAGTTTTTTTTTTAGGAAAAATGGGTTTTTTACTTTATTTACTTGTGAAAGGAAAAGAAGTTAATTTGGTGAGATTTTGGGAAAAAGAGTAGGACATTTCAATCAATTCCAAGTCCACAACCATTCAAACACATTTGCCAATTCAATTTACCATGAACATGTCAATTATTAGTTAAGACTAAACATGTCAATATGAATCAAGAGTTTAATTGTCAAAGATGCAAAGTAGAGTTCTCAAAAGTAATTGTGTGTGTGTGAGAGAGTGCACAAACCCTAATGACCCTATGCTACATGCATGTAGGCTTACGTCTTCATTAGGAAATCATGCAAGTAGAAATGGTGGCGCACAATCAAGTTAAGACATCTAATTGGCATCATGAACAAGAGAGATACAATTAATTATAGGCATAGAATATTCTTAGTTAGATGAATGAACATGCAAGCAATGATGTGCATGATTAGGAAAATATGCAAATGCATGAGCATACAAGGATATGAATGAATGATCATATCAGACTATGCATGAATGAATGATTGAGCATGAGCATAGTTATTGTGCAAGGTATGAACATTTGAGTATGCATGAACATGTGAATGAATGCCAAACATGGAATTAATGAATGCATGAGCATGTGAGAGGGTAAGAGAATGCAATAGGCCTAAGCATGTATGAATGTATGAACATGTGAGCTTATGAAAGTATGCAAGTACTAATGTGCAAACATAAGAATGTGTCATACAAGTGATGCAAATAAATGAAATGCAAAGGGTGAAAAGTTTAATGAGATGAGGTAAAACCAATGATGCAATGTAGTAAAGTAAAAGGGTATGCAAAGTGGTAAAAATTAAATGAGGTGGGGTAAAATGTTTGATGAGGTGGTAAAAGATTAGAGTAAGAATATGGTAAAAATGTTTGAGTAAAAGGTAAATAAAAGCAAAAATGTTTTTTATGTTTTTTGGTAAATAATTAATGAAGGGTAAAGTAAAAAGTAAGTGAGTGGTTAAAAGTGAAAAGTGAAAACACAATTACACAACTTGTATTTACAAACACAAGATCAAATCAACAATTTATGAGCAACAAATTGGTAAAACTTGAGGCCCTTGGCCGAATGCATAGCAAGGCAAAACCAAGCACAAATTTCATCATGTTCTTGCAACCAAATCACATCAATGAGCATATGAACATAAACCCTAGGATCTACTCATACATTTGATGCTCAAACAATTGTCATTTCATCATTTATTTCAACTCAAAATCAAAGGAAATGCAAGAACAATAGAAACCCTAATTTCTACTTATGAACCCAAGAGCATAGTTGGCAAGGTCCACCTTTTTATTCAACTTGAACAGAAGAAATGGTCAAAGAAATGCATGAATAACCAAAAACACTATACGGCCGAAACATCTTTGAAGGAAAATGAGGTTTTATTTCATGAAATTTAGTGAAAAATGTGTGGAAATTCAAGGGAAATTATTCATGCACAAAAACAAACTCCTTCAAGGCCAAGGACCCATCTCAAACACCCAAGGCTCCCAATGTCCTTGTCATAATGTTTGAAATGGATCCTCAAAGCAAACAACAACAAGCAATCAAGAAGAAGTTGAGAGTAGAAGAGAAATTTACATGGTACAAGTGAAAAAAAAAAACAAGGATCTAAGGCTTACCTTAAGAACTTTCAAAAGAAATGAAGAAGAAGATCAAATAAAAACCAAGAACACTTGAACCTCTTCTTGAATCCCACGAAAATCTCTTGATCTTGAAGAATTATTGTTGAAAGTTTGATGATAATGCAAGATTAGAAGTGGACCTAGTGTAGGAATCAAGAATATTGAAGTTTTGATGGTTGATTTTGAAGAATTTGTGTGGAGAAAGGGAGGAGAGGCCACGGCTAAACAAGGGAGAGCAAAGGAGAGTATTGTGTGCTAGGGTAAAAAATGAGAGTCCCCCCTTCATGGTCTCTTATTTTGGGTTTTATATGAGGTGCAAAATTAAGGGTATATAGGACATTGTGCTTTTGCAAACCATTGAGATAGAATTTAAATCAAGGGCTAGGATTGCAATGCACATGGATTAGGGGAAATGAGAAAACACAAGTGAAGGGGGAATGACTGGTCATACACAAAAAATAATAGTTTTTGTTGCACAAAAATTGTTAAGGGCAATTAGGACTTTGTACACAAAGTTGTAGCCTAGGATTTGATCTAGAATTATAATCAATGGCTAGGAATACAACTCTCATGGATCAAGGGCATGAAGAAGCACAAAATGAGGTAAAAATAGGGCTGAAATTCGCAGCCATGAGTGGGTTGGCATTTTGCAAGTTGTCATTGTACTATTTGTCTCCCACTACCTTTGTAATTATCCTTTCCTTTTCTTGATTATTCTTTTCTAGATAATTCCCATTAAAATCTTACCATTTTGGGCTTCATCCTAGGAATAAATCATTGGGCCGAAAATTCCATTATATCACCATTCCCAAAATTGATTTGATACCTCACCTTGAGGGAAATTCTCATTTTACCCTTTCCTTTAAATTTGAGTTTTTATGCAAATAATTAACATTCATGCGCATAAAATAAGATAATTAAGCACATTCTTCCTCAAATAATTCCCTAAAGATTGCCCAATTACTTGTGATGAAAAACTGTCCTTTTTGGAAAATGACCAAAATACCCTTTGACCTAAAAAAACCTGAAAAACCCTAAAATGCTTTCCTAACCCTAGAATGACTTCTAAAACTCTAAAATGCATGCACGATGCTCTTCACAACTTCTATTTATTTATTTTTTGGAGAAAATTAGGGTTTTGACCTAAGCCGGACAAAATTGGGGTATGACAACCGGGGAGTTAGTTTACGTGTCTTTTTTTTACTTAATGTTATTAAACTGCTATTTGGTGATGTATTTGAATAAGTCCAAAGACTTGTTGCTATTCCGCTGTGATGGTGATTATATTCATGTTGATGTAAACTAAACAGGTGATTCGTGGGCTCGTCCCTTTGACTGTGATGTTATGTATCGTACTGTTATTTGTTGGATTACGCCATTGATGTTTGTTTGGTTTTAAATGGAGTAAATGTAGCACTCTCTCGTGGTTGTTTTCGAAAACTCTGATTTTATCAATTAAATAGTAGTTAATTAGAAGGGGGTGTTACATTAGTGGTATCAAACCAAAAGTTCGGTCTGTCCGACCAAGTTGTTGAGTCTTGAGTTTCCTAATCCTCGAGTCTTGTGACTCGTTCTGAATTGATCTTGTTTAAGTGATTAGTGAGATGGTCGGGAGGAATGACGCCGCCTTACTTGCAACGCGTTGGAGGCTATGGCGAATCGTCGTGGGAAACCAAAAGAAGTCGCCGAGGATGCTGGGGCTCGTAGATTAGCTACTTTCCAGAGGGAGAACCCTCCCACTTTCAAGGGGAGGTATGACCCCGATGGGGCTCTTGCATGGTTGAAGGAAATTGAGAGGATTTTCCGTGTTATGGATTGTACGACTGCTCAGAATGTGAGGTATGGTACTCACATGTTGGCTGAGGAAGCCGACGATTGGTGGCTTGAGGTTCTGCAGAGGTTGGAGAATGCTGGTGAAGAGATCACGTGGGATGTCTTCAAGAGAGAATTTATGAGAAAGTTTTACCCTGAAGATGTTCGGGGCAAGAAAGAGATTGAATTTCTAGAATTGAAGCAGAGGAACAAGTCAGTGGCCGAGTATGCGGTGAAGTTCGTAGAGTTAGTTAAGTTCTACCCTCACTACAATGATGCTAATGTCGAGTTCTTTAAATGTATCAAGTTTGAAAATGTTCTGAGGCCTAACATCAAGAAGGCAATTGGATATCAAAAGATTCGGGTGTTCTCTGAGTTGGTTGACAGTTGCAGAATTTTTGAGGAGGATAGCAAAGCGCAGTACAGGGTGATGAAGAACAAGAAGAATCAGTCTCAACAACGTGGTAAGCCTTATGATGTTTCGTGGCAAAGGTAAGTCGAAAAGTCGGTTCGGAAAGAAGCCTAGTGGGGAGATGCTCCGCTAGCGTAGTGTGTTTCAAGTGTGGGTTGCACAGTCACAAGAGGAATGAGTGCAAGGTCGGTGAGAAGAGGTGTTACCGGTGTGGCAATGAGGTCACATGGTCGCGATCGTGAACGCAAGGACGTAGTTTGCTTCAATCGTGGCGAGGTGGGTCATATTAGCACCAAGTGTTCTAAGCCGAAGAAAGAGAAGAGTGGTGGAAAGGTGTTTGCTCTCGCCGGATCCGAGGTGGCTAATGAGATAAGAGGTACATGCTTTATTAATGGTATTCCTTTAATTGCTATCATGATACCTGTCACACGCATTCATTCATTCTTTGCTATATGTGTTAAGAAATTGGGTCTAGCATTGTCTTCTTTGGTGAGGAGATGGTTATCGATACTCCACTAAGGGTTCGGTAACTACCTCTCTTGTGTGTGCGGAAGTGCCCTCCGCTTCGGTCTTCTGGCAGAGATTTCGTTGTTGATTTGATTTGTTTGCCATTGGATGGGTTGGATGTTATTCTTGGTATGGATCGTTAGTGGATAACCATGTTCATATTAATTGCTTTAGTAAGTCCGTGAGTTTTCATTCTTCCAAGAGGAGGAATCTGCTTTGTTGCCTCGCTGGTCTGGCCGCGCGTAAAGTAATGAAAGAGGAGTTATTTTGTTTGCTTTGAGGCGCCATTGTCCGTCGAGAATCAGGCTAAGATTAATGAATTGCCGGTGGTGCGAGAATTTCCTGAAATATTTCCTGATGAGATTCTGGATGTACCACCGCAGAGAAAGTTGAATTTGCTATTGATCCGCACTGTACTAGACTGTGTCTATGGCACCTTATAGAATGTATGCATCCGAGTTGTCCGAGTTGAAGAAGCGACTTGAGGATTTGCTTGAAAAGAAGTTTGTAAGGCGCCGTGTGTGTCGCCGTACGCGCTCCTGTGTTGCTAGTAAAGAAGAAGGATGGGAGCATGAGGCTATGTGTTGATTATCTACAAATGAATAAGGTGACGATTAAGAATAAGTATCCGCTTCCAAGGATTGATGATTTGATGGACCAATTGGTGGGAGCTCGCGTGTTTAGTAAGATTGATTTGAGGTCGGGTTACCATCAAATTAAGGTGAAGAATGAAGATATTCCTAAGACGACGTTTAGGACTCCGTATGGTCACTATGAGTATTCGGTGATGCCATTTGGTGTTACGAATGCTCCGGGGGTATTCATGGAATATATGAATCGTATTTTTCATGAGTATCTAGATCGGTTTGTGGTGGTGTTCATTAATGACATCTTGGTTTATTCTAAGTCTGAGGAAGAGCATGCCGAGCATTTGAGGTTGGTGTTGGAAATCTTGAGGGATAGGAAGTTGTAAGCTAAACTATCTAAGTGTGAATTCTGGTTAAGAGAAGTGAGTTTCCTTGGTCATGTAATTTCCGGTAATGGTATTGTAGTGGACCCTTCTAAGGTTGAGGCCGTGTTGCAATGGGAGGCGCCCAAGTCGGTCACTGAGATAAGGAGTTTTCTGGGGTTAGCCGGTTATTATAGAAGATTCATTGAAGGCTTTTCTAAGTTGGCACTTCCGTTGACTCAGTTGACTTGTAAGGGGAAGGCGTTTCTTTGGGATGCTCGTTGTGAGGAAAGTTTTAATGAGTTGAAGAAGAGATTGACGACGTCTCCTATTTTGACGTTGCCTAATCCGGGTGAACCTTTTGTGGTGTATTGTGATGCTTCTAAGATGGGCTTAGGCACTGTACTTATGCAGAATGGTAAGGTAGTTGCTTATGCCTCGAGACACTTGAGGACTCATGAGAAGAACTGCCCTACGCATGATTTGGAGCTTGCTGCAGTTGTGTTTGCGCTGAAAATTTGGAGGCATTATCTTTATGGCTCTAGATTTGAAGTGATAGTGTGACCATAAAGGTTTGCAATATTTGTTTGATCAAAAGGAGTTGAATATGAGGCAGGTGGTTGGAGTTGTTGAAGGATTATGACTTCAGTCTGAATTATCATCCGAGAAAGGCTAATGTTGTAGCCGATGCCTTGAGTCGTAAGTCTTTGCATATGTCGGCAATGATGGTTAAGAAGCTGGAATTGATTGAGCAGATCCGAGATATGAGCTTAGTTTGTGAAGTGACACCTCGGAGTGTTAGGTTGGGGATGTTGAAAATTAATAATGAATTTTTGGTTAGCATTCGGGAGGCTCTAAAGCTAGATGTTAAGCTAGTTGATTGGTGGTTGGAATTGGTCAATCTGAAAATAAGGATTTTGAATTGGATGCTCAAGTTTGTTGAGATATCGTAATCGGATTTGTATTCCTGATGATGTGGAGATAAAGAAAGCAATTCTTGAAGAGTGTCATAGAAGTAGATTGAGTATCCATCCGGGAGCTACAAAGATGTATCAGGATTTGAAGAAGTTATTTTGGTGGCCGGGGGATGAAGAGGGATGTAGCTCGGTTTGTTTATGCCTGTTTGACTTGTCAGAAGTCAAAGGTGGAGCATCAGAAGCCTGCAGGGTTGATGCAGCCTTTGGAAATTCCGGAGTGGAAGTGGGATAGCATTTCTATGGACTTCGTGACTGGATTGCCTAATACGGCGAAGGGGTATGATGCAATTTGGGTGATTGTTGATAGGCTAACGAAGTCGTCTCACTTTGTTCCTATTAACGTCGCATATCCGGTGCCTAGATTGGCGGAGATTTATATCCGGGAAATTGTGAAGCTTCATGGAGTTCCTTCGAGTATTATTTCGGATAGAGATCCTAGATTCACCTCGGAATTTTGGAAGAGTTTGCATGAGGCGTTGGGTTCTAAGTTGCGATTGAGCTCGGCGTATCATCTGCAGACTGACGGTCAATCAGAGAGGACTATTCAGTCGTTAGAGGATTTGTTGAGGGCTTGTGTCCTTGAGCATGGTGGTGCGTGGGATTCTTATCTTCCATTAATTGAGTTTACCTATAATAATAGTTATCATTCTAGTGTTGAGATGGCACCTTTTGAGGCGTTGTATGGTCGGAGATGTAGGTTGCCTTTATGTTGGTATGAATCTGGAGAGAGTGTGGTGCTCTGAGATTGTTCGAGAGACCACTGAGAAGGTGAAGTTGATTCGTGAGAAGATGAAAGCTTCACAACAATGGAAGATAAGAATCCCACGCACCACCATGCTCAAGGACACAAGCCCTCAACAAATCCTCTAACGACTGAATAGTCCTCTCTCGACCATCCATCACCACGATGATACGCCGAGCTCAATCGCAACTTAGAACCCAACGCCTCATGCAAACTCTTCCAAAATTCCGAGGTGAATCTAGGATCTCTATCCGAAATAATACTCGAAGAAACTCCATGAAGCTTCACAATTTCCCGGATATAAATCTCCGCCAATCTAGGCACCGGATATGCGACGTTAATAGGAACAAAGTGAGACGACTTCGTTAGCCTATCAACAACACCCAAATTGCATCATACCCCTTCGCTGTATTAGGCAATCCAGTCACGAAGTCCATAGAAATGCTATCCCACTTCCACTCCGGAATTTCCAACGGCTGCATCAGCCCTGCAGGCTTCTGATGCTCCACCTTTGACTTCTGACAAGTCAAACAGACATAAACAAACCGATCTACATCCTTCTTCATCCCCGGCCACAAAAATAACTTCTTCAAATCCTAATACATCTTTGTAGCTCCCGGATGGATACTCAATCTACTTCTATGACACTCTTCAAGAATTGCTTTCTTTATCTCCACATCATCAGGAATAAAAATCCGATTACGATATCTCAACAAACCTTGAGCATCCAATTCAAAATCCTTATTTTCAGATTGACCAATTCCAACCACCAAATCAACTAGCTTAACATCTAGCTTTAGAGCCTCCCGAATGGTAACCAAAAATTCATTAATTTTCAACATCCCCAACCTAACACTCTGAGGTGTCACTTCACAAACTAAGCTCATATCTCGGAACTGCTCAATCAATTCCAGCTCCTTAACCATCATTGCCGACATATGCAAAGACTTACGACTCAAGGCATCGGCTACAACATTAGCCTTTCCCAGATGATAATTCAGACTGAAGTCTTCAACAACTCCAACCACCTTCTCTGCCTCATATTCAACTCCTTTTGATCAAACAAATATTGCAAACCTTTTATGGTCACACTAAACACTTCAAATCTAGAGCCATAAAGATAATGCCTCCAAATTTTCAGCGCAAACACAACTGCAGCAAGCTCCAAATCATGCGTAGGGTAGTTCTTCTCATGAGTCCTCAAGTGTCTCGAGGCTTAAGCAACTACCTTACCATTCTGCATAAGTACACTGCCTAAGCCCATCTTAGAAGCATCACAATACACCACAAAAGGTTCACTCGGATTAGGCAACATCAAAATAGGAGACGTCGTCAATCTCTTCTTCAACTCATTAAAACTTTCCTCACAACGAGCATCCCAAACAAACGCCTTCCCCTTACAAGTCAACTGAGTCAACGGAAGTGCCAACATGGAAAAGCCTTCAATGAATCTTCTATAATAACCGACTAACCCCAGAAAACTCCTTATCTCAGTGACCGACTTGGGCGCCTCGCATTGCAACACGACCTCAACCTTAGAAGGGTCCACTACAATACCATTACCGGAAATTACATGACCAAGGAAACTCACTTCTCTTAACTGAATTCACACTTAGATAGCTTAGCATACGACCTTCCTATCCCTCAAGATTTCCAACACCAACCTCAAATGCTCGGCATGCTCTTCCTCAGACTTAGAATAAACCAAGATGTCATTAATGAACACCACCATAAACCGATCTAGATACTCATGAAAAATACGATTCATATATTCCATGAATACCCCCAGAGCATTCGTAACACCAAATGGCATCACCGAATACTCATAGTGACCATACCGAGTCCTAAACGCCGTCTTAGGAATATCTTCATCCTTCACCTTAATTTGATGGTAACCCGACCTCAAATCAATCTTACTAAACACGCGAGCTCCCACCAATTGGTCCATCAAATCATCAATCCTTGGAAGCGGATACTTATTCTTAATTGTCACCTTATTCAACTGCCGATAATCAACACAGAGCCTCATGCTCCCATCCTTCTTCTTTACTAGCAACACATGAGCGCCCCACGACGACACACTTGGCCTTACAAACTTCTTTTCAAGCAAATCCTCAAGCTGCTTCTTCAACTCGGACAACTCGGATGCAGACATTCTATAAGGTGCCATAGACACAGGTCTAGTACCAGGTACCAGATCAATAGAAAATTCAACTTCCTTCTCTAGTGGTACATCCGGAATCTCATCAGGAAATACCTCAGGAAATTCTAGCACCACCGGCAATTCATTAATCTTAGCCTGATTCTCGAAAGACAACGACGCCCTCAAAGCAAACAGAATAACTCCCTCTTTCATTACTTTACGCAGCCGACCAGCAGGCAACAAAACAGATTCCTCCTCTTCGGAAGAAGGAAAAACTCACAGACTTACTAAAGCAATTAATATGAACATGGTTATCCACTAACCAGTCCATACCAAGAATAACATCCAACCCATCCAATGACAAACAAATCAAATCAACAACGAAATCTCTGCCGAAGACCGACAGAGGGCACTTCGCACACACAAGAGAGGTAGTTACCGAACCCTTAGCTGGAGTATCGATAACCATCTCCCTCACCAAAGAAGACAATGCTAGACCCAATTTCTTAACACATATAGCAGCAATGAATGAATGTGTGACACCGGTTTCAACAATAGCAATTAAAGGAATACCATTAATAAAGCATGTACCTCTTATCTCATTAGCCACCTCGGATCCTGCGAGAGCAAACACCTTTCCACCACTCTTCTCTTTCTTCGGCTTAGAACACTTGGTGCTAATATCACCCACCTCGCCACAGTTGAAGCAAACTACGTCCTTGCGTTCATAGTGAGCAGCCATGTGACCCTCCTTGCCACACCGGTAACACCTCTTCTCACCGACCTTGCACTCATTCCTCTTGTGACCAGGCAACCCACACTTGAAACACACTACGCTAGCGAGAGCATCTCCCCACTAGGCTTCTTTCCCGAACCAAATTTTCGACTTACCTTTGCCACCAGAAACATCATAAGGCTTACCACGATGTTGAGACTGATTCTTCTTGTCCTTCATCACCCTGTAATGCGCGTTGCTATCATCCTCAAAAACTCTGCAATTGTCAACCAACTCGGAGAACACCCGAATCTTTTGATATCCAATTGTCTTCTTGATGCCAGGCCTCAGACCATTTTAAACTTGATACATTTAGAGAATTCGGCATTAGCATCATTGTAGTGAGGGTAGAACTTAACTAACTCTACGAATTTCGCCGCATACTCGGCCACCGACTTGTTCCCCTGCTTCAATTCTAGAATTTCAATCTCTTTCTTGCCCAAACATCTTCGTGGTAATACTTTCTCATAAATTCTCTCTCAAGACATCCCACGTGATCTCTTCACCAGCATTCTCCAACCTCTGCAGAACCTCAAGCCACCAATCGTCGGCTTCCTCAGCCAACATGTGAGTACCATACCTCACCTTCTGAGCAGTCGTACAATCCATAACACGGAAAATCCTCTCAATTTCATTCAACCATGCAAGAGCCCCATCGGGCTCATACCTCCCTCAAAGTGGGAGGGTTCTCCTCCGAAAGTAGCTAATCTACGAGCCCCAAAGATCTCTCGGCACTTATTTGTTTCCCACAAAGATTCACCATAGCCTCCAACGCAGCTGAAAGAATGGCAGCGTCATTCCTCCCGACCATCTCACTAATCACTTAAACAAGATCAATTCAGAACGAGCCACAAGACTCGAGGATTAGGAAAACTCAAGACTCAACAACTTGGTCGGACAGACCGAACGTTTGGCTCTGATACCACTAATGTAACACCCCCTTCTAATTAACTACTATTTAATTGATAAAATCAAAGTTTTCGAAAACAACCACGAGAGAGTGCTACATTTACTCCATTTAAAACCAAACAAACATCAATGGCGTAATCCAACAAATAACAGTACGATACATAGCATCACAGTCAAAGGGACGAGCCCACGAATCACTTGTTTAGTTTACATCAACATGAATATAATCACCATCACAGCGGAATAGCAACAAGTCTTTGGACTTATTCAAATACATCACCAAATAGCAGTTTAATAACATTAAGTAAAAAAAAGAAGACACGTAAACTAAGACGCCCCTCCCCGGTGCTACGTATCAGAGCCGAACACAACCGACTAGTAGAAGGTACGAGGACAACCTTCACTCGGGATCACCTACACGTTGCCGACATAAGAAGCAACATCGAAAGCAGAAGGGTGAGTCTCTAGCACATATAATAAAATGTATGATAAACATCATGTTAGAGAAAGACAACGTAGACACACTCGGACTACAAACCGCACCGATATTGGCGCCTGGCATCAACCTGGCGCCCTGCACTTCACTTCGGCACACCACACTGCACCTCGGCACACATACACTGCACCTCGGCACACCACACTCCACTCCGACACACCACGCTGCACTTTGGCACACCCCAATGCACCTCGGCACACCACACTGCACCTCGGCACATCATACTTCGACGCACACATACTACGACGCACACACACTACGACGCACACACTTACGCTTCTCGGCACACACATACTTCGACACACTTACGCTTCTCGGCACACACATACTCTTCATTACATCTACACTTCGACTCCCATATACTTCGACACATCTACATGTCGACACCTACACCTCGACACATCTACACGTCGACTCCCATAATACTTCGACACATCTACATGTCGACACCTACACCTCGACACATGCGCCTTGGGGCAAAGCACACATTGGTGCCCGGATCTCGACACGCCTCGACTCGATCGGCGCGCGAGTTCGACACACACGTCTCCTTTCTCTTTCTCTTGGTTTTTCCCATGATCAACTCACCAAAACACTAAGTACAAACACTCACAAATCATCAATTAACCTCAATTTATAACACATCGCCTCAATCATCATCAAGAGACATCACCAATTGCATGAGTATATGCATGAATGCAACCCAACACCAAGGGTATAATGCATGTGGTACCATCACCGCTACTAATATAGCCACTCGGGCATGTCCGTCACTAATATCAAGGTCGAAGCCTACACATCGTCACTTTGATGCATATGAGGCATGTGACTCCATGAACAATGCATCAACCACAAACAATCACATCATGTATGAATCAACACCGCCACTCGATTCATCACCGTCATTTAATCCACCGCCATCATTACCGCCATTTAATTCACCAATACATCATAAATAGCTCTATGGCTAACATCAATACATCATTCAATAGCTCTATGACTAACATCAAACTCAAAAGTCATGGACTAAACTACCAAGACACCCCAAATTCACCCAAGCACCAAGTACCAATTTCGACATCACCTACTTATGCATTTCATCAAACACCTTGTAGGCAACATATGCTCATAGTCATTTCGACACCAAAACACCACAATTTCACCAAATTGACTCAACCACAACATCAATCACACAACTAACAACACAAACAACTCAATAATCATCCTAGAGTCTAACCCATACATAACCATCATCATATACCCCATTATAGATGGAAGAGAGCCCCATTACCTTAATAGATTGAAGAAAACAAGCACTCTCTCCACCAAGAATCCAAGATTCACCAACAAGTAAGCTTCTCTTCTTCTTCCTTAGAGCTGTCGCACCTCTCTCTCTCTATGATTTTTCTTTGCTTTGGTTGCAAAATGAGCTCTCACTCTCGACACTTAAACTTATAGCATGAATATGGGCCTACTAATGGATCATGGGCCTTTATCCACACCTCCTCAATTGCTCAAACACCTAAATAAAATAAAACTCCAAATTAATTATTTGACTTAATAACATGTTGTAAGCCTTAAATAACCCAATTAAATACATAATTGAATTATTTTTGGGGCGTTACAAGGGTTGTCCAGTGATTCGTGAATAGTTTGTGGCACGCCCTCTGGGGTTTGCTGTGGAAGTGTGTTCCGCCAAGAGGGGTCGGCTCGCGACGAAGCTCGCGTGGCGTGCTTCCTCGGCTGATGGTGGAGGGATAGGGTTCACCTCCCACTGTGGTCGCCAAATGATCGTACAAGACCAATAGAAGTAGTGCTGGCGTAGTCCTTTAGCTCGGTTGTCGGTCCTGTTGATGTCCTTGGTCTGGTCGCACGCGGGTGGTACCTGCGAAAGCACTCCGACGCTTCAAGTCGCAAGATGAATGCGATGAATAGGACCACAAGTAATAAATGACGCCCCTAATTCCTCGGGATTCGTGTCATATTTATAGCTACAGTATTGGGTCATATTGGGCATGTTGGATCAGTATTGGGCCTCGAGTCCACCTGCAACAAATCCTCTTTCAGCCAAGATTAACCCACCGATGTACTTCTCTAACCCAACAACAATCTGTTTACCCTTCATTTTGGTCCTTTCGAAATTTCCAAAGTGCGTAGAAGGAGGATTTTGAGCATACCTCCCTGAGTTCTTAAGAGTTGTTGACTTAGTCCTCATAGAGCTTGTAAAATGACCCAACCGGCCAACTTACAAAGCAGAGACACACAAATAACACCACAACCCAACAATAGATGAACCAATCACACCTCAAGCATCACAAGAATAGCAATCGAACCAGATGAAATAGCAACTAAGATGAGGATTTGGTTCGGCCAAAGTGAGATAAACGACGAGATTAAGGAGCGTGGTCGGTTATGATGTTTTGAGATTGTGAGTTTCGATGGTGAGGGGTTTTGGGGATAATAGTGACTATCCAACACTAATAGGCCACATTGGTCTGTATAGATGTGAACACTACTAATAGGCCACATCTGGTGACTTGTGGGCAAAATCGGGTTGGGGTCTTGTAAACCCAATTATTTTGAAAGTGAATCTAACCAAAACAAATAGAAAAACTCAAAACTGGATTATTAAAAATGCAAACGGGATTATGGGTGTCTAAAATATTAAAAAGCACACACTTTGAAAAGTTTGAGATTGAGATTGAGATGTTTGTTTCACAAAAGAGGAAACGGGGCACACTGCAACACTGTTGTGGATAAGCGTTGCAGTACTTACTTCTTTTAAAAACAATTAAAAGAATACTGGAAAGATACATATCGTACGCATACCTGTATACAGTACGTGCTCAGTATGGAACATCTTGGTTTTATTTATGTGTACCGGTCGGTGCTTCAGAGTGCAAGCACAACATGTTTCCAACAGCTGTAATTTGAAGCACTAAACTGCATGCATAACACAGGATTAAGCATAAAAAAGTATATTATATGCTACACTACACCCACAAAAGTTCCAGCAAGGTGGTGGACTCATAGTCATACATACCTCTATGGTCTACCCGGACAGACTAGCAAGAATAAAGCTTTCGGATTGAGAAGCTGAAGAAAAATTATGGATGTGTTTATTAGCAAGATAATATACATTGATGAAGGGACAAGAACTAAATTCTAATGGCAATTGGCTAGTCCATCGTGTCCTCACCGAAATTGTAATAAAGTGACCAAATTCTGCTCCTAGTAGAAGCAAATGAACTACCTGCAACTTACCAGACAACAAAGAAAGTAGCTGATGAACACTTGATTACTTTGACAGAGAGATATGGATGGTTCTCCTGAGATCTGAAATTGCAATATTTAAAGCATGAAGATCGAATAATTTTGTAAGACGCATGCAAACTATCATCTTCCATAGGCTTGACTTCACACTTCTCTTTAACCCGGTTTCTAAAATACAAACCGAAAAAACATAGAATAAAACCCAATAAAAGGGATAGTTTGGAGAACAATTAGAGTACAGCACCCTTAATTAACAGAAGGAGCAAAATTGTACCTTTGGAAAATTGAATTTGCGAAAAAAGATAGGTACACACAAAATATGAAACGCCAATTGAGATGAAAACAATGCTGAAATATCTCAAGGTCTCAGAGTTTGTTTCAGTCTTTGAGTAATAGAAACGGAGAGGCATGAGTTTCCCAAAGCAGCTTTGTCAAGATCAACACCACACATGTCAGACAGCCTTACAAAGGTAAAGGAATATCTGGAAGCCCCTTCTTTCAAATCTGGAAGCTTCTTTGGAACCTCGCCATTTCACTGAAATATGTCAAACAATCTCCCACTTCACCCACCCACCTACAAAATCACACACGTACAAAAATATTTTACATCAAGATTTTGAGCATGTATAAAATAATAAAATATGACGTTAAAAAGTTCAAAGCTTTTATAAAAATGACACCACACAGAATTTGTACAAGTCTCTCTGACTTGTTTGGTTCAATCTTGAAAACCTACAAAGAAAATTAAATCGTGTGTGTCTGTGCTTCATAGGGCAAAAGAAGATTTGTTGGAATAAAAAATGAAGCAAAGAATAAGATAGTTACTTACTTGGAGATGGAGATGGATTGAAGGTTGGGTGAAGTTGGGTTTTTCATTCTGAGGAGCACAAATGCTAAAATGAAAAGAGCATGTTTATCAGTATTACTAAACATTGAAAGAGAATCTGGAGAACGATCTGCAAAAACACTCGCTCAAATCGGGTGATAAACATTATTAGGTTATGAACAAAAGAGATAGATCAAAGATGGAATTGAAAGAATCGAGTAGAGAAGCATGAAAGGGGAGGGGAAATCACCTCTGAGAGTTGATTAAGAAGTGACATCGTGATTTGGATGCCACTACTGCTGCCAATTCCCAGCTTCCGAGCAAACGTAACAAACCGTTTCAGAGCTACCTTAATTTCAAAATCAAAGCAGGGAATGAGTGAGAGAAGTAGCCGTTGGAAGAATTAACCAAACAGTTTTTTTGAGTAAAAGTAAAA
The DNA here is from genome assembly GCA_020916435.1 of Oxytropis ochrocephala. Lineage (NCBI taxonomy): Eukaryota > Viridiplantae > Streptophyta > Magnoliopsida > Fabales > Fabaceae > Oxytropis > Oxytropis ochrocephala. Next base: position 77,966,716 of record CM037093.1, read on the forward strand.
ACCCAAATTTGTCCCTCACAATTTCCTCATAGGAACTAAGTTGCACTAAAAAACTTAAATGATCAACTTGTTACAATTAAATAACTTAAGTGGTATGAAAAAAACTTAAAGGACAAACTTGTTACAATTAAATAACTTAAAGGACATCTAGTGTACTTTAGTCGAAAAAAAAAAACTACACTTAACAAAGGTTTAATTACAGTTTTGCTCTCCCTATTTTCACCAACTTACGATTTTAGTCCCCCAAGAATTTTCTTTCAATGACACATTTTAGACACCTAATTTAGCTGAAGATGTCCCCTAATTTAGCTGGATTTGGCACAACGGTGACTCTCCTACACAAAGATAGTGGTTGATGACGGCGTAAGGCTATTGGCGTCATCTCGTCTCCACGATGGGAGGTGTCCCCTACAAAGACACTCTGATGTCTAAGTTAGTATTAGGGCTTTTAGAGAGGAGAGCAAATATTACCAAAGATTTATGAGCTGAATTGTCCTTATCAAACTTGGGGGTGAGAACCTCTATTTATAGATTGTCATCCAAGGTTGTTGGGGGCCCAATGAGCTAACCCTACCCATCAAGGCCCATGCTACTTGTAGCGCAATTCACTGTTAGGGCAGTAATTAGGATTGTGGCGAGATCTTTGCCATTGGTGAGTCGTTACTTGTTCAGCAAGTTGGGGAATTAGGGCTACTTCTGACCCTGTATGAGTGTGGGTCCTGTTCTGAGGCGCTACTCGGGGCGTGCAAAGACACCATCCAATGGACCCACTTCAGGCCGATTTGTGGCTCGAAATTCCTTATGAGAGGTCACTCGTGCCAATCACTTATAAAGTGGTCGGTCAGAATTATATTCGATCAACCTAATGATCTAGATGAGGAGAGGCTTACAAAGATTAGACAATATTGTTAGACAAAAGGAAAGAGTAATCCATTGTTGCAACAATAGGGTTAAGAAACGAAGTTTTCAAGTGAGAGATTTGGTTTGGAAGACAATTTGCCCATGGATACTAAGTCCCGAATTTTAAGTAAGTGGTCACCGAATCAAAAGGACCATTTGTTGTCGAAAAATATTTTTGAATTCTTTATATGATTCGAGAAATTGAAGGTAGCGGTAAAACATTATCTATCAACGTGCGATACTTGAAGAAATACAAACCAAGCCTACATGAATTGAATATAAAATGGGAATGATCGTTTAGAAGTCATTACATAAATGGCAGGAATGCCAAAATAAAACCTAATCAAGCACGTCTTGAAAGATTAGAAAATGGGATTTCCTAAAAAAATTATGTTTCCTTTCCTATTCCCCAAAGGCAGTTTTTGCCTTAATAACTTCAATTTTCACCCTAATGAGCTCATTCCTATCCTGCATCGTTTAACCTTCTTAGCAAAAATCTCTTTGCCAATTTTAAGTTTGGTCTCACGTTCTGAGATGCTGAACGACAAATGGTTTTTCTTCGCAATACCATTTTGAATCTCATGTTCCAAATCTTGGATGCGAGATTTGGTTGTAATCAAACCCAATTCTTTCTGATGTTTGACTTCTTTTTCTCGAGTAACTTCTGCCGAAATATCACGAAGTTCATTGGCATCGTCAATAGCTTTTCCTTCTAACTTTATCATAGAATCTTGTTGGAATTCCAAGTGCTTGAAACATGAAAGTATGTTTTCAACAAGATCTTGCGCATCATGGAACCTGTGCGCTTTCTCTTGTAAATCTTCTCTTCATATAGTTGTAACTTGGAGCGAATAGATGAGAGCTTAGCAGTGACATCAAAGAAGTTACGTGAAATCTCGAGTAGTGTATGCTTTTATAAAAAAATAGTGAAACAAACTTTTAAACAAAGTTTCAGATATTATCGAGATTTTAAAAAGATTAACTCAGGCAATGAAAACAAACTTATGACAAGTCTCATGTCAAACTCAAACCTAACATTTTCGACATAAACTAGACTCGGACCTTAGAAAGACCACCCTGCTCCCACTCCTAGTATTCAGTTGATTAAAAATAAAATAAACATAAGACTAACGAAGGTCTATCAGAAATAGTCAAAAAATAAAAGATATATGATAGTTGACTTTAGTTTGTTTCCGAATTCACAAGCAAAAAAATCAACTAGAATCTACAATAGAAAAGAGGAATTAAATACAATGCTAGCTTCAAGTCTTCAAGTTCAACAGCATCTAAAGGCTTTCGTGGAGCAAAAAAACAAAGGTCTTTTTTTTGTGAATAAAAAGGGCCGAAGCCCAGAGAACGAACTATACCGAGGAGCTAGGCAGCCCATAACCATGGGAAATCAGGAGGGGTGCCAAAAATATTAGGCCAATGCTTTTCCCACTCCCCCTCCTACTCAGAACACATCTCATAACCATGGGAAAAGACCAAAAGGTCATTAATGAAATGGCCAACGTGTCTTTTATTCAAAACAGTTCACTGGTCCGAACACGAGCATTCGAACCCGATCGAACACAGTCATCCGAGTGTGTTAAATATTGACACACACCCTCTTGTGCGAAATTGAAGAGGTTCGAATAACTCCAATCGAACAGGTGCGGATAGGCTTATTCGAACACCCTATTTATTCTGTTCTTATGCTGTTAATTGAACCAGTGTTATAGGATTCCAATATTTTGACGTCTCAAATTGCACCGACAGTTTTAATCAACGGCTTACAATCAGTCAAATGTGTCAGATAAAGGAGTGGATGTCATTCCCTTGGGAAAATGTGCCTGAAAGGATAGGCGTTTTTCTTGGTCGCATGCAAAAGTGGAAGTCTTTCATTATACAATCACAACCCCCCTCTTTGTGTAGATTTAAGTAAAGATAGTGACGATATTCAATTTTAAGTTAGGTTTATAATTTTTGTACTCAATGTTGTATAACTCTTGGTATTCGGAACTTATCAAAACACTATTTCTGGTTTTTTTAAGTTTCTGTTCTGCATAACGCTAGTTCGAACGACTCCATTCAAACCAGATCGAATACGTATGTCCGAACATGTTCGAATCACTACATCCGAGGCAACAATAATGGACCCTCACACCACATTTACCAATATTCCTTAACACGGATACGTGTGTTCGAACGTGTTCGAGCAAGGTCATCCGAACTGTCACTAATCATGTCCTGAAAGAGCGTTCCATGCGAGGTTATTTTTGAATAAAATTTATTTGGGGTGTGCGGTGAGTAGGAGGGGGAGTGGAAAAAGCTGAGACCAAACATTATAGTCCAGGCCCATACTAATATTGTATTTTGCTAAAATATCAGACACAGAATTACAAATTATATCTATCTTGACCCAAGAAAAAGAAGCTTCATGTCTCCCAATTGCCTTGATTCCTTCAATGATATATTGTTGAGGGTGGTTGAGGACATTGATTGATGAGAGTAACTCCACCACCAAGTGAGAATCGGTTTCAACCATCACTTGTTTGTCGCCTTTTCCCCAAGCTAACTTAAACTGTGATACACTCCCCATAATTATGCTTCAATAACAGAGCAGTTTTCAAGCTTTTGAGTAAAAGCAAACATGAAGTTCCCGGCGTCGTCGCGGAGCACCCCACCACAACAAGAAGCACGCCCACAGTGGGCACAGAATCGTTAAAGTTGAGTTTCCAAACATCACGAGGCGGAAGAATCCAATTCCATTGCTGGAATTCAAAGACAGAGGCTTGAAAGGTCCCGATTTTTTTTTTGTTGGAGTTGACGATCCACTCGACTTGGTTAATGATCGTGGCCATTGAAGTTTGGGTGGAAGTAGGTTTCTTTGAGAACACCCAATTATGTCGATTCCTCCATATTTGATCCACATTACCCCCAAAAACTATGGACCAGGTAATTGAGCTCTTCAGATTCGTAATTAACCAATTTCTCCAATTCAATTCATCGAAAAAATTTCTTGGTTTTTGGAAATCTAAACTATTCCGAGATGTCAAAATCCATTGCGGCGATCCACGAACACGCTGAGCTTGAGACCATATGTCGCCTAGAGCGCTTCCTCGCTCGTTAAGTGAGGGCTTCATGAGCGATTTTCTAAAGCAAGATACGAATTCGTTCTAGACCTTTCCAATTCCAAATGAATTTAAACACTAGATCTCAAAATTGGTTGGAAGTACCCAAATAATTTTGTAGCGGATCTGGTAGAGAAGTTCCCATCTATTAGCGAGAATTCTTTGGCAAATTTGCTCAGGAGGACATTCTCAAATAACAAAATGTTCAATTCCCCATTAGGTTGAACAAAATGACTCACGGGGAGTTCAAGATCATCTTCAGTTAAAGCAATAGAACAGTAATTAGTGAGGATTGTAAGAGCAACTTTAACGCAGAGAAGTAAGTGGGAAAACAAAGCCTAGTTGACGTCAAAGTATAACACACCCCATTAAAGCAATCCTATGTGGCGTTTAGGGATGGCAATGGGTACCCTGTGGGCAAGTGGTACTATAGTGCCTGCACTCGAGCCCGCAAATGTATGGGCAGGGTACTATAGTGTCCGTCCCCATACCCTCTGGGCACCAAGTGCCCATGGGAACGCGATTACCCGCACTTTGACAACAAATAATAATAAATAACATAAAAAACATAATAATTCAATTTAAAAAGCTATTATTTTCTTCGTAACTACTAATTAAAATACTACACACGATAGCATTTAGTGAATTAAAAATATCCAAAATATTATTTAGTAGTTAGATTTAGTGTTATATGAAAAAAAATTAAAATTGTATATAGGTAAAGTTGTAATATATCGGGCGAATTCAATGTTCAACAAATAGTTGAGCGATGGAAGGACAAAGGAACTTAATAAGAACAAGCGGAGGGATATGACAAAAAAAAAGCCTTCTCACGAGCCGAGTCGAACCAAAGACCTCCGGGATCAAAATACGAGCCCAAATGAACTACCTTTCATTCTCGATCGTGACTTTCAAAAAGAAAGAAGAGAAAGAAATGGGAGTTGGCGCCTACATAACAGGTTGCTTGCTTACCAAGCCATCCTGGCTTTTCGCTCCTCCAGTTCGATTATTATTTATTATTTATTATTGACTTATTATAATTATATATATACGGGCGCGGGCTTGGGGCGGGTTGGACACCGTAGTGCCCGTACCCGAGCCCGTGCCCATGTGTGCGGGTAATTACCCGCCCGTTTGCGGGTAATTTTTGCGGGTATCTTATGGGCATATGGGCTCAATTGCCATCCCTAGTGGCGTTGGTTGTTCTCAACTTTTAGTTGTCGTCAAGAAAATAAGATACGGCAACTAAAACGTAAACAACAATAAACAACATTATTTTCTCTCACATCAAAGATAAAATCCGGTTAATCTAGAGGGGAAAAAACTAATCTTCAAATACAGAACTAAAGAACTCAACTGAAAAATCTACAGAATCGAAAATCAAACTTACACAGAAATTAAACAATATTTACCAAAAATTACATAGCCCCATCAACAAAAATTACAAAAAAAAGGGCAAAATTACACCAGAGGACCTTTAAGTTATTTATTTGTAACAAGTTGACCCTTTAATTTTTTTGTAACAAATAGGCCCTTTTAGTGATTACTCTAACTTATATATTTTGATGTAATGCTACTTTATATACTGTGATTACTCTAGCTTATGTATTTTGATACAACAAAACATATTTTGGTGTATTTTAATGTAATCAACGATATGACATTTTACTAAAAGTGGTCAATCTGTCAATGTTAGTAAGCTTAAAGCTACTTATTTGTTACAAAAAAAAACTTAAAAGGTGATGACAACCTACCATGGGCTTGTTGTCCAATTTTAATTACTCTAATTTTATTTTTAAGTTATGATAAAAGTGCATGTGACCAATTGATATATTGGGATCAAAAGTGCACTAAGTTATTTCATTTCAAGTTATTTTTTTTAAGTGTTTAATCCACTTGAAGTGGTGTGTTATTTTTGAAAATTGATGGAGTCAACAAACTTGTAAATCAAGCAAACTTGCTCATCAAGAAAGACAATCAAAGGAAAAAGGAATTACATGATCTAAGTCATTTATGGCACATCAAAGACAATTAAAACAAATAGAAAATGCAAAATCCTAATCATTAATGGTGCAGTCAATGCTCAAATCAATTAGGATATTTTCTTGTAACTGTTTTGACTATATTCTTGTAATTTTCTAATACCCTTATTATAAATAAGGAGTGCAAGTGTCAATGAAAAGCAACAAAGACTTTATCAAAGATTTTGAGTTCATACTCTTTGATTCTGGATTGGACCAATTTATTCGATCTTATCAACAAATCATTTTCTTGTGGTGATCCTCACACTCATAGGCTTATCATTGTCTTAGATTAGATCAAGGTGTCGCCCCTAACCTAAACACCATCTTCTTCACAAATTCAACAACCCAAAACATTCTTCTCGTTAGTCTTAAATCTATTCTTAAATTCTTCAAATTCACCAAATTCTTCAAACCTCTTTCCCCGTTATTTACCCTTTCTATATCCAAAAACACAAATTATAAGTTACAACGAGAACATATATTGAAAATCAAAAGAATGTCTAGTTTCCACAACAAGAAGACAATCATGTTTGGTGTATTTTAATGTAATCAATGATATGACATTTTACTAAAAGCAACAGTGTCAATATTAGGTAACTTAAAGGACCTATTTGTTACAAAAAAAAACTTAAAAGGCTAACTTGTTATAAATAAATAACTTAAAGGTCTTTAGTGTAATTTTGTCAAAAAAAAATAAATTAAAACTGAGGGAAAGAAATTACAAATTTGTATACAAGCATAACTGAACCGGAAATCAAAGAAATTTCATTGCATGTGTGATCCGAAGCTCCGAAGAACGATATAAAGCTGTGAGAAGTGGATCTGAGACTTTGAGAAGTAGATTGGAGCTGTGAGGGCGAGATGACAAGATCTGAGAGAAGTAGATGTTGGAGGCGGCGAGAGCAGAGGAATCGGGAGAGAAAACGTCGTTGGGAGAGGGACTGAGATGAGAGTGATTAATGGTGTGAGATGAGGGTCGGAGATGAGAGGGTGAGGCGTGGAAGGAAGATGAAGTTTGAAAGAGAGAGAGAGAGATGAAAAAATGAAAGAAAATAAATGAAGGGTGAATGTTTTGAGAGATGAGAGTTCTGAGATAGAGATGTGAGGGTGGAGTGATTTTTAGAGTGAGAAATAATTAGGGATTGTGGTGGGAATTTGAGAAGGTTCTAGTGAGGGTAGAATAAATCCCCACGCACTGAATTTTTTAATGGTCATAACTTGTGAATTGATACAAATTGAAAAAATAATTACCATAATAAATGGCATTAAATTGTGAATCAGGCAATTTTTTCACCAACGGATACATTCAACCGGGCAATTTTTTTCAACCCCTATAAATGTTATGCTAATTTCATTTTACACACAATTTTTCATCTTCTATATTCTCGTATCATACCTATAATGAATCCAAACAATGACTTTGATAAGATATTCAAAGAAATCGTAGATGAATGTCTCGAGGACAACAATGAAGAGGAGGCCCAACAACACTAGTAGGCGCAGAAAAAGAAGAACAATGATAGATCGAAATCGCGAAGAAGCGAATAATCGATTATGCAATGACTACTTCTCTGAAAATCCTATATACATGGATGTTCAATTCAGGCGAAGGTTTCGAATGCGTAGGCATGTGTTCCTTCGCATCGTAGACGCCCTTGACAATCATGATGACTACTTTCAGATAAGGGTCGATGTAGTTGGTAGGAGAGGACTTTCACCTTTGCAAAAGTGCATCGCCGCTCTTCGCAAATTGGCATATGGATCACCTGGTGAAAGCACAACATTGGAGTGCTTAGACAAGTTTGTAATGGGCGTCTGCATGATATTTGGTGCTCAGTACCTGAGGAGGCCAAACAGTGAAGACCTTGTATGTCTACTACAAATTGGAGAGGCCCGCGGTTTTCCAGGTATGTTGGGTTCAATAGATTGTATGCACTGCACTGGGAATGGAAAAATTGTCCAGTTGCATGGAAAGGTCAATTTTCTAGAGGTGATCATGGCAAACCCACCATTATGCTTGAAGCCGTGGCATCTCAAGACTTGTGGATTTGGCATGCTTTTTTTTGAAACGGCAGGTTCTAACAATGACATTAATGTGTTAAACACATCAGATGTGTTTAACGATGTTTTGAATGGACAAACTCCCGCAGTCCAATACACGGTGAATAGAACTGCATATCATATGGGGTACTACTTAGCAGATGACATTTATCCTGAGTGGGCCACATTTGTCAAGACTATCTCTATGCCACAAGGAGAGAAGAGAAACTTATTTGCCCAACGGCAAGAATCGGCAAGAAAGGATGTTGAACGCGCATTTGGAGTGCTTCAATCTCGGTTCACAATTATTCGTGGTCCGGCACATGCTTGGCATGTGAATACAATGAAACACATATTGTTTTTTTTTTACGCATGAAACACATAATGTTAGCATGCATCATATTGCATAACATGATTTTCGAAGATGAATGAGACACATGCTGATAATTTTGATTACGACCACATAGATAATGATTCCTCTATAGTTGAAGTGTCAAATGGTCCTGATCCAAATTTTACAACATTGTTTCAACAGATAGCACATGTTCATGAAAGGCAAAATCATCGCCAACTTCAAGCAGACTTGGTGGAGCATATTTGGGGGCGGTTTGGACATGAAAATAATGAAAACTAATTTTATGTATTTTCTTATATTCTAGTCAAAGTGTAATTCGTTGCTTGTTGTTATGTATTTTTTTATTTTTATAATGTTATATATTTCTTATTCTTTTCAATTTTGTGTTCTCAATTTTTTTTGTCTTTTTAAAATTTAATATTTTTATGAGTATTAATTAAATTAATATTAAATTGAATCAAAAACTATACACAAATAAAAAAATATAAATAAGTGGGACCATATATAGTTTCTTATAAACAACCCCCATTAAAGTAAAAACCACTTAAATCAACTATGAGTAAACTAAATCCTATGTGGCAGTTTGGCCCCACAAATACTAGTTTAGTTTACCCAAATAACTTCCCCCCATTAAAGATGTTCTAAGGGGTTAGCCAGTGATCTTTCCAAAACCTGATATCCTCACCATTGCCCAGATTCCAATTGAGATTGCTTCTGAAATCATCCCAAACATGGCCTATACCTTTCCAAAAATTAGATCCTTGCTTTTTGGATCTATTTTAGGAAGCCCATACCTGCCACACTTGTATTTTGCCTTCAGTAGAGAGCTCCACATAGAATCAGGCTTACTGCAAAAGTCTCACAAGCCTTTTTAGAGGAAGGCAGAGTTAGCTTGTCTAGATGATTTAAGACCCAGCCCTCCTTCATTAGATAAAAACATTTTCTCCCGGCTGAGGAGGTGAATCTTGCGATTAATAGCATCATCACCCCATATAAAGTAGGGGTGAGCAAAGGACGGGTTGAGACGAGTTTTACATGTCTTTTACCTAGCCCTAAATGTTTATAGGGTCATTTTTTAGACCCTAATTTGTCCTTAAACCCGAACAAATCTGATGTTCTTAGGGTCAAAGTAAAACCGAGTTTATTTAGGACGAGATTGGGTTGACCCGATGGATAATTGAAGAAAAAATTATAAGGTGATCACTCAATAATGACTAAAAGTTAGAAGTGACGAATTGAATTTTTTAATATTTTATCATATATTCAAACTCAAAATATGACTTTTGCAATAATACTTTACAACAATTTTCTACTTAAATTAACATAGATTTCAAATTGAATATTGTATCTATAAAAATCTCATTACCAATGTAATAGAATTAAAAATTAGGGTGATGAGTGAGAGACGGGTTATACCTAACTCGAACTCGTCCCTAATTTTTGGTCGGGCAAATTCTCTAGACCCTAACACGTCCCAAACAAACCCGATACTTTATGTTAAATGGGAGCAAAGACAAGAAGGGTCTTAGGGTTGGGACGGGTTTTGCTCACCCCTAATATAAAGTTCCTACAGAGTTTGTCCACTTCATCACAAGTACCTCTAGGAAGCTCACAGGATCGCATAACATAAGTAAGCATGGCTTGAACCATAGACTTTGCAAGGCTAACCCTACCAAAGAAAAGAGAGAGTTCGGGCTTTCCATGTGCTTAATTTTTGATTCACCTTGTCAATGATGAATTTGAAAGTGTTCAACCCAACCCTATCATGAAATATGGCAACACCAAGGTTTTCTGTCATTTGAAATCCCAATCCTGACAAATATCCACTTTAAGCAGTCTGAGGACGTTTTTAGAGAAGAACACTCTAGTTTTCTCGTTGCCCACTTTCTGTCCCAAAGCCTCACAAAATCTGTGAAGGATACTTTGAATTATAGAAGTTTGTTCCATGCTAGCCTCCCCAAAGTAGATTAGATCATCCGCAAATGCTAAGTGGGAAATTTTTGGGCCACCTCTAGTAACTTGAATAGGTTTCCATGAGCCATCATTGACAGCCACATCAATGGCATGGAAAAGTCTTTCAATGCACAAGACAAATGGGTAGGGTGAGATTGGTTCTCCTTGCCTAATCCCCCTTCGAGGTTGAAACTCCTCCAAAGCCTCCCCATTCCATAAAACAGCGTCACTTTGGGGTTTGTTACTTCCATGCCTTAAATAAAACATAATCTATTCTGACTTATCCAAAATACCATTGGAGAAAATTAATCACTATTCAGGTAGTCTAAAAAATTTTAAACACCCAAATAATAACATTGAAATTTTTTATAATACACCAGTTTAAAACATCACAGGCACCAACTTCAAAATATTTTCCAATATTCAAGCAATAGATATAAATATCACGTAAGTTTACATTTAGTTTTCCATCAGTTGAACACAACTCGTCCAGTCAAAGCCTCTAAAGGAGCTTTCAGCAAACTAAAGAAGCCCATCATACCGAAATCAAATTTTCAGATTAATAGCTTTTCAATAGCATCCTGCATACCAAGCAAAATAGTCAATATGCATTGTTGATATAACATGATAACAAGAAGCAACTACTTGATTGTTATTAAAGCAGAGCATTGTGCATACCTTTAGTTGTTGTATTTGAGATTTCAATTGACTTCCTTCATTTGATGTCACAGAACATGCAATCACTGGCCTAGTGACTCCACATGCTCGCCCAAGTGCTTGTTTTGATGGGACGAATACATAAGGAACATTCTAAAAATTCAAACAATTACAAGGTTAATAGGCTACTTCACTACTTTAGATAAAAATACCAAGGACATCATTAATTGAACGAGTGACATAATAATTAAGACAAAAACGAAAACAAAAACACGACATTCTCCAATCAGCATGTATAGGTAAGTTGTTGAGATGTAAATAACATCTATAGCTATTTAAACTTTAAATAATCTCAGAGTGTGCTAATGTAACCCCAACTTACAAGAGGAGGCTGATCTCACAGTAATCTCAACAACTAATCATTTTTCTTAAGTGTGTCTTACCGAAGGTTTTGAAATCGGGCAAGAGCATAAGATAAAGTGGGGCAAAAAGGATCAAACCAGGTATTGTATTGCTAGGCTACTTGGCCATTGGCTAATAAAATATTTTTCAAATTACCGTAATAAAATATGGCGTAAGCTCAAGAAACAGAAAAACATTCCTAATCGATGACTCAATAAGGTAAGAAGTCAAAAAGAAACTAGGCAAAAAGTCGTTACACGTCACAGACCACTCTATAAGCATGATAAGATAATACCTATGGTTAACTTTTCCTGTATTTGTCTGATAAGACTCGCTCTTCATATTATAATATTTGATGTTTTGGATGATATACAAACAGGTACAGGCCTCAGTGTTTCACAACTCAATATCTAACAAAGTCTGGATACATAGTACAACATGAATACACTAAAACACGGATGTGTGGATATCAAACATTTAAAAAATCAAAACGCGACACAGCCAAGATACATCAACAAATAAGCATACTGGTACCGGCTACGAATCAGACACCGAAAAGTTACCATTTCTGAAGTATCCAGGCATCATAGATTAGTATAAATAATTGAGCAGAAACCATACTGATAATAATTATAATAATAATATAGTTTAATTGCTATAATCATCAATCCCAATCAAAATACAAAGGCATGCCATTTTCCAGGAGAGAAGAGAATCAAAAGCATCCACAAAAATATCAAATTTGAGTTTTTTATATTCCTAAAACGGTTTGATAATACAAAGTCTGGCCCTTAAAGTAGCTGGGGCAGACCTAGCATAATACCCAAAGTCGAAATATTTCCCATGCAAAATCAAGTATGTAGTTTAATAGTAAAATAGCACCACAAAAAAAAGCAAAAATACAAGTCTTCTAAAACACCAGACTCTACAAGATAACACCCCAATCTAAAATGTCTAGAGCATGATATTCAATGGCACAAGTTATTTGAAATCAACATGGATCACGCGACAGACATGGGTTTCGAACCAAATAGGCAACAACAACACGATAATAGGAATAGCAAGACAATCACAAGCACATCCACAAAAGCAAAGGATGTTACCTTATCCTCAGCAAGTAGAGGAAGATGGAGAAGAATTTCAAGAGGTTCAGTGTCTGCTGCCATCACAACAAACTCAGAAATGCCTCTGTTCAGTGTCTTTGTTGCTGGAAAACAAAAAAAACTTGTCAAACAATAAAGCATAAACAATGACCAACTATCAAACACACCCAGTTGCACATGCTTTTTTCCAACTAAAAAAATTTACGCTTAAATCCTCAAGTTACTCAGTTTAGCCAAAATAGTCGCTCAATATTATTATTTTCGGCAAATCTAGGCCTCCTAAAATTCAAATATTGTGAATTTGATCTAACTTTTTTTAATTGCACTTTTGCCCTCTCAAATTGGGTTGATTAGCACTGTTATTTCTTAAAAAAATCACAAATCTTAATATAACAGAATACCAAAAGTGCAAAAAAAAAAATTCATGCATTTCGGAGAACAAAAGTAAAATAGATAAATAAATAAATATAACGAAAAAGTTCACAATTTTTTGAATTTTAGGTGAACTAAATTCACCAAAAAAAAAAGATAGGGACCATATTGACCAAATTGAAAAAGTTCAAGGACAATAATTGCAATTAAGCGAAAGTTATAAAAAAAATTACCTTCATTGGCACCTTTTTTGAGCTGCTTATAGTTGGCAGCTTGTTGAACAAGATCCATTATTGTTATTGTGAGTTGTGCATCCGCCAACGGGTATGCTTTAGGGTTCACCGTCTCTCCAGTCTGCAAAACAAACCAATTAAAGAAACAAAAGAATCAGAACCCAACGAAACATTCCAATGATATTTTAATTTAGGGGAAAAGAATACCATTTTTTTTGGGCTAGGGTTTTTCCGTGGAAGAGACTAGAACGCGAACGGAGGAGGAGCAACAAGCAGGATTTATGAGATGCGACTATGCGCAGCAAGCAAGCAAGCAGGGTTTATAAGCTTTGGGTCTTCATTGGGCTGACTTAGATATCAAGTCCATTAATAGTCCCATCCATCATTATGTTTTTTTATTTTCTCATGCTTTTCCCAACCCCTCCTACTCACCACACACCCCCAAACCTAAAATATTTCATAATTACCCTCACGCGGAACACGCGTGGAAACACCCCCACGCTGTGTTTTAGAATGGTTCGGCAGTGAATCTTCAGACTGGTTCGGTTAGCAGTCTCGGAACTGATTGGTTAGGTGGTTAAGTATTGAATGTTTAAAAATGTGAAATTTTTTTACAATTGTGCTACACATGGCATTCATTTGAAATCCATATTTTAATGGGTTCGTGGACAAGAAGGCGAACCAATTCTGCAACAGAGTCTCGTACCTGTTAAAAATGTGAAAAAGGGGGTGTTTGGCAAAAATTGCAATTTTAACAGTGCGCAGAAGGTCCGATCCGAATCGGTTCTGGTTGCGGACTTTTACAATTTCAAGTATTTTGGTCATTTTTCCGGGTTATGGGGTGTGTGGTGAGTAGGAGGGGGGTTGGGAAAAGCATGGGCCTTTTTTTACCCATACTTTTTCCACTACCCCTCCCACTTACTACACGCTCCATTAATCTATGAAAATACCAAAACATCCCTAACACACAAAAAAATTCCCCTATCTTTCCTCCTTTTTCCCTTCCATCGTACACACTCCCCCTAAACCCCACACCTCCCATCTCTCCACTCCAAACGCTATTCTCATCACCCACATCATTTACCTTCTACTCATCTTCCCAACTTTGGGAACCCTAAAAAGGTGTCATCTTTACCAACCATCCTTATTTTTTCTCTCTGAAACTGTGTATCAGTTCTTTTTTTCCTAGGTTCGTGCTTGGTTTGTGTTGTCGTCAAACGCCTATATCCTTGTCGTGGGATCGGCCAATGGTTTGGACAGTGTTTGATCCCTCTTTTCTTCAAGCAATTGCGTTTAGGAGGGAACTATGTTCCTCAACTGTGGGTTTCCTAACTCCTCCAAAGTGGGTCAGTTGGGTAGAGAGGACGTGAGGGTTGGATTATCTACTGGCCTAATGCATGAAAATAAAGTAAAGTGTTGTAAGGTAAAGTAAATTAAAGATAAAATGCGAGAAAAATAGATTTGTATTGATTGATGTGTTTTTTTTTCTACAAGTATTCTTCTCTCTCTTAATATATACATATATAGGCCCCCGTCGGCCATTATGCGAGCCTACATTTGCCTACCGTTGGAAAAATTGAATATCAATGCCTAATCTCACTCCTAAGCCCTAAGGAATCGGAGCCAATAAGCCGCGATCTCACTAGCACGGTTAGTGGGATGAAACACTTCTCGCTCCACTCCTCAAGGCTTCTTATCTTCGCTTGACTTTCAACCGCTCCCGCGTTCTGTTCACGTGCTTCCTTTCCTCACCTTCCGAGCAAATCTTCATTACCTCGACCATATAGTCCCTCAGCTGGTCCTTGTCCTCGGCCCGCAACCATCACACTTAGGCAACCGAGCCATTGTAGTCGTGGCACTCTATAGGTTAAGACTTGCTCTCGCTCGGCTTTATCCATTGCTCCACAGGCTCAACCCCCTCCTCGGAGCGTTCATATTGTCTTTTGCATCGAGCTCGTTCCTTTGAGACTGTCGCTTCAGCAAATACCTTTTGGGAATTGTCAAGTGGCTTTCCTCGTCGCCCTGGTCTCCTTTTAACTCTTATTTCTCATCCCTCGGCCCACGACTTAATTTATTTTGGGTGTTAACAGTTTAGTACTATAGTACCCAACCAGTTTGGCAAGTTACCACTGTACCTTTCAAAATATGAAAAATGGATGTTTCTGTGAGTCAATAGCCACAGTATTATAAGACTGAACCAGTTCGGTACTGTGACATTGGATGTGTATTTTAATATAAGTACGTTGTCATGATATCGAATCGGTTCGGTACCATACTGTTGTATCTTATCAGTTTATCAAATTGTACGGAAACTAATTTTTAACATCATTTTTGTGTTTTTGCAAAGACTTAGGTCTATAAAATGGAAGAAAATAGTACAACCTCAAAAGGAGATGGCATCCCAAACGACGCATTGGTTGTGAACCATACTAGTGCGTTCACAACTGAACAGGTACAAATTAAGTCTAACTTTAATTTTGGTTAATTTTAAGTAATTAACTGACTGTTATTTTTCCAGTTATTTACTACTTGTGACGAGTTGTTGACATGGGCACGTTCTGTCTGGAATTTCTTGGGATGGTGATTTGATATCTAGATCCGACAGCGGACGAAGGTTGAGGAAAGAATATTGCATGTTGATGTGTGAAAAAGCCGGAAAGTACAGGTACGCTGAAATAGTTCATACCGGGACTAGAAAATGCTACTGTAAGTTTAGGTTGAAAGGAAAATTTATTAAGCAGTTAGGAGGATGGATATTGAGTGTTATGTGTGGAACACATATCCATACATTAAAGAATAAGAATGGAACGAAAGATTCCAACGACATGTTATTTAAGCTCTACTAAGAAAAGTATATATCAAATTCAACAATTTCAGAATATGATATATTTCACATTTCGCATTCTTAAAATGTCATTTTAGTTTGGAAATTGCATACATAATAATGTTGTTCCATACTTTAGTGGGGCAGGGTGCTATGTTATTCTTAGCAGAACCATGTGAAAAAGCATTTTCTCCAGGGAATGACATTTTAATATTGTAGCTTGTATCCCCATTTTGATCATATATCGATCTGATAACATTTTACTTTATCTTAACAAGTAGCACTTTTCCTTCCTCAACAATTGGATGTGTTTTGCATTGTATGCTAAAAAGTTTGGGATAACATGTTACAACATGGGATCTTGGGAGGCTTCAGAGGTAATGAAGCATAGCTTTGGTTATTTACTATCTTTCTTATCAAGATTAGTATTGTTGGGTTTCTTAATGTGTTGATTATTATTTTATATCATAGCTTTCCCCTTCACTTTTTTTTTCAAGGCTTACTCTTTTAAAATGAAGTTTCTTTGATATACACACACACACACACACACACACACACACACACACACACACACACACACACACACACACAGATATATATATATATATATATATATATATATATTGATTTTATCTGTTTTTTCATATTCAAGCATATTTCCTTTCTTTTACTGATATTATATTAGTGGGATTTAGGAAGTGACACTTATTCCACAAGATTCCTTCCTTTACTACATACAGTTGATAAAATCTCAATGAATTGATCATTTTTTGGTTTTGCTATTTTATGCAGATAAGCCCAGATGAATCATGGGCATTCTTTGATCAATAAGCCTCTGATACTTAATTATGTTAGTATTATCTGATACTTTAACTTGCTAATTTAAAATGGGTATCATTACCACAAACTGATATGCCAAGTTTAAATTACCTGAGTTACACTTGGAACATGTTACAAGGTTTTGTGTCATTGCTTAGTGTCTGTTTTTATATCCACATGTCTTTCAAATCGATACATGCATGTTAAATAGCCTTTAACTAAATTTCTAATTCACTGCACATGTCAATTACTTCTGTCATCTATTAGTTAGTTTGTGTTTTCCCAGTTAAACATTTTTCTAAACGATACTAATATTTTTTCATTTGAGCATAAAAGAATTAATGCTTCTTTCAAACCCACATCTCATTATACTATAAATTTATAATTTATAATTCTTTATTCTAGCATAAGAATGCCTGTTTGTATAACGTTTTGTCTCCCATGATAAGCAAAGTATCTGTTTTATTTTATGACAACCACATAGAGATGCAAAGCTAACTTTTGTCTAATAATACTTTCTTCATGAGCTCAATGTGTTTGGAGATTGATTAATAAAGAAGCGAAGATAAGCTATATATATAACTACTTTTCAACAATTCTATCCAAACCACATTGATTGCCCCATTCCCAAAATCTGAATGAAATTTATTGAGTTTGGTAATCTGCCTGCAGCTACCTTCATAGAGGCAACCATAGGATCCTTCAAAGACAAGACAAAAGGAGAATTTCATCAAGTGTTTCAAACATGCCTTAGATGTTCATGTGGTTTTCTTGATGGAACAATGAGGAATTATTTGTTTGGCAATGTAATTATTAGTTCTTTTCTTAGAAAATAAAATGGTCTTAATTTTGTGTTAATTTGAGAATTTAAGAATCCAAATAATGTGTAGAGAATCTCATTCATATGAAACAAGTAAATGTGTTAATGCATCAGGTTCTGTAACTATAATTGATAATTGATGCATGGTTGCAGTAGCAATTAGGAGGAACTTTCATTCTCCTCTCAGTTGTACCATCCTTTTCTTTCATTTGCTAATTATTTGGTAGACACCTAGTAGTTGTACCTGTTCCGACCTGGGCTACAAAGCCCCGTTGATATTGGGCTGGCCCAATATCTCTCAGACAGCAAGGCCCAAGCACGCCTCAACCCCCATCGCATCAGGTCCGCACGGCTCTCCTTGGGCCGACGGTCAAGATCCATTCTCAAGATCCGACGGCCAAGGTACGCTCGATTGCTCTATAAATAGAGGTCCGCCTCTACTGCCAAGACGCTCTCTCAATTGAAGCAATTCTCAGTTTTGCTACATCGCTCTCTCTGAGCCTCCTCTCTCTGAGCCTCTCTCTCTCTCTCTCTCTTTTCATTCTCTGCATGCTTATCTTGTTTGTCTGCATATACTCGGATATATTCTGACTTGAGCGTCGGAGTGTTTTGCAGGTACCCCCCCATCCGACGTGGGCACGCTCGGACCTCCATAACTTGAGCCCGGATTCCGAGCACCAAATAGCAACAAGATGAACTCGGGACAACTAAGTACCCCTGGCCGAAGAGCTTCTCCAAGGCCTAGGTACCGAACAATGGCGACCACAGTGGGAGGCTGATTAGCTTTCCAGAACTCATCCTGCCCCAGCTTACTTTGAACTTGAATAGCCTCTTGAGTTTCAACACTACTCCTGAGCTCTACTCGAATCGCTTCTTCAGCTTCAAATGTGTCGCCTAAGCTCTACTGAATAGCCTCTTGAGCTTCAACGGCTCGCAGAAGCTCTATCTGAATAGCCTCTTGAGGCTTCAACAATTCGCCTCGAGCTCTACCTGCATAGCCTCTTCAGGATTTAACAGTTCGCTTCCGAGCTCTAGCCGAGTAGCCTCTTGAGCTTCAACGACTTGCTTCGAGCTCACCTGAATAGCCTCTTCAGGCTTCAACAACTCGCTTACGAGCTCTACCCGAATAGCCTCTTCAGGCTCCAACGGTTCTCTGACTGTTAAGTTTTCACTGTCATCAGAGAACCCGACACACGCTACTACACTACTTATGACATTCTTTCGATACGTGACAAGATGAGCAATGTACACACTCATGTTCTATTTCGGGCTAATCTAACGCTGATAGCTCTAATGACGATATCTTTCCTTGGAGTTTCTGTTTGTTTCCTTTTCACAAGAGTTAACACAAAGTGGGGGCTACTAAGATCGTGGTCACCACGTACTTAATGAGGAAGTCGGGCTTCAGATCAACCCCGACCTCAGATTATTATCTTCAGCCAGGTTCCAGATCGACCTCGGCCTCATCTAATTTTCTTCAGTCGGGCTTCAGATCAACCCCGGCCTCAGGCTATTATCTTCAGCCAGGTTCCAGATCGACCTCGGCCTCATCTAATCTTCTTCAGTCGGGCTTCAGATCAACCCCGGCCTCAGATTATTATCTTCAGCCAGGTTCCAGATCGACCTCGGCCTCATCTAATCTTCTTCATCCGGGCTTCAGATCAACTCTGGCCTCGGCCTCATCTAATCTTCGTCAGCCGGGCTTCAGATCAACCCCGGCCTCAGATTATTATCTTCAGCCAGGTTCCAGATCGACCTCGTCCTCATCTAATCTTCTTAGCCAAGCATAGATCAACCCCTACTCGAGTTATTATCTTCACCAGGTTCCAGATCGACCTCGGCCACCTAATCTTCTTCATCGGACATGAGATCAACCCCCTCGATTATTATCTTCATCAGTCCCGAATCGACCTCACCATCTAATCTTCTTCAATCTAAGCTCTGATCAACCCCGACCTCAGATTATTATCTTCAGCCAGGTTCCAGATCGACCTCGGCCTCACCTAATCTTCTTCAGCCGGGCTACAGATCAACCCCGACCTCAAATTATTATCTTCATCCAGGTTCCAGATCGACCTCGACCTCATCTAATCTTCTTCAGCCGGGCTACAGATCAACCCCGGCCTCAGATTATTATCTTCAGCCAGGTTCCAGATCGACCTCGGCCTCATCTAATCTTCTTCAGCCGGGTTTCAGATCAACCCCGACCTCAGATTATTATCTTCAGCCAGGTTCCAGATCGACCTCGGCCTCACCTAATCTTCTTCAGCCGGGCTTCACATCAACCTCAGCCTCGAATTGTTATCTTCGGCCAAGTTTCAAACCAACCTTGGCCTTCACTTGTTGCCTTCTATCGGGCTTCAGATCAGCCTCGGCCTCAGTCTCCTCTCTTCGCTCCCGACCTATTGCAACACCCCTCTCCCATGACTCTGACACCGAGTTGGCCACTCGATAGATGATGGGATGAGGCGAGGTAGACAAAGAACACCCTCCGCGATCCCGGATCCACGAGTCCCATCGCGGGGCGCAGGCGAGACCCACAGCTCTGTCGAGACCTTGATTCCAAGCTTAAATGCTCCGTCGAGACCTTGATTCCAAGCTTAAATGCTCTGTCGAGGGACAATTGGCTCTGAGCTTAAATGCTCAGTCAGGATTTACTTGATTCCGAGCTTAAATTCTCTGTCAAGCTTTTTCAGGTAAAAAATCCACAGCGATTCATGAGACGGATCCACAGCAGTCCCGGAATCGGATCCACAGCGATCCCGGAATCGGATCCTCAGCGATCCCGGAAATCGAGGCCGAACGCCCAAGCCTCACTCCAGTTATATCTATTTGTCTCTCTCATGTATTCTACTACTATCTACTTGGCTCATAGCATCTCAAGCCGAGGCCACCCTTACCATGCTCGGCCGACCTCGACTTGGGGGCCATTGTTCGACACAGGCTACAAAGCCCGCTGAATATTGGGTCGGCCCAATATCTCTCAAACAAAGAAGGCCCAAGCACGCCTCAACCCCATCGCATCGTGTCCGCACGACTCTCCTCGGGCCGACGATCAAGATCCATTCTCAAGATCCGACGGCCAAGGTACATCTGATTGCTCTATAAATAGAGGTCTGCCCCTCTACCCCGGTACTTCACTATCATTTGAAGCAATTCTCGCTTTTGCTACATCGCTCTCTCTCGAGCGCCCTCTCTCTCTCTCTCTCTTTCATTCTATGCATGCTTATCTTGTCCGCTTTGCATATACTCGGATATATTCGACTTGGCGTCGAGTGTTTTGCAGTACCCCCACCCGACGTGGGAATGCTCGGACCTCCACAACTTGAGCCCTGGATTCGAGCACCAAATAGCAACAAGATGATCTCGGGACAACTAAGTACCCACGCCAAGAGCTTCTCCAAATTATGTGTGAACTCATTTTGTCATTTTATCTCAATTTTGTATTTTCTCATGGTTATTACTTATGGCTGCAGCATGACAATAGATGTTACAAGTTCATGTTTGATTTAATGCAACAACTTGGTTTGTCTTTGCTAATAACTAGTATTCCTACCCGTGCGATGCACGGGGAGCTTTCAAAAAATAATCATTTGTAATAAAAATTTATTAAGAAATTGTTCTAACATTTGCCAAATTGTTAGGTTATTTTTCAGGAGAATTTTAATAAAAAAAATCAAAATATTGATCAATATGTGTTTTATATTTTAAAAGAAAAAGTTGAATAAGTTTTCATAGTAATTGATTTTATAATGGATATACTATATATTTGATGTAATTGTAATTCAAATAAGTAAAGTTAGTTTTAGCTTTGTACATAAAAAGGCATGAGGAGGTGTATAGAAATTGTGTAAGGGTGGCGCAAAATAGCTAGTGTTTAGGCGCTCAGTGGCAACTTGGTAATATATATACCAAGTTTGTAATCAAAAAAAAAAACAGTGAATAACAGAATAACTGATTTTCCCTTCTCTCGTTTACTTTCGACATTATCTCTCTCTCGCAACTTTCGACGGTGATCGAAAGAACCACCACCACGAATTCAACAAGATTCCAACAATTGGCCTCAGAGCAAGCGGTTCAGGGCGGAGGTTATGGCGGCCACGCAGGGAAACACGAACAACGGGCAATTTCCGGCGAAGCTACCGGTGTTCGACGGAAGCAACTACGAGCGATGGACGGCTCAGATGAAGGTAGTCTTCCGGTATCAAGGTGTGCTTGAAGTAATCAGAGATGGCGTGACACCATTGGGGGTGGCTCCCACGGAAGCACAACGAACAACCTTTCGTGAACAATCCAAGAAAGATGACAAAGCAATTTTCTTGATTCATCAATGTGTTGATGCGAATGTTTTGGAGAAGATAATTGAATACGAAAACCGCGAAAAGAGCGTGGGGCGTATTAGCAACTACTTACTCCTGTGATAAGCAAGCGAAGAAGATGAAGTTGATGTCAACTGCGTTGTCAATTGGGTTTGTTGAAGATGGAAGCAAATGAAACCATAGTACAATTTGTAAGCGGTTAGTATCACTAACAAATCAAATGCGTAGTGTAATGGTGAAATAAAGTGATGCAATGAAGGTAGAGAAAATTCGATGGGGTTACTCCTAGCTTTGATAATGTAGTCTCGTGCAATTGAGCAATCTAAGGATCTAGATAGTTTAAAATTGGAGCAATTGATAGGATCCTTAGAAGCACATGAAATTAAACTAAAAAGTAGAGAAATTGCCAAGAAAGAAGATAAAGAAGGTGACAGAGCACTGTATGCTCAATCACAGAAGAAAGGAAATAATGGAGGTGAATCTTGGAAGAACAAGAAGGGTAAAGGGAAATGGAATAATAACAAGAATGAGGGAGGAGACTCAAAGAATGGAACTCAGAAGAAAGGAATTGATAATTCTGGTAAGAAGAAGAAGAAATCCAAGGATGAAATCCAGTGTTATAACTGTCAGAAATGGGGCCACTATGCAGATGAGTGTGAGAATCCTAAGGTACCTAGGAAGAAGAATGAAGAAGCACAGCTAGCACGTGACTCTGATGAAGAAACAGTGATGCTTATGGCCATCATTGACAGTATAACAGGTGATGAAGTGTTGGTAATGGCAGTAAAAAATAAAGAAACAGGTGAAGAGGAGTGGTGGTATCTAGATACAGGCTGTTCCAATCATATGACTGGTCACAAAGACTGGTTTTGTGAACTTGATGAAACTGTGAAGAGAAGGATAAGGTTTGGTGATGGTAGAGCTGTGATGGCAGAAGGAATTGGCAAAGTAGCTATAAGGAGAGAAGATGGTAAGAAGATACTGGTGAGTGATGTGCTGTATGTACCTCAAATGAAGAGTAATTTGCTTAGCTTGGGGCAATTACTTGAGAAAGGCTACTCAATGAACATGAGTGATGGATTCATGGTAGTAGCAGACAAGGAAGGAACATCGTCTTGAAGGCTCTTGCTTCAAAGAACAGGACCTTCAAAGTAGGTGCCAATATGTTTGAACAGAAATGTCTGTCTGCACAGACTAGTGAAGAGGCTTGGAAAAAGTGATGTGTTTGCAACATTTAAAGAATTCAAACTGTTAGTCGAAAAGCAAAGTGGCAGCCTATCAAACAATTGAGAACTCGATGGGGAGGTGAATATACTTCACTTGAATTTGAGAAGTTTTGCAAAGATGAAGGGATTGTACATGAGGTGATAGCTCCATACACACCTCAAAGATAATGGAACTATGAGAAAGAAGGAACAAAAACAGTGTTTAGACTACAATGAGATTTATGCTCCAAGAGAGCTAGAATTGAAACTATTAGGCGATAGTAGCTGCAATTGCTAGCATGAAGAAGTGGAAAATGAGCCAACTTGATGTGAAATCCGCATTCCTCAATGGTCCATTGGAGGAAGAAGTGTATGTAAGGCAAGCACACAGGTTTTGAATTGAAGGGAAAAGAAGATAGGGTAATGAAGTTGAACAAAGCCCTATATGGTTTAAAGCAAGCACCTCGTGCTTGGAATAAGAGAATTGACAGTTTCCTTCAACAACTAAAGTTTGAAAAATGCATGACAGAACATGGAGTGTACCTAAGGAAGGACAATACAACTGGTGTTATCATAATTTGTTTGTATGTAGATGATCTCCTTGTCACTGGTGAAAGTGAACAAGAAATCAAAGCCTTCAAGGAAAAGCTAATGAGTGAATTTGAAATGTCTGATATGGGCAAGCTTGCATACTTCCTAGGAATGGAGTTTGTGACATCCAAAGGTGGCATATTTCTTCACCAAAAGAAGTATGCTACTGATATCTTGAAGAGGTTTAACATGATGGAATGCAATCCTGCTACAACACCAGCAGAACCAGGTGGAAAATTGACAAATGATGACTCTGATAAACTAGTTGATGAAGACACTATATAGGCGGTGTAATTGGCTCATTGAGATACTTGTGTAACTCAAGACCGATATAGCCTATAGTGTAGGAGTGGTGAGTAGATTCATGGAGAAACCGAGCAAAACTCACTGATCGCATAAAGAGAATTACGAGATACATAAGAGGTACCTAGATCGTGGAATTCTGTTTCCTGCAATGAATAGAATGTCCGATATTGAAATAATTGGATTCACCGATCTTTGATTGGAGTGGTGATATCGAAGACGTAAAAAGCACTTCGTGTTACATATTCATGCTTGATAAAGCTCCTATATCATGGTGTTCAAAAAAGCGAGAATGTTGTGGCTCTATCGAGTGTGTGAAAAGTGAATATATATCGCTGACCTCGGGAGCAAGTCAAGCTATGTGGCTTGAGATGTCTTTGCTAAGTGAATTGAAGATGAAGAATGACAGGACCTATGGTACTAAAGGTAGACAACAAGTTTGCAATTGATTTGGCAAAGCACCCCATAGCTCATGGAAGGAGCAAGCATATTGAAATCAAATATCACTTTCTTCGTGATCAAGTCAACAAGGACAAGCTGAAGATAGAATATTGCAAATCTGCAGAGCAAGCTGCAGACATGCTCACAAAACCTTTGAAGCCGAGGAAGCTTGAAGAAATGAAGAACATAATTGGCATGTGTAGCTTAGGTGATTTGAATTAAGGGGGTGTGATGTAATTGTAATTCAAATAAGTAAAGTTAGTTTTAGCTTTGTACATAAAAAGGCATGAGGAGGTGTATAGAAATTGTGTAAGGGTGGCGCAAAATAGCTAGTGTTTAGGCGCTCAGTGGCAACTTGGTAATATATATACCAAGTTTGTAATCAAAAAAAAAACAGTGAATAACAGAATAACTGATTTTCCCTTCTCTCGTTTACTTTCGACATTATCTCTCTCTCGCAACTTTCGACGGTGATCGAAAGAACCACCACCACGAATTCAACAAGATTCCAACAATATTGAGAACTCGTATTAAAAAGTCATTTAACATTATCCTTCCATTAATCATTTATTCTTTTTTTTTGGCGAGGTTTAAGTCTAAACCCCTTTATGTGCAACTAAGTTTATTTTTTATATCGTTGCTATATATATATATATATATATATATATATATATATATATATATATAGGCTATAGGCCGTGCTACATGCGGTGTAATGTAAAATCATTAAAATATTTATGCTAACTTATGGTGGCGATATAATATTAATCATTATATTTTCATAAGATTTTTATTCTTATTGAGAATTAAAATTGTGTTTATATGTAAAAGTCTTTTTTCTTGTCAAAAAAAGTTTTTCAAATAGGGACGACTATTAAGTTTTTATAAGAGAAAAAAATTAAAAATAGAGATCAAAGCTAAATTTATATCATGATCTAGTTGAAAAGTGAAGCCTATCCTTTAGAAGAAATCTAAAAGACCATAACATAATTACATAAAGACCATAATACCGACAAAAAAACTTAAATATATTCAAATGAAAAGTTATAGACTATAACTTGCTTAATAAATTGAAATCATATTATAGACTTATAGTTATGTCAATTATTGTTAGGAATTGGAAGAAATATTAGTCACCAACATCAATATACTGATTAACTTTTTTAATATAGGAAGAAATTACACCTATCCTTTTACCTATCTAATAATTAAAATGGACCATAAACAATGAATAGCATCAAATAGAATATAGTTATTTATTTATTAAAAAATGAGAATTTAACTTTTGTTTTTAAATTTTTTTCAAAATGAAATTTAATTTTTAATGTACTATTTAATATTAAGTAAGTTTTTTTTTCTATTAGTGGGTTTTTAAGTATTTAGATGTAAGTAATACAAAAACTCATGGTATAATAATTATGTCTCACAATAATATTTTGTCAAAAAAAAGTCCCACAATAATATGGTTAATTATTTTAGTGGGTTTTTAATTATTTCTATGTAAATAAAAGTGGTGGAATATGAATTATAATAATCAATTCACAATTTAATATATCCTTTTTTTTGGTATATTAAATCCTTATTTCCTTTTTATTGTCTAAACCTATAGCTAATGTCATTTTTTAACTATAAAATAATTAAGTTAGTCTTGAAACTGACACCATAAACCAAACCAAACCCAACCACAAAGAACAATCATAGCACTTATGGCTCAAGTTAAATTACAATGATGAATGTATAAAGAAGGGTTTCAACTTATAATTATCTAAGTTAAATTAAAATGGTGAATTGATGAAAATGAAGAATTGTAACTCTCAAATAAATTCATCTTTAAGAATTAAAAGGAATAATATAAAAAATGGTTTAAAGGAAACAAAACGGAACAACCATTAAAAGCATAACAAATGAAAAAACTAATTAGGAATTTAAACCAATCATAATAGAAAATAATGGGTTATACAGTTACAAATTTATGAGAATAAAAGGTGGTTACACAAGAATTTAAAACCATTTTAAAAAAAGGATAAATATATCAATATTAAATAAAATATTAGGTAATATTGAAGAACAAAAATTATGACTTTAAAATAAATATAAAATTTATTTCAACAATTTACTATGTTATATCAATACCACATTGGTGACGTGTAGATGGTTGCATTTTAAAGCAAAGCCTCATTGTTTTTCTATTGTAAAAAAGAAGAGGGAAAAAAAATCTTAAACTTGTTGTGGTGTTATGCTCAAGAAAGGAAAGAGGTAGAAATGTTTTTATGTTGCAAATTATTTGATGGTTCAGCTATCGTTTTACTTCATAAATAAACTTAGAAGGAAAAAAAGTAAATATAACACATATAGGTCAACAATAAGAAATGGAGTTTAAATTTCTTAATTCAATTTCATCCCAATTTGTTAGGCCATGAACTAACACTACGAGCCAAAAAAAAAATTTGACGGCAATTGCAAAATTACATGCCTTTTGCACTAACATTTGAACAACATTGTTCTTTGAAGTTTTTGAGTTTGTGTCGACGCATATGAAAGGAAAGATTCTCAAGCCCACACCATTGAATTCCCTTGTCATCAGCAAATAAAAGTAATGTATTGAATACAAAGACACAGTGAAATTAGATAGACTAAGATAGTAAAATCAAACAGAATGAATGCAAATTGCCGAAAATCGAGCTAATTATATACAAATTTAATTAAGTTTTAAAAACCCCAAGTCAATTAATATATCTTAACATAAAAATCATCTTGAAATCAACTGTAGAAAACCTAAAGATAATTGAAGGATGAACTTAAGAAGGAAAAACCAATTGCAGGAAAAAAAAAACATATGGGAACCATAACATAAAAATAGAGGTATAGGAGAGGAAGCCTTTGGATACCAAACATACCTTAGAGAGAAAAGTTCAAATATTATGATAGCTCCTGAATCTCCTGGGAGAAGAAAAAAGATGACAGTGGTGTCTCATATTTGGAAGTGGGATTTGTCTTATAATGTACTTTTTGTAAAACAAAATGGTGTATTCAAAGTGTATACATAAAAATAACATTCCTTGTGAAATTTGTCTTGAGATGACATGTGTCAAAAAAGTAATGAAATTATTTAGAAGTTTATAGTATAGATATAGATTATTTTAAACCCTTTTCAACTCTATATTGATTGCCTATTTTGAATTTTAAAAAAGCTATATGCATGATTTTCGCATGGTATAAAAGTTAGGTGATTTGGAATGTTAAATGGGTTTTTGTTTTTCTGATAAACACAGTTATCAGTATAGTTATTTTAAAAACTCGTTATTGAATTTTTTTTTTTAAAAAATAGTTATTTTAAAAACTCGTCATTGAAATTTTTACCCAAAAAAACTCGTCATTGTAAGGTGAATTATTAGGAGTAAAAGCTTTGGTAAAATGAATATGAATGTGTTGAGAAAAGACTTGAGTTTTAAGACACAAAAAAATTCAGGTGACATTTTACCAAAAAAGTGTGGTAATGATATTTTTTGATTTTGGGTATCAAGTTGACCTAGACATTTTATTTTGTGTATTCGTTCCTTTATATTTTACTTAGCCATTTTATTATCATCGTTTAGTAATTATTTGCAATATGATATTTGGAAGAAATTGTTATAATGTAGGAGAATGAAGTTATATTTTAGGTTATAGTTAGAGATCCGAAGGATAGTATTATATGGTTGTGTGCATTATTATTTTTGTAGAATTTTAAAATTTGAATTGAATGGTGAGATGTGTTTTGGTCAGATTTGGAATGAGCATTAATCACACAGGTTCGGATCGGTTGTCTAGTTGGATCGCAATGCCAATCAAGTGATGACATGTGTGATTTTATATTTCTGAAGCTGTTATATTTGGACAACTCATTCCTTAGCAAAATATTTATTTGCAATTGTATGTTAGGAGATTATTGGTAGAACATAAAGAGGATATAATATAGGTCTATTACTTTTATTATACATTTGATTGTGATTGTAGAAATGAATGGGAAGTGTGGGGTGAGCAAAAAGTTGGGAAATGGGAGTTCAATGTCAACTGCATTCACTGGATTAGTCTCTTAATGTGTTTTTTCACTTTTTGCCTTTTTCCTATTTTTGTATGAATTGGGATTTGGATATGTTGTTTCATTCATTTCTTGGTATGAGTTTAACTTAAAGATGCTTACCCTGCTTTACCCTAATTAATCGAGTTTGCCCCTCTTTGACAATTTTAGGTAGACAATACATAACTATTGCATTGGTTTGGTTTCTGACTTTTGAGTGCTAAGGTATGTGTGTCTTTACAGATTTCCATATTGTTAAGCATTATACTAATTGGACTTAGCTTTGCGCACAGAATTCAAATCATCTTATTAGTAAATTTTTAAATACAAGTTTTATGCACTATTTCCATTTGTACGCTGAATTGCAGGATCCTTTTAATACCATATCCATCTCCTTTGCTTGAAGCTGTTTAATTTTATAGTTCAGGACACACATAATCAAGTTGGCACTGCACACACTGGTGGCTTAGTGACCATTACTCAAGCTTCTTGACTCAAAAAATGGGTCTTTGCAACATAATGCTGCTTTTGCTCTTCATGGCCTTGCTGATAATGATTATGCTATGATTTGGTTATCTAATAGATTATTTGAGTTGACATTGGTGTTGTTTGGGGTATTGGGGTTGTCACTTTGTTAACTTTGAATGGTTTCTAAAGTGTTTCCTTTAAGCACTCTCATTTAAAGCAACTTTCTTCACAAGTAGCATATCCAAGACAAGTTTATCATCAACTACATGATTTCCAAGACTTTAGAAACCATTCAAAATATTTCCTGTTTGCACAAGACAGGTTCACAAGTGTTTCCTATTTGCACTCTCATTAATTAAATATAAAACATGTTTGAAGAAGTTAAGATACATGTATCTTAACTTTTGCATCAATTTAATGTTTTCTTGCATTTATTTGTTTTATTTTATTTTATTACAGTTCTTGCATTTATTTGTTACTTTCTTTTATAAATGAAGTTCATCAAATCAAGATGACTTGCTAAATCTCTTATGATTAAAAATGTCTTTGGCTTCTTATTTCACTTTCCCCTTTTATTAATATCAAGCCTACAACCTACATCGATTCTTTTGGAAAGATAAATGGTTTGAAACTCTTCATATTAACCATATAAGTCATGGTGAGATCCTGTTTTCTATTTGATCTTAATTATGCAGACAGGGAAACAACAGTTTCATTGTGATGATTGTGGGATCTGCAGGTGCGATGACTATGTTTGAGTAAATAGTTCTGTTATGTTCTGCTTTGTTTATCCAATTTATGAGATACAACTGAACTAATTTGGGTTATGTAATTTGGAAATAGAGTTGGTGGGCGTGAGAATTATTTCCAAAGAAGATGTGTGCTTCATTTGATAGGATCTGCCTATTCAGTTGGTCTGCATGATAATCATTTATGTGTGGAGAACTCCAGGTATCTACTCTTCCTCCCTTTCTCTAGCTCACATTTTCTATCAAACAAGGTTTCAACTTGGTGAGAGGTTTAAAAAATTGCAATGCTTTCAGCCATTTACTGATGCTTATTTGCAAGGCTGAGGATTGTCTTGAGAATCACTATAAACCCTAGGGGGAGATTGTCTTGAGAGATTCAAATCAGTTTCACCATTTGTTACATTAGTATAATTTAAATCATTCTATCATGATATAAAGATGTGATTAACTTATTAAAAATTATTAGCTTATTGTATTTACATTCGTTGATACTAGCCCTCCCCGATAAAACATTTACGTATTTGACATATGTATTCGTCGATTTGGTACTTCTATGGGTTGTATTGTTTTCAACTTAATAGGAAAAAGGAGGTTTACTCATATGATTGACATGTTGTTAGTTTGAACTAAGTGTAGAAGATTGATAATGAAAATCTTAATAATTATTTTCAAATATGTTAATAATTACTTGGAATGAAGTGTTTTGAGATTTTCGGTTTAAAATTTTACTAGCGTATATAGTAGCATACCCCGTGCATCGCACATGCCCTTAGGCTAGTAATTAGTGAATTACAATAAATCTTTCAAATTGATAAGAAATGAAGTTTCATAACTTTAGAATATTTTATTCACTTGACATTTTTTATCGTTAAATAATTACTAATCATCTAATAAACTTTAGAATACTTTATAATAATAATAATAATAATAATGTTTTTTCTTACTCAATTTGTACGGTTAGCATTTAAACACATCTGGCAGACACGTTGGCCCTTTTTTTAACGTCACACTAGCAGAAGTCAAAAGGGCTTAAATCAAAAATCTCTATTTTGAAAGGAGTTTTTGTAAAAAAATTATAGGTATTTTAAGCCAAAATACACTATATTTATACGGGCCTAAAACATATTTAAGCATTAAAAATATAATGTATCAAAAATGACTCTTACATTCCTTCAAAAAAAATGACTCTTACATATTCTTAATAATTAGTATAACAGAATCATAAATAAATAATAACATATATAATATATTGCGAATAATTTTAATATATGTTTTTAGTCATAATAATGAAGCAAAATGTTTTAAAAAAAAAGAAGCCAAAAAGTACAGGTGGCATGTAACCATTGGAAGAACGACGTGTAAAATGGTTGAAAAGAAAAACCATCGAAAGAAGAAGGAAAAATTACCGGAAAACAGTGTTCCGCAAACACACTAAATATATAGATATTGTGAATTTCAGATTGAATGAAAGCATAAAATACTTTCGCTGATTTATCGTTCAAAGTTTTGTTGCCATTGCATTCCATTGCAAGAAGAAAAACCCTCTCTCTACATTACAATGGGTTGGATTGCAGAAACTGTTGACTCCGTCAAGTCAATTCAACTCAGACAAGCTCTCACTCAGGTCTTGACTCTCGGTATGCTTCTTTTCGTTATTCTCATGTATATCGCGGATTGGATTTGATGAATTAATTAATCAATTAATTGAATATTTGATGTGTGTGTGAATGTTTCAGGGATGATTGTAACAACGGCATTGGTAATTTGGCAAGGGCTAATTTTAATTACTGGAAGTCAATCGCCCGTTGTTGTTGTTCTTTCTGGAAGCATGGAACCTGGTTTCAAACGAGTCAGTCTTTTTTTTTTATTTTTAAAAAAGTATATATAAATATCCATATTGTTTGTTATTTAGATTAAATACATTATTTGCCCTATAAAATATTGATTCAGTTGGTAAGGATTTAGCTCACATTCCACAAGGACATGGGTTCAAATCCCGCTCCGGATGTGAGTACTTGTTGGTGGATAGTATGTAATTATCTTGTAAGCGCTCAAAGAGCCTTGACGCCTTCCCGGACTTTGGTGAGCCCTGGGGCCCAATTCGCCTATACCTTTTGTAACAAAAAGATAAATTTACTACCTCATGACTTTAAATAGTGTTTTTAGTCTATAATCGTAGGAAGAAACACATTTAGGTTTAATTTTTGGGATGGATAATAAGAGGCAAGAGGAGAGTACATTGGAGAATTTGAGCAGTTGGTATGAGGAGGAATCCCCACATAGGGGCTGGGACTAGTAAAGTGGAAAGAGGGGCTGGGACTGGGACTGGGACTAGTAAAGAGGATTACGGGTATTCCGAAAAGAGCGAAGGCAGTAGCAGAGATATGAGTTGTGGGATGAAGCTGACATTGTTAGTGTGAAGTGGCCACAGGATAGTGTTTCAATTCTAAGAAAGGTGATTTTAGGAGTGTTAAGGTTTCTGATGATTCTAGGGAGAGGAATGGATCTGCTAGAAATGAGCAAGTTCTAGTGTTCTAGTGCTCACAGGGTTGTTGTTAAATCTGATACAAGAGGCGATTGATTCTAAGAGAGGTAAGAGTAAAACACCAGATGACAGGGATGACAGGGTTGAGAAGCCCCCGCCCCACAGAACACCAAGCAGTTTTTATGATTTTTGATGTCTCTGCAATCCCGATTGAGACCACGGTCGCATTCGCCTGTGATTCTTTGAAATATTCGGTGACTACTTAAAACCTTGTTTAAGAGAATTTGAATAATTTGGATTGTTTCTATTATTATTATTATTATTATTATTATAAAATTATATGGTGTGTCTGATGAAAGCTTGTGGTTTTCTTATAGGGAGACATTTTGTTCTTGCGCTTGAGCAAGGATCCCATTCGTGCAGGAGACATTGTGGTTTTCAATATAGATGTATGTGCCATTCCTTTTTCCTATTTCCATTGATTAATGTTGTTTTGTCAACCCCTCCTTATAATTTTGTTCTGTATTAGCTGTTTTTTTTGTATTACACAGATGCAGATTTAATAGAAATGCTGGCACAACTTTCTTTTTAACACTTATTTTGTCATTGGATGAAATCTCATGATGGTCCAATTAATAGAAAGCTGATCGAGGTTTTTTATTGTCTTAACGGGGATAGTATGTATGAGATTTCACTGAATAATAAAGAAAAAGTTGGAAAAACAACTGTAAAATATTGTTGTTAGTATTAATTTTTGAACATAAAACACTCCCAGGATATACCTTTGCTGTCAAGTGGGTTAGCTAAAGATTCAATTCTGTCCCTTTTTAGCCATATACTAAGTCTGAGGGACCATCATGCATTTCATTATGGTCCTTAGTTATCCCGCCCCGGTTTGTTCTTCGAAAAGTGGAAGGTTCTAAAATCACTTGCAGTTGGCACTTGAATTGAATGCATTATATATTATATATTTTCATATGTATAAACCAGAAAGATGAGGTGAAAATGAAGCCATTCATTTCAACATGTTTATGAGTTGTGTGTGCTAGTATAGAGAGATTTATTTATCTTTGATGTGGTTGAATATATATATATTTCTAATAAATGTTTGCACATTGTACAGGGACGTGATATTCCGATTGTTCATCGTGTAATTAAGGTTTGGATGACACATTTTCTGTTCACATCAATTTATTATTCATTCAGTTTACACTTCTACTGCTAAATCTGTCTTTCAAAAGTTGAATACTGGTTTATGTCTAACTCAATCTATTAATTTTCTTTTACTTTAGGTTCATGAACGTGAAGATAAAGAAACCTATCTCCTCACTAAAGGTATGATGCAGTAGATGTTGGTATATATTAGTTATTGGCAGCTAATGATCCTCTTAATCATAAGGAAAACAATATTTTATAAGTTTTTCTCTTGCTATTTTAATATTTTACAGTCACCATTCACCATAGTTTTTGCATTCAATGATCAAACTTACCCATTTCATTGTATGGTTATTTATTTCAGGAGACAATAATCCTACTGATGACAGGGTTTTGTACAATCACGGTCAGAATTGGTTGCAGAAGCATCATATTATGGGAAAAGCTGTCGGGTAAAAAACTTTCTTCCTGTGTCACTTCTTTTGTTTGGTAACACCTTATTATTTGAATAGTTAAGTAGTTAGTGAATGATAGGAACCAACTGGTTTATTGTGGAAAATATGAAAAATGCAATGAATTCCTAGAGCATTCAAGAGACTCTAGACTCTCCTAATGCCAAAAGGCCTCAATTCTTTACAAATGATCACATATCCCTCAAATCTAATCACTCTTCTCTATTTATAGGCAACATGCCTCATTGGATCTAATTAATTCTAACACATTCCTTAACTAACCCATTAACTAACTAACTAATCCTCTAACCAACAGTAACAGACTCTGTAACAGTAATGATAACAATCCTATCAGGGAATCAGCTAAAGAGTGAGAGATGACAGTTATAAATAACAGGAAGCTAAGATTAGAGGGTCTTGTCTTAATTATTGGTTGTTTATGTTTGCATAGGGGAAGAAATCATGTGGAGGGTATTTTTTTATTTTTTTATTTTGCAACAGAAAGAGAATGATTGAGAAAGAAAAAGAAACTTAGTTAGAAATTAATTTAGATAGAATTTAATACCAGGAAGGGAATATGAATACAAATTAACACAATTTTTCACTGTATCACCTAATTACCTTAAAACATCCATTCGCTGCTAAATTCATATCTTTTAGCTCCTGGTTTAAAATGATAATATGTTTCAGAGTTACAGAACAATTTATTTTCTTTTGTATAATAAGTTCAACCACATTGATCTGTTTTGCAGGTTCTTACCTTACCTTGGTTATGCTACCATATTCATGACTGAAAAGCCTATTTTCAAGGTTTGTTCTTTTGTCAATTTAAATTTTACCCAAAAATAAAAAGAAGCATTTTTCTCACATTAGCACTGAAAAGGGAACTTTCCTTTCTTCTCCCATCTCAAGTTCTCATATGCACTAGGCATATTAACTAATACTTTAGAAACATTAGCATTTGAATGTTAATTCTTCAATTTTTCCTTGCAGTATATACTCGTTGGAGCTTTGGGACTGTTGGTTTTGACATCAAAGGAATAGGCTATAGAAACAATCATAACATACAATACAATGTAAAAGAATCTTTTTACTCTCATTGGTACAATAATGATTTAGACATTATTTTCAAAGCCTCCTTGCTGGAATGAAGCCTATTCACTCTTACAATCTTGAAATGCTTTAAAAAGACAAGGTGCAATTTTGTTTGATGGTGGTTGCCAAGGATAAGTGATGGTGAACCTATTTCCTTACCTTGAGATTTTGAAATTAATTTTATAATTTATTTAAAAATCAATTAACATTTAAACATGAAGTGAGCATCGCGTGTGTGCGCGTATGCGTGTGAAGAGAGATATCAAGTTACTTCAAGAATAATTTTTCACATCGGTGCTCCGCTTAATCACTCTCATTCATATTTTTTTATTCTAAAAATAAGTGAATAATGTGTAGGTTTATCATGTCTTATTTTTTCTAAACAACATATTGTACTACTTTTTTTTTGTTTCTTTATTGAGTGTTTCTACTTTTTTTAATTTTAATTCGATATAGTTCTCTATTCTGCAGTACATTCGTAGAGCATCTTCAATATGGAGAGCTTATTTAGGTAAAACTAAATTAGTCTTTGTGGAGCTAAACTACCACGTAGGATTTAAAAAACTCATAGTTGACTCAAGTAATTTTTATTTCGATGGTGGTTGTTTAAAAGGAACCATACTTGACCTCACTTATATATATATATATATATATATATATATATATATATATATATATATATATATATATATATATATATATATATATATATATATATATATATATATATATATATATATATATATATTTTAATTTGTATTTAGTTTTGTTTCAAATTTATAATTAATTATTATTATTTTACCAAAATAATTAATTGTTGTCGTTGATCTTTTTTTTTGGTCAAGTCGTTGATCTAATTTTGCACTAATTTACTGTTTTTGGGCTTAATTTTTGGGTGTTTGCTTTTCCCACACCCCCTCCTACTCAATACACACTCCATAAGGGTGTGAAAAGACCAGCCAAAACCTCTTTTTTTCACGAAATTCCACCTGTTCGAACACGGGCCTTCGAACAGGTTCGAATGACATCGTTCGTGTGTTAAATCTTGACTTCACACCCTCTTGTGCGTAATTTCACCTGTTCGAACGAGGTCATGCGAACAGGTTCGCATGAGGGTGTTCGAACACCCTATTTTATTACAAAAATTGTCTCTAACACCACATTCACCTTTTTTTCCTGTTCGGTTGACCTCAACCGAATATATTCGGTTGCCCATCCCCGAATCGGTGAAAACACGCACTCTACTTAAGGGTATTTTTGGAATATTTGGAGTTAAGGGGTGTGAAAGAGTAGGAGGGGGTGTGGGAAAAACAAACACCTAATTTTTGTTCTTTCGCACTAATCTAGGCCCAATATTTTCTCTCATCAATCTCTGTTCATGCCCATTTTCTCTCGTCATCTATCTCTCTCTTTCTATTGTCACTAGAACCTTGATTTCCCTCACTCTTTTTTCATCAATTTCACACTTCTATCTCATACACATAACAAAACCTTCATCTCTGTCGATTGTTACTTCATCTCCCATCTTTCTGGCTTGCTTGTTTATCTCAAATCTCTCTTGCTTGTTTCTTCATCTCGCATATCTCTTGCTTGTTTCTTCATCTCTGATCTCTCTCGCTTCTTCATCTCTCTCTCTCTAAACTGCTATTTTTCCTCTCAACTCTCTCAGTCGCTCACCCTCACCATCACGGCCCCCCTCAGTCCCTCACGCGCTCCCTCTCTCAACCTCATCCCTTTCTCCTTCTGTCCCTCACAAAACCTTCATCGCTCATCCGAGTTTTGGATTTACTCCTCACAGCTTCAAATTGCGCATGCAATGGCACTACTTCCCACTATGATTTTTTTTTTTGTTGATTTTCAGTTAAGTTCATCCTTGTAGATGTATCTTTATAATTTTTTTCCCCTCATTTTTAATTTTATGTATTTTTTGATTTTGGATGTGTAATTTTTTGTTTGTTTCTTGATTTGCTGTTCAATTAACACAAACTGAGACCATTCTTTGTAATACACTACCTATTAAAGGGTAAATCAATGAAAGTCAATGAGTGATTTCCCTCATTCGTTTCTCTTAGACTTTACAATTGGTATCTAGAGCTTGAAAGAGAGGGACCTGCAAGAATCCAAGAATCGAGCTCACAACTATGGAGGAGAAAGAGAACGATGGAACCTACATGGACGCATCAATTCCCAAGTTTGACGGTCACTATGATCATTGGCGATGCTCATGGAGAACCTTTTTCACTCCAAAGAGTATTGAAGCATCGTGGAAGGAGGAATACCAAAATTGTCGTCTCCAGCCACAACGGAGCGCACCAAGGCCAACGATGAAGAAAAATTGAAAGATTTGAAAGCTAGAAACTACCTCTTCCAATCGATTGATCGAGACATCATTGAAATGATTCTTGATATAGAATCGTCGAAGGCGATTTGGGATTTGATGAAGCAGAAATTTCAAGGAACGACGAAAGTAAAGCGATCTCAATTGCGTGCAGCAAAAAGTGAATTTGAGCTACTCGGTATGAAAGATGAAGAAACCGTGTCAGAATACTTTGGGAGAACCCTCGCAATTGTCAACAAGATGAAAATTTATGGTGAAAAAGTTGATCAAGGTGAGATTGTTGAAAAAGTGCTTAGATCCATGACCGAGAAATTCAACTATGTGGTGGCTGCAATTAATGAAGGAAATGACATAACGAAGATGACTGTAGATGAACTTCAAGGAAGCCTCCTAGTTCATGAGCAAAGAATGTAGCCACAGAAGGAAGAGGATCAAGTCTTGAAGATAAGCAGTGCTGGTAGAGGGTCTGCAAGAGGTAGAGGACGAAGCTCTACAAGAGGAGGACGAGGTAGAGGTAGACAATCCTTCAAAGATACTCTAGAATGTTACAGATGCAAGAAACTAGGTCATTTCCAATATGAATGTCAAAATGGTGAATAGAAAGTTCACTATGCTGAACTTGATGAAGATGAAGAAGTTCTATTGATGGCTGCAATTGAGTCTGCTGCTATAAAAAGAATATGGTATTTAGATTCAGGATGTAGTAACCAATTGTGTGGTGAGAAGGAATGGTTTTCAATGCTTGATACAACCTTCAGAGAATCTGTGAAGCTTGGAGATGGATCCAAGATCACTGTTGAAGGCAAGGGAACTGTGAAAATGAGGGTAAAAGGAATGATTCGGGTAGTGTGAACACCCAATTTTGACTGGTATTTTGTTCTCAAGAAAAATACAAAAAAATATATATTGTTTGTCGAGCATTTTGATATTTTATGATTTTTCACGTGTCATTTTGTTCTTGTTTTCACATTTCTCTCAACTTGTTATTATTTATTTTTTGTTTCAACTTTTCTTTTAATGGATATTAAAGTTTGGGCCAAAAATCAATGTTTGGGCCAAAACCCAACACCAATTATTTTATTTTTTGGTCTTTGCTTTTCTCACACTCCCTCCTACTCAAAACACACTCCATAAGGGTGTGAAAAGAACAAAAGGTCAGCAAAACGTCTTTTTTTTCTAAAATTTTCACGTGTTCGAACACGGGCCTTCGAACAGGTTCGAACACGGGCCTTCGAACAGGTTCGAACAATGCCGTTCGAGTGTGTTAAATATTTGACACACACCCCTATTGTGTAAACATTAACTGGTTCGGATGGTACCTTCCGAACCAGTTCGGACAACACCATCCGAACGGTCAAAAAATAAGGTACCTACAAACATCTCTTTATTACACTGTAAAGGTACCTGCAAACATCACTTTATTACACTGTATGGGCCTTATCTTCTCTCACTCTATTACTTTCTTTTCATTATATTTTTATTTTTATTTTTTCATATAGTGATTAATGACCGAATTGTGATTTATGACAGAAGAGAAGTGAGGAAAATCAGGAAAAACTTTTGAAGAGGAAAGAGAGGAAAAAAATGTTATGCGTATATGTGTCAGTATTTCTGCATGACACCGTATCATAAGTGAGGAAACTCAGTAATATTACACAGTCACGATTGATGAGATTGGACCGGTGAAATGTATTGTCTGTGCCAAGATGAGAAAAACTGTGCCAAATGTACTGTCTATGCCAAATGTACTGTCTGTGCCAAGATGATGCCAAAACTGCACATCTTCGGTCTTTTTGAATTTGTTCGGATAATGGTGTTCGAACGGGTTCGGTTGCCTGCGTCCGAACCCATCAAAACACTGCGTAGGGGAGGTTTCCACGTAAGGGTAATTTTGGAATATTTTAGGTTTGGGGGTGTGCGCTGAGTAGGGAGGGGTGTGGGAAAAGCAAAACCCTATTTTTTTAGGTAAATAACTGGTTATACAAATATCTTAAGGGTTGGGTTGTGTATTAACTGTTGGTTAATAGCTGAGTTACTACTATTACACAGAAAATATTATGTGTTGTCTAATTTCTACTAGTGTCTCTCATTGTTATTGAGTATTACATGATAGACTTGTTACTTATCCTGGATTGTTTCAACCGAGTTCTTGATAGTTATCTTTGAGTTATTGAAGCTTTTGTGGCATTCATCCTCATAACTGATGGTTGGTAAGAGTTTATTTCATCAAAGTTCATTCTATATAACCTGTTTCATTATGTCTATGGAGTCAAAAACAGAAAATCTTCAAAATAACAAAAAGTCAAGTTTCATAGAGTTTTAAGAGTCCAATACATCAAAAGAGTTCAGTTTCACAGAGTCACTGAGGTTTTTACATAGTCTCAGTATATAAATTTCCAGTTCCCTGTTGTTTTTCAATACTATACTGTATTTGCTGTTGAATCTAGATACAAAATCAGAAAATAGAAAGAGCAAAAGTGCAAAAAGAGCTAAAGAGCAAATTAAAAGAGCAAAAGTGCAAAAAGAGCTAAAGAGCAAAAAAGAGCAAAAGTTGCAAAAGAAAGAGCAATATATTATTTTCTGTCTTCTTGTCCATAGGTCTTCCTCAATATTGTTGATCCTATGGCTGAAGAGTATCAAAACTGTGTTCCTGAAGATGAAAGGGAACCTATTCTGGGGGGTTTGGCTCTGGCTTCAAAGAGCAATGTTGAGTATGCTCTTAGGCCCCTGGTAGCTCAGATAATCTCCAACAAAGTCCTAAACAAGAAGATTACAAGATCTATTATGTTCAAAACTTGGGATCAATACAATGACCTAAAAATCACAGATATGGGGGACAATAAATACCTATTTACCTTTCCATCGATGCAAAGTGCAGCTGTAGTGCTTGAAAAAGGTCCATGGTTTGTAATGAACCAGCTCATCAGTTTACAAAGGTGGGGTGAAGGTATACCTTTTAAAGATATTAACTTTGATTTAGTTCCATTTTGGATTCAAATTCATGGCCTGACAATTCATGAAGTTAATCCATCAAATGTTTATATCATGTTAGAAAAAGTAGGGAGAATTATTGAGGTTGGTGATAATTTTAACTCAGGATCAGCTTCTATTCATTTTCTAAGGGCTAGAGTGATGATAAATGATAAGAAACCAATATGGTCTGGTTGTTGGTTACAAAGAAGTGTTAATGAAAAAATATGGATTGCTTTTAAGTATGAAAGGCTGCAAGGTGTTTGTTTTGGTTGTCGTTGGTTTGGTCATGAGGTGAAACACTGCAAAGTTCCTAGGTTAATGGCTGCTTTTGATAAAAGAATACCTAAATATGGTGATTTCATGATAACTACTAAACCTAGAACTTTTCATAGAGTTCCTACTGGTGGTAATTATTATCAGGGCAGTCAGGCTCATTCAAATGAATCCTACCAGTCTAATCCAGAAAATGAACCTAGTCATGATTCTAATGATAGGAGTGAAACAGAATCAAATGTCATACCTGATAACATAGTCCAGATTGTTAATACAGTACCTACCCAGCCAGAAATTAACCCTTCTTCAGCTAGATCTCCTAACCCATCTAGAATAATTCGTAGGTTTGTTGGTAATGATTTTAGACTGCCTTCCCAATCCTCTCCACCTTATTTTGTACAATTTCCCCCAAATGATGAGAGTTGGTCTGAACCAAGTGAGAACATTATACCTGCACAAGTGGAAGAAGCTCTTAGTTTTAAGTTATCTCAAAGCTTAAACATCAAAAGAAGTAGGGAAAATACAAATTTGCTTATTTCTAGTGGTGAAAGTTCTGGTACAGTGCAAGAAGGGGCCAAAAAAGCTAGAATAATTGCAATTATTGATTGCCAACAGATTATGGATGCTACTGAATTGACTGAGGAGGCGGGTCTTTCCATGCCCCCAAAGTTTCAATGACTGCAATCACTTGGAATTGTCGTGGATTGGCAGCCTCTGTAACACCCCCTTACTTTTAATACCACTTAGCAAATTAAATCAGAGTTTTTCAAAAACCACTTTCAAGAGAGTGCTACATTTTCTACAAGAAAATCAAACAAGCAGCAATGGCGCACATCAACAGATATCAGCGTGACATATAACACCTCGGCCAATTGGAACGAGTTCATAAAACACATGTTATAATTTACAACACAGTCGGAATAAAACATGTTCCAAAATAACATCAAGATACATTTCAAAAACCAACTCAAAACGACCCCTACACTACTCGGCCCCCAGTGTTACATATCAGAGCAATGACGACGCCAAAAGACACTGAGTGAAAACACCTCTACTCGGGGATACCTGCAAGTTGCCAACATGAGAAGCAACATAAAAGCAGTAGGGTGAGTCTCTAAACACAAATAATAAGGTTTATGACAAGCAATTATGCTAAGCAAACACATATAAACATCTCGGCACAACACACAACTAACACAATTAATTGGTGCATGAGTTATATGCATGATGCAGACCCAAAACTCCAAGGGCATATGCATGATGGATCCATTAAGACCGAAGTCTTCTGCTATCACCTTAGGACCGAGGTCCTCTGCTTTCACCATAGGACCGAAGTCCTCTGCTTTCACCATTATGCTTATGATTTATGTGACACCATGAACAATGCTTAACACACAACATATACATCATTCAATTTAATCATAACACAACTCCAGTAACTCACCATTTAGACCGCAGCCTTCTGTTCATAATTAGGACCTAAGTCCTCTGCTCACCTCTAGGACCGAAGTCCTCTGCGTTCACCCTTTTCGTTTTATTTAATGCCCCTCAGGGACTTCAACATTTATTACTCCTCTACTCGTAGCCCTACGGCCAAAACAACTCTCATACATCATTACGGCACTAAGGCCGACGTCTTTGTATCGGCCTACAGCGCTAAGACTGTCGCCCTCAACTCACCGATCACCTCGGTTCCAAGTAGTGAACCAACAAGTCACCACGAGGACTACTCTGTCACTTAGGACTAAAACGTCAAATAGGGACTAAAATGATTACACCATTTAGCTCCTCACGCACTTGGTACTCAAAGCGACGCTCCTAGTTGCGTCCAGCAACAGCCTGCGCTACACTAGCGTTAAAACACACCTCGGCACCTATAGCACCTCGGCACACTCGGCACTCTCACGCGCTTGGCACCTCGACGCGCTACACTCTACTCCACTCATAGTCACTTCAATTAACGCGAACGTACTTTACTTCCTCTATAACACCACCTAGTTACTCTACGCTTGGATACACCGCACTTAAACGCGACATCTCATCTCGGCAAGTACACCTAGGTATGATATACTCTACATCTCGGCCATAAAACCTCTACATTACTACACGCTATATCGTTATCAACGGCACTTCAAAGATCTACGCCTAAGTATTCTATCTCGGCCTACTTACCCTACACTTCGACAAGTACAAACCGATACTTATACCTAGTCTCGGTACTCGTACACTTAGTTCTGGTGCTCTATCACTCACCTCGGCTCCTATGACCTCGTTACTTACGTTCTTGACACTTACGATTATTCACTTAAGTTCCAGCTTACGTATGGGAAGTAACCTCACCTCGGCAATCCTAAACCGACTACTCCATTTAACTCAAACGCACACTCGTCACTTTATGTTGTACGTTTTCAGCTACTCCTCTGTTATCCTAAGCCTATTCTTTAAGAACCTCTCCATGATTATGTTGCTCACTCTCACTCACTCTAGCTCACTCTAGTTCACTGGGACTGAGAGTTTCCTCAGCTCCCATTTCACTCCGTGATCCCTCGTATGATCAACTCTCTCATCCACTCCACACAACTCCACTGAAGTGAGCCAAAACACAACATCAAAAACATCAAAACACATCAAGCATGCAAAGCAACTCAACAAACATAACTACAATCTACTCACACATAACAACTCATCATAACACAAAATTATACGTGAGAAGAGAGCCCCCTAACCTTGTTCAGTTGAGTAGAACACTCTCCCTTCACCGAAACTCTCCAGTTAACACTCGCAGCAACTCTTCTCCGTTGAGCTTGAGCTTCTTCTACGCCGGAAACTCTTCCTTCTCTCTAGAAAATGATCTCACCTACCAACTTCTCTCTCTTACTTCTCTTTGACTTTTCTTAGATTCCTTTTTGGTGAAACATGCTCCCTCTCCTTCGACACCCTCATTTAAGGCACACACTTGGGCTTCTAATGGCTCATGGGCCTCCAATGGCTCATGGGCCTCTACGCCCACCTTCTCCATTCACTTAAGCATCTCCTAAAAGAAATAAACTCCTAATTAATACTTGGCTTAATTAAAAAGTTGTAAACTTAAATAACTCAACTAAATAATTAATTGAACTATTTTGGGGTGTTACAACTCTCCCCCACTTAGAATATTTCGTCCTCGAAATCTTACCTGAAGCAAATAACTCGGGATAGGCTTCCTGCATCTTGCTCTCCAGCTCCCAAGTAGCATGCTCACCAAATGACTCCAAACCAAACCACCTTCACTAGCTTGATCTCTTTTCCTCTTAAAGTCTTCACTTCTCGGCCTTCAATCCTAATCGGCACTGTCTCCACAGTCAAGTTCTCCCTTACTTGCACGTCGTCCATCTGAATTACATGGGACGGGTCTGAAATATATTTCCTCAGCTGAGATACATGGAACACATTATGCAAATTTGATAGGTTAGGTGGCAAAGCAACTCGGTAAGCCACCTTCCCAACTCTCTCCAGAATCTGGTATGGACCAGTAAAACGAGGAGACAACTTCTTAGCCTTCAAAGCTCGACCCACACAAGTCACCGGATTGACTCTCAGAAACACATGCTCACCGACTTGAAACTCCAAATCCTTCCTCCTCTTGTCATGGTAACTCTTTCTTACGCTACTACTCGCGAAGCCTTCATTTTCTCTTGAATTTGCTTTACCTTCTCGGTGGTCTCTCGCACGACCTCGGGTC
Source organism: Oxytropis ochrocephala (assembly GCA_020916435.1). NCBI lineage: Eukaryota > Viridiplantae > Streptophyta > Magnoliopsida > Fabales > Fabaceae > Oxytropis > Oxytropis ochrocephala. The sequence continues at coordinate 78,010,959 of CM037093.1, forward strand.
CGAGTACCACACCTTCTCCTGACTCACTCCAACACAATGGAGTCCTGCACCTCCTCCCATACAATGCCTCAAAGGGTGCCATCCCTATGCTAGAATGATAATCGTTGTTGTGCGTGAACTCAATCGATGGCGAATACTAATCCCACGCTCCTCCTTGCTCAAGAACACACGCTCTCGGCCAAGTCCTCCAACGATCGGATGGTCCTCCGGGTGACCATCGATCACAATGGGTGATATGCCGAGCTCGAGCGCAATTTCGTACCCAACGCATCTTGCAAACTTTCCTGCAGTGCAAAGTAAACCTTGGGTCTCTCATGCGAAATAATAGATCGAGGAACCCCGTGTAGCTTTACGATCACTTGGATGTATATCTCTCGCCAACCTTGACATCGGATAGGTGAGGTTGATGGGAATGAAATGAGCGGACTTCGCAATCTATCCACCACAACCCAAATGGTATCAAACCTCCCATCGTACTTCGCAAACCAGGTTACAAAATCCATCGCAATCTTCGTCCCACTTCCACTGAAATCTTCAATGGTTGCAACAACCTGCTGGCTTCGATGTTCAACCTTGGACTTCGACAAACCGACAAACCGTACACATACAAACCGCTACATCACTCTTCATACCTTGCCACCAAAACAACCCCTTCAAGTCTTGATACATCTTAGTCTCGCCTGGGTGAATACTCAGCTTACTCCTATGACACTCTTCCAAGATTGCTCTCTTGATCTTCTCGTCATCAGGGACACAAATCCGAGCTCTATACCTTAGCAATCCTTGCTCATCCAACTCAAAGTCTTCGTTCTCGGCTCGGCCAATACCTGCTGCCACGTCTACAAGCTTGACGTCCAGCCTCTGCGCCTCTTTGATGTCACTCAGAAATTCATTTGTGATTTTCAGCATTCCCAACTTAATGCTTTGAGGAGTTAGCTCACACACTAAACTTAGGTCTCTCGAATTGCTCAATTAACTCCAAATCTTTTTTACCATCATTCTTTGATGCATGCAACGATTTTCTACTTAGTGCATCACCCACCGATTTGCCTTCCCCGGTGATAGTTCAACCCAAAATCATAGTCCTTCATGAGCTCCAACCATCTCCTCTCGCCTCATGTTCACTCCTTACGATCAAGCAGATCACGCAAACTCTTATGGTCACTAAACACTTCGAACCTTGAGCCATATAGATAATGCCTCCATATCTTCAATGCAAACACCACGGCAGCAAGCTCCAAATCGTGTGTAGGGTAGTTCTTCTCATGAATTTTCAATTGCCTTGAAGCGTAAGCAACTACCTTACCTTCTTGCATTAGTACGCAGCCCAAACCCAACTTAGACGCATCACAGTACACCACAAACGGCTCAATTGGATTAGGCAACGTCAGGACAGGAGACGTTGTCAATCTCTTCTTCAATTCTTGGAAACTTTCTTCACACTGCGCGTCCCACACAAATGCCTTCCCTTTACAGGTCAACTGAGTTAGTGGCAACGCCAACTTGGAAAACCCCTCAATGAACCTTCTGTAATACCCAGCCAGACCCAGAAAACTTCTTACTTCAGTGGCCGACTTGGGTGCTTCCCATTTCAACACAGCTTCGACTTCGGAAAGATCAACGGCTATACCTTCACTGGAGATCACATGACCTAGGAAATTCACTGCCCTCAACCAGAATTCACACTTGGATAACTTGGCGTACATCTTCTTATCCTTCAATACCTCCAACACCAATCTCAGATGCTTGGCGTGCTCCTCCTCTGACTTGGAGTAGACTAAAATGTCATCAATGAATACAACAACAAAACGGTCTAGGTACTCATGAAATATACGGTTCATATACTCCATGAACACTCCAGGAGCATTCGTCACACCAAATGGCATTCTGAGAATACTCATAGTGCCCATACCGAAGTTCTAAATCTTTGTCTTAGGAATGTCTTCGTCCTCACCTTGATCGATGGTACCACGACCTCGTGTCAATCTTTGAAAATACTTGCGCACCCACCAATTGGTCCATCAAATCATCAATTCTTGGGAGTGGGTACTTGTTCTTAATTGTTACCTTGTTCAACTGTCTGTAATCCACACATAATCTCATACCTCCATCCTTCTTTCTCACCAATAACACAGGTGCGCCCCAAGGCGACACGCTTGGCCTTATGAACCTCTTCTCCAGCAACTCTTCCAACTGCTTCTTCAACTCGGCTAGCTCAGCTTCAGACATCCTATAAGGTGCCATAGACACCGGCCTAGTTCCTGGTACTAACTCAATGCTGAACTCGACCTCTCTTTCTGGGGGAACCTCAGGAATCTCGTCTGGAAACACTTCTGCGAACTCTCGCACCACTGGCACTTCACCAATTTTAGCTCGTGTAACACCCCATTTCTACCCGGTAATTTATAGTAAAAAAATCAGAGTATAAAAATTCATTTCTCAATTAAAATCATCCAATGGGATGCTACACTTATCTCTTTAAAAATCATTCAACAATCATCTCACTTTTCACAATAGCGGTCAAATACGTAACACCATAGAATAAACCCGTGGAATATAATTTCACATAATGCAATGGAAAATAAATCATAATCTCAACAGAATAATCAACACCTCAAACAATACATATAAGGCTCAACAAGGAGCAAAACAGAACAACTATAGTTCATAACCCATCCCCAGGTGCTACGTGTCGGAAGCGGACCGACTCGGGAATAGTGAAGGTAGAAAGCCCTCACTCATGACTACCTGTGGTAAACAACAACGAAAGGGTGAGTCTCGAACTATATAATAAAAGTGATAATAGGCAATATATACAATCACAGTTCACAGCACAATCAATCACACCAATCATCACTCAATGATGTTCATGCACTCATGTAAATGTATGCAATGTAGTTATGCATGTGGTACCATTTGCCCTCCGGCATTCTCAATATTTGCCCTCCCAGCATTCTCATCATCAAATGGAGTCCTCATGACTCGCCCTCCGCCGCCCTCGGAGCTTCACAATCAGTTTATAAGCTCTACGACCGCAACCGAATGTATGCATGAGACTCCATGTAACAACACAAACACATTCTCAAACATCTCACTCCACACACTAACTCTTACCTCATTATTAGTCTCATTTATAGCCCTCATGGCTTGGCCCTCCGGCTCATGCCCCCATGGCATCCTCAGTCATCTCAAGATACACTCTCAACACCATTAAGTCCCAAGGACTAATCTCATCTAGAGGACTCAACCTCACTCAAGGACCTAAACCACCATTTAGGACCAAAACAATCATCTAGGGGCCAAACTGTCACCTAGGGACCAAAATAAAGACACGCTTAGGCACTTGCAAAGACTAGGCGCCATTTTCCCCACATCTCGGCGCCTCGGTGCAACACAACACTAGGCGCCGTAGCTTCAAGCATTTGGCGCCCCATGTGGCAACACAAACACCGGGCGCCACTTTTCTAGCAATCTGGCGCCCCTGCAGCAAAGACAGACCTGAGACACAAACCTGGACACCCACTCCGACACAACTCGAACACGTGCACCGGGCCTGGGCGCCTGGCGGCACAGCTTTGGCGCCCCAACCGACCCAAAGACCTACAACACTTGCAAACCAAAAACCACTCGAGCCAAAATGTTTAAAAATGTTTTTGGGCGAGCAAATACAAAATATGGCACGGTAAAATATGTTCGAAAATGTGAGTTTCACTCAACCCACCCCATTTACACACACAAAACCACCCCACCGGGACATTTGTAAAATAACACCTGCAACTGAGAAAACCACTCGAGCCAAAACACTTAAAATTGGATTTGGGCGGGTGAATGCAAAAGTTGGCACAATAAAATATGTTCGTAAATGTGAGTTTCACTCAACCCACCCCATTTACACACACAAAACCACCCCCACCGGACATTTGTAAAATAACACCGCAATCGAAAAACCACTCGAGCCAAAACACTTAAAATTGGATTTGGGCGGTGAATGCAAAAGTTGGCACGAGAAAATATGCCCGAAAATACAAGTTTTACTCAACCCACCCCGTTTACACACACAAAGCCACCCCACCGACATTTGTAAAATAGCACTGCCACGAGAAAACCATTCGAGCCAAAACACTTAAAATTGAATTTGGGCAGGTGAATACAAAATTTGGCACGAGAAAATGTGCCCAGAAATACAAGTTTCACTCCCCGGGCCCCAAAACACCCGCATTCTAGCGCCCAGACACTGACACACCTGCACTCAGACACAATTCCAGCACGTGAACTGTAACGCCCCAAAGATTACTAGATATTTATTTAATAAATTGTTGGGGATTAGATTGTGGAAAAATATTAGAAATAAAAATACGGTATTTTTATACGCTATTGGTATTATAAGATTAATAATATTATATATTTATTCTATTTCTATTAAATGCTAGTGTGAGAGATATTATTTATTTAAGGAGTTATTTTGGTCTATTGAGGTGTTAAAATAATAGTTATAGTGATATTGGGCTCTAAAAGTATTTAAAAAGGAGTTTTGGGTCGCTTTTACTTGCATACACCCTCTCCTGGGTGCTAAGCGCACCCCACCACTGAGTCACTTAAGCCCAAACGCGCAGAACAGCCCACGAACTGACCCGACCCAGCTTCTTCTTCTTCCTCACGTTGCAGCGCAGGAGAAAACGGAAAACCCTTATGGTTCTTTCACCATTTTCGTTCTCCACCTTCAAGCCACGGGAGAACTCCAAACTTCACATTCCAACTCGAAATTCCCTCCTGAATCCGTTTCCAGCCTCCGTTTAATCAAAAGAAACACCGTTTGTCACGTATTTCAAATCTGGGCGGACTGTTTTTCGCACATTCCGACCACCACGGTCTTCGGTTGGAGAAACGGATATCGTATTCGATTCTACGCGTCCGAAACCTTCGAGAAGCACTAGTCTTTTGTTCGTTTCGGTGAAGTTGACGCCGGACCTATTTTCCGGTGAGACGTCATTCGGTCATTCTTAGTCGTGTTCCGCTTCGTGTGTTCGTGAGTTCGTGTTCGTGTCTCATTCTTCATGATTTGGAGCTTACGTCAATAGAGGTAAGGTGAGCGTTTCATTTAACATAATTGGGTATATGATGGGTGTTGTGGGGTTTCTTGATGTTGTTTGATGATTTGTTGATGTTGTCATGTGATTATCTATGATTGAGTATAATTGAGTATGTGATTTAGTATAAATTGCGTATGTGATGTGTTTTGTGGAGTTTCTTGATGTTGCTTGATGATTGTGGATGTTGTCATGTGTTTTAATATAATTTGCGTATGTGATGGGTGATTTTATGGGGTTAGAATCGAATTTAAATATATGGTGATGAGAGCGTGTAAATGGAGTAATTTGAGATGGAATTGAGATGTGAAGTAAAGCGTGTTTTGGTAAATTGAGTCTTGGGGCTGCTGTAATTTTTTTATTATAAATGGGTGCTGTTTTCACAAATTAAAGTTGCTGTTTGGTTGTTTAAAAAAATAGAAAGGACTGCTGTGTTTTTCAAAAATATAAGTTGCTGTTTTGTTACTCAAATTGATGCTGTTGTACGAATATATAGTGCAGTTTTTTCAAAAATATAAGTTGCTGTTTTTGTCACTAAATTGATGCTGTTTTTATGGATATATAGTATAGTTTTTTCAAAAATATAACTTGCTGTTTTTGTCACTAAATTGATGCTGTTTTTATGAATATATAGTGTTGTTTTTCAAAAGTATAAGTGGCTGTTTTTGTTACTAAATTGATGCTGTTTTTTATGAATAAAAGTTGCTTGTTTTTCAAGAATAGGGGCTGCTGTTTTTTCTTAATTAATATGTTCTTTGTTTTACAAAACAATGAGGTGCAGTTTTTGTATTAAAATCTTACTATTTTACTGCTGTTTTTGGCTCGAAAAATTCTGCTGTTTGGTTACCGTTACGTGCCTCAAAAAGTCACAGTTTTCTCTAGTTTTGTGCTGGTCAAGAACCGAATTTTCTGAGTTTATTTTATGATTGAATTGCTGTAAGAGGTTATACTACTAGTGTACTCCTTGACTATGGCTAGACTGTGGTTTACCACTAAGGCCAGAATTTCTTTCACTGGTGTATTTACAAAGGCATCACTGAGAGCCTTGCAAATGTGGCCAATGCCTCTTGCGAGTAGTACCAGTTACCTGAGTAATCCCATAGTCAATCAGTTTACTATTTTATAATCCCCAACGCTAAAAGATACCCGTAATACATATATATGCTTATGATGACGTGACTATATGATGTTGACGAATGTGTCGGTTCATGCTATGAGTGATTTTGATGATGTGTATTTAAGATTTTGATGTGAATGACGAATACACTCTACGAGTGTTTTATGATGACATACCTTGAGTGGTTATTTCTTTTATGATGATGATGATGAGTACTCCGGGTGAGTGTTGATTGAGCTGCACATGTGTTATAGGAGTTTCATGGCATGTGCATATTATGACTAATATTGATGATGTTATGCCTTGAGTGGTTTTCCTTCTATGATGAAGGTATGCCTTGAGTGGTTTTTAAAGATGATATGGTACCATCATGCATATGCCCGTGTGGGGTTGCATTTTCATACATAATCATAACCGTGAGTTGTTCTTTGTTGTGATTTGAGCTGGTGTTGTGTATTTATGATGTGGTGATGATGATGATGCCTTGTGATTGTCTGTTCTCATCCCTCTATTATGTATCTGATTATGTTCCATTGAAATTCTCACCCCTTCTGCTTGGAATGTTGCTCTATTGTGGCAACGCTGCAGGTAACCGCGAGTGAAGGACTTGCTGCCTTATTCTTTTAGTTTTTGGGATGTATTGTTGTGTCGCTCTCTGATACTCTAACACCTAGGGGCGTGGAGTTGGATAATTTGTTTAATGGTTGTATACTGATTTTTATTTGTTACATTGAGACGTGTTTGAGAGAATTTGGTGAGTTGGTGTTTAGGCCGCTGCGATTGTGATGTTTGATTGCACAAATTTGAAGAGTGCATATTTGATGAGTTTTTAAGGAAGCTGTAGCATTTCTTTTCTATCAATTAAAACAATTTTATTTTTGAAAAAGAATTACTCTGATAAATGACACGTAATATAAGGGTAGAAAAGGGGTGTTACATGAACAGTAACCCAGGCGCCAATTCTCAAAGAAAGTGGCGTCCGTAATCGCAACACAACTCTTGGCCTCATCACATAAAGAGACACGTGGCGCGCAGATCCTAGCCATTTGGCGCCCCAAACACCAACAACTCCAAATTCTCAAATTCTTTCAATTCAAATCATCTTATATCACTCAAATACCAATTATAATCATGTCAACACACTCAATTGCATACCATAACACTCAATCATGCGTAAAAACTAATCAAGAACATAAAACCCCCAAATCAAAGCCCTAAATCGATTTTTATCATGCAATTTCTCAAATTCACCCAACAACAACTCAATTAACAATCAATTGACATCAAATCAAGACTCTATGACTCCTATACAACCTATTATATCCTCTATTATAGAGTGAGACTCCCCTTACCTTATTTCAACCGTAGAAATTCCTTCTCCTTGATTCACCACCAAAACCACGGCAACAATGGAGCTTTCCTCTTCTCCTTTCTCCCTTGCGATCAAGCTCTCTCTCTCTCTCTCTCTCTCTCGTGCGCCTGCTCTCCTCTTTCTTTTTCCTTTCTTTCGTTTTTTTCTTTCTTTTTCCTCCTTTGGTGCGAATGCACTAACCCTAGGAGCCTAAGTCATTGGGCTTGGGCTCCCGGGCCCAAAAACAACTCCATTATTTCTAATACCACTTCCTTCTATTAAATTAAAATACTAAATTATAAACACTATATTATAATTTAATATAATTAAAAATAGTGCAACACTTAAACAATTTAATCAATTTCTTAATTAAATTATTTAGGGTGTTACAGCTCGGCTCTCTGCAGACAATGTCACACTCAACAAGAAACAACGTAGCCCTTCCTTCATTACCTTGCAAGCAATGCTGCTCGCAGACATTAGAAATGATTCTTCCACCTCGGAAGAAGGAAACTCACAAATCCTCTCAAAGCAATTGATATGGACATGGTTATCCACTAACCAATCCATACCGAGGATGACATCCATCCCCTCCAATGGTAGGCAAATCAAATTAACTACGAAGTCTCTGCCAAAGGCTAACAGAGGACACTTCGAACAAACGAGAGAGGTAGTCACTGACCCCCTTTCTTTGGAGTGTCAATAACCATCTCCTCACCATAGTAGACAAAACTAAATCCAATCTTTTAGCACACAATGCAGAAATGAAAGAGTGCGTGGCACCAAAGATCCACGATTGCAATCAAAGGAATTCCATTTATAAAACACGTACCTTTTATCTCATTCACCACCTCGGATCCAAAGAAGAGCGAATACCTTTCCAACATTCTTTTCCTTCTTCGGCTTGGGACACTTCGAGCTAATATGTCCCGCCTCCCACAGGTTGTAGCAAACTATATCCTTCTTCTCACACAGCTCTGAGCCTCAGGCCTACTTTGCCACACTTAAAACACTTAACGATCGAGCACTCAAAACTTTTGTGACCGGTTTTCCACATTTGAAACACACTATACCCGGGGAGTGTCTCCCACTCGGCGCTCCGCCCAACCAAATTTTCCACTTTCCTTTTCCTTTCCACCGAACCCTCGTAAGGCTTAGCACGATATTGCGACTCGCTTCTCCCTTCCAAATTTATAGGTGGTAGTCGCGCCACCTTGTCTTCCTCAAAGATTCTCGCAGCTATTCACCACCGAGCAAACACCCTTATCTCACGATACCCAATGGCTCGCTTGATGTCGGGCCTTAAGCCATTCTCAAACTTAATACACTTGGAGAACTCAAAGAAGAGCTCCAGTGTAATGGGGTAGAACTTCACCAACTCTGAAAACTTTGCCACGTGCACTCGGCCAACGACATACTCCCTGCTTCACTCTAAAAATTCCATTTCTTTCTTTCCCTAACGTCTTCGTGATAGTACTTCACAGGATCTCTCTCTGAAAATATCCTGTGTGATTTCTTCTTCAAAGAATCCCCAACCTTTGAAGATTTTCGAGCCACCAATCATCCGCCTCCTCGGCTAGCATGTGGGTACCAAACCTCACCTTTTGCGCAATCGAACACTCCATCACTCGAAAGATCCTTTCTATTTCCTTTAACTGTGCCATAGCTCCATCGAGATCATACCTCCTTTGAAGGTAGGAGGATTCTCCTCTCTCAAACGTAGCCAACCTCCTCGCTCCAAAGATCCCTACCGCTCACGAGGTCGATTCCCATAGCACGCCATCGCTTCCAAGCAAAGCGGCTATGGCAAATGGCGTCATTCCTCCCAAATCTTCCAAACCATTACACTAAACATATAAACAAAATCTACTTAGAACGAGCCATAAAACTCGAAATTCGGGAACTCAAGACTCAATACTTGGTCGGACAAGACCGGACTATTGCTCTGATACCACTATTGTAACACCCCCTTACTTTTAATACCACTTAGCAAATTAAATCAGAGTTTTTCAAAAACCACTTTCAAGAGAGTGCTACGTTTTCTACAAGAAAATCAAACAAGCGAAGAATGGCGCACATCAACAGAATATCAGTGTGACATATAACACCTCGGCCAATTGGAACGAGTTCATAAAACACATGTTATAATTTACAACACAGTCGGAATAAAACATGTTCCAAAATAACATCAAGATACATTTCAAAAACCAACTCAAAACGACCCTGTTGCGCCCGAAAAAGTCCCCGAGGGGTTTTCTTCGTTTACAACTTTTTTGAACAATGAAGTCGCCACCAATATTTTTTATAAGGAAAATATTGAAGAAAAACCTTTTTGGGAAGGCAGATGGTCTTTTGAAAAACTTAAAGATTTGGGTTCGGGGGTCGGTTAGGCATGGGGAAGGTATTAGCACCCCACACCTCCTTTCTACTGAAAGGGGACCTTTAATTAATGTGTGGTTCTGTGTGTTGATTTGAAAAATACTTTTATTTGCCTCTCAATTAAACAGACTTAAGGAATTTTTTATTTGCGGCGCTTGACGAGAGTTAGCCGCTTTGGGTTTTTGGAAGGAAAATCGTTTTGAGTTTGTCGTGCTTGACGGAGGGGATCCGCTCCTACGTATCTCCCGGTGCGATGGAGAATTCAAAGCTACGTAGTTCTAAGTTTTTTGTTTTATTTTGTTTAATTGTGAAATTGAGCTTTCGTGATGATCAATTGAGCGAAGGCTCCAAGTGACCACCATTAGTACTCCATTGTTAATGATCATGCAAGCAAAGGCTTCGCAAGACCACTAACAAAGTTTTTCGATTTATGTAAAGTCTTTAGAAAAATTAGGCGTTCATGATGATCAATTGAGCAAAGGCTCCAAGTGATCACCACTAGTTCCTCATTGTTAATGATTATGCAAGCAGAGGCTTCGCAAAACCATTAACAAAGTTTTTTTTGATTTATTGAAAATATTTAGAAAAATTAGGCATTCATGATGATCAATTGAGCAAAGGCTCCAAGTGATCACCACTAGTTCCTTATTGTCAATGATTATGCAAGCAGAGGCTTCGCAAAACCATTAACAAAGTTTTTTTTGATTTATTGAAAATAATTAGAAAAATTAGGCATTCATGATGATCAATTGAGCAAAGGCTCCAAGTGATCACCACTAGTTCCTCATTGTTAATGATTATGCAAGCAAAGGCTCCACATGACCACTAACAAAGTTTTTGATTTATAGAAAAAGTGTTTTAGGAAAATTAGGCATTCATGATGATCAATTGAGCAAAGGCTCCAAGTGATCACCACTAGTTCCTCATTGTTAATGATTATGCAAGCAAAGGCTTCGCATGACCACTAACAAAGTTTTTGATTTATTGAAAAAGTTTTTTAGGAAAATTAGGCATTCATGATGATCAATTGAGCAAAGGCTCCAAGTGATCACCACTAGTTCCTCATTGTTAATGATTATGCAAGCAGAGGCTTCGCAAAACCATTAACAAAGTTTTTTGATTTATTGAGAAGTTATTTGAGTTGAAAAAGAATTAAAACGAGAAAAAGGTGAAAATTGCAAAATGGGGGGGTGTTACTAGTTACGGGGGTTGTATAACTAAGCAGGGGGTGTAATCAAGCAAGCCCAGGCCAGATAGGAGGCCCAGTATGCTGGCCGGGCTTAGGTGAGAGTGGGAGCGCATGCGTGAATTAGGGGTGGGGATTTGCAATCAGATAATAAAAAAAAAAAGAACAAAAGAAACAAAAAAAAAAGCTGATACAATAAGCCCACATTAGAAAAAAGAAACTAAACCTAATTCCTCCTCTCTCTTCCACCGCACAAACGCTCATCTTCCCACCATCAATGGCGCAAATCTCGCCACGAAGAGGAGGCTTCGCCGGAGAAGACCGGCCTCGCGGTGGCGCTCACGGAGGCGAACCTGTGTTCGTTGTTTCTTCATTTCCTTCTCAAGCTCGGCTTTCTTTTCCTTTGATTCCTCCCTCCCTTCTCCATTTCTTTGAATTTCTCAGTCTGCTTTTGTTAAGGAGGTTTCGGTTTGTGATGGTGGTGGAGGTGAGTTGGTGATTTGCGATGGGCGTGGCTCGCTTTGAGAGGTGGCTGCATTTCGGTTTGATGGAGGTGGATCGGTTTCGTGGATCGTGAGAGAGGAGGGGGTTGGTTTACGCGGCGGTTTGTGGTGGTTGCACTGTGGAGGTGATTCGGTTTGGGTATTAGTGGCGGCTCATGGTGGTTTTGAATGGTGGTCATGGTGGTGGATGTTAGTGGTGAAGTTTGATAGAGATGAGGGTGGATTGTAGTGAGGGGACACGGCTGAGAGGGGAAAAATGAGGGTGGTTGGTGGTGGTTTTGTGGTTCGGAGGTGGTTGATGGTGTTTGTGGTGGTAATGTGGTGGAGAGAGATGGTGGTTCGGTTTGTGGGTGGTCATTGTTTGGAGGGTGGTTGTTGGTGGAGATGGGGGACGGTCTCAGTAGTGGTGGTGGCTACCTTTTCTCGATCTGCTTTCACTCTTTTGATCTGTGTTGTTTGGCTGATTAGGGTCTCACAGTGAGACCCTAATTTACTGTCTTGATCATTTTCTTTGAAATTAAATTCCGCCTGTCTCGCTTCTTTGTTGATCGCCTTTTATATCAAAACATTAGGTTTCTGCATTAATTATTTTGACTGGGCTTTGACTCTTTTCAGGTCTGGATTCAAGCCCAGCTACTTGGAGAGCAGCTGTTGGAACCCCAACTTTACTGCTGCTGCTGCCTTCTGTTGTTTTTTTTTATTTTTTTGTAATTTTCGAATTTATTTATTTTTGTATATTTGTATTATTATTTTTTGGACATTGGGACATTTGAACACTTCTGGTCTGTAATAAAAATTAAATAGTATATTTTTTTGACATTTTGGACTATTAAACACTTTTAAATTGTAAATAAAACTAAATAGGATTTTTTTGCATTTTTAGACTATACACATATACTCAAAATAAATTAACTGCACAAGATTAGATTAATAAGGAAAAGAGTCGGGTCAAACGCAAAGACGAGAACGGGTCAGACTAGACGAATACGCTAAAACAAGACTCAAATAGAAGAAATGAGCTCATTAACTAAAAACACTACTTATGTACGACTAAACCTAAATACGAAGATTAAATTGAAGAACGCACGAAAAGATTGATCATTCGCGTGTCTGCTTAATTTAAACAACGGTATTTCAATTTAGTTGAGCTGGATAACTGAAATTGACTTAAATTAAAAAGGCGGACAAAATTGGGGTATTACAGCTGCCCCTCTTTATTTCACATTTCGCCAAAAAATATGAATTGGCCTTTTCATATTTGTTGGTGAAATGGAAATAAAGATATAGAAATAATACTAATTTTGTCCGCCTTCGTAAAAGTTCAAATCTTTTTGTTATTTTCTTTTTGAGAGGGGGGTTAACACTTGTCGCATTAACGGAAAGCAATAAAGCGGGAAAAGCGGTAAATTGGGGAATTCGGAGGTTGCCTAAAACCTTTTAACGGACTCTTGTCGAGTCCGAGCTCGAGGTGGCCTTTTCGAGCGCCGATCAATATCAAGTCCGAATCGATTTGATCAATGGATTTACGTTGTGCCTTAGGTGACACAACTAATCCGGCGACTTAACGGTTCGATGGATCCATCGCGTGCTCGCATACGATGTTGTGATATGTGGAAGGAGTTCACTAACTCTGAAGGAGTTCACTAACTCGGGTTGATGGAGTTTACGAACTCGGATTGATGGAGTTTACGAACTCGGGGTGGCCTTTTCGAGCGCCGATCAACATCGTGTCCGAATCGATTTGATCAATGGATTTACGCTGTGCCTTAGGTTGACACAACTAATCCGGCGACTTAACGGTCCGATGGATCCATCGCGCGTGCTCGCATAACGATGTTGTGATCTCGTGGAAGGAGTTCACTAACTCTGAAGGAGTTCACTAACTCGGGTTGATGGAGTTTACGAACTCGTGGTCGATGGAGTTTACGAACTCGTGGCCGATGGAGTTTACGAACTCTGTGCTGATGGTGATTTTCTAAAAATGGGATTTTTTGGGACTCTCTGGTCCGAAGTAACTTTTCTCTTGGACGGTGCATGAAATGCATGCACTTGGGTATTTGGGTGCACATGGGTGCAATGATTGATTTTGGTGGGATGTTTCTTCTGTTTGATTATTCTTTCGCTCTTCTGAGATGCGAATTTGAAAGTGTAGTGCACTACTGTTTGATGCCATGGAGTGAGAATGATGAATGATTGATTTTGGTGAGACACTTTTTTTGTTTTGTCTATATCTGATGAATGCTTGGTTTGCTAGAAAGGAAGCAGTAAATGAACACTTGTCGTGCTGATTCTTGGAACTAGGCATGAGGATTAACATCTTGTGTTCGTCCACATTTTGCTTAGCAATGCAATGAATGACACATGTAATGCAAACATATGCCATGATTGATGTCTTGAATATTATGGAATGCTTTTGTTCTTTTGTACTCGCTTCTTCTTTGTAGTTTATGAAATGCGAATGCTTTGATGTTTGAATGCAAGTGTATGCGGTGATTGATGCTTTGATGAATGGAATGCTCCTATTCTAACTTCTGCTTGTTTCTTTTGCTTCTTCTATGAAATGCCGTATTAATATGATGCAACCGACGTGGACCGCTTTTTGCTTTTTGCTATGTGATGAATGCACAAAATGTGAAGATGCAAATGTAATGCTTTGATGCATATGCCATAATGAATAGATTGAAATGCCTAGATGCATGAGGTGTACATTTTTGTGATGATGAGATGTGAGACTTTGGATGCAAGGAATTGAGATGATTATTGACCATTCTGTTGAACAATTGCATTTGATTCAAACTCCTGTTCTCAAGGTTTTTATTTACAAACAACCTCACTTATTTTCTTTTTTCCATGATGACCGAATTTTAGATATCACGTAAACAACTTGTGCTCTCTCTTCTTGAAGCATCGTCTAGTAAGCATGCATAGGAGTGCAAATGTGAATGAATGAGTCAGCTGGCTTGGCATTGGTTTAGGGCATGGACATTTATGGCAAGTGAAGGAATGACAGACATGGTTATTGCCGAAGCTCATGAGGGATCAAGAGATACAATATTGCCCCAATTCAGGTCTTTGATGAGTGAATAGCTTGCCCCTGTCTAGTGGTGACAACAATTAGGGGTGTAGAAGATGATGAATTGGGAATGCTTCGGCTTTTGAAGTGAGGGATGGAGCAAAAGAGATTTTGTCTCAACCCATAAAGTTTGATGTTGCCCCAGTCATAACAAGGACAAAGTTGCCCCAATTAGAATGACAAGGCCTTGTTTAGGATAGTGAGTTGAGAGATTGCCCCGGTGAGGTGTTATAGGAATGAATGAGGTGAGGGAATGGGAACGCACTTGCCCCACTTTCGAATGACATTTCAAATGGTTTCTTTGAGTGAGGTTGTGAAAGGCGACAGAGTTATGGTGATGGTTATGAACTGACGGTGATATATGAATGGGGTGGGCAATGAACAAACCTCCCCAAAGTTGAGCGGAGTGAGAGGTGAAGGGAATGCCCCCTAGTACACACTTTTGGTTCTCTTTAAGAACAACTCAAATGCAATGCCATTTTTGACTTTTTAGTATGAGGAGAGGCTCCACTTGGTGACCACTAAACCTTGTTTTAATGCAACATGAATACATCTTGGAGTGCAAGTCCTTCTTTGATTTTTTTTTTTTTTTTTTTTTTTAGCAGCTTTCTTTTTTCTGCTTGTTTGTTTTTTCTTTTTGAGCAAACACGTCGTAAATGGATAAACTTATTTGTCCTAAGATTAAAACTTGAGAAAACGAAAGCAATCAGTCATTGATCGGAATGGACTTTTTAGGGTTGTGATGTGGAGAAGGGGATGATTGAGCTTAATGAAGTGTTTGGGGTTGATGGGGAGAATGGGTCTTGTTTGGTTTTGGCCGATGGTCGATGGTTTATGAAGGGAATGGTTATTAGGTTTGATGAGGTGTTTGAAGGTTATTAGGTTTGATGAGGTGCCAGAAATGGTTATTAGGTTTGATGAGGTGCTTGAAGGTTTTATGAAAGAAAAGATGGTTAAACCCAATGAATTGAGGGTTTTTTTTTTTTTTTTTTTTTTTTTTTTGAAAGGGGAAGTGATTGAACCCATTGAATTTGAGAGCCTTGGAAGGGGAGCTCTTATGCTTCAGGGCAAAATGTATTGACCCTTAATTTATACTCCCTTTGTCTTCCTTTCTTTGTTTTGGGATTCACCTTTTTGAAACTTCGTTATTCCCCTCCTTTTGGGAATTTCCTTTCCTTTCGACTCGGGTGAAAATGATATACCATCTTTGATGTGGAGTTAACCCTCGTCTAGGGTGGTGGGAATATTTTGGGCTTTTCTTGGCTTAAGAGGGGTAGGAAATGGACTTTATGGGATTTTAGGTTTTTGAGGGTGTGGAGAGATGACCAAACTTCATTTCAAATCCCGATTGCTTATTTCTGTAAGACTTAACTTTAAGACAATGATTCATCTATCTTCATGTGTTTGCTCTTTTTTCTTTTTTTTTTTTGTGCCCTAATTTTTGCCTGGACCGCTCTTTGCGAGTTTTCAATCCACCGGGCGCTCTTTTTTGCCTAGGCCGCCCTTTGCGGGTTTTCAACCTAGCGGGCTTATTTTATCTTTATACCTTTTTTAGAAAGACTTGCACTAAGGAATACGATCATCGACAAGGAAAATTAGTGATCACGAACTGCCCCAAAGATGGAGGACTTAAAGTGTTAGCGAGAATGAACCAAAAAGTCAAGTATGTACTTGATGGGAGAAAATACGCGCTTTAGGGGTGGACGGGCGGGATTAGACTTGGATGGGGAATGATGATAAATGAAGGAAATTGACTGACTCAAACAAGAGAAACTACACGCGGCATGCATACTTACTAGAAGAACGCTTCACGAGAGAGTTAACATTGGTTAAAACATGATATAAAAACTTTTTGATAAACGGTTTCATCTTTTTATCATGGAATGGATGAGATGCAATGTCTTTTTTTTTTTTTTTTTGAAAAATACAAATGAGGTATTGATGTGAAAAACTCGAGGCCTTGGAACACCTTGAGTTTGCAAACGAGTAAGGGTAAACTTTTCCAAAAAGGAAAGATTACTTTGCAAGAACATCTCGCCTCTCATCACAAAGTTTTTGTTGTATGCAATGCATGGATGAAAATACTATGACGCATACATGATGAGAATGAAATGCATGAAAGCATGTTCACTTGAAAAGTGTGATTATTCTAAAAGTTTTTTTTTTTTTTTTTTTTTTTTTTTTGTTTTTTTTTATGCAAGACGAAATATGAAATGTCAATGCATTTTTGGATGATGAATGATGCAAGAACGATGCTTCTTTCAAAATGATTTTTATAGAGGCAAGACAAGATATGAAATGCCGATGCCCCCTTTTCTTTTGAATGATAAGAGGTGCAGGGATGATGCTTTTTTCCTAAATGATGATTTTTTAGAGGCAAGGCAAAGTATGAAATGCCAACGCCCCTTCCCTTTTCTTTTGAATGATGAAAGATGCAAGAACGGTGATATGAGGCAACTGATTGTCGTTACCCTGAGTAACCTGCATGAAACATTGAGTGGATCCTGACCCAATACTTCACACAATATACTGAAACGTTTCAACAATTAGTTGACTCAACTTAATTTCCTACTTGAAAATAAAACACGTGTGGATCGGGTCAAAGTGCTTCGATATCGTAGAGTAACATCTCAAATTTGTAGTCGACAAACAAATTTGAGATATTACCCTTCGTCGCTCAAAGGTGCACTTCTACTCATTAAGCCATCACATGAGGAAATTTTTCTTTGTTTGAAAGGATGCATGCAGGAGAAATGATGTATTCGAACAAAGTGATGAGGATAATGAAATGATGCATGAATGCTATATTTTGAATGAATTTGATGATGATTTTTGTTCATGATTATGAATGAGATGCTTATGCAATGCGATGATGATTGCTTATGGTTTTCATTTTTCTTATGTAATGAAAATGAAATGTGTGATGCTTACAATTACTTTCCTAATGTATGAGAGATATTGAATGGAGATGCATATGAAATTAGGCGTTAATGTTTATTTTTTCATGATGCGTGAAAAATGAAAACAATAATGCATGAGACGCGCCCCTAATAAGACACAAACCTTAATGATATAGAGAAAAATGCATGTATGAATTTTATCGAGTTTTTGTTTTATGCAATGCAAATGATGATGTATGCATGATGATGATGCTCTATGCAAGATAAATGAAAGAGGTTTTATTGGCAATGATTCAAGTTTTTTTTTTTTTTTTTTTTTTGGAAGATGCGGGTCGTACGTGGCTTCATGTGGACCTAGTATGGGAAAGGCTACAACTGCAGCTCTTTCTTTTTTTTTTGAAAAGAGCGAACCACATGATGCCCCGTACAGACCGGACAAAAGAAAGGCTACGACGGCAGCTCTCCTTCTCCTTTTTGAAAACATGCCTAGATTACAATGCAACGCACAATTTGGTATGCCCCTTGTGTCCTACGAAGGGTGGGAATCCTAGGGTCTAAAGTCGACGAAAAGGGTAATCCTCCCATGTAGGTTCTAATCATTTCCTCACAATGGCAACCAAGAGCTAAAGTCTTTCTCATGATGACGCCCACAATCGTAGAAAGCTACCGAGTGTGAGGCATCATGACAAAGCGCACTCTTGGGCGGAACTTTCATGAGAGCCATACAGGACAAAGGTCTCACGAATGGCAGTCACTAGTCGTTCCCACTCTCCTAGGTTTTTGTTCAGACCTTGGGTTTTAGGCCCCACTCAACGCTCACAAGTATAGGGTGTGAAGTGTGTCTTGGAGGCACGATACTTAGAAATAACTACCCTTCCCCACTGCGCAAATGAAAACCCGAGCAGTCCTGCACAAAAGCAAAAATAACATGTTGTCTACCCTAGGGTTTAATATCGATAAATCACCTTAGAGTTTCAACAAAGAACTAATTGCATTGCTTACCTCAAGAAAGGGAGCTAAGAAGGGGGGAACATGATAAGAGTGGGGGGGAATGCATGAAGGAACTAAGCACGTAAGCAAAAAGGAGGAAGGAAAAACAAACCTGGAAGAAGAGAAAACAGATGCACCTGCATACAACATGATAAGAAAGAAAAGGAAACCGAAAGAAAAAGAGGCAAACAAGGTATTCAAATCAAATCACAAACCGCACATTTAATTAGTTAGGCTTGACCCACTTAAAAAAAAGGAAAGTCCCCAGTGAAGTCGCCAGCTGTTGCGCCCGAAAAAGTCCCCGAGGGGTTTTCTTCGTTTACAACTTTTTTGAACAATGAAGTCGCCACCAATATTTTTTATAAGGAAAATATTGAAGAAAAACCTTTTTGGGAAGGCAGATGGTCTTTTGAAAAACTTAAAGATTTGGGTTCGGGGGTCGGTTAGGCATGGGGAAGGTATTAGCACCCCACACCTCCTTTCTACTGAAAGGGGACCTTTAATTAATGTGTGGTTCTGTGTGTTGATTTGAAAAATACTTTTATTTGCCTCTCAATTAAACAGACTTAAGGAATTTTTTATTTGCGGCGCTTGACGAGAGTTAGCCGCTTTGGGTTTTTGGAAGGAAAATCGTTTTGAGTTTGTCGTGCTTGACGGAGGGGATCCGCTCCTACGTATCTCCCGGTGCGATGGAGAATTCAAAGCTACGTAGTTCTAAGTTTTTTGTTTTATTTTGTTTAATTGTGAAATTGAGCTTTCGTGATGATCAATTGAGCGAAGGCTCCAAGTGACCACCATTAGTACTCCATTGTTAATGATCATGCAAGCAAAGGCTTCGCAAGACCACTAACAAAGTTTTTCGATTTATGTAAAGTCTTTAGAAAAATTAGGCGTTCATGATGATCAATTGAGCAAAGGCTCCAAGTGATCACCACTAGTTCCTCATTGTTAATGATTATGCAAGCAGAGGCTTTGCAAAACCATTAACAAAGTTTTTTTTGATTTATTGAAAATATTTAGAAAAATTAGGCATTCATGATGATCAATTGAGCAAAGGCTCCAAGTGATCACCACTAGTTCCTTATTGTCAATGATTATGCAAGCGGAGGCTTCATGAAACCATTAACAAAGTTTTTTTGATTTATTGAAAATAATTAGAAAAATTAGGCATTCGTGATGATCAATTGAGCAAAGGCTCCAAGTGATCACCACTAGTTCCTCATTATTAATGATTATGCAAGCAAAGGCTCCACATGACCACTAACAAAGTTTTTGATTTATAGAAAAAGTGTTTTAGGAAAATTAGGCATTCATGATGATCAATTGAGCAAAGGCTCCAAGTGATCACCACTAGTTCCTCATTGTTAATGATTATGCAAGCAAAGGCTTCGCATGACCACTAACAAAGTTTTTGATTTATTGAAAAAGTTTTTTAGGAAAATTAGGCATTCATGATGATCAATTGAGCAAAGGCTCCAAGTGATCACCACTAGTTCCTCATTGTTAATGATTATGCAAGCAGAGGCTTCGCAAAACCATTAACAAAGTTTTTTGATTTATTGAGAAGTTATTTGAGTTGAAAAAGAATTAAAACGAGAAAAAGGTGAAAATTGCAAAATGGGGGGGGTGTTACTAGTTACGGGGGTTGTATAACTAAGCAGGGGGTGTAATCAGCAAGCCCAGTTCGCATAGGAGGGCCCAGTATGCGAAACTGGGCTTAGGTGAGAGTGGGAGCGCATGCGTGAATTAGGGGGTGGGGATTTGCAATCAGATAATAAAAAAAAAAAGAACAAAAGAAACAAAAAAAAAAGCTGATACAATAAGCCCACATTAGAAAAAAAAGAAACTAAACCTAATTCCCTCCCCTCTCTTCCCAGCCGCCAGCGTTCATCTTCCCACCATCAATGGCGCAAATCTCGCCACGAAGAGGGAGGCTTCGCCGGAGAAGACCGGCCTCGCGGTGGCGCTCTCGCCGGAGGCGAACCCAGGTTCGTTGTTTCTTCATTTCCTTCTCGTTTCTGGCTTTCTTTTCCTTTGATTCCTCCCTCCCCTTCTCCATTTCTTTGAATTTCTGGTCTGTTTTTGTTAAGGAGGTTTCGGTTTGTGATGGTGGTTGGAGGTGAGTTGGTGATTTCATGATGGGCGTGGCTCGTTTTGAGAGGTGGCTGCATTTCGGTTTGATGGAGGTGGATCGGTTTCGTGACTGTGAGAGGGAGGGGGGTTGGTTTACGCGGCGGTTTGTGGTGGTTGCAGCTCGTGGAGGTGATTCGGTTTGGGTATTAGTGGCGGCTCATGGTGGTTTTGAATGGTGGCCGTTGGGGTGGTGTATTTTTGTTGTAGTGTTTGATAGAGATGAGGTGGATTGTGGTGAGGGGCCAGGCCTGAGAGGGAAAAATGAGGGTGGTTGGTGGTGGTTTTGTGGTTCAGAGGTGGTTGATGGTGTTTGTGGTGGCCGTGGTGGAGAGAGATGGTGGTTCAGTTTGTGGGTGGCTGATTGTTTGGAGGGTGGTTGTTGGTGGAGATGGGGGACGGTCTGTAGTGGTGGTGGCTACCTTTTTCTGAATCTGTTTTCACTCTTTTTGATCTGTGTTGTTTGGCTGATTAGGGTCTCACAAAGAGACCCTAATTTACTGTCTTGATCATTTTCTTTGAAATTGTGGTGCGCCTGTCTGATCTTTCTTTGTTGATCGCCTTTTTATATCAAAACATTAGGTTTCTGCATTAATTATTTTGACTGGGCTTTGACTCTTTTCAGGTCTGGATTCAAGCCCAGCTACTTGGAGAGCAGCTGTTGGAACCCCAACTTTACTGCTGCTGCTGCCTTCTGTTGTTTTTTTATTTTTTTTTGTAATTTTCGAATTTATTTATTTTTGTATATTTGTATTATTATTTTTTGGACATTGGGACATTTGAACACTTCTGGTCTGTAATAAAAATTAAATAGTATATTTTTTTGACATTTTGGACTATTAAACACTTTTAAATTGTAAATAAAACTAAATAGGATTTTTTTGCATTTTTAGACTATACACATATACTCAAAATAAATTAACTGCACAAGATTAGATTAATAAGGAAAAGAGTCGGGTCAAACGCAAAGACGAGAAGAACGGGTCGACTACTAGACGAATACGCTAAAACAAGACTCAAATAGAAGAAATGAGCTCATTAACTAAAAACACTACTTATGTACGACTAAACCTAAATACGAAGATTAAATTGAAGAACGCACGAAAAGATTGATCATTCGCGTGTCTGCTTAATTTAAACAACGGTATTTCAATTTAGTTGAGCTGGATAACTGAAATTGACTTAAATTAAAAAGGCGGACAAAATTGGGGTATTACAGACCCCTACACTACTCGGCCCCCAGTGTTACATATCAGAGCAATGACGACGCCAAAAGACACTGAGTGAAAACACCTCTACTCGGGGATACTTGCAAGTTGCCAACATGAGAAGCAACATAAAAGCAGTAGGGTGAGTCTCTTAACACAAATAATAAGGTTTATGACAAGCAATTATGCTAAGCAAACACATATAAACATCTCGGCACAACACACAACTAACACAATTAATTGGTGCATGAGTTATATGCATGATGCACTCCAAAACTCCAGGGCATATGCATGATGGATCCATTAAGACCGAAGTCTTCTGCTATCACCTTAGGACCGAGGTCCTCTGCTTTCACCATAGGACCGAAGTCCTCTGCTTTCACCATTATGCTTATGATTTATGTGACACCATGAACAATGCTTAACACACAACATATACATCATTCAATTTAATCATAACACAACTCCAGTAACTCATCATTTAGACCGCAGCCTTCTATTCATAATTAGGACCTAAGTCCTCTGCTCACCTCTAGGACCGAAGTCCTCTGCGTTCACCCTTTTCGTTTTATTTAATGCCCCTCAGGGACTTCAACATTTATTACTCCTCTACTCGTAGCCCTACGGCCAAAACAACTCTCATACATCATTACGGCACTAAGGACGACGTCTTTGTATCGACTCTGTGCGCTAAGGCCTGCCCCCTCAACTCACCGATCACCTCGGTTCCAAGTAGTGAACCAACAAGTCACCAGAGGACTACTCTGTCACTTAGGACTAAAACGTCAAATAGGGACTAAAATGACTACACCATTTAGCTCCTCACGCACTTGGTACTCAAAGCGACGCTCCTAGTTGCGTCCAGCAACAGCCTGCGCTACACTAGCGTTAAAACACACCTCGGCACCTATAGCACCTCGGCACACTCGGCACCTCGGCACACTTGGCACCTCGGTACGCCTACACTCTACTCCACTCATAGTCACTTCAATTAACGCGAACGTACTTTACTTCCTCTATAACACCACCTAGTTACTCTACGCTTGGATACACCGCACTTAAACGCGACATCTCATCTCGGCAAGTACACCTAGGTATGATATACTCTACATCTCGGCCATAAAACCTCGGTTACTACACGCTATACGTTATCAACGGCACTTCAGCATCTACGCCTAAGTATTCTATCTCGGCCTACTTACCCTACACTTCGACAAGTACAAACCGATACTTATACCTAGTCTCAGGTACTCGTACACTTAGTTGCTGGTGCTCTATCACTCACCTCGGCTCCTATGACCTCGTTACTTACGTTCTTGACACTTACGATTATTCACTTAAGTTCCAGCTTACGTATGGGAAGTAACCTCACCTCGGCAATCCTAAACCGACTACTCCATTTAACTCAAACGCACACTCGTCACTTTATGTTGTACGTTTTCAGCTACTCCTCTGTTATCCTAAGCCTATTCTTTAAGAACCTCTCCATGATTATGTTGCTCACTCTCACTCACTCTAGCTCACTCTAGTTCACTGGGACTGAGAGTTTCCTCAGCTCCCATTTCACTCCGTGATCCCTCGTATGATCAACTCTCTCATCCACTCCACACAACTCCACTGAAGTGAGCCAAAACACAACATCAAAACACATCAAGCATGCAAAGCAACTCAGCAAACATAACTACAATCTACTCACACATAACAACTCATCATAACACAAAATTATACGTGAGAAGAGAGCCCCCTAACCTTGTTCAGTTGAGTAGAACACTCTCCCTTCACCGAAACTCTCCAGTTAACACTCGCAGCAACTCTTCTCCGTTGAGCTTGAGCTTCTTCTACACCGGAAACTCTTCCTTCTCTCTAGAAAATGATCTCACCTACCAACTTCTCTCTCTTACTTCTCTTTGACTTTTCTTAGATTCCTTTTTGGTGAAACATGCTCCCTCTCCTTCGACACCCTCATTTAAGGCACACACTTGGGCTTCTAATGGCTCATGGGCCTCCAATGGCTCATGGGCCTCTACGCCCACCTTCTCCATTCACTTAAGCATCTCCTAAATGAAATAAACTCCTAATTAATACTTGGCTTAATTAATAAGTTGTAAACTTAAATAACTCAACTAAATAATTAATTGAACTATTTTGGGGTGTTACAGCCTCCACGACAAATAGAGAGCTTGTTGACTTGTTAAAGGTATACAAGCCTGCCATTCTCTTCCTTATGGAAACTAGAGCCCATAAGGAGAGAGTTGAAAGAGTCAGAAGGAAGTTTAGATTTCAGAATTCTTTTTGTGTTGAAGTTGTTGGTACTTCTGGGGGAATTTGTTTATTCTGGAATGATTACTATGAAATACAGGTCCTTGATTCTTGCTCTAATTATATTCACACTGTTGCTAAAGAAAGAAGGAGTGGATTCATGTTTGAATTCACTTTTATTTATGGTAATCCTACTTTTGCAGCAAGAAGGAACTTATGGACTAAGTTGTCTAGACTGAAGCCTTTGTTTGATAGAGCATGGTGTTGTGCAGGGGATTTTAATGAGATGACTTCTGATCTAGATAAAGATGGTGCTCATTATGTTGAGCCAATTAGAATGAGATTGTTTAAAGATTTTCTAAGTGAAGTTGATCTAATAGATATGAATTTGCAGGGAAATAGGTTTACTTGGATGAGTAATCCTAGGGATGGGTTAGTTACTAGACAAAAGATTGATAGAGTTCTAGCTAACTGGGCTTGGAGGATTAATTTTCCTCATGCTGTGGCCACTGCTCTCCCTATCATCAACTTTGATCATTCTCCTATTATCATAAACCTAAGCCTCCTATGTCTAGTGGTCATTCATTTAGATATGAATCTTTTTGGGAAGAGCATAGTGAATGTAGAGATGTTATTTTTGATGCTTGGAAGAATTCTAATTCATCTGATCCCTGCGAGTCTTGGAGTAGCAAGGTTAGAAAGTGTAAGACAGAACTTCAAACCTGGCATTCAAACACTTTTAAGAATGCAGCTAAAGAGATACATGCTCTGAAAACTCAGCTACAACAGGCTCTAAATGCTCCTCCAAACTAGGTTAATTGGCTTGATGTGGCTCAGTTAAGGAGTAAAATTGATAAACTATGGCAACAAGAGGAACATTATTGGGGGCAAAGATCGAGGATTAAGTGGCTCAACTATGGAGATAAAAATACTAAATTTTTTTCATGCCTCAACAGTTCAAAGGAGGGATAGAAACAAGCTTCTAAGGATCAAGAATGGTGAAGGTGTTTGGCTAGAGGGTCAATCAGAAGTTATTATGGGAGTTTTCAAATGTTACAATTATCTTTACACTGAAGAAACTCCATCTTGTATTGATATTTGTCTAAAAGTTGTTCCTAAGTGTGTTGATGGTTCTATCAATTCTAAGTTGGAGTGTCCTGTTTCTTTTGCTGAGGTTAAGCATGCTATTTTTGATCTTGGAGCTTTCAAGGCTCCAGGACCTGATGGTCTGAATGGTCTTTTTTTCCAAAAGAATTGGGAGACTATTAAAGATGATGTCTTCAATTCTGTCAACCAATTCTTTTCTGAAGGAATTTTGGGTAAGGATGTAAATTTCACTAATGTTGCTCTTATTCCTAAAGTTCCTCATCCTGAATCTATCTCTCAGCTTAGGCCTATTAGCTGTTGTACCTTCATTTATAAAGTCATAGCTAAGATTTATGTTGCAAGGCTTAAACCCTTCCTATCTGCTATTGTTTCCCCTCAACAAAGTGCTTTTGGAGGTAGAATGATTCAGGATAATTTGGTCATTGCTCATGAGGCTTTTCACTTCCTCAAAAAGAAAAATGGAAACAGAGGGAAAGGTATTGCTCTTAAGTTAGACATGAATAAAGCCTATGATAGAGTTAATTGGGAGTTTCTTAGAAGAGTCTTGTTAGCTTATGGTTTCTCTAATTCTTGGGTAAATTCTGTGTTAGTTTTGGTCACTACAGTTTCATATTCTTATCAAGTTAATGGTTTATCTTCCAAAAAAGTGTTTCCTAAAAGAGGTTTGAGGCAGGGAGACCCACTTTCTCCTTACTTGTTTATTTTAGTGTTTGATGTTTTGTCTAGGATGATTTCTAATGCCTGCAATATTGGGGATCTTCATGGTATTAAGTTAGCTACTTCTGCTCCTATTCTGTCTCACCTATTTTTTGCAGATGATGCTATATTGTTTTCTAGAGATACTCAAGAGGATGTTTATCAACTTATAAATATTCTCAATTCCTTTACTAAAGCATCAGGGTAGAAAGTTAATTTAAGTAAATCTGGAATCATTTGTGGGTGTAAGGTGAATCATGATATGAAGTTTGCTATTGCTAGAATTACTAACATACCTCTATGGGATCATCCTGGGAAATATCTTGGAATACCTGCTGAATGGGGAGGCTCTAAGGTTTTAGGGTTGGCATGGATTAAAGACAGAGTTTTAACTAAGATGGAAGGGTGGAAAGGTAACCTGCTTAACCAAGCAGGGAAGGAGATATTGATAAAAGTTGTGGTTCAAGCCATTCCTACTTACATTATGTCCATTCTACAGCTTCGTAAAACTTTTTGTGATTCTCTCACTTCTTCTGTGGCAAGGTTTTGGTGGCAATCTTCAACTAATAAAAGAGGTATTCATTGGAGAAAGTTTGAAGAGTTGTGTTCTCCTAAGCTTCTAGGTGGTCTAGGGTTTAAAGATTTTCAAAAGATGAATTCTGCTATGTTATCTAAGCAAGTGTGGAGAATAATCAAGGAGCCCAATTCTTACTGGGCTACTACTTTGAAAGCTATATACTTTCCAAATTTTCAATTTGGGCAAGCTAAAGTTGGAAGGAATGTCTCTTGGGTGTGGAGGAGCTTAATTCATGGTAGATCTTTGATTGATAAAGAGGCAAAATGGGACATTGGTCCAGGTCATAACATTAGTATAGCTAAGGATAATTGGACTGCTTCAGGTGATAAAGTTATTCTTTTGGCATCTGCTTCAATCTCAAAGGTTGGATGTAACATCCTGCATCGCTTCTAGAATCGCTGATCGCCCCACGAACCAACACGAGTCTTTTCAAAGATGTTTTGTCCTCACTTGCATGCTTTCCGAAACTTCCTGAAGGTCACCCATCCTACTACTACTCCAAGCCAAGCACGCTTAACTATGGAGTTCTTATGGGATGAGCTCCTAAAAAGAAGATGCACCTTGTTGGTATAGGTAGTTCAAATCAATTCTTTTAAGCCTTCCTTCAATCATCATGCATACCCCATACCGCATGACCTCGGGATCCCTCTCTCATTCCGGTGCGTGATTCGGTTCATTCACGCGCCCTTCGCTTTGAAGCCGCCAGAGCCGCTCTTTGCCATGCCACCTTTTTGGGCACCGGCGATCACTCCCGCCCTCCTCGGCCGGATGTCACATGCCCACTGGGCCGCTTGGTTCGCCCTCGAACCACACCGTCTTGGGAGAGGTCTGCCGCTCGATACCATTTGTAACATCCTGCATCGCTTCTAGAACTGCTGACCGCCCCACGAACCAACACGAGTCTTTTCAAAGATGTTTTGTCCTCACTTGCATGATTTCCGGAAACTTCCTCGAAGGTCACCCATCCCACTACTACTCCAAGCCAAGCACGCTTAACTATGGAGTTCTTATGGGATGAGCTCCCAAAAGAAGATGCACCTTGTTGGTATAGGTAGTTCAAATCAATTCTTTTAAGCCTTCCTTCAATCAGATCCATTACATACCGCACACCTCGGGATCCTCTCATTCCGGTGCGTATTCGGTTCATTCACGCGCCCGCTTCGCTTTGAAGTCGCCAGAGCCGCTCTTTGCCATGCCACCTTTTTGGGCACCGCGATCACTCCCGCCTCTCCTCCCGGATGTCACATGCCCACTGGGCTTCCGCTTGGTTCGTCCTCGAACCACACCGTCATCGGAGAGGTCTCGCCGCTCGATACCATTTGTAACATCCTGCATCGCTTCTAGGATCGCTGATCGCCCCACGAACCAACACGAGTCTTTTCGGCATGTTTTGTCCTCACTTGCATGATTTTCGAAAAACTTCCTGAAGGTCACCCATCCCACTACTACTCCAAGCCAAGCACGCTTAACTATGGAGTTCTTATGGGATGAGCTCCTAAAAGAAGATGCACCTTGTTGGTATAGGTAGTTCAAATTAATTCTTTTAAGCCTTCCTTCAACTGCAGATACCCCATACCGCACGACCTCGGGATCCTCTCATTCCGGTGCGTATTCGGTTCATTCACGCGCCTTCGCTTGAAGTGCCAGAGCCGCTCTTTGCCATGCCACCTTTTTGGGCACCGGCGATCACTCCCCGCCCTCCTCAGCCCAGGATGTCACATTGGAGATCTAATAGATAACTCAAATAATTGGGATTTATCTAAACTCAGGGTTAATCTTGTGCCTAAGTCAGCTATTGAAGTTATTAAAACTCCTATTTCTTGGTCTGCAACATTTGATCAATCAGTTTGGCCTCACACTAATGATAGAAATTATTCTGTAAAGTCTGGATATAGAATGCTTTTGACTTCTATTCAGAATAATCCTAAGGCTTCTTCTTCTAATGGAATTCCAATTGATGTTTGGAAAACCATTTGGAGTGCTACTGTTCCTTCTAAAATGAAACACTTCCTTTGGAAGGCTCTCCACAATTTTCTTCCTACTAAAGATGCCCTTTTCAAAAAGAAAATCTCTCTAACTCCTAAATGCCCTTTTTGTAAGATTGAGCATGAAACTGTTGAGCATCTTCTGTTGTTATGTCCTTGGATTCAACCATTATGGTTTGGTCTTCAAGTTGTTCATCCTCCTACTCCTATAGGTCTATCTTCTTTTCATAACTGGTTTTTGAGTAAGGTTGTTAGTTTTTCCAAAAATTCTGAGCATAGCTTAACTAAACTAATATTCACTCTTTGGAATATTTGGAAATCTAGAAATGAGGCTATGTTTAATCGAAAAATTCCTAACCCTTTAGAAAATCTATTTAGGATTAAGTCTCTTTGGCATGAGTTTATAATGTTTCTAGTCCCTCCCCTTCATCTAATCCTTGTCCTACTAATGACCAAGTCAGAAAGGTTCCATGTAGATGGAAACCTCCTATTGGGAATACTACAAAAATAAACTGTGATGCTGCTTTTAACAAAGATGCATGCACATGTGTTATTGCTATTGTTTGTAGGGATAATAAAGGTAGTATTCTTACCTCTAGTCACAAGAATATTTATGCTACATCTTCTATTGTGGCTGGGGCACTTGGGTTGCGTGAAGCAATATCTATTGCAGTGTCCCTTCATCACCAGCATCTGGTGATTGAATCAGATAATCAACAGATAGTCAACATGTGCAAAACAATGAAGTATTCATCAGATATTAGTGCTATTCTCAGAGATATTGAGGATTACAGGAAAGATTTAGGTGATTGTGACATTACCTGGACGAATCGGAATGGAAATAATCTCGCTCATGAAGTGGCTTCTCTTTTTTCAAAAGGGTTACTTCAGAGTAATTGGTCCTCAAGACCTCCTGATTCGCTTCGGAAAATCATTGTGGAAGATTGCAAAGCTTGCTATGACCCTAATTCTTTGAGATTTGGCACCGTTTCTTGTTGATCGAGTCCTCGACGAACACATGCAGAGATCGATTTTTTCTTCGTGATGAGAAGATCCTTCGTTTGCATTATCTCTCTTTCTTCATATCGGTTGAGATGTGAGTGGTATTTGATCTGATTAGATTATCAATTTGCAAATTTTTGTGAGTTGTTGTGGATCCGTGGTTTCTGATTTAGGGTTTCATAGAGAGTTTGGGAACGTTTCGTTGCTCTAGAACTGTTGTTTA
This sequence comes from Oxytropis ochrocephala, assembly GCA_020916435.1. Classification (NCBI taxonomy): domain Eukaryota; kingdom Viridiplantae; phylum Streptophyta; class Magnoliopsida; order Fabales; family Fabaceae; genus Oxytropis; species Oxytropis ochrocephala. The sequence continues at coordinate 78,040,732 of CM037093.1, forward strand.
AGGGTAATCGTGTTAATTTGCTTCTTAGTAGTTTTAGTTTCTATGGGTTACTTGGTTTGGGCTCTATTTCTCGGCTTGCTCTTGTTGGGCCTAAATGGAGCTCTTTACTTTTTGAACCGTCTGTTTTTCTATTTTAGTATCCCTTCTTGAACCTATAGTTTGTGTAGGTCTTTTGGGGGTATCTAGGCAAACTTTGTTGTATTTGGTTGGGGCCTTGCCCATATCTATGGTAATCAGTACAACTTGACCAAAAAAAAAGAAATATAAAAAAAAAATCATTGTAAAAAAACAAAAAAAATGAGGCAGAGTTTGTTTCCTTCTCATATTGTCAATGTTTACGGCTTCAAAAGAAATTTATTCAATCAAGTTGCAACTTTTCCCCATCCCCTGCATCAAAACTAATTGTAGAACACTATTTACTATCTTTCCATGCCCCGCATCAAAACTATTTGAAGAAACACTAGTCATGCCTATACTAAGCAATCAACTGCTTTCTACAACATGCATTTTCCTTTCAAAGAATAGGCTTAGCTTTTGCCCCTATAAATAGAATTGAGTTTGGAGAGAAAAGGGACACACGCTTTTGACATGAAAAAAATTCAGTATTAGAGTGAAAATTGTGAAAAGAGAATTGCAGAGGAGAAGACGTGTAACTGGTAAAACAGAAAAGTAGTTCTTCATTGATTGCCATTGCTGTATTATACACATTAGTATACAAGTGGGCTATTTACATTTAATTGGGCCTAACAGACACAACTGGCCCATTATTAATCACACCACACTAGTTTACTGATAACACTAGAATACATCCTACAAACCTTCCCTTAAACTAGCAATTACAACAACAATTGTTGGTTTATTATAGCATAACAGAGAAGCAAGAACAGAGGCAATCAGAAATACAACATAGAAAAGTGCAGGAAACAATTACACAGACAGATCAGTCACTGAAAAACACCTCTAGGAGAGGATATCAGACAAACTGTATTCACCATCAATCACTTTACCATATCTTTCAAGTAGCAGAGACCAAATTTGCTTCTAAGTTTCACAAAACTTTCATTCTTTAAGGCCTTTGTCGTGGAGACGACTGATCTTGAGTAATCGCAGATATTCAAGTTCTATTACACCCTCTTTGCACAAATTTCTTAAGAAATGGTACCTAACATCTATATGTTTGGTTCTACCATATAGCACAGGATTTTTGGAGATTTTAATAGCCGATACATTGTCACATAACACAGTTAATTGACCATTCTGTTTCATACCCATCTCTTCAAAGATTCTCATAAGCCACACACCTTGACACACACAATAAGTTGCAGCCACATATTCAGCTTCAGTAGAGGAAAGAGTTACTATGGGCTGTTTCTTTGAAGCCCAAGAGATTGCACCAACACTCAAAATATACACAAAACCAGTTGTACTTTTACGATCACTTATATCTCCTGCATAATCACTATCACAATACCCCTTAAGATCATAATTTTGCCCACTTCTATAGAGTATACCTAGGTCAATACTTCCCCTTAGATACCTTAACACTCTCTTTGCAGCCATTAAGAGAATTTCAGTGGGATTATCCATGAATCGACTCAACAGACTTACTGCATATGTCAAATCTGGTCTGGTAGCATTCAAATACATTAGGCTACCAACCAGTTGCTTGAAAACAGTAACATCAACTTTCTTATGATCAGGATTTCTACACAGTTTAGTGCCAGTAACTAGAGGATTGCTAACTGCCTTGCTCTCAAGCATCTTAAATCTGTCCAGAATGTCAGTAGCATACCTTTGATGTACAATGAAGATTCCTCTAGTGTCTTGTGTGATCTCAACCCCAAGGAAGTGCTTCATTCTCCCCTAATCAGTCATCTCAAAATGTTTCTGCATTGAATCCCTGAAATCATACATCATTTATATGTTATTACCAGTATATAGAACATCATCCACATAGAGACTAACAATGATAAAGTTACTATCATTTCCAGCTTTTGTGAACAATGTATGTTCATGAGGGCACTTCTTGAAGCCCTCCTTAATGAAGTGTGCTTCTATCTTGTTATACCAAGCTCTAGGAGCTTGTTTCAAGCCATACAAGGCTTTCTTCAGTTGGTAAACCATGGATTCCTTCCCTTTCACCTTGTACCCATCTGGTTGCTCAACAAACACCTTTTCTTCAAGCTCTCCATAAAGGAAAGCACTTTTCACATCTAATTGGTGAACATTCCATCCTTCTTGAGCTGCTAGATCGAAAATACACCTAATAGTATCCCATCTAGCAACCGGAGCAAATACTTCCTCATAATCAATCCCATACTGTTGGGTGTACCCTTTTGCAACTAAGTGGGCCTTGTACTTTTCTACCTTTCCTGCCGCATTATATTTGGTTTTATAAATCCATTTTACTCCTATCACCTTACCATTACTAGGAGGATCAGTTAAGAACCAAGTGTTGTTCCTTTCTATGGTTCAATCTCATTGTCCATGGCCTTCTTCCACTTATCATGCTTAACAACCTCTGTAAAAGTAATTGGATCACCACTATGTTCAAATACAGCAAAGCTATGAACATTCTCTTCCTCACAGTGATCACTTTCACACTCTAACTCTGCAGTGAGTATATATTCATCTAGGTAGGCTGGTTTCTTTAACTGTCTACCTGTTCTAGATACTAAGTCCTCATTCTCAGCAGCAGTTTCTGCTTCGGATTGAGTATCAGGTTCTGGGAGAGCATCATGCTGGTCAGTATGTTCTGTGATACTATCCTCACCAGTTGTTTCTCCCTCAACTTGACATTTCTCACTGTGATTTTCTTCCTCATCAAGTTGACACTTCTTACTGGTGCCTGTGTCAGTAGTCCAGTCCCATACCTCATTCTCATCAAATATAGCATCTTTACTTATCACAATCTTCTTAGTGGTTGGGTTATAGAATCTATAAGCCTTAGATTCATCACTTACTCCTAGGAAAATACATTTGACACTCTTGTCATCAAGCTTTTTCCTATGAGTATCAGGAACATGCACATGTGAAACACAACCAAACACTCTAAGATGGCCTATAGAGGGCTTTGTCCCACTCCAAGCTTCCTCAGGGGTAGTTTCTTTTAGGGAGGTGGTTGGACATCTATTAAGAAGGTAGAAAGACCATTTGACAGCCTCAGGCCAAAATTCTTTAGGTAACCTAGCTTCCTTAATAAGACTCCTAACCATATTCATTGTGGTTCTATTTTTCCTCTCTGCTACCCCATTCTGTTGGGGAGTGTAAGCAGCAGTGAGCTGCCTTCTAATACCTTGATCAACACAAAACTTATTAAAAGCATCAGAGTTGAATTCTCCTCCCCTATCAGTTCTAAGGCAACTAATTTCACACTGAGCTTCTTTCTCTACCATGACTTTAAACCTCCTAAAAACCTCTAAAGCAACTGATTTTTCAGAAAGTAAATAGACCCAACTCTTTCTAGAAAAATCATCTATAAAGGAGATGAAATACCTCTTGTTGTTGTTGGATGAAGGAGTGATCGGTCCACAGATATCTGAATGTATTAGCTCAAGCTTCCTGCCAGCTCTCCACTTGCTCCTCTTGAACATTGCCTCTCTAGCTTGTCTTCCAACCAAGCATTCAGCACACTTCTTGGATGGTTCATTGATGATAGGTAGACCCCTCACCATTTCCTTTTGATGAAGTAGTTGCAATCTTCCATAGCTCAAGTGACCAAACCGTTTGTGCCACAATTCAGATTGATCTTCACCAACCACCTGTAGGCACTTTGGAGGAATTGGAGTTGCCATTACTGTAAACACCTTGTTTGTAGCCATCTTTGAGCTGATGATCAACCCTTGTTGTTTGTGATACACCTTACAATAGTCATCTTCAATAACTACCCTCAATCCCTTTTGTTTGAGTTGGCCGAGGCTAATGAGATTATTCTTCAATTCCGGTATATAGTATACTCCACTGATCACTTGCACTTTACCCTGAATCTTGATTCTTATGTTTCCCTTTCCCATAACCGTAAGCTTCATATTATTGCCCAATTTCACTGTTTCTCTAAACGACTCATCAAGCTCAACAAACCATTCCTTCACTCCACACATATAATTGCTGCACCCGGAGTCCAAAAACCATCTATCAGATTTCAATTCACGTTTTACCTCTTCATACGCCATGAGAAGAATTTCATCATCTTCATCAAACCCAGCGTAGTTTGCTTCTTTCCCATCTTTCCTTTCAAGATTGGGGCATTCACTTTGATAATGCCCCATCTTGCGACATTTATAACACTCGACGTGGTCCTTAGATGCGTATCTACCCCTTCATCGGCCTGCACCGCGTCCACATCCTCTACCTCCAGTTCTTGAAGATTCTGAGATTTTAAGGGCTTGCTCATCTTCTTTGAGACCCTTCATTCGTTGCTCCTCCACAATCAAGCTGCTCTGAAGAGCGTCGATGGACATGTTTTCAACATCATTGCTCTGCTCGATTGAGCATGCAACATAATTCCAGGTTTGAGTGAGAGATCTCAAAATATTGTCCACTATATCTGACTCCGTTAGTTTCGCTCCATGAGATTTCATCTTGTTCGCTATCACCAACGTTCTTGAAACGTAGTCGTTCAAACTTTCCCCTTCCTTCATACCGAGGACCTCAAATTCCTTCTTCAAAGCTTGCAATTGAGCTCGTTTAACCTTCGTAGAACCCTGATACTTGAGTTTTAACGAATCCCAAATGTTCTTCGAGGTGTCTATCTTGATGATCGTTTCAAGAATACTCTGATCCAAGGCTTGGAACAGGTAGTTCTTCGCCTTGAGATCCTTCAATTTCCCATCGGCCATTGCTTTCTGGTGTTCTGATGTAACATTCGCCGCCAAAAGTGTAGGAATTCCATTTTCGACGACGTCCCAATAATCCTTTGAACGCAGCAAGTTTTCCATCAACATTGCCCAGAATTCGTAATGACCTTCAAACTTGGGGATAGCAGGTTGAGAGAAAGCTCCATTTCCATTTTCACGCTCCGCCATGAACGCTTCTTGATTCGCCGGTGACCTCACCAGAGAGAGTTTGTTAGGATCAGTTTTCGCTCTGATTACCAATTGTAACTGGTAAAACAAAAATCTAGTTCTTCATTGATTGCCATTGCTGTATTATACACATTAGTATACAAGTGGGCTATTTACATTTAATTGGGCCTAACAGACACAACTGGCCCATTATTAATCACACCACACTAGTTTACTGATAACACTAGAATACATCCTACAAGACGATCACATAGAAGCTTATTCTGGTATTTAGAATTTTCGTTCATATTATTCAAGTCATGTAGATGAAACTAAGTTTGCATACATATTTATTTGAACATTGGTACAACGTTTATTCATGAGTTCGATTCAATTTAAAGTTGTACAGAGATATCTTCAAGCTTGCCACTCTTTTAATTATGTAGACTGTCTTCAACCTGAAATGTAAAAGTTAATATAAGTATAGTTACTGTTTATATATAAACAGAGAAGTTAGGAGATAAGTACATAAGATTCGGGGTGAGCAAGGGACGGGTTGGGACGGGTTACACTTGTCATTTACCCGGCCCTAAATTTATATAAGGTCATTTTTTAGACCCTAACACGTCCTTATGCTCACACAAACCCGATGTTCTTAAGGACAAAGTAAGACCGGATCTATTTAGGACGAGACCGGGTTGGCCCGAAAGACAATTGAAACAAAATTATAAGGCGATTACTCAAAGATGACCAAAAGTTAGAAGTAATAAATTGAATCTTTTTAGTATTTTATCAGGTATTCTAACTTTAAACATGGCTTTTACGGTATTACTTTACAATAATGTTTCTACTTAAACAAACATCGATTTCAAATTGAATAGTTTATTTTTAAAAGTCTTATTACCAACGTAATTGAGTTAACAATTAGAGTGAGGAGTGAGTAAGAAAACGGGTTGGGACGGGTTATACCTAACCCTAACCCGTCCCTAAATTTTGGTCGGGCCAATTCTTTAGACCTTAACCCGTCCTTAGACCTGAACAAACTCAATTTTTTGCGGGTTGAATGGGACGAAGACGGGCCATAGGGTTGGGTCGAGTCTTACTCACCCCTACATAAGAGCGAAATAAAAAGATAGTGGAAGAATCAGTGAAGTGAATGTGAAAATTTATGGATAGGAAAATTAGGAGATAAGAGGTGAAGGATGAGAAAAAAAAGAGAGAGCCAGATACCATCACATAGTAGTAACCACTACCATCTCCGGCGGCCTACCACCACCGGCGAGCCACCCCCGATGAGCACCCACGACCCTCTCATATTTTTATTTTTATTTATTTCAAAAATGAGGGACTAGGTCATTCAGACGATTGGGTTAGTCATCATTTTAGGACGAACGAGTCGTACGGTTCAGTAATCCTAAAATCAAACCATCTCATATCAAATCATTTTTCAAACTTCAAAAACTATTTTCAAAAAGTAGGGGATTAAGTCGGTCGGACGACTGGTTTAATCATCATCTTAGTTCGAATGAGCCGGACGGCTCAGTAATATTAAAATCCCTATATGAAAAACACCAACACACAAACATTTTCTACCCAAAAACTACATAGCTTTGATTTCTCCATTGCATCTGTAGATATGCAGGAGCAGGGGCCCACTCTTGTCAAACACAAAAAACTAAAATTTTTATTAAGTCTTTTCTTTTCAAAGGGTAAAATAATCAGTAAATTTCAATTAATTAGAAGGTAACCTTCCTAGGAAGGATGTCGTGGGGTGCTAATACATTCCCCACGCATAACCGACTCCCGAACCCAAATCTGGTCTCAAGGACCCTTATCCAAACCCAAAGGGATTTTCCAATATTTGCCCTTAAACTAAAATTTGGTGGTGGCTTCATTTTCGAACTTCGAAGAATCCATTCTCGGATTTTTCGGTCGCTACAAGTAGTAACTGATGTATACTATATTCCAAAGCTAAAGAATAATCTCATTAGCCTTGGACAATTTCAACAAAAGATTGAGCTATTAATTTCTATGCATCAAGATCAATGCAAAGTTTATCATACAGAGAAGGGACTCATTATCACCTCCAGAATGACTAAGAGTAAGCTATTCCCTATGGTTGCTACTGTAGTATCCTCATCATGTTGATCTGTACACTGCAAAGGAATATGTCTCTTACCTATGGCATCATAGGTTTGGACACTTAAACATGAAAAGCTTGAAGGAGCTAGCTTAGGAGAACATGGTTGAAGGCCACCAGAGATAAAAGACTCAAAGCAAGTTTGTGATGATTGTATGAAGGGAAGCAAAGACCGAAATGAGTTCCCAAAGACATCAATTTGGAGAGTTGCAAACAAGCTATAACTAGTTCATTTTGATATCTGTGGGTCAATTAAACCAGAATCCAGTGGAAGAAAAAGGTATATTCTTACTTTTATTGATGACTTTAATAGGAAAACCTGGGTTTATTTCCTAATTTAGAAGTCTGCAGCCCTAGCCTATTTCAAAAAGTTTAAGACATTAGTTGAAAATGAATGTGGAAAGAGTATTGCTTGTCTTAGAACTCAGAGAGGGGGGAATTTACTTCCACTGAATTTGATGAATACTTCTCTATAAATGGGATTAAGAGGCAGCTCACTGCTGCCTATAGCCCTCAGAAAAATGGTATAGCTGAGAGAAAGAATAGGACCTTGATGGAGATGACAAGAAGCTTACTTGCAGGCAAATCAATTCCTCAAAAATTCTAGCCTGAGGCCGTGAATTGGGTTGTTTATTTGATAAACAGAAGCCCTAATGTGATATTGAAGGATGTAACACCTGAAGAAGTTTGGAGAGATAAGAAACCTAATGCCAGTCATCTTAGGGTGTTTGGTTGTATAGCCAATGCTCACATTCCTAGTGTCATGAGAAAGATGCAAGATGATAAAAGTGTAAAGTGCATTTTCTTAGGAGTAAGCAATGAGTCTAAGGCTTGCAGGTTATATGATCCTATCTCAAAGAAAATTGTTGTTAGCAGAGATGTAATTTTCTCTGAGGATGATATATGGAACTGGAAAACTGAGCACATAAGTGAAACAAACACTAGAAACATTGATGGAAATGAAAGTGAAGAAGCAAGAGTAGAAAATGACACTGAGAGAGAGTGTGCTGGTTGTTGATGCTGTGAGAAATTGGAGTGTGTACCAATTAGATGTAAAGAGTGCCTTTCTTCATGGTGACCTCTTAGAAGAAGTTTATGTAGACCAGCCACAGGGATACACTATCAAAAGGGAAGGAGGATAAAGTCTACAGGTCACAGAAAGCTCTCTATGGGTTAAAACAGGCCCCAAGGGCCTGGTACAGCAAGATTGAATCATATTTTGATAAGCAGGGCTTTGCTAAGTGTCCACATGAGCATACGTTATTCACAAAGCATGATGAAAATGGCAATTGTCTCATAATAAGTCTGTATGTAGATGATTTCATCTTTACTAGAAATCATAGAGACATGTTTGAAGAATTCAAAGACTCAATGAGGAAGAAAATTGACATGACAGACTTAGAGAGGATGAGGTACTTCCTACGTATTGAAGTAGTTCAAGGTGGTGATAGAATTTTCATCTGTCATTAGAAATATGCTCAAGAAATTCTGCTGAGATTTGATATGCAGAACTCAAAACCAGTTAAAACTCCAATTGTAGCAGGCACAAAACTGTCAAAGAATGATGAAGGAAAGGCTGTGGATGGGACTGTGTATAAGCAAATAATTGGAAGCCTTATGTTCACAACGACAAGACCTGACATTGCTTTTGCTGTGAGTTTTATTAGCAGATTCATGGAAAACTCTGCTAAAAAACACCTAAAGGCAGCTAAGAGAATCATGAGATATGTGCAAGGAACTATTGATTATGGCATTCTATATAGAAAGGGAGGAAATGACAGACTTGAGAAATATTCTGACAGTGATTATACTGGAGATCAAGATGATAGGAGAAGCACCTCGGGTTATGTCTTCTTGCTGGGAAATGGTGTTGTGTCATGGTGTTCAAGGAAACAGCCTGTTGTGACATTGTCAACAACAGAGGCAGAGTTCATAGAAGCCTGCAGTATGTGTGTGTCGAGGAATCACCGAGCGCAATACTAGACGATTGGAAGTAAAACTCCAAGGCAGCTTGGCAATTCTATGTGACAACACATCTACAATCAAATTATCTAAGAATCCAGTGATGCATGGACGTAGCAAGCACATTGATGTGCGTTTTCACTTCCTTAGAGAACCGAAAGCGTGCAAGGAATGATTGAGTGGTGCAATCGTGCAACTCAAGATCGATCAGATGTAATGACCAAGGCTCTCAAGCTTGATACCTTTGAAAAGTTCAGAAACCAGCTGGGAATGTGCAAGATCACTGAATTAAACTGATTGCTTGAATGCAAGTCAGTTTAAAGGAGGATGTTAAAGTGTAATTAGCTCATTAACTATTGTATTAGTAGTGTATTAAGTGTTAGTTGTATTTCAGTTTTTTGTTGTACTTGATATCTCAGTTTGTTGTTGTTCAGTTAACACAAACTGAGACCATTCTTTGTAATACACTACCTATTAAAGGGTAAATCAATGAAAGCCAAGGAATTATTTCCCTCATTCGTTTCTCTTAGACTTTACAGAGATTTGTTAATCATTAGAGTTGCAAGTTATACATAAGTATGACCCTACCTTTTAAACAAGTGAATTTCACTTCAATCCTACACAAAAGATTCAATTTTTTTTTTATTTTCTCCATCTCTTTTGACTAGAAAACAAATTCATTAATTCAAATTGCTAGATTACATCTAAAATAACACAAATCCAGTATTGTTAAAACTGAAAATAATGACTCTGCATACAAACTCATGGCACCAAAGTTAAATAGTACTCCCTCCGGTCTCTTTTATAAGCAAAATTAACTACTTTCACAGTAATTAAGAAAATTAGTTAAGTATAATTAATTGTCTAGTTTTCATACAAAGTGTTAACCAAATTTACTAAATTAACCTTTTTAATATTTAATGAAAAGAACATTTTATTTTACTTTATTGTCAACCACTCTATTAAATGAAGGGTATAGATGGAACAATAGCATTAAATATAGTAAAAGTAGTTAACTCTTGCTTATAAAAAAGACCAAAAATTTAACCATGTTTTTTGCTTATAAAAGAGACCGGAGGGAGTATTAAATGAAAAAACGCCTACAAATGTGACAAAATAAAAACTACTGGAATACTCATGTCTCTAAATTTGTAACTTTGAGATCGGTATCAAGAAAATAATAGGATATGATATAGAAAATAATACAGAAAGCGACAAGAAAGATATTGTCATGGTTTGAAATGCTCTAATAGCACACAATCAACACTTGTAGCAGTGTATGGATAAAGCAGATTTTCTGCATGGTTGAGTGTACAACTTAATTTCATTTATTGCGGTTGTCTCCCAAGAAAAACCACAATCTCAACGGATAGATGATGTGCATCAACGACTATAATTTCAACACCTCATCTTAAAGCAAAAAAAAGGGTAAATAGTCATTTTCGTCTCTGAAAGTGTAACTCGCTGTCAATTTGGTCCCTGAATCGAGCGAAAATGCAAAATGGTCCCTGAAAGTGTAATCTGTCTGTCACGTTAGTCCCTCCCGTTAATGTGCATCGTTAACTCCGTTAATCCATCCGTTACTATCAATTTAGTCCCTGAAACATATACGTGAATTCGTTTTAGTCCCTCGAATCTTAAGTTACTTCAGCAAAATTTTAAAATGGCTGATTAATGATGTCAATAGACTCATGAACTACACAGATCTATTGTAATTGGAAAATCGATGGTTAAGGGTGACCTTATTTGCTCCAAGAAAATCAATAAGCATAACTTTGTATAATCATTGATCTATATTAAAATTAGATAGCAATTGTAATTTTTTATGTTAATTCGAAAGCTTCCACTGCTGCTGAACTTAATAAATTACGATTATTAATTCTAATTCCTCTTGTTTTACGATGTTTTATTTTATTTATTTCATAGATTAAAATAAAAATTTTAAAATATAAAAGTCACGTGGCTTGCCACATAAGTTAATAGAACTTCACATCAGATTTATTTTGACAAATTAGAAAAGGAATTTGATTTTAGAAATTGATTTTAGGATATTCAACACATGAAGTGATTTGATTCGGATTGAATCAATAAACACTCCTAATGATTAATGAAGGCAGCAAACCAAAGTAAAAGAGAAAATGATACAACTGCAAGATCCTGTTAATTAGCCTAGCAAAGCCAAGGCACAAATTTAGCCAAGACTAGTAAATTCTAGTTTAAAATTTTGCTGAAGTAACTTAAGATTCGAGGGACTAAAATGAATTCACGTATATGTTTCAGGGACCAAACTGACAGTAAGTGACATCTTTCAGGGACTAAACTGACAGTAACGGATGAATTAACGAAGTTAACAACACACATTAACATGAGGGACTAACGTGACAGACGGATTACACTTTGAAGGACCATTTTGCATTTTCACTCGATTCAGGGACCAAATTGACAGCGAGTTACACTTTTAGGTACCAAAATGACTATTTACCCAAAAAAAAACTCATCTTAAAGCAACTAAGGAAACTACAAAGACTCTATCTTTTTCAAGCATTCAAGAAATATGAAATACAGACAAGCTTTCACAATCATAGTATGATTATCTTTGAAGCTCAAGCATTCTGATGGCAAGAGAAAATAAATATATTTTATCTTTTTAGAAAGCTTTTATTGTAATCTCTCTGTTGAGAGTATAGATTATCTTTGTGCAAACTCTTATTTTGTAAATCTTCTAGTAGTAGCATTTTTCCTTAGAGGCTTGACGTCATATTGTTTTAAGAAGCCAAGAGCTCAGTCACTCAGCAAATAAACTCTTGATATAAAAGAAATTTTTAGTAGGAATCCTTCAAAGGTATTGAAGAGACTAAACTAGCTACAAAGTGGTAATCAACTAGGTTAAATAACTCGTGTCATTTACTCACTTTCATTTACCTTCACTAATAATTAAACGGTTTAAAAAAGGTTTTTGAAAACAAAGTTTTAGAAAAGATTTTGTGAAATACTCTATTCAAACTCCTCATTTTTAGCGGTCTTTCTACTTTCATTTTTTTTTTTGGTAGATGTAGGAAAAAGAAACAAAAAGAAAAAACGGGAAAGGAAGCAATTTAGACACGGAAGTACACAGTTCCACTAGCATCTCTTGCAAGCGTACTATCGAGATCATCCACCATCGAAGGGTCTTCAATCAACATCCAAGGAGATAAAGATTCAGATCCAAACTTAGCCACCAAATCAGCTGCAGCATTCGCCTCTCTCCAGCGATGATCCAAGAACCATTGTTGTTACGCAGAGTGCCACCAAAACCAGTTATGCCAGGATTGCCTCGAGAACTGCCGTCCACGTTGAGGACAGTAGCTTGAGAGTTCAGATTGTTCCATGAACAAGATCTGGGCGGTCTCTGCTGAAGATTGATTTGAACCGATGCAGATAAATAGTTAGCAAGGTGCACCGCCTCCATTTTCAACTTGAAAAGGGGAAAATCTTCATGAGCAAGAATTTGAGAGTTCCTCCTTCTCCAAATCCACCAGGTACCTGCAATAAACAGAGCAAACTTATGGGAATTAACTCCTTGCCGGAGCCACTCACCCACATTATGGTTAGTATAAAAATTAATATCTGTGAAACCTAACTCTCTCCAGCAACAGACTGAGGGCAGTCACGCAAGGCATGAATGGCACATTCAGGCGCATTCTGGCAGCGAGGGCAAGAAGGGTCCGGAATGATTCCTCTCTGGTGGAGCACAGCAGTAGTAGGCAAGGAATTATGACAAGCAAGCCACAGCAGGACTCTAATTTTCTCAGGACCAGAAGTCTTCCAAATCCAATTCAACCCAACTTCAGCAGGATGAGGAGAGTTAGAAGAGTTAAGAAGCCAGGAGTAGCCAGAGGAAGTTGAGTACGTGCCATCCAATTGGTGTTTCCAACTGAAACAATCCGAAACCAGAGGATTCAGCTGCACAGGTACATTTAAAAGGCAATTCCTCAACTGGTTAGGGATAATAGTGTAGAGGTTGTCAAGGTTCCAATCACCATTAAGAATGATATCTCTAATGCATAAGCTTGTGTCATGTATGTCAACATAAGGAAGGTGTCTAGAGAGAGCCCCTAGAGGTGTCCAAGGGACATACCAGATTGAGGTTTCTTCATTCCCCATTTGGAAGCTATAACCATCCTGCAATTGCAAGCGAGATTTAGTTATGGCATTCCAAACAGATGACCCATTTATTTTGCCAGAAAAGAGAAATTTGTCCTTGATGATATACTTGTCTCTTAGCACATGAACCCACAATTTATCCTTCTTTTGTTGAATGTCCCACACCAGCTTTCCAAGAAGTGCAGTATTAGCTTCTCTAGATCTTCTGATACTGAGACCCCCCTGATTCTTATGTCTAGTAATTGTAGGCCAGCCAATAAGATGCAACCCCTTATCAGTAGATCCTTTCCAAAAGAAATCCCTAGTACTCCAATCAATTTGGTCACAAATAGATTGCGGGAGCCACGCAATCTGCATGTAATAAGTAGGAATGGAGTTGAGGACGGACTTAGCCAGAGTGATACGACCAGCCTTATTGAGCAGTCTATTCTTCCAAGCAGCCAACCTCCCCTGAATTTTGTCCGAAAGAAACAAAAAGTCCTCCTTTCTCGCCCGACCTTTAGTAATTGGAAACCCATGATATTTGTCCAAGGAAGAACTTCTTCTTATGGAAGTAATAGCTGTGAATTTCTCTATCTTACTTCTGGTCACTCCTGAAGAGAAGAGAGCCCTAGACTTGTGAGCATTCACTCTTAACCCAGAAACATCTCCAAACTTCTTAAAAAGCTCATTAACCATTCTCGCCTGTTTTGCAGTGGCCTTAGTGAACAATAGCACATCGTCAGCAAAAAAGAGATGGGAAAGGAGAGGGCCATTCTTAGAAACTGTTATAGGCTTCCACACATTATCTTCCACAGCTTCTAGAATGGCATGAGAGAGCTTCTCCATACAAATGACAAACAGGTAAGGAGATAAGGGATCCCCTTGTCGAAGCCCTCTATTTGGATTGAAGGGAAGGAGCCTTTTCCCATTCCAGATAAAAGAAAGCGAGGAGGAGGTCACACAATGCATAATAAGGTTGATTGTCATAGCCGGGAAACCAAAATCCCGCAGGCAAAACTCCAGAAAGGACCAATTGATATGGTCATAAGCCTTTTCCAAGTCAATTTTATAGGCTACATCTCCCTTTTTCTTTTTGGACTTGTGCATAGAATAGGCAACTTCCTGAAGAATAATCCCATTGTCACTAGTTCCTCTGCCAGGAAGAAAGCTGCTCTGATACGGACCAATAATAGAATCCAAGAGGGGCTTTATCCGATTAACCAAGATTTTAGTTATAAGCTTATAGATAGTATTGCACAGGCTAATAGGTCTCAAGTCCTTAAAAGTAGAGGGGCGGTCCACCTTAGGGATGAGAGCAATCAACGTCTCAGCAATAGAAGGGTCAAAGGATCCAGTACCAAAGGCATTGGCAATGAGAGAAACAATATCTTCACCAATATCATTCCAAAAGTGCCTAAAAAACACACCTTGAAAACCATCAGGCCCCGGGGATTTATAAGGGTGCATTTGGTGGAGAGCACTCAAGATTTCCTCCCTAGTCACCTCACTAGTCAGCGTAATTCTAGCTTCCTCATCCAAAGTTAGATGAGTTCTAGTAGTGAACTGATGGGTTGCCATAGGAGTGGGAGAGCAGAACAAATCTTTAAAAAACTTCTCAGCCTCAAATTGAAGGACAGAGTCCTCAGTACACCAGATACCTGAAGGAAGGGTAAGCCCATCAATCTTGTTTCTTTTCCTTCTGATGATCGTCTGAGCATGGAAGAACTTGGTGTTCCTATCCCCCAGGGTGATCCACTTCTCTCTAGACTTTTGGTACCAATGGATTTCCTCTTGAAAGAGAATAGTGTCATATTCTTGTTGAAGTTGCTGCTCAAGAAGGACTAAACGGACATAATCAATTCTCTCTAGAGATTTTTGGATCCCTTTCAACCGCTTCTCAATAATCCTCTTCCTTTTCCAATGCTACCATAAACATCTTTATTAAAAAGAATAGAGGCCTCCTTCACCCTCTTAATGTAACGCCCAAAATAATTTAATTATTTAATTAATTAAGTTATTTAAGGCTTGCAACATTTAATTAAGTTAATTAAATAGTTAAAGTTTATTTTATCTAAAAGGGGTCTAATCTATTTAAATAGGATACTTAAGTTGGATTTATTTTATTTCAGAAGGTGGAATAAATTAATTGTAGGAGTGGGAATAAGGCCCAAGGGCCATTATTGGGCCCAAGGGTAGTCATAAAACTTAGGGGTTCCTAAACTAGGGTCTCATTACCCTCATTTGAGAAAGAAAGAAAATAGAAGGATATAGAGGAGGAGAGAAGGGCAGCGACGGCGTGAAGGAGGGAGAGGGGAAAGGAGGAGATTTTCTTTGATTATTGGTTGGGTAAGTGAGATTTTAGTCTCAATCTTCCTCATTTCTTTTCCCCATTCCATTTCCTTAAGTTCTATGGTCTCTTTTGTGCCCATTTTTGAATTTCATTTTCACCCAAGAGAGTGGGTATTTCGGCCTTGGCTGGAAATAGAGGGAGGATTGCTTCATTTGGTGATTTTTGGTGCTTGCTTGGAGGTTCTAGCTCACCCAAGGTTAGGGGATTCTCCACTACATTTATAATAATTTGTAGGATATGTATTATGTGTGGAGTAGCTCTAGGAATGGCTTGTTTGTGTGAATTTGATGTTGTTTATATGTTTGTTGTGATATTGGATGCTTATTTTGGTGATACCATGTTGCTTGTTGTTGGAAGAATATGAGTTGTTAATTATGCATGTTATATGTTTGATGAAATGTTTCCATGAGGAGAAGTATGTGAATATGGTAATTTAATGAAGTTGATTTAATACCTATATGTGTGTTGTTTATGTGGGAATTAAATTGTTGGGTAAAAATTAGGTTTGAAGTGGTTTGGTGAAAGTGTTTGAGGGAGGGGCGCCAAATGCATAGGCAAATGGCGCCTAGGGGCTGATTTTCTGGCTGGTGTGTTTTGTGCAGGGCAGGGGCGCCATTTGCTAGGCAAAGTGGCGCCTATCCATCTGCTTGGTAGTTTGCGGGTGCGGGCGCCATTTAGCCGTGAATCGCGCTGGTGGTGGTGAGCGCGCACGGTGCACTCGCGCAGTCTGAGGGCGCCAATTCCCTGGGAATTTGGCGCCAGGGGGTGTGTGCGTGCGTTAGGGAGAAGGTGTGGCACGGTGCGTGTGTGTGGGCGCCAATTTCTTAGGATTTTGGCGCCTGAGTGCGTGGTTTGGTGTGTGTGTGTGTGTGCTGCAGGAAGTGGCACGGCAAGGGGGGCGCCAGTTTCCTAGAAACTTGGCGCCCATTGAGTCTTGTGAGTGTGTGCAGGTGCAAGGTTGTACACAGGGCGCCAGTTTGCTAGAAACTTGGTGCCTGTGTGTGTGTGGCGTGCTGTGTGTGTGTGTGTTGCGCTAAGTGGGGCGCCAAAGTGGCTGCCCCTTGGCGCCTAGGGTGCTTAAATGGGACCTAAGTGACGTATTTAGTCCCTAAGAATTAATTTAATCCTTGGTGTGACAAAATAGTCCCTAAGAATTAAATTAATCCTTGGAGTGACAAAATATTCCCTTAGTATCCAATTAAGCCTAATATGTCAAAATAATTCCTAAGTACCAAAGTTAATCCAAATGTGTCCAATAATTCCCTAAACACTAAATTAATCTTGGGTGCGTCAAAAGTGGCCTTAGGTGTTGAGAAGGTCCTTCTGAAGTATTTTGGTCCTTAGGGGGGATTCAATTTAATAAATGGAGTGTGGTGATGAGAGAATGATAAAGTGGTGGTTACTAATTGACGTGGGCTTCGGCCAAAGAGGTGGTTAATAAATGATGTGGGCTTCGGCCAAAGAGGTGGGTTAATAATTGGTGTGGGCTTCGGCCAAAGTGGTGAGTTAATACCTGATGTGATAAATCTGTGATGTTGTGATGCATTGTCATAGTGTCACATAAATCATATGCATTTCAAAAGTGGTGGTATGGCTTCGGCCAAAAACATGGTGGGTGGCTTCGGCCAAACGTGGTGGTTGCCCGACGGGGTTATTGAGGTGGTTATGGATCCACATGCATATTGCACACATGCATATAACCATGCATTCTTAGAATTCTTGTTGATGATTAATTAATTCATTATTGTTGTTTGTTGGTATTCTTAGAATTCTTGTTGATGATTAATTAATTCATTATTGTTGTTTGTTGGTATTTTAATTGAATGGTAGATGCCTTGATCTCTGTGGATTGTTGTTGCTAGATGTTTTCCTAATATAATGCTTATCTTATTTGTTATTATTTATGTAAAGAGACTCACCCTAGCATTTTTATGTTGCCTGCTCTCGTGGCGACATGCAGGTGATTCTGAGTGAAGATGTCTAGGCCTTATTGGGATTTTTGTGTCGGCTCTGATTTAGTAACACCGGGGATGGGGTTTTAGTATCATTATTTTATGTTATGTATTAAACTGATTCAGACTATGTATTGAGTATGTTGAACTCGCTTTATTTCATTGTCTTTGAATCTGTTCTCTGGATTATTGTAAACACTAAACAGTTTTGAGGTTCTTCCCATTTGGATATGATTTATATTTCACGCACTAGATGCATTTGAACTTTAATTGTGCCTTGATGATGTTTTTATAAAATGTAGCACTCTCTTTGAGGTGCGTGGACAGGTTTTTGAAAACTCTGATTTTTAATTAGTAAAATAGTAGTTTATTTAGAAGGGGGTGTTACATTAGTGGTATCGAGCGCGATTCGATGCAATCCGTCCAAAGTCTGCATCATAGTATCTATGACAATTAGGTAGTGTTAGTTTGTTTCTAAATGGATGTTAATGCTGCAGTGTTAGGTTGAATGGCTCGAAGAATTGATGCTGCACTTGCTGAGGCTCTGCAAGCCATAGCTCAGGCTATGGGGGAACAGAGAGGTGGTAGGGAGGATGCTGAGGACCGCAAGTTGGCTACATTTCAACGGGAGAACCCACCCACCTTCAAGGGTAGGTACGACCCAGATGGAGCATTGACCTGGCTGAGGGAGATAGAGCGAATCTTCCGTGTTATGGCGTGTACCCCAGCGCAGAAGGTGAGATTTGGGACTCATATGCTGAAAGAAGAAGCTGATGATTGGTGGATGAGGAAGAAGCAGAGGCTAGAGGCTGCGGGTGAAGAGATCACCTGGGTGTGTTCAAGGAGGAGTTTACAAGGAAGTACTATCCTGAGGACGTGCGGGCCAAGAAAGAGGTGGAGTTTCTAGAGCTGAAACAGGGAAACAAGTCTGTAGCTGAATATGCAGCCAAGTTTGAAGAGTTGGTCAAATTCTGCCCTTATTATGACAACCAAGCCGATTCAGAAGTGTGTTAAATTTGAGAATGGTCTGCAACCAGAGATTAAGAAAGCAATTGGGTATCAAGAGATCCGAGACTTTGCTAAGTTGGTCGACAAGTGTAGGATTTATGAGGAAGATAGTGCTGCTGCGTTCAAGATTGTGAGAGAAAAGAAGAATGCTCAGTTTCGGGGAAAACCATATGAGGTTGGTGGAGGTAAGGGAAAGTGGAAGGCAAGTGCTGGTAAAGGTTCAAGTGGGGGAAGTGAATCTGCAGGTGTTGTGTGTTTTGCTTGCAAGAAACCTGGTCATAGGAGTAGTGAGTGCACTGAGATTCGTTGCTACAAGTGTACTGCCTGTGAGAAGAAAGAAGTGGTTTGTTTCAACTGTGGTGAGACGGGACATGTTAGCACTAAATGTCCTAAGCCCAAGAAGGAGGCAGCTAGAGGGAAGGTGTTTGCTTTGGCGGGTTCTGAAGATGCTAACGAGATTAGAGGTACTTGTTTTATTAACGATACTCCTTTGATTGCTATAGTAGATACTGGTGCTACTCATTCTTTCATTGCTGCATTGTGTGCTGAGAAATTGGGTCTTGTATTGTCTACTATGAGAAGGGAGATGGTTATTGACACTCCGGCTAAGGGTTCAGTAACTACTTCCCTGATGTGTGCTAGGTGTCCTCTGTCAGTTTTTGGCAGAGAGTTTCTTGATGATCTTATTTGTTTTCCGTTAGGAGGTTTGGACATCATTCTTGGTATGGACTGGTTAGTTGATAACCAAGTACGTATTAACTGTTCTAGTAGATCCGTGAGTTTCCCTTCTTCCAAGGAGGAAGAATCTGCCTTGTTGCATTCTGGTCAGTTGCTTAGAGCCATGAAGGGGGAAGCTAAGCTGTTTACTCTGATGGCATCATTGTCCGTCGAGAGCCAAGCCAAGATTGAAGAGTTGCCAATAGTTCGTGGATTCCCTGAAGTGTTTCCCGATGAAATTCCTGATGTGCCACCTGAAAGAGAAGTAGAGTTTGGTATTGATCTAGTGCCTGGCACTAGACCCGTGTCTATGGCTCCCTATAGGATGTCTGCATCCGAATTATCTGAGTTGAAGAGTCAGCTAGAGGACTTGCTTGAGAAGAAGTTCATAAGGCCTAGTGTCACCTTGGGGAGCGCCAGTGCTTTTGGTGAAGAAGAAAGATGGGAGTATGCGGCTTTGTATTGATTATAGACAGCTGAACAAAGTGACAATCAAGAACAAGTATCCACTTCCGAGAATTGACGATCTGATGGACCAGCTAGTAGGTGCGAAGGTGTTTAGCAAAATTGATTTGAGGTCAGGTTATCATCAGATTAAAGTGAAAGATGAGGATATTCAGAAGACAGCATTCAGGACGAGATATGGGCATTATGAGTATTCTGTAATGCCGTTTGGTGTCACTAATGCACCAGGGGTGTTTATGGAGTACATGAACCGTATTTTCCATAACTATTTGGATCGGTTTGTGGTGGTCTTTATAGATGATATTCTGGTATACTCTAAGTCCGAAGAGGAGCATGCAGAGCACTTAAGATTAGTGCTAGAGGTGTTGAAAGAGAAAAAGTTGTATGCTAAATTGTCAAAGTGTGACTTTTGGTTGAAGGAAGTGAGCTTTCTAGGTCATATTATTTCTGGTGATGGGATTGCAGTAGATCCATCTAAGGTTGATGCGGTGATGCAGTGGGAGGCTCCTAAGTCAGTTACGGAGATTAGAAGTTTTCTTGGGTTGGCCGGGTATTATAGAAGGTTTATTGAAGGGTTTTCTAAGTTGGCACTTCCGCTAACTCAGTTAACTTGTAAAGGAAAGGCATTTGTGTGGGATTCCCGTTGTGAAGAAAGTTTCCAAGAATTGAAGAGGAGGTTGACAACATCACCTGTTTTGACATTGCCTAAATCTGGAGAGTCTTTTGTGGTATATTGCGATGCGTCTAAGATGGGGCTAGGAGGTGTTTTGATGCAAAATGGTAAGGTAGTGGCTTACGCCTCAAGACAGTTGAGGATTCATGAAAAGAATTAGCCCACTCATGACTTGGAACTTGCGGCAATTGTTTTTGCTTTGAAGATTTGGAGACATTATTTGTATGGTTCTAAGTTTGAGGTGTTCAGTGATCACAAAGGGTTGCAGTATCTGTTTGACCAGAAGGAACTGAACATGAGGCAAAGGAGATGGTTGGAATTGTTGAAAGACTATGACTTTAGCTTGAACTATCATCCGGGGAAAGCTAATGTGGTAGCTGATGCTTTGAGTAGGAAGTCCTTACATGTATCTGCAATGATGGTGAAAGAACTTGAATTAATTGGACAGTTTCGAGATTTGAGTTTAGTCTGTGAGGTGACACCTAAGAGTGTGAGATTGGGTGTGTTGAAGATCCACAATGAGTTTTTGAATGTTGTTCGGGAAGCTCAAAAGAAGGACATTAAGCTAGTTGAAATAGCAGTTGGGATTGACCACTCCCAGAGTGAAGATTATGAAATAGATACACAAGATGTGTTAAGGTACCGTGGAAGGATTTTTATTCCTAGTGATGATGAGATCAAGAAGGCAATTCTAGAAGAGGGTCATCGGAGTAAGTTGAGTATCCACCCGGGAGCCACTAAAATGTATCAAGATTTGAAGAAACTGTTTTGGTGGCCTGGTATGAAGCGAGATGTGGCTCAGTTTGTGTATGTTTGCTTAACGTGTCAGAAATCGAAGGTAGAACATCAGAAGCCAGCAGGATTGATGCAACCATTGGATATCCCGGAATGGAAATGGGATAGTATCTCTATGGATTTTGTGGTGGTTTGCTTGACTACAAATGAGAGGATTTGATACTATATGGGTAGTTGTTGATAGGTTGACGAAATCTGCTCACTTTTTACCGATTAATATTACTGATCCAGTTCCGAAGTTGGCAAATATCTATGTTAAGACAATTGTGAAGCTGCATGGTGTACCTTTGAGTATAGTGTCTGATAGGGATCCTAGATTTACTTCGAGTTTTGGAAAAGTTTACAAGAGGCTTTGGGTTCCAAATTGAGGTTAAGTTCAATGTATCATCCCAGAGCATGCATGGGCGACGGAGAGAACCATTCAGTCATTAGAGGACTTGTTGAGAGCATGTGTTCTTGAGCAGGGAGGTTCGTGGGATTCTCACTTGCCACTGATTGAATTCACTTATAATAACAGTTTCCATTCGAGTATTGGGATGGCGCCTTTTGAGGCATTATATGGGAGGAGGTGTAGGACTCCGTTATGTTGGTATGAAACTGGAGAAAGTGTAGTGCTAGGTCCTGAGCTTGTGCGTGAGACCACAGAGAAGGTGAAGATGATTCGGGAGAAGATGAAAGCTTCACAATGTAGACAGAAGAGTTACCATGATAAGAGGAGGAAGGATCTAGAGTTTCAAGCTGGTGATCATGTATTCTTGAGGGTTACTTGTAACACCCCCTTCTATTAGCACTATTTACTCAATAAAAATCAGAGTTTTTCAAAACATTTTCCACGCACCTCAAATAAAATACTACATTTAATAAAAACCTCATCAAGGTATAATTAAAAATTCAAACGCATCTAGTGCGTGAAATGCATATCATAGTCACGTGGGTTAAAATTCTAAAACCTGTTTAATGTTTACAATAATCCAAAAACAGTTCACAGCAGCGGAAAATAAAATTGAGTTCAACACACTCAATACATAATTTAAATCGGTTTAATCAATAACATAAGATAACAATGCTAAAACCCCAATCCCCGGTGTTACTAGATCAGAGCCGACTCAAAATCCCAAGAAGCCTAGAGACCTTCACTCAGAATCACCTGCATGTCGCCACGAGAGCAGGCAACATAAAAATGCTAGGGTGAGTCTCTTTACATAAATAATAACAAGTAAGATAAGCATTATATTCGGAAAACATCTAGCAACAACAATCCATAGTAATTAAGGCATTCACCATTCAATTAAAATACCAACAAGTCACAACAAAGGATTTATTAAGCATCAATGAGAATTCAAAGAATGCATGGTTGTATGCATGTGTGCAATATGCATGTGGATCCATAACCACCTCAAAAACCCCGTCGGGTAACCACCACGTTTTGGCCGAAGCCACCCACCACATAATGCATATGATTTATGTGACACTATGACAAATGCATCACAACACAATAAGCACATCACATCAATTATTAACCACCACGTTATCAATTATTAACCACCACTTCATCATATGTTAACCACCACCTTATCAATGATTAACCACCACTTGATCATTTATTAACCACCACTTGATCAATTATCACCCACCACATCAATTATTAACCACCACGTTATCAACTATTAAATTAAATCTCACCTAAGGGCCAAAACACCTCTTAGGGACCCTTTCAACACATAAGTCCATTTGTGACACACTCAAGATTAATTTGGAGTTTAGGGGGTTATGGACACCTTAGGATTATTGTTGGTACTTAGGAATTATTTTTGACATATTGGGCTTAATTGGACACTAAGGGATTATTTTGTCACGCCAATGATTAATTTAATTCTTAGGGACTAATTTGTCACACCAAGGATTAAATTAATTCTTAGGGACTAAACCATCACTTAGACACATTTTGGACACCTAGGCGCCAAGGGGCAGCCACTTTGGCGCCCCACTAGCGCAACACACACACACACACACCCAACACACACACACTCACAGCACGCCAAGTTTCTAGGAAATGGCGCCCCTTTGTCGTGCCACTTCGCAGATACACACCCCCACAACCACACACTCAGCGCCAAAATCCTAGGGGATTGGCGCCCACACACACGCACCGTGCCACTTTTCCCCCTTAACGCACGCACGCACCACCAGGCGCCTAAATGCCTAGCATTTGGCGCCTTCCTACCGCAGAGACACAAAGACTATCACTTAGACACTCTACCAGCGCCGATTTCTGTGAAATGGCGCCCGCACTGTCCATCCACCAACCAAAGACTCGGCGCCATTTTGCCTAGCAAATGGCGCCCCTCCCTGCACTTTCACACGCGCACGCCAGAAACATTAAGGAGGCGCCATTTTCCTATGAATTTGGCGCCCTCCACCACTTATACTCTTCCAATCAAAAACTTCAACATCCCATTCACTCAATGATTCATTTCCCACTTACACAACACACAATTAGAAATTAATTAACTCATCAAATTAATATATTTTCACATTTTCTCACCATGAGGCATTTACTCAACCACTTAGCATACAATTTCAACAACACATATATCTCTAACACCAAGCATCATGGTAGCAACAATTCAAACACACATACAATAACAACCATAAAATGAACACAAATCCACACAATCAATTCATGCTAGGCTATTTCCTACACAACACATATCCTACAAGTTATCATAGACATAATGAGAATCCCCTAACCTTGGGTGAGCTAAGATTTCCAAGCAACCACCAAAAATCACCAAAATGAATATCCCTCCTTCCTATGCAAGCTGAAACCGTGCGTGCTCCTCTCTTGGGTAACCATGGGGAAATCAAAATGGTAAAGATGAGCTTATGGAACTCTTAGAAATGGAACAAGGAAGGGAAATGATGAAGATTAGGACCAAGAATTCACTTACCCACCAAGAATCAAAGGAAAAGTTTCCACCTTTTCCTTCCTCCCTTCACGCCGTCGAGTCCCTCTCCTTTCTCTCTATTCTTCTATTTTTTTCTTTCTTTCAAAATAACGGTAATGTTACCCTAGATTAGGACCCCTAAGCTTTATGACTAGTATTGGGCCCAATAATGGCCCTTGGGCCTTATTCCCACTCCTACACTTAATTTATTCCACCTCCTGAAATAAAAATAATTCCAACTTAGTATCCTATTTAAAATAGATTAGGCCCCTTTTAGATAAAATAAACTTTAACTATTTAATTAACTTAATTAAATGTTGCAAGCCTTTAATAACTTAATTAATTAGATAATTAAATTATTTTGGGCGTTACAACTCTCCCCCACTTAAAGAATTTCGTCCTCGAAATTACCTGAATCGAACAACTCTGGGTAAGCCTCCTTCATCTTGCTTTCCAACTCCCAAGTCATGCTCTCGCCCACAGCTCCTAACCAAACCACTTTCACTAAATTGATCTCTTTGCCTCTTAAGACCTTCACCTCACGATCCTCAATCCTAACTGGCATCGTCTCCACCGTAAGGTTCTCCCTCACCTCTACATCATCCATCTTTACTACATGAGACGGGTCAGGCACATACTTCCGCAACTGGGACACATGGAATACATCATGCAGATTAGCAAGATTAGGTGGCAAGGCCACCCGATAAGCAACTTTCCCAACTCTCTCTGAAATCTGATATGGTCCAATAAAACGCGGGGTTAACTTCTTAGACTTCAATGCACGACCTACACCTGTCGTTGGAGTAACTCTCAAAAATACATGATCACCAGCCTGAAACTCTAGATCCTTCCTTCTCTTATCATGGTAACTCTTATGCCTACTCTGTGAGGCCTTCATCTTCTCTCTAATCATCTTCACTTTCTCTGTGGTCTCACGCACCAACTCAGGGCCTAGCACCACACTTTCTCGGGCCAGACCAACATAATGGAGTCCTACATCTCCTCCCGTATAATGCCTCAAAAGGCGCCATTCGATACTCGAATGAAAATCATTATTGTAAGTGAATTCAATCAACGGCAAATGAGAATCCCATGAACCTCCTCTTTCTCAAGAACACATGCTCTCAACAAATCCTCAAGTGATTGAATTGTCCTCTCTGCAATACGCCCATCCGCATGCTGGGATGATATGTTGAACTCAATCTCGCTTGGAACCCAAAGCCTCTTGCAAACTCCTCCAAAACTCGTAGTGAACCTAGGATCCCTATCGGACACAATACTCGAGGCACACCATGCGACTTCACAATCGTCTTGACATAGATATCCGCCAACCTCTGAATCGGATAAGTAATATTAATCGGTAAAAAGTGTGCGATTTAGTCAATCTATCAACAACCACCCATATAGTATCAAATCCTCATTGTAGTCGGCAAACCACCACAAAATCCATGGAGATACTATCCCACTTCCATTCAGAACATCCAATGGTTGCATCAATCCTGCCGCTTCGATGTTCTACCTTCGATTTCGACACGTCAAGCAAGCATACACAAACCGAGCCACATCTCGCTTCATACCAGGCCACCAGAACAGTCTCTTCAAATCTTGATACATTTTAGTGGCTCCCGGGTGGATACTCAACTTACTCCGATGACCCTCTTCTAGAATTGCCTTCTTAATCTCATCATCATTAGGGATACAAATCCTTCCACGGTGCCTCAACACATCTTGTACATCTATCACATAATCTTCACTCTGAGAGTGATCAATCCCAACTGCAATTTCAACTAATTTAATGTCCCTCTTTTGAGCCTCCCGGATAACATTCAAAAATTCATTGTGAATCTTCAACACACCCAATCTCACACTCTTAGGTGTCACCTCGCAGACTAAACTCAAATCTCGAAACTGTTCAATTAATTCAAGTTCTTTCACCATCATTGCAGATACATGTAAGGACTTCCTACTCAAAGCATCAGCTACCACATTAGCTTTCCCCGGATGATAGTTCAAGCTAAAGTCATAGTCTTTCAACAATTCCAACCATCTCCTTTGCCTCATATTCAATTCTTTCTGGTCAAACAGATACTGCAATCCTTTATGATCACTGAATACCTCAAACTTAGAACCATACAAATAATGTCTCCAAATCTTCAAAGCAAAAACAATTGCCGCAAGCTCCAAATCGTGAGTGGGGTAATTCTTTTCATGAATCCTCAACTGTCTTGAGGCATAAGCCACTACTTTACCATTTTGCATCAAAACACCTCCTAACCCCATCTTAGACGCATCGCAATATACTACAAAAGGCTCTCCAGATTTGGGCAATGTCAAAACAGGTGATGTTGTCAATCTTCTCTTCAATTCTTGGAAACTTTCTTCACATTTGGAATCCCACACAAACGCCTTTCCTTTACAAGTTAATTGAGTTAGCGGAAGTGCCAACTTTGAAAACCCCTCAATAAACCTTCTATAATATCCCGCTAATCCAAGAAAACTTCTAATCTCCGTGAATCGACTTAGGAGCCTCCCCAACGCATCACCGCATCAACTTTAGATGGATCTACCGCAATCCCATCACCGTAAATAATATGACCTAGAAAGCTCACTTCCTTCAACCAAAAGTCATACTTTGACAGTTTAGCATACAACTTTTTCTCTTTCAACACTTCTAGCACTAACTTCAAATGCTCTGCATGTTCCTCTTCGGACTTAGAGTACACCAAAATATCATCTATGAAAACCACCACAAACCGATCCAAGTAGTTATGGAAAATACGGTTCATGTACTCCATAAACACCCCTGGTGCATTAGTGACACCAAACGGCATTACAGAATACTCATAATGCCCATATCTCGTCCTGAATGCTGTCTTCTGAATATCCTCATCTTTCACTTTAATCTGATGATAGCCCGATCTCAAATCAATTTTGCTAAACACCTTAGCACCTACTAGCTGGTCCATCAGATCGTCAATTCTCGGAAGTGGATACTTGTTCTTGATTGTCACTTTGTTCAGCTGTCTATAATCAATGCAAAGCCGCATACTTCCATCTTTCTTCTTCACCAAAAGTACTGGCGCTCCCCAAGGTGACACACTAGGTCTTATGAACTTCTTCTCAAGTAAGTCCTCTAACTGACTCTTCAACTCAGATAATTCGAATGCAGACATCCTATAGGGAGCCATGGACACGGGTCTAGTGCCAAGTACTAGATCAATTCCAAACTCTACTTCCCTTTCAGGTGGCACATCAGGAATTTCTTCGGGAAACACTTCGGGAAATTCACGGACTATTGGCAACTCTTCAATCCTGGCTTGGCTCTCAACGGACAACGATGCCATCAATGAAAACAGCTTAGCTTCCTCCTTCATAGCTCTATGCAATTGACCAGAATGCAACAATGCAGACTCTTCTCCCTTAGTAGAAGGAAAGCTCACGGATCTACTAGCACAATTAATATGCACTTGGTTATCAACTAACCAGTCCATACCAAGAATGATGTCCAAACCTCCTAAAGGCAAGCAAATAAGATCAACAAGAAACTCTCTGCCAAAAACTGACAGAGGACACCTAGCACACATTAGGGAAGTAGTTACTGAACCTTTGGCTGGGGTATCAATAACCATGTCCCTTCTCATTGTAGACAAAACAAGACCCAATTTCTCAGCACACAATGCAGCAATGAAAGAATGAGTAGCACCAGTATCTACTATAGCAATCAAAGGAGTACCGTTAATAAAACAAGTACCTCTAATCTCGTTAGCATCTTCAGAACCCGCCAAAGCAAACACCTTCCCTCTAGCTGCCTATTCTTGGGCTTAGGACATTTAGTGCTGACATGTCCCACTTCATGACAGTTGAAGCAAACAACTTCTTTCTCCTTACAGGCAATAGACTTGTGGCCCCTCTGTCCACACTTGTAGCAACGGACCTCAGTGCACTCACTACTCTTATGGCCAGGTTTCTTGCAAGCAAAACACACAATACCCTGGCCGATTCACCTCCCCACTTGAACCTTTACCCGCACTTGCCTTCCACTTTCCTTTACCTCCACCAACATCATATGGTTTTCCCCGAAACTGAGCATTCTTCTTCTCCCTCACAATTTTGTATGCAGCAACACTGTCTTCCTCATAAATTCTACACTTGTCCACTAGCTTGGCAAAATCTCGAATCTCCCAGTATCCAATGGCTTTCTTAATCTCTCGTCACAGACCATTCTCAAACTTTACACACTTGGAAAATTCTGAATCAGCTTGGTTGTCATAATAAGGGCAAAACTTGACCAACTCCTCAAACTTGGCTGCATATTCAGCTACAGACTTGTTTCCCTGTTTCAGCTCCAAAAACTCCACCTCCTTTTTAGCCCGCACGTCCTCCGGATAATACTTCCTTGAAAACTCTTCTTTGAATACCCCCCAAGTGATTTCTTCACCCGCAGCTTCTAGTCTCTGTTTCTTCCTCATCCACCAATCATCCGCTTCTTCTTTCAGCATATGAGTCCCAAATCTCACCTTCTGCGCTGGGGTACATGCCATAACACGAAAGATTCGCTCTATTTCCCTCAGCCAGGTCAGTGCTCCATCTGGATCATATCTACCTTTAAAGGTAGGTGGGTTCTCACGTTGAAATGTAGCTAACTTGCGATCCTCAGCATCTTCCCTACCACCTATCTGCTCCCCCATAGCCTGAGCTATGGCTTGCAAAGCCTCAGCTAGAGCAGCATCAATCCTTCGGGCCATTTTCAACCTAACACTGCAGCATTAACATTCGTTAAGAAACAATTAACACTACCTAGTTGTCATAGATACTATGACAGACAAACTTGGCCGGACAGACCGAACTGCTCTGATACCACTAATGTAACACCCCCTTCTATTTGCACTATTTACTCAATAAAAATCAGAGTTTTTCAAAACATTTTCCACGCACCTCAAATAAAATACTACATTTAATAAAAACCTCATCAAGGTATAATTAAAAATTCAAACGCATCTAGTGCGTGAAATGCATATCATAGTCACGTGGGTTAAAACCCTAAAACCTGTTTAATGTTTACAATAATCCAAAAACAGTTCACAAAGAATGAAAAAAATAAAATTGAGTTCAACACACTCAATACATAATTTAAATCGGTTTAATCCATAACATAAGATAACAATGCTAAAACCCCAATCCCCGGTGTTACTAGATCAGAGCCGACTCAAAATCCCAAGAAGCCTAGAGATCTTCACTCAGAATCACCGCATGTCGCCACGAGAGCGAGTAAACATAAAAATGCTAGGGTGAGTCTCTTTACATAAATAATAACAAGTAAGATAAGCATTATATTCGGAAAACATCTAGCAACAACAATCCATAGTAATTAAGGCATTCACCATTCAATTAAAATACCAACAAGTCACAACAAAGGATTTATTAAGCATCAATGAGAATTCAAAGAATGCATGGTTGTATGCATGTGTGCAATATGCATGTGGATCCATAACCACCTCAAAACCCCGTCGGGTAACCACCACGTTTTGGCGAAGCCACCCACCACGCGTTTGGCGAAGCCACCCACCACGTAATGCATATGATTTATGTGACACTATGACAAATGCATCACAACACAATAAGCACATCACATCAATTATTAACCACCACGTTATCAATTATTAACCACCACTTCATCATATGTTAACCACCACCTTATCAATGATTAACCACCACTTGATCATTTATTAACCACCACTTGATCAATTATCACCCACCACATCAATTATTAACCACCACGTTATCAACTATTAAATTAAATCTCACCTAAGGGCCAAAACACCTCTTAGGGACCCTTTCAACACATAAGTCCATTTGTGACACACTCAAGATTAATTTGGAGTTTAGGGGGTTATGGACACCTTAGGATTATTGTTGGTACTTAGGAATTATTTTTGACATATTGGGCTTAATTGGACACTAAGGGATTATTTTGTCACGCCAATGATTAATTTAATTCTTAGGGACTAATTTGTCACACCAAGGATTAAATTAATTCTTAGGGACTAAACCATCACTTAGACACATTTTGGACACCTAGGCGCCAAGGGGCAGCCACTTTGGCGCCCCACTAGCGCAACACACACACACACGGCACAACACACACTCACAGGCGCCAAGTTTCTAGGAAATCGGCGCCACACTTCTGCACCGCACTGCACACACCTAATGTCTCCTTTGGGCGCCAAGTTTCTAGGAAATCGCGCCCCCTTGCGTGCCACTTCGCAGCAGCACTCCCCACACAACTCGCACTCAGCGCCAAAATCCTAGGGGATTGGCGCCACACACACGCACCGTGCCACTTTTCCCCTAACGCACGCGCGCGCACCACGGTGCGCCTAAATGCCTAGCATTTGGCGCCTTTCCCTACACGAACCAAAGACTATCACTTAGACACTCTACCAGCGCCGATTTTCTGTGAAATGGCGCCTGCACACTCGATCCACCAACCAAAGAACTTTGGCGCCATTTTGCCTATCAAATGGCGCCCCCTGCACTTTCACACGCGCACGCCAGAAACAGTAAAGGAGACGCCATTTTCCTATGAATTTGGCGCCCTCCACCACTTATACTCTTCCAATCAAAAACTTCAACATCCCATTCACTCAATGATTCATTTCCCACTTACACAACACACAATTAGAAATTAATTAACTCATCAAATTAATATATTTCCACATTTTCTCACCATGAGGCATTTACTCAACCACTTAGCATACAATTTCAACAACACATATATCTCTAACACCAAGCATCATGGTAGCAACAATTCAAACACACATACAATAACAACCATAAAATGAACACAAATCCACACAATCAATTCATGCTAGGCTTTCCTACACAACACATATCCTACAAGTTATCATAGACATAATGAGAATCCCCTAACCTTGGGTGAGCTAAGATTTCCAAGCAACCACCAAAAATCACCAAAATGAATATCCCTCCTTCCTATGCAAGCTGAAACCGTGTGTGTTCCTCTCTTGGGTAACCATGGGGAAATCAAAATGGTAAAGATGAGCTTATGGAACTCTTAGAAATGGAACAAGGAAGGGAAATGATGAAGATTAGGACCAAGAATTCACTTACCCACCAAGAATCAAAGGAAAAGTTTCCACCTTTTCCTTCCTCCCTTCACGCCGTCGAGTCCCTCTCCTTTCTCTCTATTCTTCTATTTTTTTCTTTCTTTCAAAATAAGGGTAATGTTACCCTAGATTAGGACCCCTAAGCTTTATGACTAGTATTGGGCCCAATAATGGCCCTTGGGCCTTATTCCCACTCCTACACTTAATTTATTCCACCTCCTGAAATAAAAATAATTCCAACTTAGTATCCTATTTAAAATAGATTAGGCCCCTTTTAGATAAAATAAACTTTAACTATTTAATTAACTTAATTAAATGTTGCAAGCCTTTAATAACTTAATTAATTAGATAATTAAATTATTTTGGGCGTTACATTACTCCAACGACAGGTGTAGGTCGTGCATTGAAGTCTAAGAAGCTAACCCCACGTTTTATCGGACCATATCAGATTTCAGAGAGAGTTGGGAAAGTTGCTTATCGGGTGGCCTTGCCACCTAATCTTGCTAATCTGCATGACGTGTTCCATGTGTCTCAGTTGCGGAAGTATGTCCCTGACCCGTCTCATGTAGTTCAGATGGATGATGTGGAGGTGACAGAGAATCTTACGGTGGAGACTATGCCAGTTAGGATTGAGGACCGTGAGGTGAAGGTCTTAAGAGGCAAAGAGATCAATTTGGTGAAGGTAGTTTGGTTAGGAGCTGTGGGTGAGAGCATGACTTGGGAGTTGGAAAGCAAGATGAAGGAGGCTTACCCAGAGTTGTTCGATTCAGGTAATTTCGAGGACGAAATTCTTTAAGTGGGGGAGAGTTATAACGCCCAAAATAATTTAATTATTTAATTAATTAAGTTATTTAAGGCTTACAACATTTAATTAAGTTAATTAAATAGTTAAAGTTTATTTTATCTAAAAGGGGTCTAATCTATTTTAAATAGGATACTTAAGTTGGATTTATTTTATTTCAGGAGGTGGAATAAATTAATTGTAGGAGTGGGAATAAGGCCCAAGGGCCATTATTGGGCCCAAGGGTAGTCATAAAACTTAGGGGTTCCTAAACTAGGGTCTCATTACCCTCATTTGAGAAAGAAAGAAAATAGAAGGATAGAGAGGAGGAGAGAAGGGCAGCGACGGCGTGAAGGAGGGAGAGGGGAAAGGAGGAGACTTTCTTTGATTCTTGGTTGGGTAAGTGAGATTTTAGTCTCAATCTTCCTCAGTTCTTTTCCCCATTCCATTTCCTTAAGTTCTATGGTCTCATTTGTGCCCATTTTTTAATTTCATTTTCACCCAAGAGAGTGGGTATTTCGGCCTTGGCTGGAAATAGAGGGAGGATTGCTTCATTTGGTGATTTTTGGTGCTTGCTTGGAGGTTCTAGCTCACCCAAGGTTAAGGGATTCTCCACTACATTTATAATAATTTGTAGGATATGTGTTATACCCCAATTTTGTCCGTATTCTTTTTCCGGTTTTTAGTCGTTTATTTTATTATTTATTCTGAAGTCGTGCAATTGCGAGAATCACTAAAAAGGTGTCTCATTTACCAACCCAAGCCTATCTCAACTAACCTGTTCAACTAAGTTGAAATGTCGTTATTTAAATTAAAAATGTGCGCGAATGATTGATCTTTTCGCACATTTTTTAGTTGAATATTCGTATTTAGGCCTAGTCGAATTTAGTTGGGTTCATCCGAGTCGTTTCCTTGCAAATGGGCTTATTCGAGTTGTTTTCTCGCAATTTGGCTCATCATTCCGACTTCTTTTCTATTTGTATTATTTCGTCCTTATTTTGAGCATATACATATATATAGTCCAAAAAATATCAAAAAAATCTATTTAATTTTATTTACATTTTAAAAAGTGTCTAATTGTCCAAAATGTCTAAAAAATAGAAAAATGATAATATTAAAAATACAAAGAAGATAAAAAACGAAAATTAAATAAAGGAGCAACATCAGTAATCTCTGGGGTCTGTTCTTGCTCTCCAAGACTGCTCAGCAAGCCCACATTATCAGATCTGCAAAAGCCCAATCAAAGAGCAATTAATGCTAAAACCTAATTTCTACCTATAAATAAACG
The DNA here is from genome assembly GCA_020916435.1 of Oxytropis ochrocephala. Lineage (NCBI taxonomy): Eukaryota > Viridiplantae > Streptophyta > Magnoliopsida > Fabales > Fabaceae > Oxytropis > Oxytropis ochrocephala. Next base: position 78,074,066 of record CM037093.1, read on the forward strand.
GTTAACCTAGGGTCTAAAGGACAGAAAAAAAGGCAGACAACAATACTGCAAAAAACCACCTCAAAAGAATTAGGGTTCACAATTAGAATCCTAATCCACCGAAATACAAGGATTAATTATCAAACCATAGCGATAACGAAAGGCGTTGAGTCAGAGCAATCGATAAGCAGTCGCGATTAAAAGAGTAGCAGTAAGAAAATTGTAGCTAGAAATCAAAGTTCAGAAGCTGGAGCCACGGTATTCTTCATTTGGCAATAATTCATTTTCTGTAATAATAAATATGTAATAATTTAATTTTATTCTGTGAATATAAAACCCGTCGGTCAAATAATTAGATCTGATTCTTCTTTTTCTTTGTTGTGCGTGAATAGGAAGTTAGAAAAATTAGTGGTCATGTAGGACCAGATCCAGGGTTCCAAAATAATTAGCAAATAATTAGATCTGATTCTTCTGTTATTGCTTGATGATCGAATAATTAGATCTGATTCTTCTGTTATTGCTTGATGATCGAGGGTTCCAAAATTTTGTGTTAATCTAGTGAATGTAGTAGCATCATAAAAACAGCACTTCAGATATATTATGGAACTTATTTGTAACAATGGAAATTTTAATTTAAACATACTTGCTTATAGATTTTGTTACGCATGATCTGTTAGTATGTTTTTTTTGAATCAATGATAGTTTTAAATTTAAATACAGTTGCTTATAAACTTTGATGCAAACTTGAAATTAGTTTTGGTACTAAAAAGTTTCAAAGACTAATCATATGATTAGGAGAAGCCATATACAAATTAACCATCAGTCAAACCAGATTTAATCCCAAACCAAAATCAGGTTTTTAGTTTTTCCTTCAATCAGTGTGTAAAGAGAGATGAAGAGATTAAAAAAAAAAAGCAAGAACGCAAAAGATGGAAAACGAATCCGAGAGTGTTCCCTTGCCATCACCGGCGCGTCGTCACCATCACCACCAAACTGCCAAGACCGAAGCTCCCTTCCACGAGCCACCACCAAAACGCCGGCTTTCCCTCCGGCGACGTCTCCCTCCCCCACGTCGCGACCAGTCGCGACCAGTCGCTCAAAACAAACCCAAAAAACCACCTTTTTCAGTGACAAGGAGAAGAAAAAATAGGAGAAGAGGAAACCGGCGAGTTCATCGCCTCCAATCTCTCCCCCACCGTGGAAACCGGCGGATTCCGCGCCGGAAGTTACTCCCTCTCCGTAGCCGCGGCGCCGCAGAGCAAAAGGAAGGAGGGATGTGTTTTAGGGTTCTGCGTTTTTTAGGTTTAAGGTTATATATTGGGCCTTTTCTTTTTTCATTTTTTAGTTATTCAGAATACTAGTCACACCCCCTTTGTTCATGCGCGCACTCTCCTCATTTAAGCCCGGGCCGCATTCAGGCTCTCCTATCTGAACCGGGCTTCCTTTTACACCCACTATTAATTATACAACCCCCTGCGACTAATAAAACCCCAATCTACAATTTCCACCCCCTGTTTTCTTTCTTTTTAATTCTTTTCTAAACTAAACGTAAATAATTTTTCTCGCGAAATTAAATACACGGCTAAGTCGGTTGTACAACCGGGTTAGTCATCATTTTAGGACCAATGAGCTGTACAGTTCAGTAATCCTACAAAAACTTAATAAAATATAAATAAATCATTTTTCCATAAATAGGGGACTAAGTCGGTTGTACAACCGGGTTACTCAAATACTCTAGAACTAATGAGTCAGATGCAGTTCAGAGTTCTAGAATACCTATCCTAAAACGAACCCACCTCGCACCAAACCAATTTCTTTCAAAAACTCTAAAATCATTTTCAAAAAGTAGGGGACTAAGTCGGTTGTACAATCGGGTTAGTCAATGTCCTAGGAATCAGTGAGCTGTACAGTTCAAGGAATCCTAGGACCCCTACACTAAAAAACACCAACCAATAAACATTTTTCAGGAAGAACTACGTAGCTTTGATTCCTCCATTGCATCTGGAGGTACGTAGGAGCAAGATTCAACCCTTGTCAAGCACTAAAAAACAAAAACCTAAATAAGTCTTTTTTTACAAGTAGAAGGGTAATTATTAAATAAATCTTAAATTAATTAGACAATGGATGTCGTGGGGTGCTAATACCTTCCCCACACATAACGACTCCCGAACCCTAACAATGCCTTATCTTAAAACCTAAAGGGATTTTCCGAATTTGCCCTTAAACTAAAATTTGGTGGCGGCTTCCTTAAGAACCCTTCGAAGAATCCTTTCCCGGATTTTTCGGTCGCTACAGCTGGCGACTTCACTGGGGACTTAACTTTTTAGAGAGTCAAAACCTAGTCTAATTATTTAGGATTAACATAATTCTTACCCTTCCCTTTATTTATTTGTTTATTTATTATTATTATTATTCTTTGCATATTATATTTTTATGTTATATATAAACTCTAGGATAGAAGACGATATTTGTATATACGTTTGTTTGTCTGCTTGCAGCTTTTGGGTTGTTTTTTAGATCGCTCCTACACACACTTCACTTCTACACTTCACACATGTGAGAAAAGTCCTCTACCCGGACTTGAGTGTACCCTAAGTTAGAACGAGATTGCGTAGTGATGGCCTGCGGGACGTACGTCTCGTTGGGTGGTCATGAAAATCTCTCCTAGAGTTTGATTCCTTTTAAGGATGCTATCCCTTCTAATAGCTTGCCTATTGTTGGGATCAGTATTCTTGACTGGGGTCCTTGGCTCTAGGGACCATGTGTAGGATTCTTTAGAATCATCCTTGTGAGGTTCACTATAAAAGAAACCTTAGACCCACTTCATAGGATACCTTTCTAGGGTCACAAAGGAGCTTTATACCTTTGCATTCAAACAAATATTTATGCATACTGTCTTTTATCAAAAAAATCAAAAACAACCAAAAATCATATTTTTACTACTTTTTTAGAAAATATACCACATGCATACAAAGAAAATAAACATCTCTTGTTGCATGCGCTTTTATGACCAAATCGAGAATTTAAATCTTTACCTTGGAGAAGCGTGCGTACGCTGAAGTCAAAATTAAATTTTGTACTTTACTCTCCAATGGAAAGATTATAATTCCCCGACATGACGAATAAAATCATATATTCATACACATACATCACGTTCGCATTTCACATACATTCATTCGTTCATTCGCATTCTCATTTCATGCGCATTCATTCATTTGCATACTTACATCATGCATTATAAAAACGAAAAACATAATTTTGAGAGAAAGATTGTGATGAGAGGTGAGGCATTCTTGTGAGATAAATAATTCTTTTTGAAAAAAGTTCAGTTATACTTCGTTGCAAGCTCAAGGTGTTTCAAGTCACTCCGTTTTTCAAATTTTTAGCTTGCTCACATTTTTTAACCAAACGTTGCATCTCTTCCATCCCATGATAAATGACCAAAATGCCCATAAAAAAAATTTCTATCATGTTTTAAATGTTAACTCTCTGCGAAGCATTTGTGTAGTGACTTGGGTAACATGTGTGTTCATTTTTGTCTGAGTCAGTTAGCGTCCCTACCTTACCATCATCCCCTGTCAAAGTCTAATCCCACCCCGACCACCCATAAGGTACATACTCCCCACATCGAGTACATAGTTGGCGTTTACGTTGGTTCCCCTAGTGAAATAACACTTTAGGCCCTCCATACTGGGGCGAATGTGTGATCTCTAAAATACCTTGTCAACGTTGTATTCCCTTGGTGCAAGTCCTTTACAAAAAAAAATTCAAAAAGGCCCGTTAGGTTGAAAACTCGTAAGAGCGGCCTAGCAAAAATTAAGGCATAAAAAAAAAAGAGAAATAAAGAAAAGAGCAAATATATAAAAGTAAATAAATTATTGTCCTTAAGTTAATTTTTGAGAAAACGAGCAATCATGATTTGAAATGAAGTTTGACCATCTTCCCATGCCCTCGAAAAAAACCCGTGCTATCCACCTTAAGCCAAAATCTAAAAACCTTTCAATCACCCTAGACAAGGATCAATTCCACATCAAAAATGGTGTATCATTTTTATCAAGTCACTCAGCTCTAAAGAAAGAAAAAGAAAAAATCAAAATCAAAAAAGAAAGTGAAATCAAAAAAGAGGTACAATTATGAGCTGATGCATAAGAGATCCTTGTCTGAAATAAACCCCCAAACGCTCCTTGTCCTCAATATCCTATCCTTCATAAACCCTTGGCCAAGTCACATCCCTAAACAGATCCATTCTACCATGAGGCACATAAGAGGTTCTTATCGCAATAAAACCTCAAACACCTCACTGAGCCTAATAAACCCTTCTTTCATAAACCATTAACCATTAGTCAAATCATACCGCTCAATAAAAAAATCATCTTCTTTGAGCCCAATTATCCCTTCCTTCATAAACCATTAACCATCAACCACATTACAACTCCAAAAATCCATTCCGATCAATGACCGATTGCTTTTGTTTTCTCAAAGTTTTTAATCTTAGGACAAATAAGTTTATTTATTTACAATATGTTTGCTAGAAAAAATATATTTCTCAAAAAAAAAAAAAAAAAAAAAAATCAAAGAGGGCTTGCACCCCAAAGATTCATTCAAGTTTTGTCGACATCAAGACAAGGTTTAGTGATCACCAAGTGGTGTTGTCATCATAGCGAAAACTCAAGACTATCATAGTCTGGGAATCATTTTATAGAGAACCAAAAGTTTATACTAGGATCGTCCTCGATATCCTAGAGTGGGGCATCCCTTTCACCATCTATTCCATTTGAACTTGGGGAAATTTGTACAGTGTCCATCCCATATCACACCCAGCCTATACCAGACCAACTCGAAAAACCCATAACCCTAACTCTGTCACCTTTCCCAATCTCACTAAAGGCAACCATTCGAAACACCATTCCAAGTGGGGCAATCCTGTCATTCTTCACTCCACCTACAAATGGGGAAATTCACCCGACACCCATCTCATCCCTTCATTATATTCACAGCCATAAAACCATACCGGGGCAATTTCTCAACTCATTACCCAAAATGCTACTACTCTAGCCAGGGCAATCTTGTCCTTACCATAAATGGGGCAACACCAAACTCTTTGGGTTGAGACAAAGTCTCTTGCTTTCCGCCTTTCATTCCAAAGCCAATGCATTCCCCAGTCATCATTTTCTACACCTCTAGCTTGTTAGCACTAGACAGGGGCAAGTTATTCACTCACATCATCAAATCTAAATTGGGGCAATCTCGTATTTCTTGGCTTGAAAAAACTACCTTTCACGACATTGACGAAGACCACTCATTCATCCTTTCATGCGTCGCATTCGTCCATAACCTTGAACCAAGTTAATCGACTCATTCATCTATATTTGCATTACTATACATGTTTTCTTAACAATGTTTCAAATGAGATAGAACACAAGTTGATAATGCGATACTGAAAATCCACTTAGTTAACTTTGTGGACCTAAATTTCGGTCATCGGGGCATCATAATGGAAGAGAAAAAGAAGTGAGCTTGCAAGTACTTTTTCACATCGATTAATCGTAAATAACAACCTTGAGATTGCCAAGTTTGAATCAAATCTAATCTTTCCAAAGAATTATCAATATTCATCTCCGCCTCTCGCATCCAAAGTCTCACATCTCATCATCACAAAAAATGTTTCTGCACTCAATCAGTCATTTCATATCATCACACCATGCACCATAGCATTTGCATTCAAACATTTCATTTGCATCATATTAACATTCATACTTCATGCATCCATCAGATAAATAAATAAAAAGCAAGCAAAAAAAGCAAAAAGCAAAATAAAATAAAAAAAATAAAAAAAAAACAAAAAGAGAAAGGAATCACCTATTTCATCCATCACCCCACCAAAAATCACCTTTTGCATGTGCATGTATTATTGGCGTTGTATGTCCATTACATGATGTATTGCCTCTGAATCGACTTCAAGTGTCGATACCCATATTTTGTTCCTCTAAGATCAAAGCTCTAAGCATTGATCTCGTATCGCATCACGCATCACCGAAGCCGATCCCGCACCGAGTGGTCCTTCGAGAGCACTATGCTCCTTCGATGCCCCTAAGTGGCCCAGTGCATGGCAAACGTCGGAGTCGAGCCCGGCGGACCTTCCAGACCCCGCGTGGTCCTTCAGACTAGTTGTGTCAGCCTAAGACACAGTGTACGTCCTTCATGGTCAACATATCAGTTCTAGACCTGATCTTGACCCATCATGGCCGCTCGAGTATAAAGGCCCCCTCAGACCGTTTAATTAGTACCGTAGCTAGTTGCGCTCCTTCAGACCACGATGGTCCTTCAATTAAGGTTTAGGCAGCCTTCCAGACCTTAAGTGGTCCTCCAGAGCCTTATCGCTCCTTCGGACCACTGAGTGGTCCTTCAGAGCCTTAGTGCTCCTTCAGGTCCTTGTTGACCCTTCATTCAAATCTCGGTTGATGCGCCAAGTATTAACCACTCCCTCTTATCTCTCAAACCTTCCACTTCCCCCTTAAACGGACAAAATTAGCGTCTATCTTATCTTTATTCCTATTTCTACTACGAAAGTTCGAAAACTCATCACTTTCTAGTAAAATACTAATAAAGAGGGGCAGCTGTTATACCTCAATTTTGTCCGTATTCTTTTTCCGGTTTTTAGTCGTTTATTTTATTATTTATTCTGAAGTCGTGCAATTGCGAGAATCACTAAAAAGGTGTCTCATTTACCAACCCAAGCCTATCTCAACTAACCTGTTCAACTAAGTTGAAATGTCGTTATTTAAATTAAAAATGTGCGCGAATGATTGATCTTTTCGCACATTTTTTAGTTGAATATTCGTATTTAGGCCTAGTCGAATTTAGTTGGGTTCATCCGAGTCGTTTCCTTGCAAATGGGCTTATTCGAGTTGTTTTCTCGCAATTTGGCTCATCATTCCGACTTCTTTTCTATTTGTATTATTTCGCCCTTATTTTGAGCATATACATATATATAGTCCAAAAAATATCAAAAAAATCTATTTAATTTTATTTACATTTTAAAAAGTGTCTAATTGTCCAAAATGTCTAAAAAATAGAAAAATGATAATATTAAAAATACAAAGAAGATAAAAAACGAAAATTAAATAAAGGAGCAACATCAGTAATCTCTGGGGTCTGTTCTTGCTCTCCAAGACTGCTCAGCAAGCCCACATTATCAGATCTGCAAAAGCCCAATCAAAGAGCAATTAATGCTAAAACCTAATTTCTACCTACAAATAAACGGTTAACCTAGGGTCTAAAGGACAGAAAAAAAGGCAGACAACAATACTGCAAAAAACCACCTCAAAAGAATTAGGGTTCACAATTAGAATCCTAATCCACCGAAATACAAGGATTAACGGTTATCAACCATAGCAGTAACGAAGGCAGTGAGCTGTAGCAATCAGATAAGCAGTCGCCGATTAAAAGAGTAGCAGTAAGAAAATTGTAGCTAGAAATCAAAGTTCAGAAGCTGGAGCCACGGTATTCTTCATTTGGCAATAATTCATTTTCTGTAATAATAAATATGTAATAATTTAATTTTATTCTGTGAATATAAAACCCGTCGGTCAAATAATTAGATCTGATTCTTCTTTTTCTTTGCTGTGCGTGAATAGGAAGTTAGAAAAATTAGTGGTCATGTAGGACCAGATCCAGTTTGCTTTAAAATATAAACAAGTTTCTGTTATTGCTTGATGATCGAGGGTTCCAAAATTTTGTGTTAATTTAGTGAATGTAGTAGCATCATAAAAACAGCACTTCAGATATATTATGGAACTTATTTGTAACAATGGAAATTTTAATTTAAACATACTTGCTTATAGATTTTGTTACGCATGATCTGTTAGTATGTTTTTTTGAAGCAATGATAGTTTTAAATTTAAATACAGTTGCTTATAAACTTTGATGCAAACTTGAAATTAGTTTTGGTACTAAAAAGTTTCAAAGACTAATCATATGATTAGGAGAAGCCATATACAAATTAACCATCACTAAACCAGATTTAATCCCAAACCAAAATCAGGTTTTTAGTTTTTCCTTCAATCAGTGTGTAAAGAGAGATGAAGAGATTAAAAAAAAAAAGCAAGAACGCAAAAGATGGAAAACGAATCCGAGAGTGTTCCCTTGCCATCACCGGCGCGTCGTCACCATCACCACCAAATCGCCAAGACCAAGCTCCTTCCACGAGCCACCACCAAAACGCCGGCTTTCCTCGGCGACGTCTCCCTCCCCCACGTCGCGACCAGTCGCTCAAAACAAACCCAAAAAACCACCTTTTTCAGTGACAAGGAGAAGAAAAAATAGGAGAAGAGGAAACCGGCGAGTTCATCGCCTCCAATCTCTCCCCCACCGTGAAACCGGCGGATTCCGCGGGAGTTACTCCTCTCCGTAGCCGCGCGCCATGCCGAGAGCAAAAAGGAAGGAGGGATGTTTTTTAGGGTTCTGCGTTTTTTAGGTTTAAGGTTATATATTGGGCCTTTTCTTTTTTCATTTTTTAGTTATTCAGAATACTAGTCACACCCCCTTTGTTCATGCGCGCACCCCTCCCTCATTTAAGCCCAGTTTCGCATTCTGGGCTCTCCTATGCGAACTGGGCTTCCTTTTTACACCCACTATTAATTATACAACCCCCTGCGACTAATAAAACCCCAATCTACAATTTCCACCCCCTGTTTTCTTTCTTTTTAATTCTTTTCTAACCTAAACGTAAATAATTTTTCTCGCGAAATTAAATACACGGCTAAGTCGGTTGTACAACCGGGTTAGTCATCATTTTAGGACCAATGAGCTGTACAGTTCAGTAATCCTACAAAAACTTAATAAAATATAAATAAATCATTTTTCCATAAATAGGGGACTAAGTCGGTTGTACAACCGGGTTAGTCAGCGTTCTAGAACTAATGAGCTGTACAGTTCAGGAGTTCTAGAATACCTATCCTAAAACGAACCCACCTCACACCAAACCAATTTCTTTCAAAAACTCTAAAATCATTTTCAAAAAGTAGGGGACTAAGTCGGTTGTACAATCGGGTTAGTCAATGTCCTAGGAATCAGTGAGCTGTACAGTTCAAGGAATCCTAGGACCCCTACACTAAAAAACACCAACCAATAAACATTTTTCAGGAAGAACTACGTAGCTTTGATTCCTCCATTGCATCTGGAGGTACGTAGGAGCAAGATTCAACCCTTGTCAAGCACTAAAAAACAAAAACCTAAATAAGTCTTTTTTTACAAGTAGAAGGGTAATTATTAAATAAATCTTAAATTAATTAGACAATGGATGTCGTGGGGTGCTAATACCTTCCCCACACATAACGACTCCCGAACCCTAACAATGCCTTATCTTAAAACCTAAAGGGATTTTCCGAATTTGCCCTTAAACTAAAATTTGGTGGCGGCTTCCTTAAGAACCCTTCGAAGAATCCTTTCCCGGATTTTTCGGTCGCTACAATATGTATTATGTGTGGAGTAGCTCTAGGAATGGCTTGTTTGTGTGAATTTGATGTTGTTTATATGTTTGTTGTGATATTTGATGCTTATTTTGGTGATACCATGTTGCTTGTTGTTGGAAGAATATGAGTTGTTAATTATGCATGTTATATGTTTGATGAAATGTTTCCATGAGGAGAAGTATGTGAATATGGTAATTTAATGAAGTTGATTTAATACCTATATGTGTGTTGTTTATGTGGGAATTAAATTGTTGGGTAAAAATTAGGTTTGAAGTGGTTTGGTGAAAGTGGCTGCCCCTTGGCGCCTAGGGTGCTTAAATGGGACCTAAGTGACGTATTTAGTCCCTAAGAATTAATTTAATCCTTGGTGTGACAAAATAGTCCCTAAGAATTAAATTAATCCTTGGAGTGACAAAATATTCCCTTAGTATCCAATTAAGCCTAATATGTCAAAATAATTCCTAAGTACCAAAGTTAATCCAAATGTGTCCAATAATTCCCTAAACACTAAATTAATCTTGGGTGCGTCAAAAGTGGCCTTAGGTGTTGAGAAGGTCCTTCTGAAGTGTTTTGGTCCTTAGGGGGGATTCAATTTAATAAATGGAGTGTGGTGATGAGAGAATGATAAAGTGGTGGTTACTAATTAACGTGGGCTTCGGCCAAAGAGGTGGTTAATAAATGATGTGGGCTTCGGCCAAAGAGGTGGGTTAATAATTGGTGTGGGCTTCGGCCAAAGTGGTGAGTTAATACCTGATGTGATAAATCTGTGATGTTGTGATGCATTGCCATAGTGTCACATAAATCATATGCATTTCAAAAGTGGTGGTATGGCTTCGGCCAAAAACATGGTGGGTGGCTTCGGCCAAACATGGTGGTTGCCCGACGGGGTTATTGAGGTGGTTATGGATCCACATGCATATTGCACACATGCATATAACCATGCATTCTTAGAATTCTTGTTGATGATTAATTAATTCATTATTGTTGTTTGTTGGTATTTTAATTGAATGGTAGATGCCTTGATCTCTGTGGATTGTTGTTGCTAGATGTTTTCCTAATATAATGTTTATCTTATTTGTTATTATTTATGTAAAGAGACTCACCCTAGCATTTTTATGTTGCCTGCTCTCGTGGCGACATGCAGGTGATTCTGAGTGAAGATGTCTAGGCCTTATTGGGATTTTTGTGTCGGCTCTGATTTAGTAACACCGGGGATGGGGTTTTAGTATCATTATTTTATGTTATGTATTAAACTGATTCAGACTATGTATTGAGTATGTTGAACTCAGTTTTATTTCCGCTGTGCTGTGAACTGTTCTCTGGATTATTGTAAACACTAAACAGGTTTTGAGGGTTCGTCCCATTTGGATATGATTTATATTTCACGCACTAGATGCATTTGAACTTTAATTGTGCCTTGATGATGTTTTTATAAAATGTAGCACTCTCTTTGAGGTGCGTGGACAGGTTTTTGAAAACTCTGATTTTTAATTAGTAAAATAGTAGTTTATTTAGAAGGGGGTGTTACACTTAAGCCCATCCATAGGGTCAACATGGTCAGTTCCCCAGGCCTCGAGAACAACATTCTGGTAGTCAGGGTGGGTGATCCAACCAGCTTCAAACCTAAAAGGTCTGTCCCCTCTAGAAAGAGGAAGACCACCACAGCGAAGGAGAAGCGGGTTATGGTCAGATCTCGAGCGAAACAAAAGCTCCACGAAGGCTTCAGGGAAAGCCAACCTCCAGTCCAAGTTAGCCATGCCTCTATCAAGCTTTTTAGCAATGCTTCTTTGACCCCTGCAATTTCTGTGCCAAGTAAATTTCCCCCCAGAAGTAGAGATGTCCACCATATCACACAAGTATTCATCATCCCTATCAATTCATCAGCTCTTCGTTGGTTAAACTCCCCGCCACGTTGCTCCCCGGGACAAGTGATCTCATTGAAGTCCCCAATGATAAGCCAAGGCTGATTGATACTGGCACTGAGCTCACAAAGATGATTCCAAAGAATGGGTCTAGCTGTAGGAGTGGGGCTAGCATAAAGACCAGTACAAAACCAACTGTCATTTCCAACTGTCAACTTAACCGTTATAGAGTTGAGGAACGTATCAACCACCTCAGTAGCCATGTTAATATTTTGATTTTTCAAAAACCAAATCCCCCCTGATTGGCCCTGAGCCTCAACAACAGCAACTTTATTATACCTAGCTTTAGTCCAGAAATGAGCTAACTTTATTATACCTACTTTCATTTTTCTCATGAAGAAACTCACAGAAAAGCCAATAAAAAAAGTTGATATTTGCAAAGAGTTGCAGACTAAAAATTTGCAAAGACTAAATTTGAATTACCACCTATCTATTAAGACAAAAAACAAAATTAAGCTAATTTATTTATTTTTTTCTTTTAGGGGATTCAAACCCCTCCACTCGTAGTGTGGCTACTTATCTGGGACACTTTGACTTTGATATCGAAAACTTATGTAAAAATAAAACTAAAAAGCCAAGAACATTCTTCTACATATTTTTGAACACATTACGAAGGTTTTATAATTTAAAAATTTAACTGATTATCTCATATATTTTAATTTATTTTTAAGTTTTATAGAAATAAACCAATTATAAAGAGTATTGGGTCATCAATAATGTGTTAACAAATTGTCCAAAATAATCATCTTCCTAAATACTAAATTTTTTTAAGTTTATGCAACCTACGTTTTTTAAGCAAGTTGAAATATAGTTTTTTATCGAGCTTTTCTTTTTTCTTTTAATAAATTTTACAATTTCAAAAATATTTATGCATTCATAGAATTTTATAATAAATACAGTGCCACTCGTACAATTGCATCATGCACAGGTATGATGCTAGTTTTTTTAGATAAGCGAGTATAATGCTAGTTAACCTTTCTAATATTAACAACACCCCAAAGTAGAGAGGCATGGTCAGAGAATGCAACGACTGGCGGCAAATTCCAAACAACCGACATACAAAAATCCTATGACTATTGGCAATGCCCCAAAACTCAGAAGAAACATCACCTCGTTAATTAAAAAATGAACATAGAAAACTAAGTTGCATTAGGTGCTTGGGTTCATCAACCAAATATCTAAAAATATACATCCACGCTGAAGTGCCAAACTGTGCCATCAAATTAGTAGTAGGATATAAAATCTGATACTGTCATTTAAATGATTCATCAAAAATATATATATTAATCTAATTGCCAATTTATATCAACATGAGAGTGCCACTTAGGAAAGGAAAAAACTATCTTCTCTTAGCCTCCTGTATTACGCACAATTTAAATGCCTTGGAAACAACTCTGCATTCCTCCAGCAGCTTGTAACCAATCTACATACTGCCTTCTCTCTTAAGGAGCTTGGAAATCAGGATTATTTTCATTAATCCATTCGAGGCAAGTATCTCTCTCATAGACCTACTAACCAAGACAAACTTATTGAATGCTAAGACCTTTCCCTCTCCTATGACTGCCAGAACAAAATTGTCCAAGGAAGGCTCACCACCTATGTTAGATCCCACACTCAACAATCACAAGACAATATTGAAAATAATCTTGAGATACCTCAAAGGCATCCTTGGGAGTTGGGACTATATCTTAACCAGTCAGCACCTCTCTTTTGCACTTTATGCATACTGTGATGGCTAAAAAAGCAACCAGTCATTTCCAGGGACTATATCTTAACCAGTTAAGGTGCTATTCTCATTTATTGGTGGCTAAAAAAGCAACCAGTCATATCAAGATCCCGCACAGAGGCTGAATACCGCAATTTGGCTCTTGGCCCTTCAGAATTTAGTTTCTGCTCACTAATTTGGGTGTACCATTCTCCAAAACCAAACATATGAAATGGACTTATTTTTCTTTGGAGAAAAGGTTCTGCAGAAGCAGTTACAGGTTACCCATGTGCCTAGCACTGCTCAGTGTGCTGACATCACGGCAAAAGCTTTGTCCCCTCCTAAGTTTGAGGAATTCAAGGTCAAGTTCAAAGTTCGATGCTGCAATTCCAACTTGTTGAGTTTGCAGGGGCGTATTAAGGGAGTCATAAATACTCTAGCTCGTAAGAGCTCACTTACACGTAGCTGTATGAGATAATTCCCCATAACTCTGTTTAAATTAGTTAGTTAGTTACAAAAGGTTGTGGGGAATTATCTCCTACAGCTACATGTAAGTGAGCTCTTACGAGCTAGAGTATTTATGACCCCCTTAATATGCATCAAAAGTATATATTAATCTAAATGTTGATCTGTATCAACATGGAAGTGCAACTTACTCAGGGAAAAGGTAGGAAAAGAAAAAATCTATGTTTTCTTAGCCTCGTGTGTTGAACACACAATTTGGCTCCTCTAGACTACATAACTCACTTTACAGGGTAGAGAATATAATTTCAGCATTTAATAGGAAAATTAATCAAGTCCACCAAAAATCAACCATTGGTTGATTCATCCATAGTTAACAATACTATACCTTCTAAAATGAATTGCTCACAAGATAAATCCAAACAAATGGATACCCACCCGAAACACACACACACACCATGACTTAGTTGGACCAAGTTCTAGTCTTCCTAAATCTGCATGTCTAAGAAAGGTGCACTCCAAAGGCCATGCCACATCAACTCATAGCGCAGATCAATATTTCTGAAATGAAACCCATGCTGCTAATAAAAACTAAATACATATTGATAGATAATAAGGTAGATCAAATCACTGTAGAACTCATGAAACACATATGTACCAAAAAAAAACTCATACAACACACAAATAGAAACCAATGGCCATGGATCTTGGGTTTTTGCTTGTAACAAATAAATAATATTATATTTGTCATTCAAATAAGTCACCACACCTCTCAGTCGGAGACACAGCTTATTGAGTATAATGGTAGACAAAATGGCTAGCTGGCTTACTTAATTTTGCTTCATAAACTAATTGACACCCTCCAGACATGATTCCTTATGATGATGGAAAACCATGAATACATTGATTTGAGCTCCTTTTCCTTTCCTCCTCCTGCCATCCACAAACCTGCTAACTCATTGTTCTACCAGAGAACTTCTATTTGTCCTATATTAGAGCTAAAGGTAAAAACAAAATACATAAAAAAGTCTCCAATTTGTAGCAATAAAACAAACAGGGTTATCAAGGCACCAAAACGATAATAAAGTTACTGATAGACTCTACCATATGGTACCACAAACTGCTGCTGGATATAAACAAAATACATGAGCGAGGCAATGCAATCACATCTATAAATAATGGCTTTAAGTTGAAAAGGAAGTTCCGATACAGTTATATTTGATAAAATTTGAGTGCTAACAATCCCAACAAAGGAATTTATTAGTAACTGCTTCACTAATATCTGAGTGAAAAATAAATTGTACATTCTATAATATCATCATCACACGCAGTTTAGTTCCGCTTCTACTCTAAAGGCATGACAATAATAAAATTAGACCTTGTTTCAAACTCATGTATCTCATTTCACCAAATCAAACTTCCGAAGCATATCACAGTGTGGTGTTTCCTGATATATCCCCACTGGCGGCGCTGCAACTCAAACTGACAGTTCTGGCGAAGAATACCAAAGTACTCCCTCTCAACCCTATCCTCAATTGTAGCGCGATGCGTGGCTATCCAGCGGATATTCATGAGTAAATTTCGTTATGGACTTAACATAATAATTAACACCCTTGGGTGTAGTAAGCCTGTGTTCATAAGGATGGCTCTGTGAAAGACTATAGATTGGATCTGACGAAGGCAGAAAGTTTATAAGCAAAATGAGAAGCACCGGAAGCAACTGAAACAAAGCGCGAACATTGAATCCACCAGAGCCCTGATCAGCTGCCGGCTGCCTGTGATTCATCCCATGTCCAAAACTGAACCCACCAAAATTGGCAGCAGGAGCCATTCCTCCAAAGAAGAAATTCCTAAATATTTCCTCAGCATCAATATCAGCCTCATAGTAACCATTAAAACCCCTTGCAGCAGCCGGCCTCGCCGCAGCACGCCTCTCATAAACAGACTCATCTTCTCCACAAAGATCATACTTCCTCTTACTCTCCTCATTGCTGAGACACTGAAACGCCTTCGAAACCGTCTTAAATGCTTCCTCAGCACCAGGAGCTTGGTTCTTATCCGGATGAACCTTCAAAGAGAGCTTCCTGTATGATTTCCTCACGTCATCCACACTGCAACTCTTCTCCAACCCTAAAATTTCATAATAGTTCTTCTTCCTCTTAATTTCCCTTATAATTGAAATTTGTTCCTCAGTGTAAGTAGCCGAGGATGATGAAGGTCCCGGTCCGGCACCAGAAGGCCTGCGGCGGATAGAAGGTTTATCAGATGGCTTTGGTGGATCGGCAGCAGCAGGGGAATTATCCCCTGCATCGCTGTCTACCGTGGACAACAGATCGTCAATTGGCAGGGTAGGGTCAAGACGGCGAGCTTTAGAAAGAAACTTCAAAGCACGGTTGCGATCGCCGTTTTCTAACGCCTCTTTACCGATTCTCAAACATTTCAACGCGTCGTCTTTGTTCCCATCCATTTTTTTTTTGCAATAACGGAATATCCAATGGATCTGTTAAGAAAAGGGGATTAAACTATTCACCCAATTTAGAAGAGAACGTGAATCGATTGGAAAAGTAAATCGACGAAAAATAGATTGGTAGGGAAAGTATAAAAACTATGAATTGAAAGCGGAAATTGAAGAGAATCGATAGATCGAGAGGAATTGAACTTACAGATGGAGACAGAAGACGAGGTTGGAAAAGTCGGTGCTTGTAGATCGAGAAGCGAGTGAATTAGGGTTTCATGCGGAGAGAATGAATGATGGGAATTGTTCTTCAATTGTTGTCTTCGTCCCACACGATTGGGAAATTTTCCTTTTCTCTTCTCCGGAAACCTCCTTCTATGCTTGTATTGGTTTATCGTCTAGTCTCGTCTCGTCTCGCCTCTATAAGCTTCTTTTTCTTTTATATTTTTTTATCTATTTTTTAAGTTTAGTCTTTATTATTTCAAAAAGGCTTAAATATATGATAAGCACTTGCAAAATAGTAAGAAATCCATTTAAGCCCCTACAATTTTTTTTTTTTTTATTTAAAATCCTTGTAAAATATTGATGTTTTTAAAGAAGCCTTCGCTGTTAGTTTTTGTTCCGGAGTGGGTCAATAGGCCCAAAAGAGCAGTCTAGAGCAAAAAGACCTTAATAGAGTGCCATATGGGCCAGCGGCCCAACTCACCATGGCAGGCCCAAAACGGCCCACGAATGGCGTGCTCCGCAAAACACGTTAACGGCCAGGGCGCCTCGCCTACCAACAGTAAATATACCACACTCACTTGTGACTTCAGGTACGTAATCCACACCTTGTGACCCTGCCCGTTGCACACCACTGACTTGAGCGTCGGAGTGTCGTTACAGGTACCACCCGCGTGCGGCCAAGGCCAGGTCCTTCCTCAACGACCGAGCTAACTCAAGACCCAGGTCCTCGCCAGCCATCAGCGACCAGGCCAGGTCCTTCCTCAACGACCGAACTAACTCAAGACACTAGTCCTCGCTAGCCATCAGTGACCAGGCCAGGTCCTTCCTCAACGACCGAGCTAACTCAAGACCATGGTCCTCGCCGGCCATCAGCGACCGGGCCAGATCACCAGAGCTTCACTTATTGATCAGGTGCGATCAATTGGCGACCATAGTGGGAGCGTACTAACGTTATTCCACATTCGCAAACATGTCTCCACGCGGCCGACTTGCGACATGCGCCAATTCTTGGCAACAACCATCGGTCCATGAGGACCCGCAGCAACCGACTCCAGAAAGCGTCGTTGTCGAAGTCAGCGAATCCCCAGATGCCCCAACAGTGCAAGGCAATCAACCACAACTCGGGCAAGGGAGGGTGCCGATTTATGGCCAAAAGAAAAGTCCCCGGACGAGAGGAAGACCAGTAGACACCCAAAGTGGGGCGCCCACATGGATAAGGGACCACCGATGTATGGTCACTCCAAAAATTGGTCGCCCGTGCGCGACCTCGGAGGTTTTTCAAGTCCGAAGACCATAGATTCGTCCACGTCTATCCAATGGGGGTGTGTGAGCATGCGTTGGAAAGATGAGAAGCATAGCTAAAACTTTCGTGTTGAGCCCAAAAACTGGTCGCCCTCGCGCGACCCCAAAGGTCTGTCCAGTCCGAAGACCATAGCTTCGTCCACATTTATCCGATGGGGGCGTATGAGCATGCGTTGGAAAGCTGAGAAGTAGAGCTACAGCTTTCGTGTTGAAGTCAAAATCAGATTTGGGCGTATTCCACCCGATGCTGATCGCCCAAGTGGGACGCCCAAAAACTGGTCGCCCGCGCGCGACCTCGGAGGTCTGTCTAGTTCGAAGACCATAGCTTCGTCCACGTTTATCTGATGGGTGCGTGTGAACATGCGTTGGAAAGCTGAGAAGTAGAGCTACAGCTTTCATGTTGAAGTCAAAATCCTATTCGGGCGTCTTCCACCCGATGCTGATCGCCCAAGTGGGGCGCACAAAAATTGGTCGCCACGCACCATTCCAGGAGGTCCTGTCTAGTCCGAAGACCATAGATTCGTCCACGTTTATTCGACGGGGGCGTGTGAGCATGCGTTGGAAATATGAAAAGTAGAGCTACAGATTTTATGTTTAACTCTAAATTATATTCGGACGTCTTCCACCCCTTGCAGGTCGCCCAAGTAGGGCTTCCAAAAGCTGGTCGCCCGCGCGCGACTTTGTAGGACTGTCAAGTCAAGAGATCATAACTTCGTCCATATTTGTACGATGAGGGTGTGTGAACATGTGTTAGAAAGTTAAGAAGCAGAACTACAACTCTTATTTTAATCACAAAATCAAATTCGGATGTTTTCAACCTCTGCTGGTCGCCCAAGTTTGGGCTTCCCAGAAGACCAGTAGACCCCCAATGTGGGCGTTCACGAAGATAAGTGACCGCCGATGTATGGTCGCTTCAAGACTCAAGTCTCCGCGTACGAAAAAAGAAAAGAGAGGTCCAACATAAACAAAGAGGTCATCCCTTGAATAAACGAGAGTCACATTTTACCAAGAGTCCTGATGTCACCGGTCCTAAGGAATAACGCCCAGTAGGTCAAAACACCAAAAATATTCTAAGTCACCTCCGCAAGACAGGGCGTCCGCGAGAATGAAGTTACCGCCCAAGGTGGGCGTTAACGCAAGGTATGCGATGTGAAGGACTTACTGTTATGTTCACGAGAGGCACGTGAAAAGAAGAGTTGACCGTCCGCGAATCTTTCGCTCGCCGAGCGTGAGTGAGAGAGAGCAAAGGCCTCAACAAGCTCGATCACTTAGCACACAAGAAAAGTGTGACCACTGTGGGTGGAAAACTTCTGAGGAACTTTGAAAGAAAATAACTACTAGATAAGTGAATGGGAAAGACATCTCCCATGCAGATGTTTACAAGCCCGAAATGGCAGAAATGTTCGAAACAACACGATGGTCCGATAAGACCACTAAGCGTGCACCCCTACTCTGCCGCGCGAGGCTGGGCGGGGCAACAATACAAGCCTCGAATAGGCTGCGCTAGGTCGCTCACTGAGGTCGGCCGCGAGGAGGCTAGGCAGGGGGCAACAATCAAGCCTCGAATAGGCTGCGACAGGTCGCTCTATGGAGGTCGGCCCCGCGAGGCTAGACAGTGGGGCAACGATACAAGCCTCGAATAGGCTGCGCTAGGTCGCTCCCTACAGGTTGGCCCCGCGAGGCTAGACAGGGGGGCAACAATACAAGCCTCGAATAGGCTGCGCTAGGTCGCTCCCTAGAGGTCAGCCTTGCGAGGCTAGACAGGGGGCAACGATACAAGTCTCGAATGAGTGCGACAGTGCTCCACCCGAGGTCGGCCCGCGAGGCTGTGAGACAGGGGAAACGATACAAGCCTCGAATAGGCTGCGCTAGGTCGCTCCCTACAGGTTGGCCCCGCGAGGCTAGACAGGGGGGCTACAATACAAGCCTCGAATAGGCTGCGCTAGGTCGCTCCCTGCAGGTTGGCCCCGCGAGGCTAGACGGGGGCAACAAATCAAGCCTCAAATAGGCTGCGACTGGTCGCTCACTCTAGGACGGCCACACATGGCTGGGGGGCAACGAATCAAGCCTTAGCCCGCCCACAGGCGACCTAGGCTTGGGGGGCAACTGTTCCGAGTGGGCCAATAAGCCCAAAAGAGCAGTCTAGAGCAAACAGACCTCAACAGAGTGCCATATGGGCCAACGGCCCAACTCACCATGGCAGGCCCAAAACGGCCCACGATTGGCGTGCTCTGCAAAACACGCTAACGGCCAGGGCGCCTCGCCTACCAACAGTATATATACCACACTCACTTGTGACTTCAGGTACGTAATCCACACCTTGTGACCATGCCCGTTGCACACCATTGACTTGAGCGTCGGAGTGTCGTTGCAGGTACCACCCGCGTGAGGCCAAGGCCAGGTCCTTCCTCAACGACCGAGCTAACTCAAGACCCTGATCCTCGCCAGCCATCAGCGACCAGGCCAGGTCCTTCCTCAATGACCGAGCTAACTCAAGACCCTGATCCTCGCCGGCCATCAACGACCGGGCCAGATCACCAGAGCTTCACTTATTGATCAGGTACGATTATTTTTACATAACAGAGGTAACTTGGAGCTGATGTGGATGACATGGTGGATTGAAACGTGGCATATTAACGTTTTTAAATAAGCCCCTGCTGAGTCATGCCTTCTTCTTTAAAACAACACAACCATTTCTACTGATCTTCTCTCTAAAACAACACACCCTCTTCTTCTCTGTTCTTCTTCTTCTTCTTCTTCTTCTTCTTCTTCTTCTTCTTCTTCTTCTTCTTCTTCTTCTTCTTCTTCTTCTTCTTCTTCTTCGTTCCCATTCATTAGTGTTCCTTGTCAATTTAGGTGTGCTCATTACTCATACAATTCAAAAGACTCAGCTGATTTTTCCAAAGCAAAAACCATTGATGGAAGAAGCTGAGGAAATCTTGAAGCTTTTTGATTCTTGGTGGTTTGGTCATCAAAACATGAAACAACACTCAAGTTCATCAACATCAACAAGTTATAATGAAAACCCAGTTCATCAAATTAATGAAGATCATCAAAACCAATGCTTTCACGAATAGAAACAAGTCGTAAGAGCGGCCTAAGCAAAAATTAGGGCACACAAAAAAGGAGAAATAAAGAAAAAAGAGCAAGTATATAAAATAAGTAAATTATTGTCTTTAAATTATTTTTTGAGAAAACAAGCAATCATGATTTGAAATGAAGTTGAACCATCTTTCCATATCCTCAAAAATCCTTTACCACCCACCTTAAGCCAAAAATCCTAAAAATCTCTCAATCACCCTAGACAAGGATCGATTCCGCATCAAAAAATGGTGCATCACTTTTATCAGCTCACTCAGCCAAAAAAGAAACAAAAAGCACAAAAGAGTGAAGTCAAAAAAGTGGATTAAAAAATCCCAAAAAAAAAAACAAATTAGAAAAAACAAAGACAAAAGTAGTACAAGTCGTGGAGTTTGTTGCTTCACACTATTAAAGCATAAAGAGATCCTTGTCTAAAATAAACCTCAAACACTTCTTTTTTGGCCTCAATATCCTACCCTCCATAAACCCTTAGCCACATTACAATCCTAAACACGTCCATCCTACCATGAGACACATCAATTACTGTCTCAATTAAACCTCAAACACTCCTTTGAGCCTAACAACCATTTCCTTCATAAATCATCACTCATTAGCCAAGTTACATCACCAAATCATTTGTCCCATCAATCATCAAACACTTCATTGAGCCTAATAACCACTTCTTTCACAAACAATTAACCATTAGCCAAATCATACCGCTCAATAAAAAATCATCTGTCCCATCAATCCCCAAACACCACTTTGAGCCCAATTATCATTTCCCTCATAAATCATGTTATACCCCAATTTTGTCCGTCTTCTTTTTCTTGTTTTAGTCGTTTATTTTTAGTAAGGGCGTGTTTCGGAGTCGCATGATTACGAGATTACTAGTGTAGAGTCTCGGTTACCAACCCAAGCCAATTCTAGTCACTCCGTTCAAACTAACTCGAATTACCGTTTTTAAATTAGGCACGCGCGCGAATGATTGATCTTTTCTTGCGTTCTTCGATTTAATGTCTGTATTCGGGTTTAGTTGTGCGTGAAACAGTCTACCAAAATTTATTTTTGTCGAAAGTTGGCTTAAACTCGGACTTAAGAAGCGATTACGAGTTAATCTTTTAACGCGCCCATTTCTTCTATTTTTGGTCTAGTCGTAGCGCAGTTGTCAAGTCCAGTCCGTTCTCGTCTTTATATTTGGCCTCTTTCCTATTATTATTTTTATTCTTATTTTGTTTATTTAATTTATTTAAGCACTTAATAGTTCAAAAATGTCAAAAATTCTATTAATTTTAATTTACAATTTAGAAGTGTTTAAGAGTCAAATAAGTCCAAAAATGTCAAAAAAATGGTATTTAGTTTAATTTACAAATTAAAAGCACTTAATAGTCCAAAGAGTCCAAAAATACAAAAAAACATAATACTAAAAAATACATAAAAATAGGATCCGAAAATACAAAATAAAAACTAGGGCTTGATGACATTCCAAGTCTAGCTGCAATGTTGAGCTTGGACCAAGACCTGAAAATCATCCAAAACCCAGTCAAAAATAATTAATGCTCTGACCTAATTTTTAACTATAAATAAGCAGTAAATCAGCAGTAAAAAACACACAGAAATCAGCACAAAAAGCTGCGAAAATCACAAAAGAAATTAGGATTAGGGCTTCACATCGAAACCCTAATCACGCAAAAAACACGTTTTTTTAAGATCTGAGATTTGAAAAAAAGGTGGAAGCAGTAGCAGTTCCAGAGGTAATACACAGCAGCAAGAACATAAGCAACAGGCATACTTGAGAACCCATCTGAAGCTGGAACAGAGGTCGGTATAAAATTATCCTTTTTCATTTACTTGTTTAGATCAGATAGTTTATGGTTCGTATTACAAAGTTTGATAAAAAAAAAGCGAGCCAGGTTTATGAACGAAGATTAGTGAATATAAGGTACAAACAGTAAGTTACAAAAACATGTAATCATAGAAAATCACATAGAATAAAAAAAACAGAGAGAAGAGTAGGGGGAGAACGAAACAGAATTAAAAATAAAAAATAAAAAAAAACTAACCTCTGCGCTTTGCTCGTGACGGTGACCCTCGGTCACCCTCTCCTCCGCGAACTTCTGGCGAGCTCACTTACGAACCACCCATGTAACCATCACCCCAACAAATCGAAGCTTCCTTGAACCACCACCACACACCGAACCCTCCTCTTTCCGTCATTTGTTCCTCATCCCTTCTCCTCCCAAAACAAACCCAAAAAAATAATAATACAGATCAGAAACGTTTTGAACAAAAAACGAAAAACCGAGAAAGGAGATAGAAGAACAGAGAGAAAGAGTGAAGCTTACCAGTCCTCGCCGGCGTTTGCGTCGCGGAGCTCCTCCATCACCACCAAAACGCCGTCGCCTCTTCCTCTCTCTCACCATCTCGTTCGCTCTCTCTCACAGAAACCAAAGACGTCTTACGCCTCTTACACTTTGTGACAACCGGCGAAAATTTCGCCCGACCTCTCTCTCTCTCCAGGCTGCGCCGCAATGTTGTGAATCGTGAAGGAGGAAGGGGTATGATTTTAGGGTTTTCGGTTATTAGGTCTTGATTTATATATATTTGGGCTTTTATTTTTTATTTTTTTAATTGTTCGTAACACTAGTCACACACCACCGATTCTGCGCACCTCCCCAACTTAAGCCCGCTTATGCATTGCAGGCCTTCCTGGATCTGAACCGGGCTTTCCTCTTGCACCCTTAATAATTATGCAATACCACACTATTAATAAAAATCCCAATTTACTATGTTCACCCCCTGTTTCATTATTTTTAATTCTTTTCCAATAATTTTTCTCGCAAAATTAAATAAACGGCTAAGTCGGTTGTACAACCGGGTTAGTCATTGTTTTAGGGCCAATGAGCTGTACAGTTCAGTAACCCTACAAACCTAACGAATAAACTACTCTTTCTAAAAAAATAAACGGCTAAGTCGGTTGTACAATCGGGTTAGTCATTATTTTAGGGCCAATGAGCTGTACAGTTCAGTAACCCTACAAACTTAATAAATACGAATAAACCATCTTCCTAAAAAATAGGGGATTAAGTCGGCTGTACAGTCGGGTTAGTCAGCGTTCTAGAACTAATGAACTGTACAGTTCGGGAGTTCTAGAATACCTATTCTAAAACGAACCCACCTCACACCAAACCACTTTCTTTCAAAAACTCTAAAATTATTTTCAAAAAGTAGGGGGCTAAGTCGGTTGTACAATCGGGTTAGCTTGACATCCTAGAATCGATGAGTTATGCAGTTCAAGGAGTCCTAGGACCCTACACTAAAAAAACACCAACCCACAAACTTTTTCAGAAGAACTACGTGGCTTTGATTCCTCCATTGCATCCGGAGGTGCGTAGGAGCAAGACTCAACTCTTGTCAAGCACTAAAACCAAAAACTTAAATAAGTCTTTTCTTCACAAATAAAGGGTAACAATTAAATAAATCCTAACTAATTAGACAATAGGATGTCGTGGGGTGCTAATACCTTCCCCACACATAACGACTCCCGAACCCTAACAACGCCTCGTCCTAAAATTTAAAAGGGATTTTCCGAATTTGCCCTTAAACTAAAATTTGGTGGCGGCTTCCTTATGAACTTTGAAGAATCCTTTCCGGATTTTTCTGGTCACATCTGTTGGCGACTCCACTGGGGACGTATTTATTTTTAGAGAGTCAAAACCTAGTTTAATTAATTTAGGATTAAATTTTACCCTTTTATTTATTTATTTATTTATTTATTTATTTTGCATATTTATGTTATTTATTTGTGTAAACCCTAGGGTAGACGACGATATTTTGTATGTATGTTTGTTTTGTTTTGCAGCTTTGGGTTTATTTTGCTCCTACACACACTGCACTTCTACACTTCACACACGTGAGAAAAAGTCTTCTACCCGGACTCGAGCATAAACCTAAGTTAGAACGAGATTGCGTAGTGATGGCCTGCGGGACGTACGTCTCGTTGGGTGGTCACGAAAATCTCACCTAGAGTTTGATTCCTTTTGAGGATGCTATCCCTTCTAATAGCTTGCCTATTCTTTGGGTCGATGTTCTTGATCTGGGTCCTTGGCTCTAGGAACCATGTGTAGGATCCTTTAGAACCATCCTTGTGAGGTTCACTGTAAAGAAAGCCTTAGACCCATTTCCATAAGATACCTCCTAGGTTCACAAAGGAGCTTAACACCCTTGCATTCAAAACAAACATTAGTGCATGTCGTCTTTTTACAAACAAGAAAACAAAAACAAAAAAAAAAATCAAAAAGCAAAAAAAATCAAAATTGTTATTTCCGCAAAGTTTTTTAGAAAGTATATTACATGCATTCTTTCTTTTGTTGCATTACAAAAAATTTTGAAATAAGCGTCAGGGAGTTAAAAAGTTTTATTTTGGAGAGAAGCCATGCATGCTAAAGTCAAAATCAAATTTTGTTCTTTACTCTCCAAATGAAAGTTTATAATTCCCCGATGTGATAAAATCAAATCATATATTATCATCTCATACACATACATCTCATGCACATACATCCCATACGCATACATTTCATGCACATACATTACCATTTCATACTAACATCATACATTGAAAAAAACAGAAAAACGGAAAAAAGGCAAGCTGGTTCATCAACATCGTTATTGGACTCGCTCTCAAGCAAGGAAGATGGCTGAAAACCAAGACAATCAGATATTGAAGGATGAGGTTGAAAAGTGAAAGAACAAATGAAGGACATGCTTTGGGTTTGAAAGATCAGATGACCGAGATTTTGAAGCTTCTCACCGAGAAGAATGCGAGCGACAACATTTCAGCTGGGGGCATCAATGACCAGGCCACAAACATGCCCCATCCACATAACTCTGGTCCCAACACTCAGGGTGTGCAATGGCCTCAATGGGGTCTACCACAAGGTTACGCACCTCCGACCATGGGTGTTGTCAATGAAGAAGATATTTACGGGGTTCTTTGCCGCACGAATCAAGATGGAATAGCGAGGAAACAATGTTGTTGATGGGACGAACAAATTCGAAGACAAAACTTCGCACCACACAAGGGCTTTCTCAAGTTCTCGGACCGACTTCAAGAATCATACTCGCCTCGTCCTCACAATGTGGTTGGTCTTTCTCATGGTTACCAAGTGAAGATCCTCAAGCAAGAGATAAGTTGCAAATGCTAGAAGAGCGTCTAAGGGTTGTGGAAGGATCCGATGTGGGACTAGGGGGCGCGCGTATGACCTATGTCTCTGCGTCCCCAATGTGGTCATTCCTTATAAGTTCAAAGTGCGGACTTTGATAAGTATCGAGGGCAACATGTCCTCTTAGTCACCCGACTATGTCTTCGCAAGAAGATGGCTCGGTTTATGCGGCGCAATGATCACCGCTTATTCATTACTTCAAGACAGTCTAGGCGGGGCGACTTGAACCGGTATACTGCGGATTAGAACGTGCTCATATCCAATGTTGGAAAGATTTGGCCGATGCTTTCCTTAAGCAGTACAAATATAACATCGATATGGCTCCTGATAGGACACAGCTGCAAAATATGACCAAAAGAGACAACGAGTCCTTCAAGGAATACGCCCAGCACTGGAGAGGGTTGGCCGCACAGGTAGCACCACCTCTGTTAGAAAAAGAAATGGTTGCCATGTTCATGGAAACTCTTCCATCCCCCTACTATGACAAACTGATAGGGGGAGTATCTTCAAATTTCTCAGACATGGTTACCATAGGAGGAAGAATAGAAAATGCAATGAAGACTGGGAAGATCACTCATAATTCTGATGGGACTCCTACAAAATTCAATAAGAAGAAGGGGGAAGTCAACGCTATAGTAAAGAATCAAGGAAGTTCGCACTATAATTCCTCAGCACCATCAAGCCATCAAGGGTCATCCCAATACGACCCCATTCCCATATCATACACTGATCTGTGCAGCCAACTTATCAGCCACAATGTGATTTCTCCTCGTCAGATGAGACCAGTGCAGCCTCCATTCCCAAGAGGACACGACCCAAAAGCCAGCTGTGAGTTCCACGCTGGGGCAGTCGGTCACTCAGTTGAAAATTGTTATCCCTTAAAGCACATCGTTCAAGGCCTCATTGACACAAAGCAGCTGAACTTTAAGGAAGGTATAGCAGTTGGTGAGAGTTATCAAAGTATCAAGAAAAAGGTCGCCAATCACGTGCGCTTTTCTCCTGCAGATAAAGAGTTCAAGAACTGAGAGACTATTGATTTTTC
Source organism: Oxytropis ochrocephala (assembly GCA_020916435.1). Lineage (NCBI taxonomy): Eukaryota > Viridiplantae > Streptophyta > Magnoliopsida > Fabales > Fabaceae > Oxytropis > Oxytropis ochrocephala. Next base: position 78,100,931 of record CM037093.1, read on the forward strand.
TGTGATTTTCAATTCAAAGTAATTTTCTGTAATGCAAATCCTATGGCTCTGCCCAAGGTCTTAGGACATTTAGTAAGGGCACGCATTTTCATTTCAAAGATCATTATTAATAAAATAGCATTTTGAATTCTCTAAATTCTCCTTATATCTCTCTCATTTGTTCGCTTTGCCTTCTCCTCTATCCGTTTTCACTTCCAACTAATGCAGATCGAAATTCTTGAAAATAGCAATACCGGTAACTCATATCATAACCTTGATCACCTCATTAATCAAACTGAGGAAAATGTTGAAGATAACTGGGAAGCCCCATGAGAATCTAGCTGGAAACAACTAAATCTACTAGCTTGGGCACGAAAAGAGACAAAAAGAATACAACAATTAAGGACAACGAGCCAAGAAAATTCATTCCAATCTTGTCTGACTGGGTCGACGTCACTAAACGCCCACCAGCGTAACAGGATCTGTGATTGTTAAAATTTAGTCCGCCGTTACGGCCTTCCCAAAAAGGATCGTCACAAACAATGGCGGAAGAGCTATTTGTAGACCTCAGGTCACAGTCCCTCCCCATACCTCCCAAATTTGAATGGGGCAATCATGGCAACAAACAAAGAATATCAAAGAGGTCCCGCAGAATGCGATCCGTAAACACTCCCGCTGGCCTCACATGGAGTTTAGACCTAGATTCACACCTCAACCGGGGCAACCCGACGCAACAAAAGAAGTCATCTGGTTGCCCCATGTCATGACTAGCTGTATCAGATGAGAACAAAGAAAGCTTAAGAAAGTATGTCTTCGATAACTTCAAGAAAGAGACCTGATGCCCAAGGAAATCTTACCTACCCAAAAGGATTCTCAACCTCAAATAACGAAGAACTTTACGTGGAAAAAAAAAATCGTTCTCTGGAAGAGCCTTAACTCTCACGACGGTGTAGACCTCCCAATCAACCCAGATGCAGTCAAGAAATACTATGCCTAAAAGAAATGATATAGAAAAAGAGAAAAATGAGCCAAGCAAGAATAAGCTCGCTAGGTCGAAAACCCAAAAGGGCGGTCTAGGCAAAAGTTAGAGCGACCCGATGGATCGAAAACCTAAAAGGGCGATCCAGGCAAAAATTAGGGTCAAATGATTGGACAAAATATTGAGGCAAACAACACTTCTGAAAATCGGACAATGAGGGGATCAAGGTTGTGAACATGAGTAGCCGATGGCGTTATCTCAAGGAGATTAACTACCAACAAATCTGCTTAGTATTTTTGGCTTTTCTGTTTCTTTCAACTCGGTTACTGATGTAATCTTCAGTCAGTGTGCCTTCTGCATACTCGGCTTCCAATATTAACATCAAACACTTTCCCTTCTCTTTCATTCTCTCTATTTTTGAAATGATGTTTTATGATAAATGATACTGAATTGTGAAACATGTGGCATAATCATAAGCATTACTATCATTACGAAATTTTGCTAATCACAGAAATGACATAATCTCCTACAAAAAGCAGTCATTGCAGAAAACGAATAGCTCTTATGACAATTCACGATCACCAGCATGTCGATCCAGCAGTACAAACACACAAGATGGCTTCATATCTCAAACTGGAAGTCCCGCGAGTTGATGAAATCAGTCAAAAATAGATTGTCAAAAAAAAAAAAAAAAAAAAAAAAAAAGAGGATGCGGAAAAGGAGTCATCCCACATCTCATTCATCATCCCACCACATATCAATCATTACATGTGCATACATCACATACAAGCATATCAATCATTACATGTGCATTGTTAAATACACCAAGCGTAGGTTGCTTATTCATTTAAAAAAAAAAAAAACACGACAAGTGTCAATCCCTATATTTTATTCCTCTAAAATCGTAACTTTTCAGGCGTTGATCTCATGTCATATCACGGATCACCAGGTTGATCCCTATAGACCCCAAGTGGTCCTTCAGAGCAGTGCCCTAAGTGGCCCAGGTCGCAAACGTCGGAGTCGAGCCCGACGGACCTTCGCAGACCCCGAGTGGTCCTTCAGACTAGTTGTGTCAGCCTAAGACACAGTGTACGTCCTTCATGGTCAACATATCAGTTCTAGACCTGATCTTGACCCATCATGGCGCTTCAGTATAAAGGCCCCTCGGATCGTTTAATTAGTACCGTAGCTAATTGCGCTCCTTCAGACCACGATGGTCCTTCAATTAAGGCTTAGGCAGCCTTCCAGACCCTGAGTGGTCCTTCAGAGCCTTAGTGCTCCTTCAGACCCTGAGTGGTCCTTCAGAGCCTTAGTGCTCCTTCAGGTCCTTGATGACCCTTCATTTAACTTCTGGTTAATGCACCGAGTGTTAACCCTTCCTTGCTCCTCTCAAACCTTCCACTTCCCCCTTAAGCGGACAAAATTAGCGTCTATCTTATCTTTATTCCTATTTCTACTACGAAAGTTCTAGAGCTCAAGACTTTCTAGTAAAATATTAATAAAGAGGGGCAAAATATTATACCCCAATTTTGTCCGTCTTCTTTTTCTTGTTTTAGTCGTTTATTTTTAGTAAGGGCGTGTTTCGGAGTCGCATGATTACGAGATTACTAATGTAGAGTCTCGGTTACCAACCCAAGCCAATTCTAGTCACTCCGTTCAAACTAACTCGAATTACCGTTTTTAAATTAGGTACGCGCGAATGATTGATCTTTTCTTGCGTTCTTCGATTTAATGTCCGTATTCGGGTTTAGTTGTGCGTGAAACAGTCTACCAAAATTTATTTTTGTCGAAGTTGGCTTAAACTCGGACTTAAGAAGGCGATTCTCGAGTTAATCTTTTTAACGCGCCCATTTCTTCTATTTTTGGTCTAGTCGTAGCGCCAGCTTGTCAAGTCCTATCCGTTCGTCTTTATATTTGGCCTCTTTCCTATTATTATTTTTATTCTTATTTTGTTTATTTAATTTATTTAAGCACTTAATAGTTCAAAAATGTCAAAAATTCTATTAATTTTAATTTACAATTTAGAAGTGTTTAAGAGTCAAATAAGTCCAAAAATGTCAAAAAAATGGTATTTAGTTTAATTTACAAATTAAAAGCACTTAATAGTCCAAAGAGTCCAAAAAAACATAATACTAAAAAATACATAAAAATAGGATCCGAAAATACAAAATAAAAACTAGGGCTTCAGGCAGCATTCCAAGCTGCTGCAGCTGTTGGGCTTGGACCAAGACCTGAAAATCATCCAAAACCCAGTCAAAAATAATTAATGCTCTGACCTAATTTTTAACTATAAATAAGCAGTAAATCAGCAGTAAAAAACACACAGAAATCAGCACAAAAAGCTGCGAAAATCACAAAAGAAATTAGGATTAGGGCTTCACATCGAAACCCTAATCACGCAAAAACACGCGTTTTTAAGATCCGAGATTTGAAAAAAGGTGGAAGCGATGTGATTCGGAGGTAATACACAAAGAAGAAGAACATAAGCAACGGGCATACTTGAGAACCCATCCAAGTTTGGAACAGAGGTCGGTATAAAATTATCCTTTTTCATTTACTTGTTTAGATCAGATAGTTTATGGTTCGTATTACAAAGTTTGATAAAAAAAAACGAGCCAGGTTTATGAACGAAGATTAGTGAATATAAGGTACAAACATAGAAGTTACAAAAACATGTAATCATAGAAAATCACATAGAATAAAAAAACAGAGAGAAGAGTAGGGGAGAACGAAATGAGAATAAAAATAAAAATAAAAAAAAAACTAACCTCTGCACGCTTTGCTCGTGACGGTGACCCTCCTGGTCACCCTCTCCGGCGAACTTCCCGGCGAGCTCACTTACGAACCACCCATGTAACCATCACCCCAACAAATCGAAGCTTCCTTCAACCACCACCACACACCGAACCCTCCTCTTTCCGTCGCTGTTCCCCTCATCCCTTCTCCTCCCAAAACAAACCCAAAAAAAATAATAATACAGATCAGAAACGTTTTGAACAAAAAACGAAAAACCAGAAAGGAGATAGAGAAGAACAGAGAAAGAGTGAAGCTTACCCAGTCCTCACCGGCGTTTGCGTCGCCGGAGCTCCCTCCATCACCACCAAACGCCGTCGCCCTTCCCTCTCTCACCATCTCGTTCGCTCTCTCTCACAGGAAACCAGCACGTCTTACGCCCTTACACCGTGACAACCGTCGAAAATTTCGCCAAGCCTCTCTCTCTCTCCAAGCTGCGCCGCAGCAAAGAATCGATAAGGAGGAAGGGGTATGATTTTAGGGTTTTCGGTTATTAGGTCTTGATTTATATATATTTGGGCTTTTATTTTTTAATTTTTTTTAATTGTTCAGAACACTAGTCACACACCACTGATTCCTGCGCGCACCCCTCCCCAACTTAAGCCCGGTTATGCATTCAGGCCTTCCTGCATCTGAACCGGCTTTCCTCTTGCACCCCTTAATAATTATGCAATACCACCGCTATTAATAAAAATCCCAATTTACTATGTTCACCCCTGTTTCATTATTTTTAATTCTTTTCCAATAATTTTTCTCGCAAAATTAAATAAACGGCTAAGTCGGTTGTACAACCGGGTTAGTCATTGTTTTAGGGCCAATGAGCTGTACAGTTCAGTAACCCTACAAACCTAACGAATAAACTACTCTTTCTAAAAAAATAAACGGCTAAGTCGGTTGTACAATCGGGTTAGTCATTATTTTAGGAGCCAATGAGTCATGCATATTCGGTAACCTACAAACTTAATAAATACGAATAAACCATCTTCCTAAAAAATAGGGGATTAAGTCGGCTGTACAGTCGGGTTAGTCAGCGTTCTAGAACTAATGAACTGTACAGTTCGGGAGTTCTAGAATACCTATTCTAAAACGAACCCACCTCACACCAAACCACTTTCTTTCAAAAACTCTAAAATTATTTTCAAAAAGTAGGGGGCTAAGTCGGTTGTACAATCCAAGTTAGCTTGAAATATTCTAGGAATCGATGAAATATGCAGTTCAAGGAGTCCTAGGACCCCTACACTAAAAAACACCAACCCACAAACTTTTTCAGGAAGAACTACGTGGCTTTGATTCCTCCATTGCATCTGGAGGTACGTAGGAGCAAGACTCAACTCTTGTCAAGCACTAAAAACCAAAAACTTAAATAAGTCTTTTTCTTCACAAATAAAAGGGTAACAATTAAATAAATCCTAACTAATTAGACAATAGGATGTCGTGGGGTGCTAATACCTTCCCCACACATAACGACTCCCGAACCCTAACAACGCCTCGTCCTAAAATTTAAAAGGGATTTTCCGAATTTGCCCTTAAACTAAAATTTGGTGGCGGCTTCCTTATGAACTTTCGAAGAATCCTTTCCCAGATTTTTCGGTCGCTACAAATCACTAAACCATCGGCCACGTTACAACTCTCTAGAGTTCATTCCGATCAATGACCGATTGCTTTTGTTTTCTCAAAGTTTTAATCTTAGGACAAATAAGTTTATTTATTTACAATATGTTTGCTCAAAAAAAATGTATCTCAAAAAAAAACTCAAAATAAAAAAATCAAAAAGGGCTTGCACTCCAAAGGTTCATTCAAGTTCCATTGATATAAAGGCAAGGGTTAGCGATCACCAAGTGCAGTTTTCATCATAGCAAACTCAAGACTATCATAGTCTGAGAGTCATTCTAAAGATAACCAAAAGGTTTATGCTAGGATCGTCACCTAGATCCCAAAGTGGGGAAATCCTTTCACCATTTGTTCCACTTAAGCTTGGGGAAATGTGTCCAACGTCCATCCCACACCACACCCAGTCTAAACATACATACCAGACCAACTCAAAAAACCCATAGCCCTAACTCACATCACCTTTCACAACCTCACTAAAACAACCATTTGAAATCCCATTACCAAGTGGGGCAATCCCTTCACCCTTTACTTGGAGAAATCCGCCCTACAGTCACCTTATCCCTTGTCATATTCATATCCACAAAATAATACCGGGGAAATTTCTCAACTCATTACCCTAAAACGCTCTGCTACTCTGGCCAGGGCAAATCTTGTCCTTACCATAAATGGGGCAACGCTAAGCTCTATGGGTTGAGACAAAGTCTCTTGCTTTCCGCCTTTCATTCCAAAGCCAATGCATTCCCAGTTCATCATCTTCTACACCCCTAGCTTGTCACCACTAGACAGGGGCAAGTTATTCACTCACCGTCATCAAATCTAAATTGGGGCAGTCCTGCATTTCTTGGCTTGGGAAAACCTACCTTTGATGACCTTGACAAAGACCAATCAGTCATTCACCCCTTCATGTGCCACAAATATCCTCACCCTAGGCCTTTAGAACCCCAAGTTAATCGACTCATTCATACTTGCACTAACATATGTCTTTACTAAACAAAGCTTGAGAGAGAGAACACAAGTTGATCATGTGATGCTAAAAATTCACTTAGGTAACTTTGTGGACATAAATTTCGATCATCAAGGGGCATCATAATGGAAGGAAAAATAAGCGAGCTTGCAAATACGGTCAAGTACTTTTGCATATCAGTGTCTGTAGATAATGACCTTGAGAATGCCGAAGTTTGAATCAAAACTAATTTTTCCAAAGAATGATCAATATTCACCCATGCTTCTCGCATCCAAAGTCTCGCATCTTATCATTACAAAAAAAAAAATGTTTTGCACTCAATCACTCATATCATATCATATCATCGCATCATGCATGCACCATGGCATTAGCATTCAATCATTTCATTTGCATCATATTCACATTTGCATTTCATGCATTTATTACGTAACAAGGAAAAAAGGAAAAAAAAAAAGAAAAAATCATTCCACCGGATACTAATCATTGCGTCGCGCGTGCACCATTAATTGCATTGCCAAAGGAAGAAAGTTTTTCCTCCTGAAGATGCATTTGTTAGGTGTGCCCGGATAAACACGATAAGTGTCGTTCCATATGTTTTGTTCCTCTAATATCGCCGCTTTAAGCGTTAATCTCATATCATATCACGATCACCAAGTTGATCCTCGCACTCGAGTGGTCCTTCAGAGCACTACGCTCCTTCATGCCCTAAGTGGCCCAGTGCGCAACGTCGGAGTCGAGCCCGGCGGACCTTCGCGAGACCGCGTGGTCCTTCGGACTAGTTGTGTCGACCTAAGACACACGTGGGCGTCCTTCATGGTCAACATATCGCGGTTCTAGACCGATCTTGACCCATCATGGCCGCCGAATATAAAGGCCCCCTCGGGCCGCTTTAACTAGTATCGTAGCTAGTTGCGCTCCTTGAGACCACGATGGTCCTTCAAATAAGGCCTAGGCGACCTTCCGTACCTGCAGTGGTCCTTCGAGCCTTAGTGCTCCTTCGGACCCTTAGTGGTCCTTCAGAGCCTTAGTGCTCCTTCCGCACCCCGAGTGGGCTTTGAGAGCCTTAGTGCTCCTTCCGGATCCCGAGCGATCCTTCATTTTGTTCGCGGTTAATACGCCAAGTGTTAACCGCTCCCTGTTTATTCTCAAACCCTCTATTTCCCCTCTAAACGACAAAATTGACGTATATTCTATCTTTATTTCTATTTCTACGGAAAAAAAAATTGTAAAATATAAATAAAGAGGGCAAATGTTATACCCCAATTTTGTCCGAGTTCTTATATCATTGTAATATTTTTATTTTATTTTATTAAGTAGTGTATGTGCAACAAACGTTTCTATGTACTCAAGTAAAAGATAAGTAGCTTGTGCATATCAACCACAATTAATATAAAGATGCATGATTTGATTCTTGATCAATCATCCCACATGTTATTTCCTTTTACCCTCTTTGAGTAATTGAAAAAGCAAATGAAGCAAAGCATAAGAGCTTACAAAATAAGAACAAAAGATGAAATACCCAAATCTGCGCTCTCTATTGCGAAGGCAATTTCTCTCTCCTCGGACATCTTTTCAACGATCCGAATGGTGAAAGTGGAGATATATGTCTCACGAACCTACAGTCAAAAAATGAAGACGATCGGGCGGTTAACGAATCCGGAATCGCACTTTTACGATGAGAGGTTTGAGAAAAAGCGGACCAAAATCGCAGCTATTGCGAAGGCAATTTCTCTCTCATCGACTTCGTTTCAAAGATCCTAACGGTGAAAGAGTAGATATATGTCTCACGAACCTACTGACAAAAAGAAAGAAAGACGATCCAACGGTTTACGAATCCGGATCGCAATTTTACGGTGATGGTTTGAGAAAAACGGAATTGTGTTTTAAAGGGGAATTGCTTTCTCTACCTTGTTTTAGTCCCACATTGCTCACAAGAAACAAGAGCTCCCTAGCAATTGGATATAAAAGGGGTTGAGAGGTGAAGATTAGAGGGGGATCATTGGCGGGTTAAGTGGTCTTTTTTGGGTCAAAGCGTTCGCGGCTCATTTCACTAAAAACCCGCTCTTTGATCATTTGGGCGTTTTGAGTCGGCTTTTCGATTCTCAAAGCGGTTCCTCGCGGTCTTGGGGTCAAAATGGACCAGATAGAGTCCGGTTAAGTGATTGACATGGTCGATTGCTCGATCAGGTTCGATTACTTTCGTCGAGTCGGAGTTAGTTTTGTATTTATTTTGTTTATTTTTATGTACATATTTATTTATCATTTATTTATAATATAATCTATTTATTTATTTATTTGTTTATTGTTTATTTATATATCTATTCATATTTATTTATGTATATAGTTATTTATTTATTTATTTTTAGCCCATCTTTATTAATTATCGCTTTTGTCTTTTTTTATGCACAAATTAGTTTATTTCTTCAAAATCAAATAAAAGACTAAGTCGGTTGTACAACCGGTTAGTCATCATCCTAGGACCAATGAGTCATGCAGTTCAAGAATCCTAAAAACTTATAAGTAAATAAATAAATCGGTTTTCCTAAAAATAGGGGACTAAGTCGGTTGTACAACCGGGTTAGTCAGCGTTCTAGAACTAATGAGCTATACAGTTCAAGAGTTCTAGAATACCTATTCTAAAACCAACTCACCTCACATCAAACAAACTTTTTTCAAAAAACCTCAAAAATACTTTCAAAAAGTAGGGGCTATGTCGGTTGTACAATCAAGTTAGTTAGCGTCCTAGGAATCGATGAGTCATGACAGATTCAAGGAGTCCTAGGACCCCTACACTAAAAAAACACCAACCAACAAACCTTTTTCAGGAAGAACTACGTAGCTTTGATTCCTCCATTGCATCCGGAGGTACGTAGGAGCAAGAGTCCACTCTTGTCAAGCACTAAAAATTAAAACTTTAATTAAGTCTTTTTCACTATAAATAAAAAGGGTAAATATTAATAAACCATAAATAATTAGATTTAAGGATGTCGTGGGGTGCTAATACCTTCCCCACGCATAACGACTCCTAAACTTTAAACTTGTCTTATCCTAAAACTAAAAGGATTTTCCGAATTTGCTCTTAAACTAAAATTTGGTGGCGGCTTCCTTTCGAACTTCAAGAATCCTTTCCTCGGATTTTTCTGGTCGCTACAAGTGATGATCGGTTAAATACCATGAGAAGTTTCAACCATGACTCTCTTTCACCAAACACCGTACTTTTCTCACCAAAACTTCAAACAATCACATCAGAAAGATGTCATAGATTTCACGAGAAGATGAAAAACAAGCACACTTGCGCCTTCAAGTGTTGCCTAAGAAGAACATCACAAGAAGTGGAAGAAGGAGAAGAGAAAGCAAGAGTTTATCAAACCTTGAGTTTAAGGAGGTAAAAGGGTTCATGGATTTGAGTTTTATTTTCTCGAGAGGAAGATAAAGATTCAAGCTTGGTTGCTCACACCGTTGATATGAAATTGATATGAAATATAGTCTTAAGTGTTGGGCTCACACTGTTGCTTCTACCGCCAAATGATGATTTTCAAGGTTTTCTGCATGATATAAATTTTGCTTGTAATTTTGAGATTTATTCAATTTTTGGCACCCTCTTTTCATTTCTTTCTTTTCTATGTTTTAGCTTTTTTTTTCTATATGAAATTTTCTGGAAATTCACATTCCACAAACTTGTAAATTGTAATTGTAATTTTAGACTAAAGGAAGAGAATTCACTCAGCTTGTAGATCTGTTGGCTCAATCTTTAGGTCTATGACAATATTCAGTTGAGATGGATCTATTGAAGCCAGAGCATTGTTACCTTTTGTTTGGTAAGAAAGAAGAAGAAGAACAGAGAAGAAGAAGAACAGAGAAGAAGAGGGTGTGTTGTTTTAGAGAGAAGATTTGTAGAAATGGTTGTGTTGTTTTAAAGAAGAAGACATGACTCAGTAGGGGCTTATTTAAAAACGTCAATATTGCCACGTTTCAATCCACCATGTCATCCACGTCAGCTCCAAGTTAACTCTGTTATGTAAAACTAACAGCGAGGGCTTCTTTAAAAACGTCAATATTTTACAAGGGCTTTTATTAAAAAAAATTGCAGGGGCTTAAATGGATTTCTCGCTATTTTGCAGGAGCTTATCATATATTTAAGCCTTTCAAAAAAGAGTTATCTCTATCTCTATTATATTAAACTATGAAACTTACACCTATTCATCCACTTCATCATCCACGTCACTAATGATATCACCTACAATTAAATCCACATCAGCCTTGAACTACATGTGACGATGACATAACTTTCGAAAAAATCCAATAAGAAAATTATAAGAGATGGGATTGGAACCCCAGTCCATTTGGTTATGCAAAGGAAACACTACCACTGTACCAATGATCACATTTGATGTTTCTAAGCACATATTTTTAGTATATTTCTTTCCATTTCAATAAAGAAGCGTTGCAGCATAAATGGTCTTGATAATTACTACTATCATTATTATATTTATTTATTTAGTTAGTTATACTCTTTCTCACGCATAAGTCAAAGACAAAAAGAGTGAACAATTCATAGAATTATTTTTTTCATAATATATATTTTAAAGTTTTGTTGTAGAAATATTTTTAATTTAACGAAATCATTCTACCAATTCTTATTACTCTCTTGGATTATTACACTTTTTTTATAATAAAAAATACTATTTTTCTTACAAAGATAAATTGAATGTATTAGTTTTTTATAAGTTTTATTTTTGTAAATTAAATTTTATACATATGAAATTCATAAGTCTTGAAAGTTTGGAAATATTTTAATCGAGACCGGGTCAATAGTCATGCGGTTCAGCTGTTAACCATTCGGTCCGACCCTTGACCCAATGACCCAGTACCTTCACCGAGTCGATCACCGGTCCGGTTCTTAAAACACTGGTGCTAACAACAACAAAATCCACCAAAATCGCAGTCCAATAATTCTCTCCATTTATTGTCACTCAGAATCTGTTGACCAAACGCAGCGGTAAAAAAATAACTCAATCTACTTATTGGCACCGAAAATCAACTGCATACCTATGAAAAAATACATTTTAAAATTAAAAAAACGCAGCTGTAAAAACCTAAAAAATAAATATTACAATATTTACAACACTGAGTCGTTTGGTGAAAAAAGACCTCAGTGAAATTGAATTCCTCTTGATGTTGGGACTCATAATCTGGTTCAACCTAAAGATCCACCTCAGAGGTATTAAGGATGTTGTAGGTGCGTCTTTGAAATCTCTATCATATCAACGAGAAAAATGATTAAATCTTCACAACTTTTTATTTTGGAGACAACTATTAGGTCGGTGTTTGTTAAAATAGTTAAGCTTTTAACAATCACGAAATTCATATTACTAGGTCGGTGATTGTTAAAGATAGTTAAGCTTTTGAAAATCACCTACATGCTTTTAACAATCACCACAGATTAGTACTAAAATGACCTATTGTTGTCTCCAAATTCAAATCACCTACATGCTTTTAGCAATCCACACAGATTACTCCTTATGGTTGTCACAATTGTAGCATAGTATAACTCATTGAAAGATATCTCAATAACAATATTATAACCCGTATTCCATTACTAATCAAATTTTACATAAACAGGTATTTCTAACTTTAACATCTTTTTCTAATTCATCAAAAACAATTCCATACAAGTTTACTGGAATTACTTTTTAAAGGTGTGTTAAACAATAGTGTAAAACAGCATGACCTTCAATTGAATGACAAAGGGTTTATTACAAATTGAAAATTATAGTGGAGGATCCGATTGGTATGTGAAATTAACGAATATGAAATTAACATTAGGGGTTAACATAAGTACCTGTTTGAGTCCCACCTATGAATTTAACATGGCTTAATCGTGATTCCAATGGAAAAATCGTGAAGATAAATCCTGTAATAAATCGTATCAGAGTTTGTAAACTCGAATAATTTCGTTGAGTAGTTACTCCCATCTGTCGCCGTCCACGTCGCGAGAAAGAAAGTGCGTCCTGCGTAGCCATTGTTGATCGGAAGCGAGAAAAACAGATCTGATTCATGAACAGAGACAGTTATGGCACAAGAGCCTTCCAGGTTTCCATTAAGCCGCATACAAATTGTTCACAGAATTCACCTAATTGGTGTTTTTCTGTTAACTTTTGCTTTTTCAATTGGTTTCTTAACTTTATGTCATTACATAAAGCTAAACCTTCATTAATACAGCAACTAATAATTTGGCCATATGTTAGATCAAAGATAATTAATATTTATGCCATCATTCTTATTCCTTAAAGATTGTCTAACCTTTTCTAAAAGAGATAAGGAAGACCATCAACAAATTTTGCCTTCCAATGGATAGAATTGGGGTCCTTTAACTGAAAAACCCCGGATAAGAAAGTATCCTTATACCATCTAAAATGAGTTAAAGATGGACATCTTAAATTTTGTAAAAGAGAAGCTATTTTTTCTCCTATGGGAACATTAGTTCCTACAAAATGTTTTAATATGGATAAGCAGAGGGTATAAACCGCATCTTCTTCCCCAAGACTAACAATAGTATTATTAGAACTAGATTCTAGCTTAATTTCTTTCTTATGATCAAGAATTTCTTTTTCCGAACTTCAAGAAGATAATGATCCCACCAACCTCTTAATTGACCAACAAATCCAAAGTGGCTATGAAAGAGGCTATTGTACTATCGAATTTCCATGTTGTTTACAAACAAGTAGAATACATAATCATTCTATGTATCGTATCTATGATTTGCTTATCATTTAAGCCATCAATATTCCATTCATAAATGGCTTTACCGAATAGGAATTCGATATATGGTTCGTGTTCCTCATAAAGTAAATCTTGAGGTGAAGGCCTCTTATAATAATATTTTTCTATGGCCTTAGAAGTGTAAATAGGACTGATATTAACATCCCGGTTAATATCCCGGTTAGCAAACATGTTTGTCAAATCATCAATATTATTAATATCCTTACTAAAATCGTAAGGACTCTCGAGCTATCTCAAACACTCTCTTGAGATAAAACACTTAGAGATAAATTCTTTAATTGTTCTTGCAAAATATGAATAAATTCAGAAGTATTATCTTCCATTTTGAAACCTTTTATTGGTAAAGGAGGTTGTATTATAGGAGTCTCTGTAATCATAGGTGCTTTAGACTCATTTGTTTGTTCAAAAATCATTTTTGTTGAAAAATTTGTTTTTCAAATAATTCCTTCAAAGAAGATAAATCTTTTCAAGAGAAATAAATTGATCTCCTAAGCAATTAAGAAAAGCATTTGTATAATTCTGGTTTTTATCAAAGAATTTAATTCTTTGATAGTAACTCAGTTACATTCTACCTTATGTAAACTATTAAAAGCATTAGCTTCTACGTTTTGACCCAAATTTATAGGTTGTCTTGGAGGAAAAATACTACTAATTTTTTCTCCTTTCATAGTTTCCCAATTCTTTGAATTAAGAACTAAAATCTCATTATCAATCTCATTTTTGATTTTATTAGTAAAATACTTAACAAACCATTTCACAAAAGGAATATAATCTGTTTTATAGTCATTTCTTCATAATAATCATCCTTAAACTTATTAAGTTCAAGAGGAGAGAATTTCTCAAAATACCATTCCCTAAATTGGGCATATTTATCCTGTTGGAACTCATCATTAATGAGTTCTCTCATTCCACTACCGGAGTAATCTAATATGTACCTCATAAATGAAAACTCATTTCTGATTGAGTAGGAGATTCCCTACTTTGGGTGGGTTTTTGATATATCCCATGTGGAATTTGATTCTCACTAATTCTAATATTTTCTACTGTCTCTATTTCTTCTATTGGACGAGAAGTAGAAGATCTATGTAGTTCACTAGGAGTTGTATAGAACTCACTAACAGAAATGCCTTGCGAGAAAAACTTCTTGGTATTTTATTAACCCTTTGAGGATTAAACTTTACCTCTATATCCCCTTCATTTGTTTGGATAATCTGATCTATCTCTCTATTTAAGATAGGTTTAGGTTCTATCGCTTGTGGTAGCGACCATGACTCAGGAAAGTTAATTTCATTCCATTTAATTAACCTATTGGTCACTATATTAGAAGTTAATAAATTAGTTTGGACAAGAGTTGTTGTCCCTGGAAAAGATATTTGCTTAACCTTTGGATTAAGTGTATTTAAAACTTTATAATAAACTCTATAACATATTGTTATAACTTCACTACCTGGTGTAAAATTATACCCATTAGTATTGATAGTGAGTTGCATAGCATCTAGAATATTTCTGTCAGATAAAGACAAACTCAAATTTGGAGAAACATTAAAATAAACAGGTCCATGACACGGACTTGTTTCAATTAAAGCAATAGAGAAGGCTTGAAATCTCTACATCTACCATCTCTAACATATGCAAGAATACTTGCATTTAACCCCAAAGAAAGTTAATGGTTTAAAGGCAATTTGCACAAGTCCAATATGAATAAAATTATAGTCTTTAAAAGGAAGTAAATCTTTTTACTTAATAATCTTATGGTCTGAGTATTTTCAGAAACTTGAACAGTCTGTTCAATGGTCTTAACAGCATATCTTGATTTGAGATCAAAAAGACCAAATTTATATATTTGGCTAGAAGGAACTGCAGGAATTGTCCATTTGTTTAGTTGATCCAAATTTTTGGATATTCAGCTAATTCTTCATTTTTAATTGAATTATCTTGATGATTATAATCATCTAATTCCATGGTTAAAGTTTGAATTATTGTTGTGGTTCGGATGCTTAACTGAAATCGTAACTAGATGAGTCAGTTGAAATTATGAATATACTATACTCCCATCATTTTATTTGTCATCTTTGCAAACAGTAAAACTGTTTAACTATCAACCCAAAGGGATAGAAGGATTTCTCCCAAATCAAAGATGTAGAATGTTTTTAGCAAAAATTTTCGAAATCATCTTAATACTTCCTCTTTCTGGGAAAAGATGATGATTTTAAGAAAACACTAAAAACATTCTTAGTTCTAATATAACACAAATAAAATGATGTTAGGATAATATATTCATACTAATAACTCATCCATCAAATGGCTCTGATACCATTTAAGGCATCTTCACCACAACAATAAAATTAGTTGTTCATATAAATTAAAATAAACTAAAAGTAGTACCTTAGTGGAAATGTCAATGGAAGACAATGGAAGACAATCAAGTCCCAATATTAAAGTAGTATGCGCACAAGGAGAGTGGAAGAATAGTGAAGGAAGAGTGGAGAGAGTAAGGCAAGTATCAGAGGAAATTTATGAAAGGATTTTTATTTCTTTCAAGTTATGTTTACAACTGAGGCATTGCATGCCTTATATAGGGAAATAAAGGCCTACTATTTAAGCCGGTTAAAAGACTACTATTACATTCGGTAGCCTGTAAACTAAAAAGACAAAATATCATTATTAATGCCGGGTACACTTTGGGCCCCATCGACACATTGATAATGACTAAAGTTGAAAAAACAAAAATAAAAGCAAAAATAAAAGTAGTAGGAAATATTCCCTTTGTCGACCATATCTTGAATTTTTGGTCCTATCCTTCTGAATCTTTTGATTCCTTTGAAATTATGTCGGCAATTATTGTTGTCCCTTTCCCTTATTGATTTGGTGAGTCATCCCTTCTATCATTGCATCCCAGAAATCTTCTGGTATAGGTTCTGCTTCTTCTTCTGCCTGAGATTCTCCGGCTAGGCAATTGTAGGTGGAATCCAGTGATCCTTGAGAACTACTGGTTCTCATAGACACATCATCACTTTTAACTTTAAAAGTTTTAAAAAATTGTTTTTTCATATGATCTAGAGTTCTGATCATGATCTGCTCTTCCGTTTCATTTGGGAAAATTTTCTCAAAGTAATTCTTTAGATTTTCTAGAGACATTTCTTGAAATCCTAATTCTTTAGATGCTGATTGGTCCTCGGCTATGGTCAAGTTTCAATTTTTCTTCCATATGTTGGAGATCCTCTTTAGGCATCTTAGTCCACCATTTGTAGAAGAAATTTCTTCTAAGTATAGGGATATTGAATTTATCCTTAGCAATGGTAATTGTCCATCTCCAAATCCATGGGATTTGGAATTTAATACAATATAAACAAGGTCCTTGCCTCAGTAATCATCCTTGAAGCATTTTTCGAATTAATGGGTTATAATTGCACCATGTTTCATATAAATTTAATATATTTTTTGGTAAAATTTCCAAAGAATGACCAAATTTTATCCACCAGCTTATAAAACCAATTTGGTATAGGTTTTTCCGAATTTTCGGATTAACATCAAAAAAACCAAGAATGCTTATTCTTGGGATTTTGATAATAAAAAGCTAATGTAAAAGCTTGGATATAATCCCAATAATTGAAGTAAACATATTTACCTTCAGCAATTTTGATTGCTTTTTCTCCATTAGGATTTAATCCCCATTCTCTTGGTGATAATATCTTATTGATATGACATTTGCTGAAGTTTATAAAACTTCCTGGGTTATTATTTTGATAATGATGTGTGATTGTTACTGATTCAGTAACTAATAGAAGTATTTCCAAATGTGGTCTGGACTTGCCATAAAGTCCAGGATATCCTCTTGATTCAAGATATCTTGTTTTAACAGACCACCCATCATTAGGAGTCAAATTGATATCTTCCTCTTCAACATACATTATGTCTTCTGTAACAGGATTTTCATAGTAATCTGTTACCTCTTGAGGTGTTTCATTTGTAGCTGCATCTTTATAAGTTGATGCCTTACTTGATGAAGAAGAAGGAATATCTTCTTTCTTCTGGAGGTGCGAGCAATTGTTGCAAAATTTCTAGTCCTATGGATCGTAGTCCAATCCCTATTAGAGGAGTGTTTGTTTCTCGATAAGGCAACAAATTGTTGCTTCCTCGGCCACGCCACGCGCCACGACCTCTTCTTCCCTATTGGGGTTGTCATTTCCCCAAAAATTCACGAGTCAAATAATCAAGAAGAGAATTATTTTCTCCTTTAATATATTGTATATCAAAATCAAATCACGATAATTGAGCTTGCCAACTAGCAAAAATTTGTTTTGATACAAGATTCTTGACATCTTTCTCAATGATAGATTTTGCAGAACTACAATCAATTCTTAATAAAAATTTTTGATTTAATAAATCATCCTGAAATTTTGATATGCATTTAATTATAGAAAGCATTTCTTTCTTAATAGTCGAATATTTAGATTGTGTAGGATTCCATTTCCCAGAAGTAAATCTTACTAACACTTCTTTATTATTGTCTGGTATAACCTGCTTTAAGATACCACCATAGCCTATGTTAGAGGCATCTGTTTCAACAATTTTGAAATACTTGGGGTTTGCCAAGGCTAAACAAGGTAAACACTTTACCTTACTTTTGATCTTTTGGACAAATAGAGAATGTTTCTCTGTCCATGGTCCCGGGTTTTCTTTAACCTATTATATAAAATGGTCAGATCTGAGCTAAATTCTCATAATAGTCGAAATATAATTTAGACTTCCTAGAAATCTTTGTAATTGTTTCTTCTCGGATATAATATCGAGAAATTTAGAAGCAAATTCAATACTTCTACTTATAGGAATAATTGTTCCTTGGTCTATTTCGTGACCTAAAAATCTAACTTTTGTTTGAAAAAGTTTCATTTTGGGAGCAGATATAACTAAACCATTATGTTTAACCAAATTTTTAAATATTTTTAAATGTTTAAAATGTTGATCAATAGTTTTAGAAAATACTAAAACATCATCAATATAGACAATCATAAAATCGTAATAAGAATCTAAAATATCATTCATAATATTCTCAAATTCGTAAGAGCATTCTTTAATCCAAATGGAAGAACATTCCATTCAAAATGCCCAAAAGGAACTGTAAAAGCAGCTTTTGTATTTATCGATTCATTAATCTGAATTTGCCAATAACTCCGACTTCATATCAAATTTTGAAAAAATCAAGGCATCATTGAGCCTATCTAAAAGATCTTTCTTATTAGGAATTGGATATCTTATCCACTTCAAAACTTTATTAAGAGGTTTATAGTTAATAACTAATCTAGGAACACCTCTTTCTTGTTCAAACATTTTTATTAACATAAAAGTCAGATAACTCCAAGGAGATTTAGATTTTCTAATCAATCCTTTTTCTAAAAGAGAATTAATCTCTTTTTACATAAATCAAGATATTCTTGATTCATTTGAGCTGGTCTAGCTTTAGTAGGAATTTGACTTTCATTAAAGTCATCAATATAAGGTAAAGCAACAACATGTTGTTTCCTATTCCAAAAAGCATTAGGTAGATCATTACATACCTCTGAGACAAATTGTTGTTCAATAACCTTAATTTGTCTCCTAGTTTCTTCCTTATTCAAATGATCCTTAATATTAAATATATTAATTTCACTTTTAAGAAAACATATTTGTTTTTCTTTATTAAGAAGAATGTCCCTAACCTCATTAAGCATTCTTGTATGAGGATCAATAATAAATTTGAAAATAATTTCCTTATTATCAATAAAGGTAGTAATACCATTTTGATCAATATTTTTAATAGGCATAATCTTATGTAAAAAGGAGTGCCTAATATAATTCTATGAGTTAAATTTTTAACTAAAATAAAATGAGTTGGCAAACAAATATTCGATTGCAAATATAAGCATTTGAAAGTTTATAATTAACTTGTAATTTATCTCCTCCACTTTGGGTAAGAGATTGAGTAGTTTTTGAAAAATATTTTGTAGGGATAATTCCTCTTGGATACAATTAAGATCAGCCCCACTATCTATGAGAGCTATCTCATTTTCTAAAATAAAATTTTTATTAACAACTAAAGTAATCCTTACAAACCATTTTTGTGAAGTTACTCTATCTAATATAGACAAATAAATCGCTACTAGAATGAGCAGTCTCTTTTTGTTTATTAAGACTATCTATAGCAGATATCTTCGATTGATTATGAATTTCTAAAGAAGATATTCTTTGGAATAATACATCATTATTCTTTTTATCTCGAGCAATTTGATTTTAAGAGATTTATTTCTCTTCTTAAATCGCTTGTAGAAACTGGTGTTTCTTTAATATTAGATTCTTGGAATCTAGATAAAACCTCACTCATTTGATAAGGAGCCTCTATAATTACAGGACTTTCCTTTTTAATATATTCTCTCATAAGAGTATCTATCATTTTCCTTTTAAATTGCCATCGCTTATGGCTTCTAAAGCTTTTAAAGCTTCATCTTGTTCTCTGTTAGAACATTTAATCCATTCATTTCAACAATGGATTTCCAATAATTCAATTCATTACACTCGACAATCATTATTGTTAGTGGAAGATGATTCGTAGAGGTATCATTGATACACTCTATACCTTCACTTGAAGGATCAAACTCTTGTTCGATTCGAACTAATTAATAAAACTTTTCCTAATTGAGCCCTTAATTGATCATCTTCAATCTCATTTAAGGCTTTTTAGTCCAACATTGGTTGGCATAATGGCCTATTTTGCCACACTTATGACAGTTATGTCTAATTTTTAGCCTTTCTTTTCCTTTTTTCTCAAAAGGCTTATCTTTTGGTTTTCTTTCTTGAAAAATTTTTCTTTTAAAATTCTTTTTCTAGAACTTTTGTAAAAATTTTTGTTTTATTATCAAAGGGTTTTCCCTTTCTTATTTTGGCCTCTCTTGCCTTCTTTAGGCTCTTTTCCTAGATCAAAGGCAAATTGTTCACGAGAATTCACCTAATTGGTGTTTTTCTCATAACTTTTGCTTTTTCAATTGGTTTCTTAACTTTATGTCATTACATAAAGCTAAACCTTCATTAATACAAACAACTAATAATTTGGCCATATGTTAGATCAGCATAATTAATATTTATGCCATCATTCTTATTCCTTAAAGATTGTCTAACCTTTTCTAAAAGAGATAAGGAAGACCATCAACAAATTTTGCCTTCCAATGGATAGAATTGGGGTCCTTTAACTGAAAAACCTGGATAAGAAAGTATCCTTATACCATCTAAAATGAGTTAAAGATGGACATCTTAAATTTTGTAAAAGAGAAGCTATTTTTTCTCCTATGGGAACATTAGTTCCTACAAAATGTTTTAATATGGATAAGCGAGAGGGTATAAACCGCATCTTCTTCCCCAAAGACTAACAATAGTATTATTAGAACTAGATTCTAGCTTAATTTCTTTCTTATGATCAAGAATTTCTTTTTCTCGAACTTCAAGAAGATAATGATCCCACCAACCTCTTAATTGACCAACAAATCCAAAGTACTATGAAAGAGGCTATTGTACTATCGAATTTCCATGTTGTTTACAAACAAGAGAATACATAATCATTCTATGTATCGTATCTATGATTTGCTTATCATTTAAGCCATCAATATTCCATTCATAAATGGCTTTACCGAATAGGAATTCGATATGGTTCGTGTTCCTCATAAAGTAAATCTTGAGGTGAAGGCCTCTTATAATAATATTTTTCTATGGCCTTAGAAGTGTAAATAGGACCGATATTAACATCCCGGTTAATATCCCGGTTAGCAAACATGTTTGTCAAATCATCAATATTATTAATATCCTTACTAAAATCGTAAGGACTCTCGAGCTATCTCAAACACTCTCTTGAGATAAAACACTTAGAGATAAATTCTTTAATTGTTCTTGCAAAATATGAATAAATTCAGAAGTATTATCTTCCATTTTGAAACCTTTTATTGGTAAAGGAGGTTGTATTATAGGAGTCTCTGTAATCATAGGTGCTTTAGACTCATTTGTTTGTTCAAAAATCATTTTTGTTGAAAAATTTGTTTTTCAAATAATTCCTTCAAAGAAGATAAATCTTTTCAAGAGAAATAAATTGATCTCCTAAGCAATTAAGAAAAGCATTTGTATAATTCTGGGTTTTATCAAAGAATTTAATTCTTTGATAGTAACCTCAAGTTACATTCTACCTTATGTAAACTATTAAAAGCATTAGCTTCTACGTTTTGACCTAAATTTATAGGTTGTCTTGGAGGAAAAATACTACTAATTTTTTCTCCTTTCATAGTTTCCCAATTCTTTGAATTAAGAACTAAAATCTCATTATCAATCTCATTTTTGATTTTATTAGTAAAATACTTAACAAACCATTTCACAAAAGGAATATAATCTGCTTTTATAGTCATTTCTTCATAATAATCATCCTTAAACTTATTAAGTTCAAGAGGAGAGAATTTCTCAAAATACCATTCCCTAAATTGGGCATATTTATCCCGTTGGAACTCATCATTAACGAGTTCTCTCATTCCACTACCGGAGAGTAATCTAATATGTACCTCATAAATGAAAACTCATTTCGATTGAGTAGGAGATTCCCTACTTTGGGTGGGTTTTTGATATATCCCATGTGGAATTTGATTCTCACTAATTCTAATATTTTCTATCGTCTCTATTTCTTCTATTGACGAGAAGTAGAAGATCTATGTAGTTCACTAGGAGTTGTATAGAACTCACTAATGTAATGCCTTGCAGAAAAACTTCTTGGTATTTTATTAACCCTTTGAGGATTAAACTTTACCTCTATATCCCCTTCATTTGTTTGGATAATCTGATCTATCTCTCTATTTAAGATAGGTTTAGGTTCTACTGCTTGTGGTAGCGACCATGACTCAGGAAAGTTAATTTCATTCCATTTAATTAACCTATTGGTCACTATATTAGAAGTTAATAAATTAGTTTGGACAAGAGTTGTTGTCCTGGAAAAGATATTTGCTTAACCTTTGGATTAAGTGTATTTAAAACTTTATAATAAACTCTATAACATATTGTTATAACTTCACTACCTGGTGTAAAATTATACCCATTAGTATTGATAGTGAGTTGCATAGCATCTAGAATATTTCTGTCAGATAAAGACAAACTCAAATTTGGAGAAACATTAAAATAAACAGTCCATGACACGGACTTGTTTCAATTAAAGCAAATAGAGAAGGCTTGAAATCTCTACATCTACCATCTCTAACATATGCAAGAATACTTGCATTTAACCCCAAAGAAGTTAATGGTTTAAAGGCAATTTGCACAAGTCCAATATGAATAAAATTATAGTCTTTAAAAGGAAGTAAATCTTTTTTACTTAATAATCTTATGGTCTGAGTATTTTCAGAAACTTGAACAGTCTGTTCAATGGTCTTAACAAATATATCTTGATTTGAGATCAAAAAGACCAAATTTATATATTTGGCTAGAAGGAATTTCAGGAATTGTCCATTTGTTTAGTTGATCCAAATTTTTTGGATATTCAGCTAATTCTTCATTTTTAATTGAATTATCTTGATGATTATAATCATCTAATTCCATGGTTAAAGTTTGAATTATTGTTGTGGTTCGATGCTTAACTGTAATCGTAACTAGATGAGTCAGTTGAAATTATGAATATACTATACTCCCATCATTTTATTTGTCATCTTTGCAAACAAGAAAAACTGCTTAACTATCAACCCAAAGGGATAGAAGGATTTCTCCCAAATCAAAGATGTAGAATGTTTTTAGCAAAAATTTTCAAATCATCTTAATACTTCCTCTTTCGGGAAAAGATGATGATTTTAAGAAAACACTAAAAACATTCTTAGTTCTAATATAACACAAATAAAATGATGTTAGGATAATATATTCATACTAATAACTCATCCATCAAATGGCTCGATACCATTTAAGGCATCTTCACCACAACAATAAAATTAGTTGTTCATATAAATTAAAATAAACTAAAAGTAGTACCTTAGTGGAAATGTCAATGGAAGACAATGGAAGACAATCAAGTCCCAATATTAAAGTAGTATGCGCACAAGGAGAGTGGAAGAATAGTGAAGGAAGAGTGGAGAGAGTAAGGCAAGTATCAGAGGAAATTTATGAAAGGATTTTTATTTCTTTCAAGTTATGTTTACAACTGAGGCATTGCATGCCTTATATAGGGAAATAAAGGCCTACTATTTAAGCCGGTTAAAAGACTACTATTACATTCGGTAGCTCAGAACTAAAAAGACAAAATATCATTATTAATGCCGGGTACACTTTGGGCCCCATCGACACATTGATAATGACTAAAGTTGAAAAAACAAAAATAAAAGCAAAAATAAAAGTAGTAGGAAATATTCCCTTTGTCGACCATATCTTGAATTTTTGGTCCTATCCTTCCGAATCTTTTGATTCCTTTGAAATTATGTCGGCAATTATTGTTGTCCCTTTCCTTATTGATTTGGTGAGTCATCCTTCTATCATTGCATCCCGTAAATCTTCCGGTATAGGTTCTGCTTCTTCTTCGCCCGAGATTCTCCTGGCTAGGCAATTGTAGGTGGAATCCAGGTGATCCTTGAGAACTACTGGTTCTCATAGACACATCATCACTTTTAACTTTAAAAGTTTTAAAAAATTGTTTTTTCATATGATCTAGAGTTCTGATCATGATCTGTTCTTCCGTTTCATTTGGGAAAATTTTCTGAAAGTAATTCTTTAGATTTTCTAGAGACATTTCTTGAAATCCTAATTCTTTGGGTCTGGATTGGTCCTCGGCTATGGCTGTTTCAATTTTTTCTTCCATATGTTGGAGATCCTCTTTAGGCATCTTAGTCCACCATTTGTAGAAGAAATTTCTTCTAAGTATAGGGATATTGAATTTATCCTTAGCAATGGTAATTGTCCATCTCCAAATCCATGGGATTTGGAATTTAATACAATATAAACAAGGTCCTTGCCCTGTAATCATCCTTGAAGCATTTTTCAGAATTAATGGGTTATAATTGCACCATGTTTCATATAAATTTAATATATTTTTGGTAAAATTTCCAAAGAAGGACCAAATTTTATCCACCAGCTTATAAAACCAATTTGGTATAGGTTTTTCCGCATTTCGGATTAACATCTTTGAAAAACCAAGAATGCTTATTCTTGGGATTTTGATAATAAAAAGCTAATGTAAAAGCTTGGATATAATCCCAATAATTGAAGTAAACATATTTACCTTCAGCAATTTTGATTGCTTTTTCTCCATTAGGATTTAATCCCCATTCTCTTGGTGATAATATCTTATTGATATGACATTTGCTGAAGGTTTTTAAAACTTCCGGGTTATTATTTTGATAATGATGTGTGATTGTTACCGATTCAAGAACTAATAGAAGTATTTCCAAATGTGGTCCGGACTTGCCATAAAGTCCGTGATATCCTCTTGATTCAAGATATCTTGTTTTAACAGACCACCCATCATTAGGAGTCAAATTGATATCTTCCTCTTCAACATACATTATGTCTTCTGTAACAGGATTTTCATAGTAATCTGTTACCTCTTGAGGTGTTTCATTTGTAGCTGCATCTTTATAAGTTGATGCCTTACTTGATGAAGAAGAAGGAATATCTTCTTTCTTCTGAGGTGCGTGCAATTGTCGCAAATTTCTAGTCCTATGGACTCGTAGTCCAATCCCCTATTAGAGGAGTGTTTGTTTCTGATAAGGCAACAAATTGTTGCTTCCTCGGCCACGGCCACGCCCACGACCTCTTCCCCCCTATTGGGGTTGTCATTTCCTCGCAAAATTCACGAGTCAAATAATCAAAGAAGAGAATTATTTTCTCCTTTAATATATTGTATATCAAAATCAAATACTGATAATTGAGCTTGCCAACTAGCAAAAATTTGTTTTGATACAAGATTCTTGACATCTTTCTCAATGATAGATTTTGCGAGAACTACAATCAATTCTTAATAAAAATTTTTGATTTAATAAATCATCCTGAAATTTTGATATGCATTTAATTATAGAAAGCATTTCTTTCTTAATAGTCGAATATTTAGATTGTGTAGGATTCCATTTCCCGTAAGTAAATCTTACTAACACTTCTTTATTATTGTCCGTATAACTCGCTTTAAGATACCACCATAGCCTATGTTAGAGGCATCTGTTTCAACAATTTTGAAATACTTGGGGTTTGCCAAAGGCTAAACAAGGTAAACACTTTACCTTACTTTTGATCTTTTGGACAGCTAGAGAATGTTTCTCTGTCCCATGGTCCCGGTTTTTCTTTAACCTATTATATAAAATGGTCAGTATCTCGAGCTAAATTCTCATAATAGTCGTCGAAATATAATTTAGACTTCCTAGAAATCTTTGTAATTGTTTCTTCTCGGATATAATATCGTGAAATTTAGAAGCAAATTCAATACTTCTACTTATAGGAATAATTGTTCCTTGGTCTATTTCGTGACCTAAAAATCTAACTTTTGTTTGAAAAAGTTTCATTTTGGGAGCAGATATAACTAAACCATTATGTTTAACCAAATTTTTAAATATTTTTAAATGTTTAAAATGTTGATCAATAGTTTTAGAAAATACTAAAACATCATCAATATAGACAATCATAAAATCGAGAATAAGAACTGAAAATATCATTCATAATATTCTCAAATTCGTAAGAGCATTCTTTAATCCAAATGGAAGAACATTCCATTCAAAATGCCCAAAAGGAACTCAGAAAAGCAGCTTTTGTATTTATCGATTCATTAATCTGAATTTGCCAATAACTCCGACTTCATATCAAATTTTGAAAAATCAAGGCATCATTGAGCCTATCTAAAAGATCTTTCTTATTAGGAATTGGATATCTTATCCACTTCAAAACTTTATTAAGAGGTTTATAGTTAATAACTAATCTAGGAACACCTCTTTTCTTGTTCAAAGATTTTTATTAACATAAAAAGTCAGTATAACTCCAAGGAGATTTAGATTTTCTAATCAATCCTTTTTCTAAAAGAGAATTAATCTCTTTTTTACATAAATCAAGAAATTCTTGATCATAAGAAAGAAATTAAGCTAGAATCTAGTTCTAATAATACTATTGTTAGTACTGGGAAGAAGATGCGGTTTATACCCTCTGCTTATCCATATTAAAACATTTTGTAGGAACTAATGTTCCCATAGGAGAAAAAATAGCTTCTCTTTTACAAAATTTAAGATGTCCATCTTTAACTCATTTTAGATGGTATAAGGATACTTTCTTATCCGTGGTTTTTCAGCTTAAAGGACCCCAATTCTATCCATTGGAAGGCAAAATTTGTTGATGGTCTTCCTTATCTCTTTTCCGAAAAGGTTAGACAATCTTTAAGGAATAAGAATGATGGCATAAATATTAATTATGCTGATCTAACATATGGCCAAATTATTAGTTGTTTGTATTAATGAAGGTTTAGCTTTATGTAATGACATAAAGTTAAGAAACCAATTGAAAAAGCAAAAGTTAATGTAAAAACACCAATTAGGTGAATTCAGTGAACAATTTGCCTTTGATCTAGGAAAAGAGCCTAAAGAAGGCAAGAGAGGCCAAAATAAGAAAGGAGAAAACCCTTTGATAATAAAACAAAAATTTTTTTACAAAAGTTCTAGAAAAAGAATTTTAAAAGAAAAATTTTTCAAGAAAGAAAACCAAAAGATAAGCCTTTTTCTTAAAAAGGAAAAAGAAAGGCTAAAAATTAGACATAACTCATGTCATAAGTGTGGCAAAATAGGCCATTATGCCAACCAATGTTGGACTAAAAAGCCTTAAATGAGATTGAAAATGATCAATTAAGGGCTCAATTAGGAAAAGTTTTATTAATTAGTTCGAATCGTAACAAGAGTTTGATCCTTCAAGTGAAGGTATAGAGTGTATCAATGATACCTCTTCTCGATCATCTTCCACTAACAATAATGATTGTCGGTGTAATGAATTGAATTATTGGAAATCCATTGTTGAAATGAATGGATTAAATGTTCTAACAGAGAACAAGATGAAGCTTTAAAAGCTTTAGAAGCCATAATCGATGGCAATTTAAAAAGGAAAATGATAGATACTCTTATGAGAGAATATATTAAAAAGGAAAGTCCTGTAATTATAGAGGCTCCTTATCAAATGAGTGAGGTTTTATCTAGATTCCAAGAATCTAATATTAAAGAAACACCGCTTTCTACAAATCGATTTAAGAAGAGAAATAAATCTCTTAAAATCAAAATTGCTCGAGATAAAAAGAATAATGATGTATTATTCCAAAGAATATCTTCTTTAGAAATTCATAATCAATCGAAGATATCTCGCTATAGATAGTCTTAATAAACAAAAGAGACTGCTCATTCTAGTAGCAGCTTATTTGTCTATATTAGATAGAGTAACTTCACAAAAATGGTTTGTAAGGATTACTTTAGTTGTTAATAAAAATTTTATTTTAGAAAATGAGATAGCTCTCATAGATAGTGGGGCTGATCTTAATTGTATCCAAGAGGAATTATCCCTACAAAATATTTTTCAAAAACTACTCAATCTCTTACCCAAGCCGGAGGAGATAAATTACAAGTTAATTATAAACTTTCAAATGCTTATATTTGCAATCGTAATATTTGTTTGCCAACTCATTTTATTTTAGTTAAAAATTTAACTCATAGAATTATATTAGGCACTCCTTTTTACATAAGATTATGCCTATTAAAAATATTGATCAAAATGGTATTACTACCTTTATTGATAATAAGGAAATTATTTTCAAATTTATTATCGATCCTCATACAAGAATGCTTAATGAGGTTAGGGACATTCTTCTTAATAAAGAAAAACAAATATGTTTTCTTAAAAGTGAAATTAATATATTTAATATTAAGGATCATTTGAATAAGGAAGAAACTAGGAGACAAATTAAGGTTATTGAACAACAATTTGTCTCAGAGGTATGTAATGATCTACCTAATGCTTTTTGGAATAGGAAACAACATGTTGTTGCTTTACCTTATATTGATGACTTTAATGAAAGTCAAATTCCTACTAAAGCTAGACCAGCTCAAATGAATCAAGAATATCTTGATTTATGTAAAAAAGAGATTAATTCTCTTTTTTACAATAAGTCATTAGTGTTTTCTTAAAATCATCATCTTTTCCCAGAAAGAGGAAGTATTAAGATGATTTCGAAAATTTTTGCTAAAAACATTCTACATCTTTGATTTGGGAGAAATCCTTCTATCCCTTTGGGTTGATAGTTAAACAGTTTTACTGTTTGCAAAGATGACAAATAAAATGATGGGAGTATAGTATATTCATAATTTCAACTGACTCATCTAGTTCTGATTCTGGTTAAGCATCTGAACCACAACAATAATTCAAACTTTAACCATGGAATTAGATGATTATAATCATCAAGATAATTCAATTAAAAATGAAGAATTAGCTGAATATCCAAAAAATTTGGATCAACTAAACAAATGGACAATTCCTGCAGTTCCTTCTAGCCAAATATATAAATTTGGTCTTTTTGATCTCAAATCAAGATATGCTGTTAAGACCATTGAACAGACTGTTCAAGTTTCTGAAAATACTCAGACCATAAGATTATTAAGTAAAAAAGATTTACTTCCTTTTAAAGACTATAATTTTATTCATATTGGACTTGTGCAAATTGCCTTTAAACCATTAACTTTGCTGGGGTTAAATGCAAGTATTCTTGCATATGTTAGAGATGGTAGATGTAGAGATTTCAAGCCTTCTCTAGCTGCTTTAATTGAAACAAGTCTGTGTCATGGACCTGTTTATTTTAATGTTTCTCCAAATTTGAGTTTGTCTTTATCTGACAGAAATATTCTAGATGCTATGCAACTCACTATCAATACTAATGGGTATAATTTTACACCAGGTAGTGAAGTTATAACAATATGTTATAGAGTTTATTATAAAGTTTTAAATACACTTAATCCAAAGGTTAAGCAAATATCTTTTCCAGGACAACAACTCTTGTCCAAACTAATTTATTAACTTCTAATATAGTGACCAATAGGTTAATTAAATGGAATGAAATTAACTTTCCGAGTCATGGTCGCTACCACAAGCAAAGAGAACCTAAACCTATCTTAAATAGAGAGATAGATCAGATTATCCAAACAAATGAAGGGGATATAGAGGTAAAGTTTAATCCTCAAAGGGTTAATAAAATACCAAGAAGTTTTTCTCAAGGCATTCTGTTAGTGAGTTCTATACAACTCCTAGTGAACTACATAGATCTTCTACTTCTCGTCCAATAGAAGAAATAGAGACAGAGAAAAATATTAGAATTAGTGAGAATCAAATTCCACATGGGATATATCAAAAACCCACCCAAAGTAGGGAATCTCCTACTCAATCGTAAATGAGTTTTCATTTATGAAGTACATATTAGATTACTCTCCCGGTAGTGGAATGAGAGAACTCGTTAATGATGAGTTCCAACAGGATAAATATGCCCAATTTAGGGAATGGTATTTTGAGAAATTCTCTCCTCTTGAACTTAATAAGTTTAAGGATGATTATTATGAAGAAATGACTATAAAACAGGATTATATTCCTTTTGTGAAATGGTTTGTTAAGTATTTTACTAATAAAATCAAAAATGAGATTGATAATGAGATTTTAGTTCTTAATTCAAAGAATTGGGAAACTATGAAAGGAGAAAAAATTAGTAGTATTTTTCCTCCAAGACAACCTATAAATTTGGGTCAAAACGTAGAAGCTAATGCTTTTAATAGTTTACATAAGGTAGAATGTAACCAGGTTACTATCAAAGAATTAAATTCTTTGATAAAAACCCAGAATTATACAAATGCTTTTCTTAATTGCTTAGGAGATCAATTTATTTCTCTTGAAAAAGATTTATCTTCTTTGAAGGAATTATTTGAAAAACAAATTTTTCAACAAAAAATGATTTTTGAACAAACAAATGAGTCTAAAGCACCTATGATTACAGAGACTCCTATAATACAACCTCCTTTACCAATAAAAGGTTTCAAAATGGAAGATAATACTTCTGAATTTATTCATATTTTGCAAGAACAATTAAAGAATTTATCTCTAAGTGTTTTATCTCAAGAGAGTGTTTCAGATAGCTCTGAGAGTCCTTCTGATTTTAGTAAGGATATTAATAATATTGATGATTTGACAAACATGTTTGCTAACCAGGATATTAACCAGGATGTTAATATCACCCTATTTACACTTCTAAGGCCATAGAAAAATATTATTATAAGAGGCCTTCACCTCAAGATTTACTTTATGAGGAACACGAACCATATCAGAATTCCTATTCTGGTAAAGCCATTTATGAATGGAATATTGATGGCTTAAATGATAAGCAAATCATAGATACGATACATAGAATGATTATGTATTCTACTGTTTGTAAACAGCATGGAAATTCCGATAGTACAATAGCCTCTTTCATAGCCACTGGATTTGTTGGTCAATTAAGAGGTTGGTGGGATCATTATCTTACTGAAGTTCAGAAAAAAGAAATTCTTGATCATAAGAAAGAAATTAAGCTAGAATCTAGTTCTAATAATACTATTGTTAGTACTTTGGGAAGAAGATGCGGTTTATACCCTCCGCTTATCCATATTAAAACATTTTGTAGGAACTAATGTTCCCATAGGAGAAAAAATAGCTTCTCTTTTACAAAATTTAAGATGTCCATCTTTAACTCATTTTAGATGGTATAAGGATACTTTCTTATCCGTGGTTTTTCAGTTAAAGGACCCCAATTCTATCCATTGGAAGGCAAAATTTGTTGATGGTCTTCCTTATCTCTTTTCCAAAAGGTTAGACAATCTTTAAGGAATAAGAATGATGGCATAAATATTAATTATGCTGATCTAACATATGGCCAAATTATTAGTTGTCAGTATTAATGAAGGTTTAGCTTTATGTAATGACATAAAGTTAAGAAACCAATTGAAAAGCAAAAGTTAATGAGAAAAACACCAATTAGGTGAATTTCAGTGAACAATTTGCCTTTGATCTAGGAAAAGAGCCTAAAGAAGGCAAGAGAGGCCAAAATAAGAAAGGGAGAAAACCCTTTGATAATAAAACAAAAAATTTTTACAAAAGTTCTAGAAAAAAGAATTTTAAAAGAAAAATTTTTCAAGAAAGAAAACCAAAGATAAGCCTTTTTAGAAAAAGGAAAAAGAAAGGCTAAAAATTAGACATAACTCATGTCATAAGTGTGGCAAAATAGGCCATTATGCCAACCAATGTTGGACTAAAAAAGCCTTAAATGAGATTGAAGATGATCAATTAAGGGCTCAATTAGGAAAAGTTTTATTAATTAGTTCTGAATCAGAACAAGAGTTTGATCCTTCAAGTGAAGGTATAGAGTGTATCAATGATACCTCTTCGAATCATCTTCCACTAACAATAATGATTGTCGATTGTAATGAATTGAATTATTGGAAATCCATTGTTGAAATGAATGGATTAAATGTTCTAACAGGAGAACAAGATGAAGCTTTAAAAGCTTTAGAAGCCATAACTGATGGCAATTTAAAAAGGAAAATGATAGATACTCTTATGAGAGAATATATTAAAAAGGAAAGTCCTGTAATTATAGAGGCTCCTTATCAAATGAGTGAGGTTTTATCTAGATTCCAAGAATCTAATATTAAAGAAACACCGCTTTCTACAATCGATTTAAGAAGAGAAATAAATCTCTTAAAATCAAAATTGCTCGATAAAAAGAATAATGATGTATTATTCCAAAGAATATCTTCTTTAGAAATTCATAATCAATCGAAGATATCTCTGCTATAGATAGTCTTAATAAACAAAAAGAGACTCGCTCATTCTAGTAGCGCTTATTTGTCTATATTAGATAGAGTAACTTCACAAAAATGGTTTGTAAGGATTACTTTAGTTGTTAATAAAAATTTTATTTTAGAAAATGAGATAGCTCTCATAGATAGTGGGGCTGATCTTAATTGTATCCAAGAGGGAATTATCCCTACAAAATATTTTTCAAAAACTACTCAATCTCTTACCCAAGTGGAGAGAGATAAATTACAAGTTAATTATAAACTTTCAAATGCTTATATTTGCAATCGAATATTTGTTTGCCAACTCATTTTATTTTAGTTAAAAATTTAACTCATAGAATTATATTAGGCACTCCTTTTTTACATAAGATTATGCCTATTAAAAATATTGATCAAAATGGTATTACTACCTTTATTGATAATAAGGAAATTATTTTCAAATTTATTACTCGATCCTCATACAAGAATGCTTAATGAGGTTAGGGACATTCTTCTTAATAAAGAAAAACAAATATGTTTTCTTAAAAGTGAAATTAATATATTTAATATTAAGGATCATTTGAATAAGGAAGAAACTAGGAGACAAATTAAGGTTATTGAACAACAATTTGTCTCAGAGGTATGTAATGATCTACCTAATGCTTTTTGGAATAGGAAACAACATGTTGTTGCTTTACCTTATATTGATGACTTTAATGAAAGTCAAATTCCTACTAAAGCTAGACTAGCTCAAATGAATCAAGAATATCTTGATTTATGTAAAAAGAGATTAATTCTCTTTTAGAAAAAGGATTGATTAGAAAATCTAAATCTCCTTGGAGTTGTACAGACTTTTTATGTTAATAAAAATGTTTGAACAAGAAAGAGGTGTTCCTAGATTAGTTATTAACTATAAACCTCTTAATAAAGTTTTGAAGTGGATAAGATATCCAATTCCTAATAAGAAAGATCTTTTAGATAGGCTCAATGATGCCTTGATTTTTTCAAAATTTGATATGAAGTCGGTTATTGGCAAATTCAGATTAATGAATCGATAAATACAAAACTGCTTTTCTGAGTTCCTTTTGGGCATTTTGAATGGAATGTTCTTCCATTTGGATTAAAGAATGCTCCTTCCGAATTTCGTAATATTATGAATGATATTTTCAGTTCTTATTCGATTTTATGATTGTCTATATTGATGATGTTTTAGTATTTTCTAAAACTATTGATCAACATTTTAAACATTTAAAAATATTTAAAAATTTGGTTAAACATAATGGTTTAGTTATATCTCGCTCCCAAAATGAAACTTTTTCAAACAAAAGTTAGATTTTTAGGTCACGAAATAGACCAAGGAACAATTATTCCTATAAGTAGAAGTATTGAATTTGCTTCTAAATTTCCCCGATATTATATCCGAGAAGAAACAATTACAAAGATTTCTAGGAAGTCTAAATTATATTTCGACTATTATGAGAATTTAGCTCGAGATATGACCATTTTATATAATAGGTTAAAGAAAAACCCAGGACCATGGACAGAGAAACATTCTCTAGTCATCCAAAAGATCAAAAGTAAGGTAAAGTGTTTACCTTGTTTAGCCTTGGCAAACCCCAAGTATTTCAAAATTGTTGAAACAGATGCCTCTAACATAGGCTATGGTGGTATCTTAAAGCGAGTTATACCTGCATAATAATAAAGAAGTGTTAGTAAGATTTACTTACGGGAAATGGAATCCTACACAATCTAAATATTCGACTATTAAGAAAGAAATGCTTTCTATAATTAAATGCATATCAAAATTTCGTGGATGATTTATTAAATCAAAAATTTTTATTAAGAATTGATTGTAGTTCTGCAAAATCTATCATTGAGAAAGATGTCAAGAATCTTGTATCAAAACAAATTTTTGCTAGTTGGCAAGCTCAATTATCGATGATTTGATTTTGATATACAATATATTAAAGGAGAAAATAATTCTCTTGGCGATTATTTGACTCGTGAATTTTTGCGAAATGACAACCCCAATAGGGGAAGAGGTCGTGGCGTGGTGGCCGTGGCGAGAAGCAACAATTTGTTGCCTTATCGAGAAACAAACACTCCTCTAATAGTGGATTGGACTACATCCATAGGACTAGAAATTTGCAAAGAATTGCTCGCACCTCCGAAGAAAGAAGATATTCCTTCTTCTTCATCAAGTAAGGCATCAACTTATAAAGATGCAAACACAAATGAAACACCTCAAGAGGTAACAGATTACTATGAAAATCTCATTACGTAAGACATAATGTATGTTGAAGAGGAAGATATCAATTTGACTCCTAATGATGGGTGGTCTGTTAAAACAAGATATCTTGAATCAAGAGGATATCCTGGACTTTATGGCAAGTCCGCACCACATTTGGAAATACTTCTATTAGTTATTGAATCAAGAATAATCACACATCATTATCAAAATAATAACCTGGAAGTTTTATAAACTTCAAAGAAATGTCATATCAATAAGATATTATCACCAAGAGAATGGGGATTAAATCCTAATGGAGAAAAAGCAATCAAAATTGCTCAAGGTAAATATGTTTACTTCAATTATTGGGATTATATCCAAGCTTTTACATTAGCTTTTTATTATCAAAATCCCAAGAATAAGCATTCTTGGTTTTTCGATGTTAATCCGTAAATTCGGAAAACCTATACCAAATTGGTTTTATAACTGGTGGATAAAATTTGGTCCTTCTTTGGAAATTTTACCAAAAATATATTAAATTTATATGAAACATGGTGCAATTATAACCCATTAATTCGAAAAATGCTTCAAGGATGATTACAGGGTAAGGACCTTGTTTATATTGTATTAAATTCCAAATCCCATGGATTTGGAGATGGACAATTACCATTGCTAAGGATAAATTCAATATCCCTATACTTAGAAGAAATTTCTTCTACAAATGGTGGACTAAGATGCCTAAAGAGGATCTCCAACATATGGAAGAAAAAATTGAAACAAATGACCATAGCCGAGGACCAATCCGGACCCCAAGAATTAGGATTTCAAGAAATGTCTCTAGAAAATCTAAAGAATTACTTTCGTAAAAATTTTCCCAAATGAAACGGAAGAATGTATCATGATCGAAACTCTAGATCATATGAAAAAACAATTTTTTAAAACTTTTAAAGTTAAAAGTGATGATGTGTCTATGAGAACCAGTAGTTCTCAAGGATCACTGGATTCCACCTACAATTGCCTAGCCGGAGAATCTCAGGCAGAAGAAGAAGCAGAACCTATACCAGAAGATTTCTGGGATGCAATGATAGAAGGGATGACTCACCAAATCAATAAGGAAAGGGACAACAATAATTGCCGACATAATTTCAAAGGAATCAAAAGATTCAGAAGGATAGGACCAAAAATTCAAGATATGGTCGACAAAGGGAATATTTCCTACTACTTTTATTTTTGCTTTTATTTTTGTTTTTTCAACTTTAGTCATTATCAATGTGTCGATGGGGCCCAAAGTGTACATCTTGCATTAATAATGATATTTTGTCTTTTTAGTTTGAGCAAAGCCACCGAATGTAATAGTAGTTTTTAACCTACTTTAAATAGTAGCCTTTATTTCCTATATAAGGCATGCAATGCCTCAGCTTGTAAACATAACTTGAAAGAAATAAAAATCCTTTCATAAATTTCCTCTGATACTTGCCTTACTCTCTCCACTCTTCCTTCACTATTCTTCCACTCTCCTTGTGCGCATACTACTTTAATATTGGGACTTGATTGTCTTCCATTGTCTTCCATTGACATTTCCACTAAGGTACTACTTTTAGTTTATTTTAATTTATATGAACAACTAATTTTATTGTTGTGGTGAAGATGCCTTAAATATATATATATATATATATATATATATATATATATATATATATATATATATATATATATATATATATATATATATATCCCTTTTTGAAGTTATCCCTATTAGAAATTACAACTATCATACCTTACGTAATATTAACGTAAATACTTTTACATTTTTATTACTCTTTCAATGATTTCAAGTTCATGGTGCTCCTACACCTACATTGTATATATGTATTTTTTGGTAAACCAATGAATCATTGCGCATAATTACAAAGACCAATCTCTCGAGAGATCCATTTAAGCGGTGACCTCTCCCACCGAGATAGTTTTTCATATGCACTGTACCATGAATTGAACCCACGACCGCATGGTTAAAGCTACTCAAGTATCTATCACTTGTATTACACCATATTGGTGTAAATAAATTTTTTATACATTGTTTGGATAGTGGAAGGAAAGAAAGTTGAAGGAAAGAATGTTGAAGGAAAGAAAGTGAGTAGAAAGTGAGATGATTTTGTGGTTGTTTGGTTGGAGTGAAAATAGAGTAGAAAATGAGAGGAAAGAAAGAGGTATAATATTCAAATTACAAAAATACCCTTATAAAATATTTTGAATAAAAAATTAAGTAAAGTAATAGAATTAAGATGGGACAATTAAGGAATTGGAAAAAAAATGCTCAAAAGATTGTGATTGGGCCCCACCACAAAAACTTTCATTTCTTCCACTTTCATGTTGCAACCAAACAAAGGAAAGTATATTGAAATTTGTGCTTTCCTTTCCTTAAGTTTCTTTCCTCTCACTTTCACCTAAAACAAACAATAGCTTAAGGTAAACTATCACTCGAAGTCCCTTAACTTATTTTATGTTTTCGATTAGGTCTCTTAAGTTTTCGAGTTAACATCTAGGTCCCCTAACTTTAAAAAACGTTGCACCGTTATCCTTTTTTTTATTTTACGTTTAGCTCCGGTTAAAAAAAACTTAAGTGGCCAACGGTGCTTAAAAAAGTTTGACATGTCATTCCAATTTGGATTTTTCATTTAAAAATCAATTTTTTGTTAAATACACATCATCATCTTCCCCAATTAATTTTTACAAGCAGTGAACTCCCCAAAACCTAGTTTCCTCTCTCATTCTCCTCAAACTCACTCTCTCTCTCCCCAAAATTGTTTCTGGATTTTTGCCTTTCAACCTAAATAGAAGCCCTAAATTTTTTCTTTCTTAATCTTCATCTATGCACTACCTTTCAATCTCTGCAAAATCGTTATTGGGTTTTTGCGTTTCCACCAAAAGCCAAGCCCCAGATTTTGTCTTCATCTTTATCTATGCATTTCCTTCAATCTACGTTTTCTTCATTCACTTTCTGATTCATCTTAATCTCTGTGTTGCCTTCAATCTTCATCTCTACGCTCCTTCACACTTCATCTTCACGTCTATTTCGAAAACGAAAACCCAATACTTCCTTCAAATATAAAATATCTGTAATTAAAACGAAACAGATTTCTTTGAGGTGCTGCATTTTACCCTTCAATCTGATCATGTGATTTAGTCGAGGAATCTATTTAATTTGTGCATCAACAAGCGTGCGTTTAAACCTGCGATTTGGTCTTGGAATATATTTAATCTATGTAATCCTGCAAATTGATGAAGCCGAGATTTCATGGAGGAGTGGGAGGGTTGGGTTGTTGGAGAGAAGAGATTGGAGGAGAGGGAGGGTTCACCGGAGGGGAAGAGAATTGGGGGAAGATGATGATGTGGCTTTTTATAATTTGAATAAGTAATTAATTTTTAGTTAAAAATAATGAGTCAGCCAAAATAATTGCCACCTGAGCATAAAAAAAGTCACATAAAGCCACATCAGACATTGTTTAACGGTGTTAGTGTTAAAAGGATAAATGGGAAAACAGTGCAATGTTTTTTTAAAGTTAAGAAAAATGTTTAATTGCCTAAAACAGTGCAATGTTTTTTTAAAGTTAAGAAAAATGCCTCTGAGTAGAAAGAAGAAGGGAATAGTAGACAGAAGAAAGAAACTTGGTTTCATCTTGAGTTTTAGGTAGCTGTTACTTCTCAATGTGACTTCGTCTAATTAAGCTTGAGACTTTTTTCCATACAATCTCACTCAGGTTTCTTTTCCTTTCCTTTTTTTATTTACTTTTATTTCTATTTACTTTTTTCTAGAAATAACATTATTTGTTAATTATTTGTGATCTTTGGATTTTGTTACTGATGTTGTCTTGATGAGTTTAATGGAACTCTTCAAATTGATGAAGAATGGTCATATCTATTGCTCCACTTCTTGCTGCTAACCATAGTGATTAGGCGGGTGATTTACTGGGAGGGCATTAAGAATGTTTTTTAGTATATTCTTTTACTACAGCATAGTGCAACGTGGTACACCAATATGATCTGTTGGAACTTAGAAGAAAGTGAAAAGTCAAGTGAGAAGGAAGTAGTCTACCTTCTTCATAGGTTCTGAACTCTACTTTGAAAAGGTTAATAGTGGAGTACATCTCAACACTTCATTCACATCAATAAATCAGTAGTATATTGGGAGTTGTACTCAAAGCAATCGTGATTTTTAGGTTACTAACCAAATAATTAATTAATTAAGTTTTTAGTTAATGCCTTAAAAAATTATAAAAAAATAAGTTGGTTAATGACTTAAAATTTTTGATTAGTTGATGTTGTATGGTGATTTTTGGTTGAAAGTTTTTGACTAAATAACGTTACTCTCCGATTAAATAAATATCAAACTGAAGCAAGGTGTGGTATGGTATTGATTTTATTGTCACGGGTGCATATTTGTACTTCTCAATTTTAGTTTTGTTTAACTATTATGTTACAAATATTTGTACCTCTCAATTTTAGTTTAACTCTTTATATTGTTATGCTAATTAATTGGTTAAACATTATTACTAACTATTAATGTCATATTGTCATAATTTGAAGGGAATGTAATGTTGTCACGGGTAAGATTCAAACTAATTAAATTCGTCAGTAATATTTACGGGGCAATATTCGAACTAATTAAATTTGTCTATCTTAAATTTGTCTTTATTTTGACGAATTAATGTTTGGACTAATTAGTTCTATCTGAGTTATTTCATAGATAAAATACGGCAGTACCCGTGCGTATGCACGGGTATACCGCTAGTGAATACAGAAAATAAGTTAAGGGTCCCTGAATAATATTTTGTCAATTTTTAAATATAAAGTTATATATGGGTTGTTCTATACTGGGCCAAGGCCCAGCATGGAGAAAGCTCCTTATGGCAAACCACGATTATTGGACCAAGGGCTAAACTCTGCCAAATCAAATATGCCTGGAGATTAAATCTCTCCCCATCCAACGATAAAGAATCAAGTCGCATTTCTTGGCACTTTCACCTATAAATATCCACTCATATCAATGTACTGGGTATGCATTTATTACTGTCTGCCACCTTTTCACTCTATTGACTTAAGCGTTGTAATGTGTGAGTACCACCCCCCTCGCCCGATAAATGCGAAAGAGAGCATCTCGACACCATCTATTTGGAGCATCTTCAGCTACTCATCTAGGAAGCATCTCGGCCCAACTTTATTGACCGAAACCGGCATCCGGTACGACAACCACAATGGGAGGCCAGTCCTCTCCCTCTTTATGCTCTAGAGTTTGATCAAACCCCTTCGCCTTTCAAACTTGGTTGTATTCCCGACGACTATATGGTAATCCTTGGCGGCCACCTACTAGAGGATCAAGAGATCTCACACAGGGTGGGAAAGAGACATAACGGGAGAAATAGTTCCTCATCTTCAACTATGGTCGGACTCATCTCGGACCGGCCTCCTCTAACGTTCAGTAATAAGGATCTCACCTAGAGAAAACCCAACGTGCACCTCCCCATAGTACAAAAAATCCTAGTAGGCTAACGAAGTTCGACAAACGTAATGTTTATTGGCCTTTTGGCCAATTTGGGAAAACCTTACCACATACCACGGTATAGGTCTTATTGGCTTCGACGGTGCAAGTACAACACCAATCGGATGCCTCCGTCTAGCGGTAACTCACGGAGTAATGTCGTTAGCGAGAATGTTGATACCTTATTGCCAATACTTCCATGTCAGTCTGTTTACAACTGCATAGTTGACAGGCCAACTCTTGGATGATGGGAAACAATCACATATACGACACACCTAATAATGAAATTCCATTCCTAGAAAAATGAGATATTAATCGTGGATGCCGCTAGCCCAATTGGTAGTGGGAATGCATTGAACTTGTACTTGAGCCCCAGGGTACAAGGTTCGATTCCCACGGAAGGCAAAAACTCTACTTGGGGGGTAGAGAAGGTCATGATGTACACTTGTGGGTAGCCTACTAAGAAAGAAAAGGGCCCAGGGTGTTACAAAAAAAGGCGCCTTTTTTTGTAACAACCTGGGTCCTTTTCTATCTTAGTAGGCTGTCCAGCACTGTACATCACGACCCTTAGAGAACCCATCCAAGTCTTGACACCAAAGCATGGTTGCACTAAAAGTTGAGAATAAATTAGCCAACTTAGACGCCCGTTACAAAACCTGATAGCTTGGAGGACAAGGACGACAATGCCCTCACTCGAGAGTTTAAAAAGAAGATCAAGAGACCCGAGCCTGACAGAGTTTTTCTACTAGTCTAGCTTGGCGACAACCCCACCAAGGTTTTCGGGATAGGTCTAACCTATCCGATGAGGTAAGGGTTGCCCTCATCAAATGTCTCCCGAAGCATGTTGATCTATTCGCCTGGAGCGCCGCAGGTATGCCGAGGATATCCCCCAACATCGTTTGTCATCACCTCACTGTCAACCCATGGGCACCATGGGTAGCACAAGGAAGGAGGTCCTAATCCGACGAGAAGGAAGCGGCAGTTGCTAAAGCAGTGGGTGACCTCATAAAGGTCGAGTTCGTTAGAGAAGTCAAGTACACCACCTGGCTATCAAACGTGGTATTCGTCAAGAAGGCCAATGGGAAATGGAGAGTGTGTGTGGACTATATCGACCTCAACAAAACATGCCCAAAGGATGTTTTCCCTCTCTCAACAAAACTGAGATTGACCATATTGCCGACCTCACAGAAGTGTTTGTGGTGGTACGTAAGCACGACATGAGGCTCAACCCAGAAAAATGCACATTTGGGGTGCGAGCAGGGAAATTCCTCGACTTTTATGATAAAGCGAGGGATCAAGGCCAATCCAAACAAATGCAGAGTCGCGACTGAAATGATCGCCGCCCTGTCTCGTTTGTGTCTCAAGAAGCCAATCGATACCTTTTGTTCTTCAAGTTGTTAAAGAAGGGCTTCAAATTTGAATGGACAAAGGAGTGTGAACAAGCCCTTACCCAGCTCAAAGCCATGCTCTCTGAGCCACCTATTTTGACTTGACCCCTAGAAGGAGAAACCCTCTACCTATATCTAGTTGTTTTAGAAGAGGCTCTAAACGTAGTTCTCATCTGAGAAATAGAAGAAGGGCAACGACTAGTGTACTTTGTCAATAAAGCTCTTCAGGGCCCCGAAACAATATAACAGAAAGTAGGAAAAGTGGCTCTGGCACTA
Organism: Oxytropis ochrocephala; assembly: GCA_020916435.1. Classification (NCBI taxonomy): domain Eukaryota; kingdom Viridiplantae; phylum Streptophyta; class Magnoliopsida; order Fabales; family Fabaceae; genus Oxytropis; species Oxytropis ochrocephala. The sequence continues at coordinate 78,142,303 of CM037093.1, forward strand.
GTAATTGTTGCACACTAACTCAGACCATACTTCGTGGCCCACATAATTGTCAATAAAAACCAACCTATTCGACAAATTCTCCATCGGGCGGACCTAGCGAGAAGAATTGCTAACTAGGCTATCGAACTTTCAAAGTTTGGAATTAAATACCAAGCAAGAACGATGTTGCACTCGAAAAATCCGAGAGGATCTCTCATGCAATTCAATGAAGTCGCCATCAATGTTTAATTCTAAGGGAAAACATTGAAAAATCCCTTTAAGAATAAAATGGTTTCGAAAACCAGATTTTGAGTTTGGGAGTCGATTATGCGTGAGGAAGGTATTAGCACCCCGCAACATCCTTTCGAAAAAGGTTACCTCTGATTAGCTGTGCGAACTATATTAACTTCAAAAATATTTATTTCCCACATATAATGAAAATGAATAGAAAAAGATTTAAAAATGACTTATTGGTTTTTTGTATTTTTGTTAAAAAACTAACGAGGAAACATTTTAGAAAATGCCTAAAAAGGTTTTTTTATTATTGCACTTGACAGATGTGAGCCCCCATCTGCTCCTACGTATCTCGGGGTAGAGAATCAAAGGCTAGGTAGTTCTTGGGTAAAAAATATTTGTGTATTGGTGTTTTTTTTTTTGAAATATTTTTTGAAAATTAGATAAGCGTTCGTAATTACCAAACAAGTGGACTTAGAGTGGTATCACTAATAACCCGTTTGAAAACTAAAGTTTTTGCTAACGATCAAACAAATTATACTCAGAGTGACTATTAGCAACAACCTATACTTGTACAAGATATACTAACGTTGAAATATTGTGTTTAAGAAAAGAACAGTAGCTGGTAACAATAGTTAGCACATAACAAAATACTACCAGTAATATCACAAATTACACTACTACTACTAATAATAATAGTGATAATAATAACAACAACAATAAAAATAATAATAAAACAAATGGGGAGGGGGATGCATGATTAAGGGGTGTGAAGATCAAACAGTTTTTTGTACTCCTTCACAAGCTGATTTTTTTTTCTAAATGAATAAAAAATAAAAAATAAATGTTATCATAATAAAGGAGAGAGGTTATTAAGGCTAAAAGTTAGGGTTTGTTTCCACTTCCCTTATTATAGCCGCACCAGGACACACGCCCGTGCTATGCACGGAGAGGTGATTAACAAGCCTACAGATGTAGTTTCGGAAAAATATCAACATTTTATAAGGGGGCATAAAAATACGCAACACATATAGATAAGACGAAGAGGCAACAATAGCCCTTGGTGGGATGAAGTCTAGGCGTGTCCAAAAGCTCATGCGGCTTTGTGTGACATGATGTGTCTGGTTGGCAATGAATAATGTTTTATTTCGTGGGGAGATTGATACTCTAAAAGTTTTGGTGGTCATTAGAAGACACATATAGAATGAGAAATAAGTTAGATAGAGTTTTATTAAAATAGAGTTGTTAGCTAAATTGATATTTGAAATTTTACAACAGTTCAATTTATTCTCTAACATTTACTATATATCAACTTAGTCTTTTTTATTTTTCCAAAAATGACTAAATTGGAACACTGTAGTAAAAGTCATAGACTAAGTTGATACATTGTAAATTTTAGAGACTAAGAGCATCTTTAGTGGAGAGTAACAAAATGGGTGAAATAAATTGAAATTTGTGGGGTCAAACTGGCACATAGCATTTACGCAATTTATAGTTGACTCGAGTGATTTTTACTCCAATGCTAGTTGTTTTAAGGAACAACTACTTGTTTACATTTTTTTACTTGAATTTAATTAATCTTCAAATTTAAAATGAATTTATTTATTTTAATTAAATTATTAAAAAATATTGATTTATGTACTCTAGTTGGGCCTAATTTTTTTCCATTGCCTAATTTGTGCTCTCATCTCTCTCAGTTTGTCTTTTTTATTTCAGCTTTTATATCTCATTCTATTGTCTCTAGAACATTCACTTCTTCACTCTTTTTTCATCAATCAATCTCACGTCTATCTCTCACAACACACAAAACAGACCATTCATCCCTCTCAATTGCTTGTTCATCTACCTATTGCATCTGTAATCACTCTTACCTCTTCATGTCTCTCTCAAAACATTTATTTTTTCCTCTAACCATATTGGTCCCTCACAACCGCTCACCTCATACCATCACGGTCCCTCACGACGCCCATTTGTCCCTCCTCTCTCTTACCCACAGATCCATACCTCTTTCACTCAGAAAGCCTTCATTAAAGTTTCGGATCCACTCCTCATAGCCTTAGATCACATATTTATAATTTATAATAATTAAAAAAAAATAAACTATATTATTATTATTGTTATTATTAATTACTAACATATTGAAATTGAAATTAAAACAAAACACAACACAACACAACAATCGCTCTCATTCTTCTTCAACCTCTCAACTTCTTCTTCTTCTTCTTCTTTTTCTTCTTCTTCTTCTTCTTCTTCTTCTTCTTCTTCTTCAACCTCTCAACTTCTTCTTCTTCTTCTTCTTCTTCTTCTTCTTCTTCTTCTTCTGTCAACAACAAACTAAAAAAAATACTAAATAGTGTTGAACAACAATCGCTTCTGTCCAGACTCCAGAAATGAACAACAATCACGTTTTCATTCATTCATGAACCATCGCTTTTTTGACAACAACAGAGGAAAACAAATTGCATCCCAAATACGGTTAGGAATAGGTAAGGGGTGAATTAAACCTGGTGAAGCAGCCAGGTCAGGTTTGCACCTTTGGCATGTATCGCACATTCTGACATAATATTGAATATCTTTATTCATTCCTTTCCAATAAAACAATGATTTAATTCTGGCAGCTGTAACATCGCGGCCTGAATGGCCCCCAGTAGGTGAATCATGCAACCAATTCATGATGATGGACTTGAGTTGTGGATCAGAACCAATGACCAATTTGCCTTTCCTCCTTAATTCATTTCTGCACCAAGAGTATTTAGGATGAGAAGTAGGTTTCTGCTGCAATGTAGTGATTAAATTCTGAAGTGTAACATCGGTGGTCCATGAGGCTTTGATTTGTTCCAATAGATCCTCTTGGGCATTATTCAACAGAAGTGGTAACAGCTCTGCTCCTCCCGATTTCCTTGAAAGAGCATCAGCTGCAACATTCTCAGATCCTTCCTTATAATGTATCTCAAAATCATATCCCATGAGCTTAGCCATCCACACTTGTTGAAAAGGTGTATTAAGCCTCTGTTCAAGCATAAACTTGATACTTTTCGATCTGTTTTAATAATGAAGTGTCCACGTAAGCCAAGTATGTACTCCATTTTTGAATTGCATATACAATTGCAAATAGCTCTCGCTCATAAATGGACATAGCTTGTTGTTTGGGACCGAGGGCTTTACTGATGTAAGCAATTGGGTGTTGTTTTTGCATAAGGACAGCACCTATGCCTTTGCCCGATGCATCAGTTTCTAAAACAAATGGCTCATTGAAATGCAGGAGGGCAAGGCAGTGCGAATATAAAGCGATTTTCAAATCTTGGAATGCTTGGGTAGCACTAGGGGACCATTGAAATGAATCTTTCTTCAACATATCAGTAAGAGGTTTGGCAATTTTGCCATAATCTTTGACAAATCTCCTATAATAGCCAGCTAGGCCTAGAAATCCTCGTAATTTCTTAATTGAGTCAGGGAGAGGCCAAGAAGAAACTGCTTGTATTTTTCTAGGGTCTGTGGAAACGCCCTCTTTAGTAATAAAATGGCCAAGGTATTCAACCCTTGGTGTGGCAAAGCAACATTTTTCCTTTCTAAGAAAGAGTTTGTTGTCTCTTAGAATCTGAAAGACCTTAGCAAGGTGAGAGGCATGTTGGTGTAGTGAGGAGCTATAGACTAAAATGTCATCAAAAAACACAATGACAAACTTCCTCAAATAATCTTGAAACAATCTATTCATTAAGGCCTGAAAAGATGCAGGTGCATTGGTGAGCCCAAAAGGCATGACCAAGTATTCAAAGTGTCCAAAGATGTGTTTTGAAGGTCGCTTTGTATTCCTCTCCCTCGGCCATTCTCACTTGGTGGTACCCTGATTGCAAATCCAGTTTGGAATAGATCACCGAACCCCCTAGTTCATCCATTAAGTCCTCAATCAAAGGAATAGGGAATTTATCTTTCACTGTGAGTTGATTTAGCCTTCTATAGTCCACACATAGACGCCATTGACCCCCCTTCTTTCTAACTAAGACCACTGGTGAAGCAAATGGGCTATTACTATGTTGTATCCAACCCTTATCAAGCATTTCCCCAACTAAACCATCAACTATATCTTTTTGCACAATCAGTATCCAGTATGGCCTTAGATTAAAAGGAGTGGTACCTTCTTTGAGAGGACTTTGTGATCAAAACCAAACCGTGTAGGAGGTAAGTCTGTAGGACTCACAAATATATCAGAATAGATGAGTAGTAGTTGCTCAATCTCAGTAGGTACTGTATGGTCAGCATGTAATTGAAAACAAGAGGGTGGTGTAGTGCTTACCATATCAACACTGAGGAAACATAATTGAGCCCCTTGTTGTATGGTTTGATTGAAATTCTTGTTGCTAATGACTTTGAGACCATTCTGCTTTGCACCCCTTAAGACAAATCTTCTACCCTCAAACTTGAACTCCATTTTCAGAGCATTGAAATCCCAAAGAATAGGCCCGAGAGACTTTAGGAAAGGAATTCCTAGTATGAGGTCATAACAACCAAGTGGCAAAACCACTACATCAACTACAAACGTGGTTTGCTGCAATTGGCAAGTGAAATTTCTGCATATATAGGGAGCCTGTATCTTGTTACCACCACCTGCAGTGACCGTCATTGGTGTAACAGGTTCGAGTTTGCAGCCTAGCTTCTTAGCCACTTCCAAGTCTAGGAAGTTGTGAGTACTACCACTATCAAGGAGGATGTGCAGTGTCTTTTGGTTATGGGAGCCACAGACTTTTCATTGTCCGATAAGAGGAAGGCCGCAATGCATGTAAAGAGAGTCAATGTCTTCACCATGAATTTCAATACCCTCGGATGTGTTGTTTGGAGAATTTTCAGTACTTGAGAGGAGTTTTCCTCATCATCAAGTTCCATGACCATTACTTGGGTGCGTTTGTGTTTAAATTGATGGCCAGGAGTGAAGGTTTCATCACAATACATACAAAGGCCTTTTGCCTTTCTTTCTGACATTTCAAATAGGTGAGTATAGTCTAGGTGTTTTCTCAGTTTCTTCGGATTAGATGTTTGGGGTGTATTTGTGGTGGGTGTGGTGAGTGTGGTGGTGTAGGGGTGTTGGTAGCAGAGGTTTTTGGTAGTTATTGCTGAATTTGTTTACAAATGAATGAGGTTTGGGATTTGGTAGTGGTTTTAGAGGAATTGGTTGATAGTTTAGAAGCTTCATGGAATTTGGCTAGTCTTCCAAAGATGAATTACATTGGTAGGTGGAACATCCGAACATGCATTTGGGTTGTAGTCTCTAAACCAGCTAGGAAAATGCTAAGTAATTGCTCGGGAATAGAGTTACTTGCGTAGAAGCTAATTCAAAAGCATCTAGGTATTCTTGCACACTCCTCGTATGTTTTACTTGAATCAATTCAATAAGGGATCCTCAAATACTTCACCAAATCGTTGAGTAACATCTACCACATATTCTCATCCCAAATAGGGTAGATATTAAATTTGGATTTCATATAGTTCACATGCCATTGAAGAGCAGGTCCTTCTAAATGAATTGAAGCAAGCCTTACCTTGGCATCTTCGGGAGTAACATCCAAAGCGAATAATTGATCACATTTGTAGAACCATTCTTTCATCTTCTTGCCGTTGAAGCGAGGGAAATCAACCTTTGAGATGCGAGTTGCATAAGGTTGCGTGCGGCCATCATTGCGAGGTGGTTTGGGAAATCGGTGACGATTTGAAGAGTTTTCTTCATCATCTGAATTCTGAGTAATTACGAGCTTACGGATTTCCTCCATACCCGCAGTGAGTGCGTCTAAACGAGTGTTCACCTCCATGTGAACAGATTCCACCTTCTTGTCAAGGTCAGAGATTGAATTTGCGTGTGAAGTCATGGCGCCAAGGATCGAGAACAACTGATACCAATTGAGATAGAATTATCTCAAATACGATAACTCAGGGATAAGTTCCGAGAATTATCTCAATTCTTAGTAGGAAACTCAATGAGGAATGAATTTCGGTACTTAAGAAATGTGAAATGTAACAATGACCAGAGAGAGAGAGAGAAAGGAAGATTTCATTCACAATTTTTTGTTATTCTTTCATTTGCTCAATCTGGAGCTATTTAAAGGCTCAACAAGCATAACGGTTACAACCTTTCATTTGCTCAATTAAGAGCTCACCACTTAACAGTTATTGTAATTGCAGAAATAATAAAGATTATTAATAAAACCTGTAACAGAACCAGAGTAAAATCGACGTAGAGGAAAACAAATCAGAAGCAGAAGAGACGAATCAGAAGCAAATCGAAGCAGAGAAAAACGAATTAGAAGAAGAAAACGAATTCGGAGAAGATAACAAATCAGAATCAAACTTGGTTTACTACATCTGGTTTTTGGTTTAGGAATGTTGTTGTTGCTTGAATCTGAGTTATGGAGTGTCGTGACCGGGATCTCGACGTTGACGGCTCAAATATAAATTATTCGAGGAGTCGCCACCCAATTTATTAATAATAGGAAAATTGAGAAAAACCTAATTTCAAGTTATTTGGTCTGCATTAACTAGGTCGGATTCTGAAGTCGGTTATGCGTAGGGAAGGGGCGAAACCCTAGTTTCATCGCACCTTCTAACACATCCGTCCCAAGACAAGTTACCTAAATTTGATTGCGCAATAATAATCACTTATTTATTTGTTTACCCCAAAATAATATTCAAACCATTAATTATTTACAAGAAAACAAGATAGAGACTAAATTAAGAAAATTTAGTTTTGACTTTGACAGGAGACCCCGCGCCTCACGCACTCTCAGTGCGATGAGAGACTCAAAAGTCACGTAGTTCTTGTTGAAAATTTGTTGGTTGGTTGATTTTATTTTTAAAGGGGTCTAAGATCCAAGTTGTACAACTAAAGATTCTTAAACCGGATTGACAGGATGTACATCCAAGTCGAATCCATTTTTTGTATTTTTCTATGAAAATAGGTGCTAAGTATTTAGTTTGTAGTTTTATGATCTTTATTTTAAAGGGATTTAAGGTCTAAGTTGTACAACTAAAGACCCTTAAATCAAAGTTGTGGGTTTGATAGGATGTACATCCAAGTCAAACCCTAATTATTAATAAAATAAGTGATAAATATAATAATAAGAAATAGAATAAAATAAAGAGATAGATCATGATGAGAGTAAGCGCGTATACTCTCTTTCATTAAAATGAGTTTGCTTTATTTTGGTTAAAAAAATGGGTTTGTTTTATTAATAATAACAATAATAAAATAATAAAATGAGATAAAGGTTAAAGGAGAGATTGGATCGAGGTGATGGGATAGGTCAAGAGCTTTCACCTAATGTCGATCCTATTTCTTTTGAAAACAAACAAGTGTTGATTTCAATATAAAGAAAAAAAAAGAAATAATAAACTAATAAAGGAAAGTATTGAAAACACGGATCAGAAGGATTTTGAATTAAAGGATGGAATGCAAGTCACGAACACAAGAAGTGCTCAGATGCCATTTTTTTTTTTTAAAAAGGGAAAACGAAAAATTCCATTTAATAATAATATTGATATCACAAGGACCGCATAGGGTTGGCTAACAAAGGAAAAACAAAACAACGTGAATGCACTCAAAAAAACAAAGGTCCTCTTCTAGAGCCTAGAATCTCCTAAAAATGAAAAGTTAGAAAGTTATCTATCTGTAAGAGAAGGTAACGATCACAATTAAAACCATATATGCTCCGCTAAAGAAAACCAAAAACAAAAACCAAAACAGAATGAAACTGACCAAAAATAGGAAGGGAACGAATGGGGAGTCACCAGATGGAAGAGAACGCAGGCGAAGGGGAGAGTGTTGGTGTTTGGGTCGTTTTCGAAGAGAGAGAAACAATGGAGGGTGGTGGTGAGGTTGTGGTGGTTTTGGGTGATCTGTGGGTGGCTTGTGGTGGTTGTTGGTAAGGGTGAGTTGGGGTGGCTTCTACATTTTTTGACAGATCAGAGTGATATTTTGTGATCTGATTGCTGCGTGAGAGCTTTCAGTCTGGGTGATTTTCGCCGCTCCGCCTCCCTCCTCTGCTTTGTTTGTTTGATCGTATTTTATATTGAAAAATTAGGTTTAAGACATTAATTATCGTTTGACTGGGCCCTTGATCAGATTGTAGATCTGGGCTTGGATCGGACTCCAAATCAACTCCTACCGCTTTGTTGACCACTCGAATCTATTTGAAGTCGTTGTTTTATTTATTAATTTAGTATTTATTTTATTATTATTTTGGATTAAAAAAAAGAAGACATAATTAAACAAATTAAATAAAACTACTATTTTTGTAAAAATTTTGAATTATATATTTTTTGTTTTGTTTAAAAAGAGTAAAAATAGCGCGAAAGGGAAAAAAATGAGTAAAATGACGTATTCGACGACTAAACATGCAAAACACGCAAAAAGTGCGTATTTTCGTATTTCTTCGAAAAAACGTCAGAAATACCGTTAAAAATTGAGTGTTCACAGTTGCCCCTCCGTGCTTACTCTCTTACGATATAATACACAAAACCATGTTCTCCATGTTTTGTTGTATTATCAAAGTAAGAGATAAGTACGGACATGAACCTCAATTTTAACCGGTGAAATATTTGATTGTCGAGGCGAATCGAAAACCATTAAATTTAAAAAGTACGATGTCAGGGCTATATTACAATGGAGACGATGTCAGGGCGAGACCGATAGCAAAAGATAAAAGCAACGCCAGGGCAAGACCGATAGCGGGAAAAATAAAAGACAAAGCCGTATGAACCGATAGCAAGAAAAAATTAAAGACAATGTCGTATGAACCGATAGCGCGGGAAAATTAAAGACAATGTCGTATGAACCGATAGCAAGAAAATTTAAAGACAATGCCGTATGAACCGATAGCAAGAAAATTAAAGACAATGTCAGGGCGGAACCGATAGCAAGAAAATTAAAGACAATGCCAGGGCGGAACCGATAGCAGGAAATTTAAAGACAATGCCAGGGCGAAACCGATAGCAAGAAATTTAAAAGACAAATGCTGTGGCTGAACCGTTAGCACGAAATTTGTAAAGACAAATGCCGTGGCTGAACCGTTAGCATGAAAGTAAAAATGACGGATGTCGTGGCTGAACCGTTAGCATGAAAAATTAAAAGATATGCGAGCGTGAGCAACCGGCAAGACAAAATTTAAAAGACAAATGCCAAGGCTGAACCGTTAGCATGGAAAATTAAAAGACAGATGCCAGGGCTGAACCGTTAGCACAAAATTTAAAAGACAAATGCCAGGGCTGAACCGTTAGCATGGATAATTAAAAAGACAAATGCCAGGGCTGAACCGTTAGCACGAAATTTGTAAAGACAAATGCCAGGGCTGAACCGTTAGCATGAAAGTAAAAATGACGGATGCCAGGGCTGAACCGTTAGCATGGAAAATTAAAAAGACAAATGTCGTGGCTGAACTGAAGCAGCACGAAATTTGTAAAGACAAATGCCAGGGCTGAACCGTTAGCATGAAAGTAAAAATGACGGATGCCAGGGCTGAACCGTTAGCATGGAAAATTAAAAGACAGTGCCAGGGCTGAACCGTCAGCACAAAATTTAAAAGACAAATGTCAGGGCTGAACCGTTAGCATGGAAAATTAAAAGACAGATGCCAGGGCTGAACCGTTAGCACAAAATTTAAAAGACAAATGCCAGGGCTGAACCGTTAGCATGGAAAATTAAAAGACAGATGCCAGGGCTGAACCGTTAGCACAAAATTTAAAAGACAAATGCCAGGGCTGAACCGTTAGCATGAAAGTAAAAAGCAGTGCCAGGGCTGAACCGTTAGCATGAAATTTAAAAGACAATGCCAGGGCTGAACCGTTAGCGTGAAAAGTAAAGAAGTGCCAGGGCTGAACCGTTAGCACGAAATGTAAAGACAATGCCAGGGCTGAACCGTTAGCATGAAAAGTAAAGCAGTGCCAGGGCTGAACCGTTAGCACGGGGATGAGAAGGGAAATGCCAGGATTGAACCGATAGCATGAAAGAATGTGCCAGGGCTGAACCGATAGCACAAAGTTTAGAGCATGAAATGCACACCCTGTTTTGGATGGTTTTTATTACTTTATTTACAAAGTACTGAACATAGATGTATGCTTCTAGTTATGAAGTGGAATGCATGGATGAAAATGTATGCAAACTATGACATGAAGTGCATGAATTATGCATGAGTCTTGAGTTGAAACTGAGATGCATTTGTCTTGAAAGATGGATTCACTGAGAATTTCTTTTTGTGCAGGCTTTATTTTAAACCAATCAAGCTTGTCCTCATATGGAAGGTTATCGTCACCCTTTCAAGCTTTCTATTTTCTTTTAAGGTCACTTCTCACCTTCCAATGCAAAACACCCTCAAAATTGACCTTCTCCTTCTTCTTTTTTCCTCGATTGTCATTAGCTCTCTAAATCACACCACTCGATTCCAAGTTGACTCTCATTGAAGTATTACTTAATGAACATGCATGGATTCACAGGTTTTTTTTGAGAGCTGGGATATTGTGTTTCTGGATTTTTGGGTTTGAAAGTGGAGGGTATTTCCAGAGGGAGATCATAGGGAGGACAAAAACGACACAAGATGGTAGGAAAAATTTGTTATGGCAACCTCGAGTTATTGGGAATTCCATTTACTTGAGGTACCTTACTTGCTGGAAATTGGTGAGGAATTGGGTTTTATCAAGCAAAATCTGACTCATCAAGGGTCATGCAAACATTTATGTATTGGTGTTGGTAAAAGGTATCTCCCCAAGAGAAGGCTACACAGGTGTACCAAACAAGGTTTGACTCATGAAAGGATCTGCGAAGATTTTGCTTCAAGCTGCTCAGGTGTGGAAAAGAAAGTTTTGGCTCATGACGGGTCTTGCACAGGTTTTGCCCCAGTATCGGTAAAAGTTGTTGCTTACAAGAGTGCACTGGTGTGGCAAACTTGACGGATGTAGGGTATGAAAAATATTTTACCTCATCCCGGTGAAAACATTGCCGGAGGAATACTACATGGTGTAGCAAGCAACCTTTGACTCCTAAAGGGTCTTACAAAACTTTGCCCCGGTGTGGGGTCTCTCGAGACTCTCAAACTTATCCTCCACAAATTGCCCCAATGTACACTTTTGTTTGGCCCAAGTAGGAGAAGTTTTTCCAGTGACTGCACAACTTCTCATTATGAGTCTCATTTCCCTTTTGTGCCCTAATTTTTGCCTAGACTGCCTTTGTATGTTTTCAGTCTAGCGGGCTTTATTTTATTTTTATTATCCCTAATTTTTTCCTAGACCGCCCTTTCGGGTTTTCAATCTAGCGGGATTCTCTTTTTTTTTTTTTTCTTTTTCACTTCATTTTTTATTAGAGCAAAGAATAATTTAAAATAAGCAAATGATTTATCTCAAAATTAACATTAAGAAAATGAAAACAATCATTCATCAATCAGAGTGGGCTTTTGGAGGCTTGTAATGTGGCTATTGGTTTGGGTTATGAAAGAAAGATGATTAGAAGGCTCCCAGAAATGCTTTACGGGTAGGGGGTTATGGTCTATGGAAGAAAGGTGATTAGAAGGCTTAAAGAAATGCTTTATGGGTTGGGTTACAGTTTATGGAATGAAAAATGGAGGGCTCAAAGAAATGTTTTATGGAAGAAAAAAAATGGCTAGAAGGCTTAGAGAAATGTTTTATTTTTGGGTTAAATGGACCAAGGATCTCTAGTGCATTCAACTTTCTATTGTGTTTCCAAGACATCACCTTCACACAATTTTTGCTCTTTCAGTTGTGCATTAATTTTTGCCAAGACTGACCATACAGGCTTTCAGTCTTGCAAGCTTCATTTTTTCTTTCTCTTTTTTTTTTTGAACTTTTTCCACTATCTCTTTGATTACATAACTTTGGAAAACTGAATGCACTAAATTCTTTTGTAGTGTCGATCCTTGTCCGGGGTTTGGTGAAACGACATTACAGGCTCAAAGGGGATGGTAAGGGATTTATTTTGTTTGGGATGGATAAAGACGACCACTCTTCATTTCAAATCATGATTCTTCATTTGCAAAATTTTAATTTCAAAACAACATTCGCTCTTTTACACATCCTTTGCTCTTTATATTTTTTTTTGCTCTTTTTTTGTCTATCTTTTTTTTATTTATTTTTTTTCTTTTGTTTTTTTAGGGGAAATGGACCTTAAAAATCCGATATTCGTTCACTGTCTCATCCTTGAATGATACAACCAAAAGGGCTTTAAGAATTGAGGCAAGAACTCAAAAGGGGTAACTGTTTTAAAGGAACATGGGTGAGAGATGATGGAAGTGAGTTTTTGAATCCATGCAAATCCATTAGTGTAAAGCTTCAACTAAGTTAACTTGGTTTCAAGCTTTCATAACTAAACAAGTACTAATGACAATCCTCTCTCTTTCGGTCTTTGAACTTTTTATTCAAGACAGATTGCCACAACCTTATGTCTCCCTATTCTTCACTCATCTTTCCCAATATGCCCCAGTATAGTGCCCCATGATATTTTTCCTCCCACATTGCTTCTCTAATCCTCCCATGGCTAATCTTACCAACAACTTTCAAGAGAATGATCCAATTCCATGAGTCTAAGCTTGATTGGTATCCATTTTCATGCAAGCACAAAAATTTAACATGAATGAAAATTTAATGACTTCAAAACTCTTTTTTTTTTTTTATTGATTTTCTTTAAAGAGAAGACAAATGCTACATGAGAATGGGTCAAAGAAACCAATATGTTATGAAATGCATGATATGAATGCAAACACTCATCCTAAGATGCAGCATGCATTTGCTTTGTAAATTTTTATTATATTTTTCTATGCAAGAAATGCAATGCAATTTTTTGCCCCATTTGAAGGGAATGCTATGAGTAATTTAAAAGGCAATGTAATTTATTTTATGATGAATGAATTATTTATGATGAATGATGAATGACAACGCAATTTTGCATTATTATTATTATGAGATACATTTTTTTGTCAAGGTCAGAGATTGAATTTGCGTGTGAACAGATTCCACCTTCTTGTCAAGGTCAGAGATTGAATTTGCGTGTGAAGTCATGGCGCCAAGGATCGAGAACAACTGATACCAATTGAGATAGAATTATCTCAAATACGATAACTCAGGGATAAGTTCCGAGAATTATCTCAATTCTTAGTAGGAAACTCAATGAGGAATGAATTTCGGTACTTAAGAAATGTGAAATGTAACAATGACCAGAGAGAGAGAGAGAAAGGAAGATTTCATTCACAATTTTTTGTTATTCTTTCATTTGCTCAATCTGGAGCTATTTAAAGGCTCAACAAGCATAACGGTTACAACCTTTCATTTGCTCAATTAAGAGCTCACCACTTAACATTTATTGTAATTGCGAGAAATAATAAAGATTATTAATAAAACCTGTAACAGAACCAGAGTAAAATCGACGTAGAGGAAAACAAATCGAAGCCAGAAGAGACGAATCGAAGCAAATCGAAGCAGAGAAAAAACGAATTAGAAGAAGAAAACGAATTCGGAGAAGATAACAAATCAGAATCAAACTTGGTTTACTACATCCGTTTTTGGTTTAGGAATGTTGTTGTTGCTTGAATCTGAGTTATGGAGTGTCGTGACCGGGATCTCGACGTTGACGGCTCAAATATAAATTATTCGAGGAGTCGCCACCCAATTTATTAATAATAGGAAAATTGAGAAAAACCTAATTTCAAGTTATTTGGTCTGCATTAACTAGGTCGGATTCTGAAGTCGGTTATGCGTAGGGAAGGGGCGAAACCCTAGTTTCACTGCACCCCTAACACATCTGTCCTAAGACAGTTACCCTAAATTTGATTGCGCAATAATAATCACTTATTTATTTGTTTACCCCAAAATAATATTCAAACCATTAATTATTTACAAGAAAACAAGATAGAGACTAAATTAAGAAAATTTAGTTTTGACTTTGTGAGGAGACCCCGCCTCCACGTACTCTCTGGTGCGATGAGAGACTCAAAAGTCACGTAGTTCTTGTTGAAAATTTGTTGGTTGGTTGATTTTATTTTTAAAGGGGTCTAAGATCCAAGTTGTACAACTAAAGATTCTTAAACCGGATTGACAGGATGTACATCCAAGTCGAATCCATTTTTTGTATTTTTCTATGAAAATAGGTGCTAAGTATTTAGTTTGTAGTTTTATGATCTTTATTTTAAAGGGATTTAAGGTCTAAGTTGTACAACTAAAGACCCTTAAATCAAAGTTGTGGGTTTGATAGGATGTACATCCAAGTCAAACCCTAATTATTAATAAAATAAGTGATAAATATAATAATAAGAAATAGAATAAAATAAAGAGATAGATCATGATGAGAGTAAGCGCGTATACTCTCTTTCATTAAAATGAGTTTGCTTTATTTTGGTTAAAAATGGGTTTGTTTTATTAATAATAACAATAATAAAATAATAAAATGAGATAAAGGTTAAAGGAGAGATTGGATCGAGGTGATGGGATAGGTCAAGAGCTTTCACCTAATGTCGATCCTATTTCTTTTGAAAACAAACAAGTGTTGATTTCAATATAAAGAAAAAAAAAAGAAATAATAAACTAATAAAGGAAAGTATTGAAAACACGGATCAGAAGGATTTTGAATTAAAGGATGGAATGCAAGTCACGAACACAAGAAGTGCTCAGATGCCATTTTTTTTTTTTAAAAAGGGAAAACGAAAAATTCCATTTAATAATAATATTGGATATCACAGCACCGCATAGGGTTGGCTAACAAAGGAAAAACAAAACAACGTGAACAGACTCAAAAAAACAAAGGTCCTCTTCTAGAGCCTAGAATCTCCTAAAAATGAAAAGTTAGAAAGTTATCTATCCAGAAGAGAAGGTAACGATCACAATTAAAACCATATATGCTCCGCTAAAGAAAACCAAAAACAAAAACCAAAACAGAATGAAACCCGACCAAAAATAGGAAGGGAACGAATGGGAGTCACCAGATGGAAGAGAACGCAGCGAAGGGGAGAGTGTTGGTGTTTGGGTCGTTTTCGAAGAGAGAGAAACAATGGAGGGTGGTGGTGAGGTTGTGGTGGTTTTGGGTGATCTGTGGGTGGCTTGTGGTGGTTGTTGGTAAGGGTGAGTTGGGGTGGCTTCTACATTTTTTGACAGATCAGAGTGATATTTTGTGATCTGATTGCTGCGTGAGAGCTTTCAGTCTGGGTGATTTTCGCCGTCTCCGTCTCCCTCCTACTGCTGTTTGTTTGACTGTATTTTATATTGAAAAATTAGGTTTAAGACATTAATTATCGTTTGACTGGGCCTTGACTGTATTGTAGATCTGGGCTTCGGATCAGACCCAAATCAACTCCTACTGCTTGTTGACCCCTGAATCTGCTGAAGCTGTTGTTTTATTTATTAATTTAGTATTTATTTTATTATTATTTTGGATTAAAAAAAAGAAGACATAATTAAACAAATTAAATAAAACTACTATTTTTGTAAAAATTTTGAATTATATATTTTTTGTTTTGTTTAAAAAGAGTAAAAATAGCGCGAAAGGGAAAAAATGAGTAAAATGACGTATTCGACGACTAAACATGCAAAACACGCAAAAAGTGCGTATTTTCGTATTTCTTCGAAAAAACGTCAGAAATACCGTTAAAAATTGAGTGTTCACAGTTGCCCCTCCGTGCTTACTCTCTTACGATATAATACACAAAACCATGTTCTCCATGTTTTGTTGTATTATCAAAGTAAGAGATAAGTACGGACATGAACCTCAATTTTAACCGGTGAAATATTTGATTGTCGAGGCGAATCGAAAACCATTAAATTTAAAAAATGCGATGTCGGGCTATATTACAATGGAGACGATGTCAGGGCGAGACCGATAGCAAAAGATAAAAGCAACGCCAGGGCAAGACCGATAGCGGGAAAAATAAAAGACAAAGCCAGGGCGGAACCGATAGCAAGAAAATTAAAGACAATGTCAGGGCGGAACCGATAGCAGGAAAATTAAAGACAATGTCAGGGCGGAACCGATAGCAAGAAAATTTAAAGACAATGCCAGGGCGGAACCGATAGCAAGAAAATTAAAGACAATGTCAGGGCGGAACCGATAGCAAGAAAATTAAAGACAATGCCAGGGCGGAACCGATAGCAGGAAATTTAAAGACAATGCCAGGGCGAAACCGATAGCAAGAAATTTAAAAAGACAAATGCCAGGGCTGAACCGTTAGCACGAAATTTGTAAAGACAAATGCCAGGGCTGAACCGTTAGCATGAAAGTAAAAATGACGGATGTCAGGGCTGAACCGTTAGCATGAAAAATTAAAAGATAAAGCGCTGCGGGGCTGAACCACAAGACAAAATTTAAAAGACAAATGCCAAGGCTGAACCGTTAGCATGGAAAATTAAAAGACAGATGCCAGGGCTGAACCGTTAGCACAAAATTTAAAAGACAAATGCCAGGGCTGAACCGTTAGCATGGATAATTAAAAAGACAAATGCCAGGGCTGAACCGTTAGCACGAAATTTGTAAAGACAAATGCCAGGGCTGAACCGTTAGCATGAAAGTAAAAATGACGGATGCCAGGGCTGAACCGTTAGCATGGAAAATTAAAAAGACAAATGTCAGGGCTGAACCGTTAGCACGAAATTTGTAAAGACAAATGCCAGGGCTGAACCGTTAGCATGAAAGTAAAAATGACGGATGCCAGGGCTGAACCGTTAGCATGGAAAATTAAAAGATAAAGTGCGAGTGGCTGAACCACAAGACAAAATTTAAAAGACAAATGTCAGGGCTGAACCGTTAGCATGGAAAATTAAAAGACAGATGCCAGGGCTGAACCGTTAGCACAAAATTTAAAAGACAAATGCCAGAATGAACCGTTAGCATGGAAAATTAAAAGACAGATGCCAGGGCTGAACCGTTAGCACAAAATTTAAAAGACAAATGCCAGGGCTGAACCGTTAGCATGAAAGTAAAAAGCAGTGCCAGGGCTGAACCGTTAGCATGAAATTTAAAAGACAATGCCAGGGCTGAACCGTTAGCGTGAAAAGTAAAGAAGTGTCGTAATGAACCGTTAGCACGAAATGTAAAGACAATGCCAGGGCTGAACCGTTAGCATGAAAAGTAAAGCAGTGCCAGGGCTGAACCGTTAGCACGGGGATGAGAAGGGAAATGCCAGGATTGAACCGATAGCATGAAAGAATGTGCCGTATCGAACCGATAGCACAAAGTTTAGAGCATGAAATGCACACCTGCTTTGGATGGTTTTTATTACTTTATTTACAAAGTCTCGAACATAGATGTATGCTTCTAGTTATGAAGTGGAATGCATGGATGAAAATGTATGCAAACTATGACATGAAGTGCATGAATTATGCATGAGTCTTGAGTTGAAACCGAGATGCATTTGTCTTGAAAGATGGATTCACCGAGAATTTCTTTTTGTGCAAGCTTTATTTTAAACCAATCAAGCTTGTCCTCATATGGAAGGTTATCGTCACCCTTTCAAGCTTTCTATTTTCTTTTAAGGTCACTTCTCACCTTCCAATGCAAAACACCCTCAAAATTGACCTTCTCCTTCTTCTTTTTCCTGATTGTCATTAGCTCTCTAAATCACACCACTCGATTCCAAGTTGACTCTCATTGAAGTATTACTTAATGAACATGCATGGATTCACGTTTTTTTCGAGAGTGGGATATGTGTTTCTGGATTTTTGGGTTTGAAAGTGGAGGGTATTTCCAGGAGATCATAGGGGAGGACAAAAGCGACACAAGATGGTAGGAAAAATTTGTTATGGCAACCTCGAGTTATTGGGAATTCCATTTACTTGAGGTACCTTACTTCTTGGAAATTGGTGAGGAATTGGGTTTTATCAAGCAAAAATCGACTCATCAAGGGGTCATGCAAACATTTATGTATTGGTGTTGGTAAAAGGTATCTCCCAAGAGAAGGCTACAGTGTACCAAACAAGGTTTGACTCATGAAAGGATCTGCGAAGATTTTGCTTCAAGTCGCTCAGTGTGGAAAAGAAAGTTTTGGCTCATGACGGGTCTTGCACGTGTTTTGCCCGATGATCGGTAAAAGTTGTTGCTTACAAGAGTGCACTGGTGTGGCAAACTTGACGGATGTAGGGTATGAAAAATATTTTACCTCATCCCGGTGAAAACATTGCCCGGAGGGAATACTACATGGTGTAGCAAGCAACCTTTGACTCCTAAAGGGTCTTACAAAACTTTGCCCCGGTGTGGGGTCTCTCGAGACTCTCAAACTTATCCTCCACAAATTGCCCCAATGTACACTTTTGTTTGGCCCAAGTAGGAGAAGAAGTTTTCCAAAGGATCGCACAACTTCTCATTATGAGTCTCATTTCCCTTTTGTGCCCTAATTTTTGCCTAGACTGCCTTTGTATGTTTTCAGTCTAGCGGGCTTTATTTTATTTTTATTATCCCTAATTTTTTCCTAGACCGCCCTTTCGGGTTTTCAATCTAGCGGGATTCTCTTTTTTTTTTTTTTTTCTTTTTCACTTCATTTTTTATTAGAGCAAAGAATAATTTAAAATAAGCAAATGATTTATCTCAAAATTAACATTAAGAAAATGAAAACAATCATTCATCAATCAGAGTGGGCTTTTGGAGGCTTGTAATGTGGCTATTGGTTTGGGTTATGAAAGAAAGATGATTAGAAGGCTCCCAGAAATGCTTTACGGGTAGGGGGTTATGGTCTATGGAAGAAAGGTGATTAGAAGGCTTAAAGAAATGCTTTATGGGTTGGGTTACAGTTTATGGAATGAAAAATGGAGGGCTCAAAGAAATGTTTTATGGAAGAAAAAAAATGGCTAGAAGGCTTAGAGAAATGTTTTATTTTTGGGTTAAATGGACCAAGGATCTCTAGTGCATTCAACTTTCTATTGTGTTTCCAAGACATCACCTTCACACAATTTTTGCTCTTTCTGTTGTGCATTAATTTTTGCCAAGACTGACCATACAGGCTTTCAGTCTTGCAAGCTTCATTTTTTCTTTCTCTTTTTTTTTTTGAACTTTTTCCACTATCTCTTTGATTACATAACTTTGGAAAACTGAATGCACTAAATTCTTTTGTAGTGTCGATCCTTGTCCGGGGTTTGGTGAAACGACATTACAGGCTCAAAGGGGATGGTAAGGGATTTATTTTGTTTGGGATGGATAAAGACGACCACTCTTCATTTCAAATCATGATTCTTCATTTACAAAATTTTAATTTCAAAACAACATTCGCTCTTTTACACATCCTTTGCTCTTTATATTTTTTTTTGCTCTTTTTTTGTCTATCTTTTTTTTATTTATTTTTTTTCTTTTGTTTTTTTAGGGGAAATGGACCTTAAAAATCCGATATTCGTTCACTGTCTCATCCTTGAATGATACAACCAAAAGGGCTTTAAGAATTGAGGCAAGAACTCAAAAGGGGTAACTGTTTTAAAGGAACATGGGTGAGAGATGATGGAAGTGAGTTTTTGAATCCATGCAAATCCATTAGTGTAAAGCTTCAACTAAGTTAACTTGGTTTCAAGCTTTCATAACTAAACAAGTACTAATGACAATCCTCTCTCTTTCGGTCTTTGAACTTTTTATTCAAGACAGATTGCCACAACCTTATGTCTCCCTATTCTTCACTCATCTTTCCCAATATGCCCCAGTATAGTGCCCCATGATATTTTTCCTCCCACATTGCTTCTCTAATCCTCCCATGGCTAATCTTACCAACTTTCAAGAGAATGATCCAATTCCATGAGTCTAAGCTTGATTGGTATCCATTTTCATGCAAGCACAAAAATTTAACATGAATGAAAATTTAATGACTTCAAAACTCTTTTTTTTTTTTATTGATTTTCTTTAAAGAGAAGACAAATGCTACATGAGAATGGGTCAAAGAAACCAATATGTTATGAAATGCATGATATGAATGCAAACACTCATCCTAAGATGCAGCATGCATTTGCTTTGTAAATTTTTATTATATTTTTCTATGCAAGAAATGCAATGCAATTTTTTGCCCCATTTGAAGGGAATGCTATGAGTAATTTAAAAGGCAATGTAATTTATTTTATGATGAATGAATTATTTATGATGTATGATGAATGATGAATGACAACGCAATTTTGCATTATTATTATTATGAGATACATTTTTTTTGCAAATGCAACAAGATGCAAATGTTTTTTTTTTTGTATGCATGAAATGCAGATGATTTTTTTGTATGCATGAAATACTATATGATTTTTTGATATTTTTTTTATATGCACGAAATGCAATATGATTTTTTGATATTTTTTTGAGATGCATGAAATGCAATATGATTTTTTTTATATACTTTTTTATTCATGAAATGCAACATAATTTTCATTTTTTGTATTTTTTTGTGGAAACTAATGAGCGATAACGAGAAAAATATATACAATCAAAACAAGGATAAGAGGAATAATAGCTCCCTTTGTGGCCTAGTTATGTTGGTCCAGGCTATTGGACTTTGAACCATATGGATCTATTGTCTTTCTATTGTGAACACTCACTGGGTTAACAGCTATAACCTATAAATATTTCAGGTCTCTAGAGTCAAGTATTCTTCTAGAAAGGTTAAACACACTAGGATGTACATCCAAAATGTGAATACCCTCAAGGGAGAATCGTACTCTAGATGAGGAATTCATGGCAGACACCAGGATGTACATCCAAAATGACTACCACTACACAACCTCGTTCTAACTAAAGTTTTTTTCTTTAGGCTCCGGTATAAGCCAAACTCAATGCGTGTGCTCACAGTGTACGTGTGTGTGTGAAGGGAATATACAAACCTCAAACCTTGAAAATAAAATAAAATCACAAACTATTTAAGTAAATACAACCAAGCAACAAATAATACAAGTCCTCTAGCCTAGGGTTCATTTAAATAACGAATATGTACAAAGAAAAAAACATGAGGAAACTAAAAAGGGGTAAACAAAGCGTACCTTATAATGATTTTGCACAACCAAACATACTGGGCTTGACTCTCACTATCCCCAGTGGAGTCGCCATCTGTCGTGACCGGGATCTCGACGTTGACGGCTCAAATATAGATTATTCGAGGAGTCGCCACCCAATTTATTAAAAGTAGGAAAATTGAGAAAAACCTAATTTAAAGTCATTTGGTCTGCGTAATTAGGTTGGATTCGGGAGTCGGTTATGCGAAGGGAAGGGGTGAAACTAGTTTCACTGCACCCCTAACACATCTGTCCTGAGACAGTTACCCTAAATTTGATTTGTGCAAATAATAAGTCGTTTAATTGGTTGTTTACCCAAAAATAATACTTAATAAAATTTAGTAGAAATATACTTATTTACAAAGGACTAATTTAAGAAAATTTTAGTTTGACTTTGACAGGGAGACCCCGCGCCTACGTACTCTCTGGTGCGATGAGAGACTCAAAAGTCACGTAGTTCTTGCTGAAAATTTGTTGGTTGGTTGATTTTATTTTTAAAGGGGTCTAAGATCCAAGTTGTACAACTAAAGATTCTTAAACCGGATTGACAGGATGTACATCCAAGTCGAATCCATTTTTTGTATTTTTCTATGAAAATAGGTGCTAAGTATTTAGTTTGTAGTTTTATGATCTTTATTTTAAAGGGATTTAAGGTCTAAGTTGTACAACTAAAGACCCTTAAATCAAAGTTGTGGGTTTGATAGGATGTACATCCAAGTCAAACCCTAATTATTAATAAAATAAGTGATAAATATAATAATAAGAAATAGAATAAAATAAAGAGATAGATCATGATGAGAGTAAGCGCGTATACTCTCTTTCATTAAAATGAGTTTGCTTTATTTTGGTTAAAAATGGGTTTGTTTTATTAATAATAACAATAATAAAATAATAAAATGAGATAAAGGTTAAAGGAGAGATTGGATCGAGGTGATGGGATAGGTCAAGTAGCTTTCACCTAATGTCGATCCTATTTCTTTTGAAAACAAACAAGTGTTGATTTCAATATAAAGAAAAAAAAAAGAAATAATAAACTAATAAAGGAAAGTATTGAAAACACGGATCAGAAGGATTTTGAATTAAAGGATGGAATGCAAGTCACGAACACAAGAAGTGCTCAGATGCCATTTTTTTTTTTTAAAAAGGGAAAACGAAAAATTCCATTTAATAATAATATTGGATATCACAGCACCGCATAGGGTTGGCTAACAAAGGAAAAACAAAACAACGTGAACAGACTCAAAAAAACAAAGGTCCTCTTCTAGAGCCTAGAATCTCCTAAAAATGAAAAGTTAGAAAGTTATCTATCTGTAAGAGAAGGTAACGATCACAATTAAAACCATATATGCTCCGCTAAAGAAAACCAAAAACAAAAACCAAAACAGAATGAAACTGACCAAAAATAGGAAGGGAACGAATGGGAGTCACCGGATGGAAGAGAACGCAGCGAAGGGGAGAGTGTTGGTGTTTGGGTCGTTTTCGAGAGAGAAACAATGGAGGGTGGTGGTGAGGTTGTGGTGGTTTTGGGTGATCTGTGGGTGGCTTGTGGTGGTTGTTGGTAAGGGTGAGTTGGGGTGGCTTCTACATTTTTTGACAGATCAGAGTGATATTTTGTGATCTGATTGCTGCGTGAGAGCTTTCAGTCTGGGTGATTTTCGCCGTCTCCGTCTCCTCTCCTCTTTGCTTGTTTGTTTGGTATATTTTATATTGAAAAATTAGGTTTAAGACATTAATTATCGTTTGACTGGGCCTTGACTGTATTGTAGATCTGGGCTTCGGATCAGACCCAAATCAACTCCTACTGCTTGTTGACCCCTGAATCTGCTGAAGCTGTTGTTTTATTTATTAATTTAGTATTTATTTTATTATTATTTTGGATTAAAAAAAAGAAGACATAATTAAACAAATTAAATAAAACTACTATTTTTGTAAAAATTTTGAATTATATATTTTTTGTTTTGTTTAAAAAGAGTAAAAATAGCGCGAAAGGGAAAAAAATGAGTAAAATGACGTATTCGACGACTAAACATGCAAAACACGCAAAAAGTGCGTATTTTCGTATTTCTTCGAAAAAAAACGTCAAAAATACCGTTAAAAATTGAGTGTTCACAGTTGCCCCCCTCGTGCTTACTCTCTTTTTATATAATACACAAAACCATGTTCTCCATGTTTTGTTGTATTATCAAAGTAAGAGATAAGTACGGACATGAACCTCAATTTTAACCGGTGAAATATTTGATTGTCGAGGCGAATCGAAAACCATTAAATTTAAAAAGTACGATGTCAGGGCTATATTACAATGGAGACGATGTCAGGGCGAGACCGATAGCAAAAGATAAAAGCAACGCCAGGGCAAGACCGATAGCGGGAAAAATAAAAGACAAAGCCAGGGCGGAACCGATAGCAAGAAAATTAAAGACAATGTCAGGGCGGAACCGATAGCAGGAAAATTAAAGACAATGTCAGGGCGGAACCGATAGCAAGAAAATTTAAAGACAATGCCAGGGCGGAACCGATAGCAAGAAAATTAAAGACAATGCCAGGGCGGAACCGATAGCAAGAAAATTAAAGACAATGCCAGGGCGGAACCGATAGCAGGAAATTTAAAGACAATGCCAGGGCGAAACCGATAGCAAGAAATTTAAAAAGACAAATGCCAGGGCTGAACCGTTAGCACGAAATTTGTAAAGACAAATGCCAGGGCTGAACCGTTAGCATGAAAGTAAAAATGACGGATGTCAGGGCTGAACCGTTAGCATGAAAAATTAAAAGACAGTGCCAGGGCTGAACCGTCAGCACAAAATTTAAAAGACAAATGCCAAGGCTGAACCGTTAGCATGGAAAATTAAAAGACAGATGCCAGGGCTGAACCGTTAGCACAAAATTTAAAAGACAAATGCCAGGGCTGAACCGTTAGCATGGATAATTAAAAAGACAAATGCCAGGGCTGAACCGTTAGCACGAAATTTGTAAAGACAAATGCCAGGGCTGAACCGTTAGCATGAAAGTAAAAATGACGGATGCCAGGGCTGAACCGTTAGCATGGAAAATTAAAAAGACAAATGTCAGGGCTGAACCGTTAGCACGAAATTTGTAAAGACAAATGCCGTGGCTGAACCGTTAGCATGAAAGTAAAAATGACGCGGATGCCGTGGCCGAACCGTTAGCATGGAAAATTAAAAGATGCGCTGGCTGGCTGAACCACAAGACAAAATTTAAAAGACAAATGTCGTGGCTGAACCGTTAGCATGGAAAATTAAAAGACGGATGCTGTAAATTGAACCGTTAGCACAAAATTTAAAAGACAAATGCCGTGGCTGAACCGTTAGCATGGAAAATTAAAAGACGGATGCTGTGGCTGAACCGTTAGCACAAAATTTAAAAGACAAATGCCAGGGCTGAACCGTTAGCATGAAAGTAAAAAGCAGTGCCAGGGCTGAACCGTTAGCATGAAATTTAAAAGACAATGCCGTGAACCGTTAGCGTGAAAAGTAAAGAAGTGCGTGTGAACCGTTAGCACGAAATGTAAAGACAATGCCGTAATGAACCGTTAGCATGAAAAGTAAAGCAGTGCCAGGGCTGAACCGTTAGCACGGGGATGAGAAGGGAAATGCCAAGGATTGAACCGATAGCATGAAAGAATGTGCCAGGGCTGAACCGATAGCACAAAGTTTAGAGCATGAAATGCACACCTGGTTTGGATGGTTTTTATTACTTTATTTACAAAGTACTGAACATAGATGTATGCTTCTAGTTATGAAGTGGAATGCATGGATGAAAATGTATGCAAACTATGACATGAAGTGCATGAATTATGCATGAGTCTTGAGTTGAAACTGAGATGCATTTGTCTTGAAAGATGGATTCACTGAGAATTTCTTTTTGTGCAGGCTTTATTTTAAACCAATCAAGCTTGTCCTCATATGGAAGGTTATCGTCACCCTTTCAAGCTTTCTATTTTCTTTTAAGGTCACTTCTCACCTTCCAATGCAAAACACCCTCAAAATTGACCTTCTCCTTCTTCTTTTTTCCTGATTGTCATTAGCTCTCTAAATCACACCACTGATTCCAAGTTGACTCTCATTGAAGTATTACTTAATGAACATGCATGGATTCACAGGTTTTTTTTGAGAGCTGGGATATTGTGTTTCTGGATTTTTGGGTTTGAAAGTGGAGGGTATTTCCAGAGGGAGATCATAGGGAGGACAAAAACGACACAAGATGGTAGGAAAAATTTGTTATGGCAACCTCGAGTTATTGGGAATTCCATTTACTTGAGGTACCTTACTTGCTGGAAATTGGTGAGGAATTGGGTTTTATCAAGCAAAATCTGACTCATCAAGGGTCATGCAAACATTTATGTATTGGTGTTGGTAAAAGGTATCTCCCCAAGAGAAGGCTACACAGGTGTACCAAACAAGGTTTGACTCATGAAAGGATCTGCGAAGATTTTGCTTCAAGCTGCTCAGGTGTGGAAAAGAAAGTTTTGGCTCATGACGGGTCTTGCACATGTTTTTGCCCAAAGATGTCGGTAAAAGTTGTTGCTTACAAGAGTGCACTGGTGTGGCAAACTTGACGGATGTAGGGTATGAAAAATATTTTACCTCATCCCGGTGAAAACATTGCCCGGAGGGAATACTACATGGTGTAGCAAGCAACCTTTGACTCCTAAAGGGTCTTACAAAACTTTGCCCCGGTGTGGGGTCTCTCGAGACTCTCAAACTTATCCTCCACAAATTGCCCCAATGTACACTTTTGTTTGGCCCAAGTAGGAGAAGTTTTTCCAGTGACTGCACAACTTCTCATTATGAGTCTCATTTCCCTTTTGTGCCCTAATTTTTGCCTAGACTGCCTTTGTATGTTTTCAGTCTAGCGGGCTTTATTTTATTTTTATTATCCCTAATTTTTTCCTAGACCGCCCTTTCGGGTTTTCAATCTAGCGGGATTCTCTTTTTTTTTTTTTTTTTCTTTTTCACTTCATTTTTTATTAGAGCAAAGAATAATTTAAAATAAGCAAATGATTTATCTCAAAATTAACATTAAGAAAATGAAAACAATCATTCATCAATCAGAGTGGGCTTTTGGAGGCTTGTAATGTGGCTATTGGTTTGGGTTATGAAAGAAAGATGATTAGAAGGCTCCCAGAAATGCTTTACGGGTAGGGGGTTATGGTCTATGGAAGAAAGGTGATTAGAAGGCTTAAAGAAATGCTTTATGGGTTGGGTTACAGTTTATGGAATGAAAAATGGAGGGCTCAAAGAAATGTTTTATGGAAGAAAAAAAATGGCTAGAAGGCTTAGAGAAATGTTTTATTTTTGGGTTAAATGGACCAAGGATCTCTAGTGCATTCAACTTTCTATTGTGTTTCCAAGACATCACCTTCACACAATTTTTGCTCTTTCTGTTGTGCATTAATTTTTGCCAAGACTGACCATACAGGCTTTCAGTCTTGCAAGCTTCATTTTTTCTTTCTCTTTTTTTTTTTGAACTTTTTCCACTATCTCTTTGATTACATAACTTTGGAAAACTGAATGCACTAAATTCTTTTGTAGTGTCGATCCTTGTCCGGGGTTTGGTGAAACGACATTACAGGCTCAAAGGGGATGGTAAGGGATTTATTTTGTTTGGGATGGATAAAGACGACCACTCTTCATTTCAAATCATGATTCTTCATTTGCAAAATTTTAATTTCAAAACAACATTCGCTCTTTTACACATCCTTTGCTCTTTATATTTTTTTTTGCTCTTTTTTTGTCTATCTTTTTTTTATTTATTTTTTTTCTTTTGTTTTTTTAGGGGAAATGGACCTTAAAAATCCGATATTCGTTCACTGTCTCATCCTTGAATGATACAACCAAAAGGGCTTTAAGAATTGAGGCAAGAACTCAAAAGGGTAAATCTGCTTTTAAGGAACATGGGTGAGAGATGATGGAAGTGAGTTTTTGAATCCATGCAAATCCATTAGTGTAAAGCTTCAACTAAGTTAACTTGGTTTCAAGCTTTCATAACTAAACAAGTACTAATGACAATCCTCTCTCTTTCGGTCTTTGAACTTTTTATTCAAGACAGATTGCCACAACCTTATGTCTCCTATTCTTCACTCATCTTTCCCAATATGCCCCAGTATAGTGCCCCATGATATTTTTCCTCCCACATTGCTTCTCTAATCCTCCCATGGCTAATCTTACCAACAACTTTCAAGAGAATGATCCAATTCCATGAGTCTAAGCTTGATTGGTATCCATTTTCATGCAAGCACAAAAATTTAACATGAATGAAAATTTAATGACTTCAAAACTCTTTTTTTTTTTATTGATTTTCTTTAAAGAGAAGACAAATGCTACATGAGAATGGGTCAAAGAAACCAATATGTTATGAAATGCATGATATGAATGCAAACACTCATCCTAAGATGCAAAACATGCATTTGCTTTGTAAATTTTTATTATATTTTTCTATGCAAGAAATGCAATGCAATTTTTTGCCCCATTTGAAGGGAATGCTATGAGTAATTTAAAAGGCAATGTAATTTATTTTATGATGAATGAATTATTTATGATGAATGATGAATGACAACGCAATTTTGCATTATTATTATTATGAGATACATTTTTTTGTCAAGGTCAGAGATTGAATTTGCGTGTGAACAGATTCCACCTTCTTGTCAAGGTCAGAGATTGAATTTGCGTGTGAAGTCATGGCGCCAAGGATCGAGAACAACTGATACCAATTGAGATAGAATTATCTCAAATACGATAACTCAGGGATAAGTTCCGAGAATTATCTCAATTCTTAGTAGGAAACTCAATGAGGAATGAATTTCGGTACTTAAGAAATGTGAAATGTAACAATGACCAGAGAGAGAGAGAAAAGGAAGATTTCATTCACAATTTTTTGTTATTCTTTCATTTGCTCAACTGAGCTATTTAAAGGCTCAACAAGCATAACGGTTACAACCTTTCATTTGCTCAATTAAGAGCTCACCACTTAACAGTTATTGTAATTGCAGAAATAATAAAGATTATTAATAAAACCTGTAACAGAACCAGAGTAAAATCGACGTAGAGGAAAACAAATCAGAAGCAGAAGAGACGAATCAGAAGCAAATCGAAGCAGAGAAAAACGAATTAGAAGAAGAAAACGAATTCGGAGAAGATAACAAATCAGAATCAAACTTGGTTTACTACATCTGGTTTTTGGTTTAGGAATGTTGTTGTTGCTTGAATCTGAGTTATGGAGTGTCGTGACCGGGATCTCGACGTTGACGGCTCAAATATAAATTATTCGAGGAGTCGCCACCCAATTTATTAATAATAGGAAAATTGAGAAAAACCTAATTTCAAGTTATTTGGTCTGCATTAACTAGGTCGGATTCGGAAGTCGGTTATGCGTAGGGAAGGGGCGAAACCCTAGTTTCACTGCACCCCTAACACATCTGTCCTAAGACAGTTACCCTAAATTTGATTGCGCAATAATAATCACTTATTTATTTGTTTACCCCAAAATAATATTCAAACCATTAATTATTTACAAGAAAACAAGATAGAGACTAAATTAAGAAAATTTAGTTTTGACTTTGACAAGGAGACCCCGCGCCTACGTACTCTCTGGTGCGATGAGAGACTCAAAAGTCACGTAGTTCTTGTTGAAAATTTGTTGGTTGGTTGATTTTATTTTTAAAGGGGTCTAAGATCCAAGTTGTACAACTAAAGATTCTTAAACCGGATTGACAGGATGTACATCCAAGTCGAATCCATTTTTTGTATTTTTCTATGAAAATAGGTGCTAAGTATTTAGTTTGTAGTTTTATGATCTTTATTTTAAAGGGATTTAAGGTCTAAGTTGTACAACTAAAGACCCTTAAATCAAAGTTGTGGGTTTGATAGGATGTACATCCAAGTCAAACCCTAATTATTAATAAAATAAGTGATAAATATAATAATAAGAAATAGAATAAAATAAAGAGATAGATCATGATGAGAGTAAGCGCGTATACTCTCTTTCATTAAAATGAGTTTGCTTTATTTTGGTTAAAAAAATGGGTTTGTTTTATTAATAATAACAATAATAAAATAATAAAATGAGATAAAGGTTAAAGGAGAGATTGGATCGAGGCTGATGGGATAGGTCAGTAGCTTTCACCTAATGTCAGATCCTATTTCTTTTGAAAACAAACAAGTGTTGATTTCAATATAAAGAAAAAAAAAAGAAATAATAAACTAATAAAGGAAAGTATTGAAAACACGGATCAGAAGGATTTTGAATTAAAGGATGGAATGCAAGTCACGAACACAAGAAGTGCTCAGATGCCATTTTTTTTTTTTAAAAAGGGAAAACGAAAAATTCCATTTAATAATAATATTGGATATCACAGCACCGCATAGGGTTGGCTAACAAAGGAAAAACAAAACAACGTGAACAGACTCAAAAAAACAAAGGTCCTCTTCTAGAGCCTAGAATCTCCTAAAAATGAAAAGTTAGAAAGTTATCTATCTGTAAGAGAAGGTAACGATCACAATTAAAACCATATATGCTCCGCTAAAGAAAACCAAAAACAAAAACCAAAACAGAATGAAACTGACCAAAAATAGGAAGGGAACGAATGGGGAGTCACCAGATGGAAGAGAACGCAGGCGAAGGGGAGAGTGTTGGTGTTTGGGTCGTTTTCGAAGAGAGAGAAACAATGGAGGGTGGTGGTGAGGTTGTGGTGGTTTTGGGTGATCTGTGGGTGGCTTGTGGTGGTTGTTGGTAAGGGTGAGTTGGGGTGGCTTCTACATTTTTTGACAGATCAGAGTGATATTTTGTGATCTGATTGCTGCGTGAGAGCTTTCAGTCTGGGTGATTTTCGCCGTCTCCGTCTCCCTCCTACTGCTGTTTGTTTGACTGTATTTTATATTGAAAAATTAGGTTTAAGACATTAATTATCGTTTGACTGGGCCTTGATCAGATTGTAGATCCGGGCTTGGATCGGACCCAATCAAACTCCTACCGCTTGTTGACCCACTGAATCTGCTTTGTTGTTTTATTTATTAATTTAGTATTTATTTTATTATTATTTTGGATTAAAAAAAAGAAGACATAATTAAACAAATTAAATAAAACTACTATTTTTGTAAAAATTTTGAATTATATATTTTTTGTTTTGTTTAAAAAGAGTAAAAATAGCGCGAAAGGGAAAAAAATGAGTAAAATGACGTATTCGACGACTAAACATGCAAAACACGCAAAAAGTGCGTATTTTCGTATTTCTTGAAAAACGTCGAAATACCGCTTAAAAATTGAGTGTTCACGAGCTGCCCCTCCGTGCTTACTCTCTTACGATATAATACACAAAACCATGTTCTCCATGTTTTGTTGTATTATCAAAGTAAGAGATAAGTACGGACATGAACCTCAATTTTAACCGGTGAAATATTTGATTGTCGAGGCGAATCGAAAACCATTAAATTTAAAAGTAATGCGATGTCGGGCTATATTACAATGGAGACGATGTCGTATGCGAGACCGATAGCAAAAGATAAAAGCAACGCCAGGGCAAGACCGATAGCGGGAAAAATAAAAGACAAAGCCAGGGCGGAACCGATAGCAAGAAAATTAAAGACAATGTCAGGGCGGAACCGATAGCAGGAAAATTAAAGACAATGTCAGGGCGGAACCGATAGCAAGAAAATTTAAAGACAATGCCGTATGGAACCGATAGCAAGAAAATTAAAGACAATGTCGTATGGAACCGATAGCAAGAAAATTAAAGACAATGCCGTATGAACCGATAGCGAGAAATTTAAAGACAATGCCGTGGCGAAACCGATAGCAAGAAATTTAAAAAGACAAATGCGGTGGCTGAACGTTAGCACGAAAATTTGTAAAGACAAATGCCGTGGCTGAACCGTTAGCATGAAAGTAAAAATGACGGATGTCAGGGCTGAACCGTTAGCATGAAAAATTAAAAGATAAAGTGCTGTATGAACCAATCAACACAAAATTTAAAAGACAAATGCCAAGGCTGAACCGTTAGCATGGAAAATTAAAAGACAGATGCCAGGGCTGAACCGTTAGCACAAAATTTAAAAGACAAATGCCAGGGCTGAACCGTTAGCATGGATAATTAAAAAGACAAATGCCAGGGCTGAACCGTTAGCACGAAATTTGTAAAGACAAATGCCAGGGCTGAACCGTTAGCATGAAAGTAAAAATGACGGATGCCAGGGCTGAACCGTTAGCATGGAAAAT
The DNA here is from genome assembly GCA_020916435.1 of Oxytropis ochrocephala. Classification (NCBI taxonomy): domain Eukaryota; kingdom Viridiplantae; phylum Streptophyta; class Magnoliopsida; order Fabales; family Fabaceae; genus Oxytropis; species Oxytropis ochrocephala. The sequence continues at coordinate 78,173,713 of CM037093.1, forward strand.
TAAAAAGACAAATGTCAGGGCTGAACCGTTAGCACGAAATTTGTAAAGACAAATGCCAGGGCTGAACCGTTAGCATGAAAGTAAAAATGACGGATGCCAGGGCTGAACCGTTAGCATGGAAAATTAAAAGATAAAGCGATGCGGCTGAACCACAAGACAAAATTTAAAAGACAAATGTCAGGGCTGAACCGTTAGCATGGAAAATTAAAAGACAGATGCCAGGGCTGAACCGTTAGCACAAAATTTAAAAGACAAATGCCAGGGCTGAACCGTTAGCATGGAAAATTAAAAGACAGATGCCAGGGCTGAACCGTTAGCACAAAATTTAAAAGACAAATGCCAGGGCTGAACCGTTAGCATGAAAGTAAAAAGCAGTGTCAGGGCTGAACCGTTAGCATGAAATTTAAAAGACAATGCCAGGGCTGAACCGTTAGCGTGAAAAGTAAAGAAGTGCCAGGGGTGAACCGTTAGCACGAAATGTAAAGACAATGCCAGGGCTGAACCGTTAGCATGAAAAGTAAAGCGAAAGGTTGTAATGAACTGCTAGCACGGGGATGAGAAGGGAAATGCCGTGGATTGAACCGATAGCATGAAAGAATGTGCCGTGAGCCGAACCGATAGCACAAAGTTTAGAGCATGAAATGCACACCTGCTTTTGGATGGTTTTATTACTTTATTTACAAAGTAATCGAACATAGATGTATGCTTCTAGTTATGAAGTGGAATGCATGGATGAAAATGTATGCAAACTATGACATGAAGTGCATGAATTATGCATGAGTCTTGAGTTGAAACCGAGATGCATTTGTCTTGAAAGATGGATTCACCGAGAATTTCTTTTTGTGCGAGCTTTATTTTAAACCAATCAAGCTTGTCCTCATATGGAAGGTTATCGTCACCCTTTCAAGCTTTCTATTTTCTTTTAAGGTCACTTCTCACCTTCCAATGCAAAACACCCTCAAAATTGACCTTCTCCTTCTTCTTTTTCCTGATTGTCATTAGCTCTCTAAATCACACCACTGATTCCAAGTTGACTCTCATTGAAGTATTACTTAATGAACATGCATGGATTCACAGGTTTTTTTTGAGAGCCGGGATATTGTGTTTGGATTTTTGGGTTTGAAAGTGGAGGGTATTTCCGAGGAGATCATAGGGAGGACAAAAACGACACAAGATGGTAGGAAAAATTTGTTATGGCAACCTCGAGTTATTGGGAATTCCATTTACTTGAGGTACCTTACTTGCTGGAAATTGGTGAGGAATTGGGTTTTATCAAGCAAAATCTGACTCATCAAGGGTCATGCAAACATTTATGTATTGGTGTTGGTAAAAGGTATCTCCCCAAGAGAAGGCTACACAGGTGTACCAAACAAGGTTTGACTCATGAAAGGATCTGCGAAGATTTTGCTTCAAGCTGCTCAGGTGTGGAAAAGAAAGTTTTGGCTCATGACGGGTCTTGCACAGGTTTTGCCCCAGTATCGGTAAAAGTTGTTGCTTACAAGAGTGCACTGGTGTGGCAAACTTGACGGATGTAGGGTATGAAAAATATTTTACCTCATCTCGGTGAAAACATTGCCCGGAGGGAATACTACATGGTGTAGCAAGCAACCTTTGACTCCTAAAGGGTCTTACAAAACTTTGCCCCGGTGTGGGGTCTCTCGAGACTCTCAAACTTATCCTCCACAAATTGCCCCAATGTACACTTTTGTTTGGCCCAAGTAGGAGAAGTTTTTCCAGTGACTGCACAACTTCTCATTATGAGTCTCATTTCCCTTTTGTGCCCTAATTTTTGCCTAGACTCGCTTTGTATGTTTTGATCTAGCGGGCTTTATTTTATTTTTATTATCCCTAATTTTTCCTAGACCGCCCTTTTCGGTTTTCAATCTAGCGGGATTCTCTTTTTTTTTTCTTTTTCACTTCATTTTTATTAGAGCAAAGAATAATTTAAAATAAGCAAATGATTTATCTCAAAATTAACATTAAGAAAATGAAAACAATCATTCATCAATCAGAGTGGGCTTTTGGAGGCTTGTAATGTGGCTATTGGTTTGGGTTATGAAAGAAAGATGATTAGAAGGCTCCCAGAAATGCTTTACGGGTAGGGGGTTATGGTCTATGGAAGAAAGGTGATTAGAAGGCTTAAAGAAATGCTTTATGGGTTGGAGTTCTGATTTATGGAATGAAAAATGGAGGGCTCAAAGAAATGTTTTATGGAAGAAAAAAAATGGCTAGAAGGCTTAGAGAAATGTTTTATTTTTGGGTTAAATGGACCAAGGATCTCTAGTGCATTCAACTTTCTATTGTGTTTCCAAGACATCACCTTCACACAATTTTTGCTCTTTCTGTTGTGCATTAATTTTTGCCAAGACTGACCATACAGGCTTTCAGTCTTGCAAGCTTCATTTTTTTTCTTTCTTTTTTTTTGAACTTTTTCCACTATCTCTTTGATTACATAACTTTGGAAAACCGAATGCACTAAATTCTTTTGTAGTGTCGATCCTTGTCCGGGGTTTGGTGAAACGACATTACAGGCTCAAAGGGGATGGTAAGGGATTTATTTTGTTTGGGATGGATAAAGACGACCACTCTTCATTTCAAATCATGATTCTTCATTTGCAAAATTTTAATTTCAAAACAACATTCGCTCTTTTACACATCCTTTGCTCTTTATATTTTTTTTTGCTTGTTTTTTTGTCTATCTTTTTTTTATTTATTTTTTTTCTTTTGTTTTTTAAGGGGAAATGGACCTTAAAAATCCGATATTCGTTCACTGTCTCATCCTTGAATGATACAACCAAAAGGGCTTTAAGAATTGAGGCAAGAACTCAAAAGGGGTAACTGTTTTAAAGGAACATGGGTGAGAGATGATGGAAGTGAGTTTTTGAATCCATGCAAATCCATTAGTGTAAAGCTTCAACTAAGTTAACTTGGTTTCAAGCTTTCATAACTAAACAAGTACTAATGACAATCCTCTCTCTTTCGGTCTTTGAACTTTTTATTCAAGACAGATTGCCACAACCTTATGTCTCCCTATTCTTCACTCATCTTTCCCAATATGCCCCAGTATAGTGCCCCATGATATTTTTCCTCCCACATTGCTTCTCTAATCCTCCCATGGCTAATCTTACCAACTTTCAAGAGAATGATCCAATTCCATGAGTCTAAGCTTGATTGGTATCCATTTTCATGCAAGCACAAAAATTTAACATGAATGAAAATTTAATGACTTCAAAACTCTTTTTTTTTTTTATTGATTTTCTTTAAAGAGAAGACAAATGCTACATGAGAATGGGTCAAAGAAACCAATATGTTATGAAATGCATGATATGAATGCAAACACTCATCCTAAGATGCAGCATGCATTTGCTTTGTAAATTTTTATTATATTTTTCTATGCAAGAAATGCAATGCAATTTTTTGCCCCATTTGAAGGGAATGCTATGAGTAATTTAAAAGGCAATGTAATTTATTTTATGATGAATGAATTATTTATGATGAATGATGAATGACAACGCAATTTTGCATTATTATTATTATGAGATACATTTTTTTTGCAAATGCAACAAGATGCAAATGTTTTTTTTTTTGTATGCATGAAATGCAGATGATTTTTTTGTATGCATGAAATACTATATGATTTTTTGATATTTTTTTTATATGCACGAAATGCAATATGATTTTTTGATATTTTTTTGAGATGCATGAAATGCAATATGATTTTTTTTATATACTTTTTTATTCATGAAATGCAACATAATTTTCATTTTTTGTATTTTTTTGTGGAAACTAATGAGCGATAACGAGAAAAATATATACAATCAAAACAAGGATAAGAGGAATAATAGCTCCCTTTGTGGCCTAGTTATGTTGGTCCAGGCTATTGGACTTTGAACCATATGGATCTATTGTCTTTCTATTGTGAACACTCACTTGGGTTAATGAACTATAACCTATAAATATTTCAGTCTCTAGAGTCAAGTATTCTTCTAGAAAGGTTAAACACACTAGGATGTACATCCAAAATGTGAATACCCTCAAGGGAGAATCGTACTCTAGATGAGGAATTCATGGCAGACACCAGGATGTACATCCAAAATGACTACCACTACACAACCTCGTTCTAACTAAAGTTTTTTCTTTAGGCTCGGTATAAGCCAAACTCAATGCGTGTGCTCACAGTGTACGTGTGTGTGTGAAGGGAATATACAAACCTCAAACCTTGAAAATAAAATAAAATCACAAACTATTTAAGTAAATACAACCAAGCAACAAATAATACAAGTCCTCTAGCCTAGGGTTCATTTAAATAACGAATATGTACAAAGAAAAAAAAACATGAGGAAACTAAAAGGGGTAAACAAAGCGTACCTTATAATGATTTTGCACAACCAAACATATCGGGCTTGACTCTCACTATCCCAGTGGAGTCGCCATCTGTCGTGACCGGGATCTCGACGTTGACGGCTCAAATATAGATTATTCGAGGAGTCGCCACCCAATTTATTAAAAGTAGGAAAATTGAGAAAAACCTAATTTAAAGTCATTTGGTCTCAACGTAATTAGGTTGGATTCGGAGTCGGTTATGCGAAGGGAAGGGGTGAAACTAGTTTCATCGCACCTCTAACACATCCGTCTCCGAGACGCTTACCTAAATTTGATTTGTGCAAATAATAAGTCGCTTAATTGGTTGTTTACCCAAAAATAATACTTAATAAAATTTAGTAGAAATATACTTATTTACAAAGGACTAATTTAAGAAAATTTTAGTTTGACTTTGACAGGAGACCCCCGCGCCACGTACTCTGCAGTGCGATGAGAGACTCAAAAGTCACGTAGTTCTTGCTTTGAAAATTTGTTGGTTGGTTGATTTTATTTTTAAAGGGGTCTAAGATCCAAGTTGTACAACTAAAGATTCTTAAACCGGATTGACAGGGATGTACATCCAAGTCGAATCCATTTTTGTATTTTTCTATGAAAATAGGTGCTAAGTATTTAGTTTGTAGTTTTATGATCTTTATTTTAAAGGGATTTAAGGTCTAAGTTGTACAACTAAAGACCCTTAAATCAAAGTTGTGGGTTTGATAGGATGTACATCCAAGTCAAACCCTAATTATTAATAAAATAAGTGATAAATATAATAATAAGAAATAGAATAAAATAAAGAGATAGATCATGATGAGAGTAAGCGCGTATACTCTCTTTCATTAAAATGAGTTTGCTTTATTTTGGTTAAAAATGGGTTTGTTTTATTAATAATAACAATAATAAAATAATAAAATGAGATAAAGGTTAAAGGAGAGATTGGATCGAGGCCGATGGGATAGGTCAAGAGCTTTCACCTAATGTCGATCCTATTTCTTTTGAAAACAAACAAGTGTTGATTTCAATATAAAGAAAAAAAAAAAGAAATAATAAACTAATAAAGGAAAGTATTGAAAACACGGATCGTAAGGATTTTGAATTAAAGGATGGAATGCAAGTCACGAACACAAGAAGTGCTCAGATGCCATTTTTTTTTTTTTTTTTTAAGGGAAAACGAAAAATTCCATTTAATAATAATATTGGATATCACAAAGACCGCATAGGGTTGGCTAACAAAGGAAAAACAAAACAACGTGAATGCACTCAAAAACAAAGGTCCTCTTCTAGAGCCTAGAATCTCCTAAAAATGAAAAGTTAGAAAGTTATCTATCTGTAAGGAGAAGGTAACGATCACAATTAAAACCATATATGCTCCGCTAAAGAAAACCAAAACAAAAACCAAAACAGAATGAAACTGACCAAAAATAGGAAGGGAACGAATGGGGAGTCACCAGATGGAAGAGAACGCAGGCGAAGGGGAGAGTGTTGGTGTTTGGGTCGTTTTCGAAGAGAGAGAAACAATGGAGGGTGGTGGTGAGGTTGTGGTGGTTTTGGGTGATCTGTGGGTGGCTTGTGGTGGTTGTTGGTAAGGGTGAGTTGGGGTGGCTTCTACATTTTTTGACAGATCAGAGTGATATTTTGTGATCTGATTGCTGCGTGAGAGCTTTCAGTCTGGGTGATTTTCGCCGTCTCCGTCTCCCTCCTACTGCTGTTTGTTTGACTGTATTTTATATTGAAAAATTAGGTTTAAGACATTAATTATCGTTTGACTGGGCCTTGACTGTATTGTAGATCTGGGCTTCGGATCAGACCCAAATCAACTCCTACTGCTTGTTGACCCCTGAATCTGCTGAAGCTGTTGTTTTATTTATTAATTTAGTATTTATTTTATTATTATTTTGGATTAAAAAAAAGAAGACATAATTAAACAAATTAAATAAAACTACTATTTTTGTAAAAATTTTGAATTATATATTTTTTGTTTTGTTTAAAAAGAGTAAAAATAGCGCGAAAGGGAAAAAAATGAGTAAAATGACGTATTCGACGACTAAACATGCAAAACACGCAAAAAGTGCGTATTTTCGTATTTCTTCGAAAAAACGTCAGAAATACCGTTAAAAATTGAGTGTTCACAGTTGCCCCTCCGTGCTTACTCTCTTACGATATAATACACAAAACCATGTTCTCCATGTTTTGTTGTATTATCAAAGTAAGAGATAAGTACTGACATGAACCTCAATTTTAACCGGTGAAATATTTGATTGTCGAGGCGAATCGAAAACCATTAAATTTAAAAAGTAATGATGTCGTGGCTATATTACAATGGAGACGATGTCAGGGGGAGACCGATAGCAAAAGATAAAAGCAACGCCAGGGCAAGACCGATAACGGGAAAAATAAAAGACAAAGCCAGGGCGGAACCGATAGCAAGAAAATTAAAGACAATGTCGTATGGAACCGATAGCGTGAAAATTAAAGACAATGTCGTATGGAACCGATAGCAAGAAAATTTAAAGACAATGCCGTATGGAACCGATAGCAAGAAAATTAAAGACAATGCCGTATGCGGAACCGATAGCAAGAAAATTAAAGACAATGCCAGGGCGGAACCGATAGCAGGAAATTTAAAGACAATGCCAGGGCGAAACCGATAGCAAGAAATTTAAAAAGACAAATGCCAGGGCTGAACCGTTAGCACGAAATTTGTAAAGACAAATGCCAGGGCTGAACCGTTAGCATGAAAGTAAAAATGACGGATGTCAGGGCTGAACCGTTAGCATGAAAAATTAAAAGATGCGCTGTGGCTGAACCACAAGACAAAATTTAAAAGACAAATGCCAAGGCTGAACCGTTAGCATGGAAAATTAAAAGACAGATGCCAGGGCTGAACCGTTAGCACAAAATTTAAAAGACAAATGCCAGGGCTGAACCGTTAGTACCAAGTGCTCCAAGCCAAAGAAGGAGAAGGTGGGTGGGAAGGTGTTTGCGCTCGCGGGATCCGAGACGGCTAATGAGATTAGAGGTACGTGTTTCGTTAAGGGTACTCCGTTGCTTGCTATAGTTGATACTGGTGCTACCCATTCATTTATTGCTGTTGAATGTTGTGAATGTTTAAGTCTTGTATTGTCTGTTATGACTGGTATAGTTTTGCCTGGTGTGTTCTCTGTGTCCCTTGTCGATTTTCGACAGAGACCTTGCTGTGAATTTTTGTGGTTTGTCGTTGGGTGGGTTAATCGTAATCTGGGGTATGAACTGGTTAGAGCATAACCGTGTCCATATGAATGGTCGTAGACAGTCGGTGAGTTTTGGGGGTGCTGAGTATGGTCCACTGTCGGCCTAAACCGAGATAAATAGAATTAGAATTTTGAGCTTGGGGAGTGACTCGTGGGAGTTGGATAGAATCGAGTGAAGCCACAATAATCGTCGTTGAGAGTATAGTATCCCTATGTCGGATAGATGGTGTTTGAGTAGTCGAGTAGGACTTTGATAACCTACATATTAGAACATCCATGTAGGAATAAGAATGGGGAAGAGGGGGTTTGACCCGCTGCTAAGTATACGATGAGTTATAGATGAGGACGGTGAGAGGTGACAAGAAGGTTTGGTATTGTTTTCGGGAGTTGACGTGGATTTCGAGGACGAAATATTCTAAGTGGGGGAGAATTGTAACGCCCCGAAATAATTTAATTAATTATTTAATTAAGTTATTAGAGGCTTACAATAATTATCTAAATAAATTAATTAATTAGAAGTCTATCTTATTACAGGTGGTGTCTAAAGTGATTAGGGGTGTGCAAATAGGGCCCATTAGTGTTAAGTGGCCCAAACCCAATTAGTAAAACCCTTGGGTCTTAGGAGAAACCCTCATTAGAGAGAAAAATAAAAAAAAATGAAAAGTGAGAAGAGGAGAAGGAGATCGCGAACGGCAAGGAGAGGAGAAGAGAGAGTTTGCGTGAAACTCAAGGGAGAAAGAAGACACTACAAGAAAAGCTTGTTTTAGCCACCAGCAATTGCCACGGAGCTTATTCCGTCGTCAAGAATTTGCCACCATTTTCGACGGAAGGAGTAAAAAATAGAGAGGCGAAAAATTTCCACTGGTATTTGCCACGGGTTTGCCACGGACATGTGAAAAGACAGACATTTGCCACGGAGATGCCGTGGCAAATCCGTGGCAACCCACTACAAACACGTTTTTCTTTCTCTCCCACTCTCGAGACCTTTCAGTTTCACTCCCACTCTCTCTCTCATTTCATTCTCCCTCTCTTACTCTCTCCGTCTCGAGACCTTTCAGTTTCACTCCCACTCTCTCTCTCAGTTTCACTCCCACTCTCTCTCTCATTTCATCGCACGATCCACCACCCACGACGGCACGACCCACCACCCCACCACCCAACACCACCGTTCCTCCTTCAATTCGCTTCTCCTTCTCTTCCACCGCAACATCCTCTTTCGTCTCCTCTCTCACTCTCTCAAAGAAACTAAAACCCTAACCTCTTTCGGTCCCCTCCCATAACCTCGGGCGTTATTCATGGATTCGATGAAAATTTTTCTTCAAACCCTCAGCGTTGTTCATGGATTCGATGAAAATTTTGCTTCAAACCCTAATGCTTTATCTGTGTGACCCGAGAGACTTCTATTTCCTTGTTCCACCACATTGAAACCTAATGCTTTGTTTCAACAATTTGGCAGATCAATTTTGAGTCTACAGCTTTCCATGTTTGATTATAAGTTCAAACTAAATTGAAGATTACTTTGTCACGCAAGGTCTGGTATTTTTGTCAATAGTGGACTTACTTCTCTTCTATTGTTTGAACCTGCAACAATAAATCCTTATTCTGCAGATTGATTTGGAAATTAGTATTTTTGTTGTTATGCAATCTGTATTTATTGTTCTGCAGATTGATCACTTCTCTCATTTTGCCAAATATTTCTGTAGAATTGATTTTCCTGTGGGTACATTGTAGGTATAATGACATCCACTATTGATGCTAAGGATTACGAAGAAGGTCGGGGGATCCCAAAGGCTAAGGTTCTTATTGCATTTCCTTTGATCTAAAATATCTCTTAATCGTTCAAGACTTCCACTTTGCAATGATAGTTATGGATGAGATTAATAACATGTCACTATTTCATACTGCTTAACTTACCTTACTTTTTGACTTGGTTTTTCCCTTATCCCAAATGAGGGAACTGAATATGGATGGACAACTCAGAAGGTTTTTAACTTGATGAATTTTGTTGTCAATGCATGTAAGACATGTGAATCATATAGTATAAACACATCTACTAGCTTATGTTATCTTTTATTCTTATATTTGCAAATGAGGGCAATTCTTTTTGGTTTGTCTGAAGTGTTTTTGCAATTAGACCAAAGGTAATTCCTGTTCTCAAATCTCAAATACCGAATTCAAAGACTAAGGAAATTAAGAAATTAAGAATGTTTTCACCATTGTCATTTTTGTTTTTTTGCACACGTTACAATATTTTTCCAATCATGTTCTGTCCTCTTATCATATCATCATTATAGACTTTGGAGCAAAGTGCTAATGGAAATTCATGGTCTTTTGTTTTTCTCTACTTATACATTACTTGTCTTGTTTTGGGCTTAGATATATCACTAGGTATATTTATTTCTTTGGGAGAGTTACAATTACAAATAACTTTTTATTAATATGCTCTGAATTATTTTTGAATGAGCTTTATACTTTCACCTAGACACCAATTGATGGTGAGTCTATTAATGTATTTTCATCTCAGATTTTGTGCCACCAGTCTGCCTGCTTGCTCATTTTCCTATTTTAAGAGCTCTATACCAATTGATGGTATTACAATGAAGCTAGAAATTCAATGGGATGGTAATTCGAGTATTGTACTTGACATTAAAACTCTTCTTGGTGTTGCACTACCCGCAAGTGTAGGTAGTTTTCTCAACATAAGATTGGTTGGAGCTCACACTATTGTAGCATTAAGAAGTTAATGTTGTTGTTCATTTTAAGTACTCTTTGGATTGTTTTTGATTATTCTAATAGAATAGTACTTGTTTTGTATTTACCTTGCTATAGGAAGCAATCACTTCCATTTACAATTTTGTTTTGGGAGGTCTTTGCATTGCTAAACCTCTTTGGAACTTCGTGTTAATTTGTTTGTTGTCTTCATGAATAAATTGTGATAACCAATTAACCACTGAATTATATAATTTTGATGATATATAGCTGTTTAATGAGTTTGAACATGTTTTCCTAATTCAACAACTTGCGTGTAATGCGTATGGTCTCCAAATGTTGATCTTTGGTAACATTCATACTCTTTAGGTAGATGACTCATATCATCATTGGTCAATTTCACTATTTGCCTTTGGAGACCTACTTTTAGTTTGATCGTATGTAATGCTCTCTTTTGGAGCTAATATTGTTGTTTGTGTTCTTTTCTTCTTCTTGATTAGTTTGTAGTTGAAGAGATGTTGATTGGTCACACTGATCTATTATCAGAACCAAGATAATCAAAGGATCAAATACTTGCAGACCCTATATCTGAATTAGGTGATGATGAAGATTATTCAGAACAAATATAGCATCCTTTGAAGAGCTTGCAAACAATAGTATTAAATATGACCATATACTCTTCAAGGTATCCATATATTATAATAACCCCTTTGCTTTGATAAACCACTCTCACTTTCTCTTTGTAATCTGTTTGGTTTTGTTTCTTCAATTTTCTCTTCTGTAGTTCTGTGGTAGTTAATTGGTGCAGTTCAGGATAGTTGAGATGTGCTTAGGTTTGGTACAATAAAATTTTAAACATTGACTTTGAGATTTCAAGATAATGAAGGATTTAGAGTAGAAGGGGTCAACCATGATTAAATTCAATGAAGCATGATTACTAAATTCTATAGAAACTTTAAGTACCTATATGGTTATATTGCTTAGGTAGTTATTACTTCTTGAACTTGATGTTTCTTTCCCTGACTAGCTTTGCACAGAATCTTATTTTTTACACACCACAGACACAGTCATGGAGAATGAAATTTGTACGGTTTATCTTCTCCATGCTCTTTCAAAATAATCCAATTCTGGCTTTTGGTGTCAACACTTTGAAGTTGTAATAGTTTGCCTCCTATAATTGTTAAGTCCAATTCCTTTATGCTTTGCAGACTCCCTGTGATGGATTAGAAATGAAGGAGGTATGAACCCTAGTCCAACTTGATCTTCATAGATTTTAATTGTGTTTACAATGAGGTATGAACCCTAGTGGTGTAGGATTTGCCGCTTTCTGATGTTGAATTACTCTTTCTTGCCTCTAAGTGTGGTGCTGTATTAAACCTAACATATATCTCACCTAAATAGTCTTGCTTTTCTATTGCACTTTATCTTCTATTAATTTATCCATTTGCAAATAGCAAGTCGGTGGGTTCAAGTGATTAAATTTGTAAGACATAATTGAATTCCTTTAATCAAGTGATGATCTATAACTGGGACGGTGATTTTACCATGTAATTATGTGATAGGAAGGATTATGTTTGTTGTTTGGTTCTCATCTTTGGTTTTTCCCATACATTTTCCTTGTACAAATGGACATAATGCTAAATCCTTCATTTATTAATACATTTCTATTGATTGATTAGGAGTACTACCTACTACCTGTGATGGTTTTGTTATTTTTTTCATGGTGTATAGGTTACACCCCTAGCTTAACCTCCAAGTCCAACATGGATATCAGCATGATGAAGAGGAGTATATCCTTAAGTCCAAAACAAGTCAAAACATAGCAAAACATGTAATAGTTTGGTGAATATATTGGTTTAGTTTCATTGTCTTTGATGGAAAAATATGTATTTACAGATTTGAACTTGTGTTTTTGAATCTGCATAATTTGAATTTGATAAACTAATTTTTGTTAGTAGAAGACTATTAGTAATTAGATGTTTTGCACATGGATTGTACTACTAATGGATTGTACTCATTTATTATTGTGGTTATTATGTTTTGCTTTATATATGTTTATTAATTTTGATATTGGAGCATTCATGTGTTCTGTATAGATATAACTATTAAATAGATTTTGGAGGTATGATTTAATTTTTTTTTTATTATTTTTTTTAAAATTTGCGACGGATTTGCGACGGAGAGTGTCAGAATTTGCCACGATTTTGCGACGGAAATTTGCCACGGGTTTGCGACGGAAAAATTTGCCACGGAAAAGTCCGTGGCAAACGATTTGCGACGAGCGTTTTTGCCACCAATTTGTGTCCGTGGCAAATCCGTGGCAAATGTTGTTTTGCCACGGAAATTTGTACATTTGCCACGGAAATGTCCGTGGCAAATCAACGATTTTCTTGTAGTGAGAAAAGCTTGGAGTGTTGGTGTCTTGGAGGAATTTTCTTGAAAGCTTGGGTGTCTTCCTTCAATTAACAAAGGTAAGGGGGCTCTCTTTCATGGTTAATAATTCAAAGAACTTGAAACCATAGGAGTTAGGTGTTAGGAGAATTTGTTTGAATTAATCTATGGTATGTTTGATTGAATTGGGTGGTTATTTGAATGAATATATGATTGAATTGATTTCTATGTGAAGATTGAATTGATAAATCCATTATTGTTGGTGTTAATTTGATAATTGCATGGAGTTTAATTAAAATCAATAGGAGGAATTATGATGATGGCTAGGTGTTTGGTGATTTGCTTGAATGAATTGTTTAATGGTGTTGTGTGGGAGTTGTTTGCTATCGGGTTCTTTGTGAATGCAGCGCCATTTTGGCTGCCGTGCGCCTAGTGGCGCCAAGGTGTGCTGGGAATTATGGGTTGGTGCTGCGTGGGGCGTGGCGCAGGCAGGGGCGCCATTTTGGCGTGCCAGCCGCGCTGTGTCACCTTGTGCGGTGGTGTGTGCAGTGTGTGGCGCAGATCCAGGCGCCATTTTGCATGCCCAATGCGCCCGTGGGTGCGTGGTCTTTGGTGTTGGCGCAGCGGGGCGCCAAGTGTGGCGGCCATGCGCTTTGTCTTTGGTGTGTGCGTGTATCTTTGTGTTGCGCATGAGGCGCCATTTTGCTGCCGCCCAGTGCGCTGTGGTGGTTGTTGTTCTAGTGCAGGGCGCAATTTTGGCTGCCCAAGTGCACTGTGGGTGCTTTGTCTAAGTGCAGGGCGCCATTTGGCTGCCCAAGTGCACTGTGGGTGCTTTGTCTAAGTGCAGGGCGCCATTTGGCTGCCCAAATTACACTGTTTTGTGCTGGTGTCTCATTACAGGCGCCACCCACCGCCTGTGTTCTTGATGTCTTCTTTGGTCTAGGTGAGGGGCGCCAACTTTCGCAGCCCAAGGCACAACTTTGGCGCCTGTGTCTAGGTGATGGGCGCCAGTTGGCAGCCCAAGGCGCAACCCCATGCGCCTGTGTCTAGGTGTGGATTCAGCCCCTGGTGCGTTTTTAGTCCTTGAGGTGTCAAATTAGTCCCTAGGTGTCAAATTGGTCCTTAGGTGTCAAATTGGTCCTTAGGTGTCAAACTGGTCCCTGGGTGTTGAATTGGTCCCTAGCGGTGATTTAGTCCCTAGGTGTGGATCAGTCCCTGGAGTTAGTTTTAGTCCTTTGGTGTGAAATTAGTCCTTGGTGTTCCTTTAGTCCCTTGGGGTGTCGTGTTAGTCCTTGTAGGGATGTTCTTTATGGTGATGCATAGTAATGGTGAATATAATTTGGTGATTGGGGGTCTATGACCTCTCTTGGCGATTGGTGAGTGTACAAACTATTGGTGAGCATATTAATGCATTATTTGGTGTTTTGGTGTTATGGTGCATAGTCATGGTGTCGCATAATCATATGCATATTTGGTGAATAGGCCTCGGCCTCATAAATTATTTTGGTGAAAGCCCTCAAGGCTATTTTGGTGATGGATCCACATGCATATGCCCGTGGTGTTTTGGGCTGCATCTCATACATTACATACATTTTCTGGTGATTGCTTGGGTGTTCATAAACTACTGGTGAAATTGATTTGACTGTATTTTTGGTGTGCTAGTTGCCTGCTCTATTGCGTTACTTGTTTTATTTGTTATTACCTATGTAAAGAGACTCACCCTACTGCTTTATGTTGCTTCTTATGTCGGCAAGAATCGCAGTGATGATGATCAAGGTGACTTGAGTACCTTCTTCTAGTATGGTCGAGTCAGCTTTGATACGTAGCACCGGGGGGGAACGTTTAGTGCTTGTCATTTCCTTTATGCTTTGAACTTTTATTTTGGCTTTGTATTTTCGTATTCTGAGTTTGTTATATTCCGCTGCAATAGTGTTTATTCCCGGATTTTATTATGGTGCTATGTATCTCAACTTGAAGTTTATTTTATTTATTATTTTGGAGTTTTTAAATGTGGTTGTTTAAATGTGGCACCCTCGTGTGGTCGCGCTAAAATTTTTCGTAGACTCTGATTTTCAATTTATTAAATAATAGCTCATGTAGAAGGGGGTGTTACAGTTCTTCTACCATTTAGTTAGCTCTTAATTTCAATAACTGGAGAAGAAAAATGAGATGATCTTCGAAAATGAGATTTGAGAAGTCCCATATTCTCAATAATTGGTGGTGTTAGAGAAGAGGAAGGTTGCAGTGGATTGATAGAGAAGAAGAGAGATAAAGGAGAGTGTACGATGGAGAGACAAGAGAGAAAGAGGGTGTAAAGTGCGACAATATTGGGGTTACTTAATTGTCTCTGATTTTTTGTTTAAATTACAAATGTGCTATTGGATATTTTTTTACCAACATACATGTGCCATACATGCACATCACAACTGACATCATGGGCTAAGGTAGAATTGCCGCTTAAAAACAAGAATAAAGTCGATACTGGAAATATAGCGCTGGATACGTTTTGACTGAGAGAAGGAAGAGAGAGAAAAAATGCCAAAACAGAGAAGGGGATGGTTCTTCTTCTCTTTGCTTTTCCAGATTTGTTTTTTGTGGGTGATGGTAGCAATGGTGGAGAGAGAGAGAGTGGGGTGGGTTTTCATGGTGGTTTTTGTGGTGGTTGGCCATGAGTTAGTGATGAGAAACTTGTGGTAGTTGATGTGTGGAGTGATATGGAGAAAAACAGTAAGATTGGAATGAGAAGAAAATGAAGGCATTTTGGAAATTTGGGCTGGGTGTGTTTGTTTCAGAGGTTTGGCACTCTCTCTTTCACTCTTTTTATTTTTTTGATTTTTTGATGTTTAGTTTTCAGAATCAATCCCCCTCTCTTATTCTTTCATTTGGGTTTATGTGAAGATGTGATATTGGGTTTTTTGGTTGATAATAAGTGATAATGGTTACTGTAGCGACCGAAAAATCCGGGAAAGGATTCTTCGAAAGGTTCTTAGGAAGCCGCCACCAAATTTTAGTTTAAGGGTAAATTCGGAAAATCCCTTTATGGTTAGGATAAGGTATTGTTAGGGTTCGGGAGTCGTTATGTGTGGGGAAGGTATTAACACCCCACGACATCATTGGTCTAATTAATTAAGATTTATTTAATAATTACCCTTTTATTTATAGAAAAAGACTTAATTAATTTTTGGTTTTTAGTGCTTGACAAGAGTTGAATCTTGCTCCTACGTACCTCCGGATGCAATGGAGGAATCAAAGCTACGTAGTTCTTCCTGAAAAAGGTTTGTGGGTTGATATTTTTTTTAGTGTAGGGGTCCTAGGATTCGTTGAACTGTACAGCTCACTGATTCCTAGGACGCTGACTAACCCGATTGTAGAACCGACTTAGTCCCCTACTTTTTGAAAGTGATTTTTGAGTTTTTGAAAGAAATTAGTTTGGTGTGAGGTGGGTCCGTTTTAGGATAGGTATTCTAGAACTCCTGAACTGTACAACTCATTAGTTCTAGAATTGACTAACCTTGGTTGTAAAACCGACTTAATCCCCTATTTATGAAAAAAAATAATTTATTTATATTTTATTAAGTTTTTGTAGGATTACTGAACTGTACAACTCATTGTCCTAAAATGATGACTAACCCGGTTGTACAACCGACTTAGCCGCTTATTTTTAGAGAAAAATAGTTTTTGTATTAAGTTTGCGGGTTACCGAATCAGATGCGACTCATTGGCCCTAAAATAATGACTAACCCGGTTGTACAACCGACTTAATCTTTTATTTGATTTTTAAATGAAAATATTATTTATGAACCTTTTGAAGAGAATTAATTAAAAACAAGAGAAGGGGTGAAAGCGGTAAAATAGAGTGCAATTAATCGAAAGGGTGTATTATTAATAGTGGGGTGCGACTAGTAGGGTAGTCTAATTCATGCTACTGGGTTAGGAACTTACTAATTGGGCTTAGAGGTGGGAGTTGTGTGATTTAAAAATAGGGGGTGTCATTACCAATATGATCCAAAAAGATTAAAAAATATAAAAATAAGACAAGTGGGATATATAAGGCAAGTTGTAATAAAGGAAAACCTAATTTCCTTTTCCCTACTTCTCACACATGAGATACTCTCCATGAGAGAGAAAAAGGTTTTTTGTTCTTCTTTCCATTTTTGTAGAGAGAGAAAAGATAGATGAGGAAGTAGAGAGAAGGAGGGCGAAGTTCTAGGGTGGGGGACGATGACCGGCTGGCGACGGGAATGGAAACGACTTGCCGGAGAGCTTCGATTCGGTTATGGAGGGTGACTACGATGGTTTCTGGTCTGATTTGTGGGTATTTTACGGTGAGGTTATGGGTTTGGAGGAGGCTCGCCGGAGAGGACTTCGGTTCTGGGTGGCTACGAGTTGTTCATGGAGGTCTCGCCGGAGCTTCGCCAGAGAAGGTGACCGGAGCTCCGACGAGCTTAAGGTCAGTTTTTCCTCTTCTTATTCTGCTTATTTGTTTTTTTTTTTTTTTTATCTTTCTCTGGTCTGATTCTCTCCTACTCTCTTTATGTTCTTCTCACCTTGATTTTCTAGTTTTTTGATGTTACTTCATGCCTTCTCTTAGATCCTAATTTTCATGCTAAACTAACCAATTTCTGGGATTTGACGATATGTTTTTGAAAGAGTGAAACAAAACTTACTTATTTTAGTCTAGGTTATTCTATAGGCATTTTTATCTTAAGCTTCTAAGCTTTCTTTGATGCACAAACAACATACAAAAATAATGATAATTTGACAACAACCACTACCTCGTTTTTGAGCTATTTTTGAAATAAACAGAACTTAAGATCTCTTAATTTAACAACTAATGCAAGTACGGGAGCAGATTTTATGCATACTAGTTTTATATGTCTAGGCTTGATGATAGGGATGAACTAACCTTAATTCCAGCTTCAGATTAGGCTCCTAGATGCTGCTGCCTGTGTCCGTTGTGTATGCTTCCTTGCACTGTGTCTGCTTAACTGAATCGTGTTGTATCTTCTCCCTTGGCTGTTGCTCTTTTTTTTTACCCAGAAACTCAAATCTATTTGTTTTAGTGGATTAGGGTTTCAATGTGAAACTCTAATCCTTTTTTTTGTAATTTTCGCAGCTGCTTCTGTCCATCTTGGAATGTGTGTTGATCGCTTATTTATACTAAAAACTAGGTTTTTGCATTAATTGCGATTTGCATTATTTTTCAAGTTTTGGAACGGATCGACTCAGGCCCAACAGCTTGGAAAGAAACTGCTGGAAACCCTAGTTTGCTGCTGCCATTTTCTATTTTTTTTTGCCTTTTTCGGATTTTTATTTTTTGTATTTTTAATATTATCATTTTTTGTATTTTGGGACACTTTGGACAATTAGACACTTTCAAAATGTAAATACAATTAAATAGAATTTTTTTTGATATTTTTTGGACTATATATATATATATATATATATGTATATGCACAAAATAAAGGACAAAATAATAAAAATAGAAAAGAAGTCGGAATGTTGAGCCCAATTGCGAGAAAACAACTCGAATAAGCCCATTTGTAAGGAAACGACTCGGATGAACCCAACTAAGTTCGACTAGGCCCATATACGAATATTCAACTAAAGAATGCGCGAAAAGATCGATCAATCGCGCGCATTCTTAATTTAAACAACGACATTTTGACTTAGTTGAACAGGTTAGTTGAGATTGGCTTAGGTGAGACATTTTTTAATAATTCTCTTAATTGCGCGACTTCTGAACATGAATAAAATAAACGACTAAAACCAGAAAAAGAATACGGACAAAATTGGGGTATAACAGTTACTGGTTGTGGTGGGTTGTTGCTCTTCTCGTGTTCTCAGATTTGTTCTCCCCTATTCCTTTCTACCTTTTCTTGAAATAAACCTCTTCCTATTCCTCACATTTTGGATCCCCCTCTCTAAACTGAATAAATTCCCCCTTCTCTTCATTCGGTTAGCTTGTTGTTAATAGAGCTGGGCGAGTAATGAGACAAATTTTGTGGTTATGCTTTTGCAGAAAAAATAGTGTAGTGGAGCAGAGGAGGTGGTGAGCACCATTGTATAAAGCTGTTTGGTTTCAACAATTTGGGAAAAAACATAAAAGCAAGAGGATGTCAAGCTTGGCTTAAGGCTCCAAATATCCTCCCCTACCCACACAATGCGCAGCATACTGCCACACTATATGGCTTCCATTTTGAATTTGTTTTTGTAATTTTTTGCTTTTTTTATATGTAACAAAGGTTGACTATTTGTACCTATTATTTATATAAAAAAACTATTTATAAAAGCATTTTTTTAGAATCTGATTTTTGTATAAAAATAATGATATAATAAATTAATAAACATATAATAATAATAATAAGTATCGAAGCAAATATGCGTACACGACGAGAAGCGAGCGCGCGCACAACAAGAGCCATAACGCGCACACAATTAAGAATAATGTGCGAGCACAACAAAACATATTTTTGAGCCATTTTGTAAACGAGGAAAATACCCGTTTAAAATAGGATGTTTACAAAAATTGTTTTTTTTCTATTTTTTCTGAAAATTTTGAATTGGTCGGACAAAATTGGGGTATAACAAACGACCTTAAAAGCACATGCGTTAGCTAATTTCTTAATAGAAATCACTCCGGATATTCCCACCTAGCCCGAGGACCTGCTATGGATAATCCATGTTGACGGGTCTTGCAACAACAACTGAGACGACATTGTCGTCGAGGTTTCCCTAACATTGTCGTTCATAACGTCAAATAATCGGGCTAAATATGAAGCATGCATAGCCGGATTACTGTTAGCTAAGGACTGAAATGCTCAAAGAGTCAAGATCCTGACAGATTCTCTTTTGGTTGTATCACAAACCAAGAAGGAATATGTCGCTAAAAACATTGTTCTGCAGCAGTACCTCGTAAAGGTAAATGAGCTACTGAAGCAATTTTCGGAGGTGACCATCAGACAAGTCCCTAGGGGCGAGAACATAAGAGAAAACGTCTTATCAAAGTTTGCAAGTACTAGAACCTCCGTGCACTTCAAATTTGTCATCGAGAAACCTCTCACAGCCAAGTGTCTCCTTAAAGATTGTATCGACTTTTGTAGTAAACGCAATTGTAGAAGCGGCTACTTGGATGCATCTTATCATCAAGTACATAGATTTTGGAGAGCTACCTACCGATGTTAAAGAAGTTGCTCAGACAAGACGAGATAAGAGCTGCCTCTTATTCGGTAATCAAGGAACGTTGTACCAAAGAGGCTTCCCGTTACCTTTACTCAAGTGCATTTTGAGTACCTCCTAACCAAGAACCACGAAGACATCTGCGGACAACAAATCGGTAGCTGGGCTCTAGCCAAAAAGGTCTTGCGAGCAGGATACTACTGGCCCTCCATGAATGAAGACGCAACAAAATTGGTAAAAAAGTGCTACAAATGCCAACGCCATGCCGACGTTCATGTCACATCACCAATCGAGCGGACTTCGCTCTCTTCCCCATGGACCTTTTACTGGTGGGGTATACACTTATTAGGACCTTTCCCAACTTCCTCAAGGCTAAATCAAATACGTAATATCAACGATGATTACTTTACAAAATGGATCCAAGCTAAACCAAAGAAAGATTATGGCCAAAAACACAATGAAGTTCTCCAAGAAGTCTATAATGGTCAAATTCAGAATTCCGTATGGTCATCACTAACAACGACACTCATTGCACAAATAAGAGCTTTCAAAAGTTGATGGTTGACCTCTCTATCAAACATCATTTTACAACAGCGGAACACCTACAAACCAACGGGAAGGCAAAAGCAGCAAACATAGTTATCCTTCGAGGTCTTAAACGACAACTAAACGAAGCCAAAGGAAGCTCGGTGGAAGAATTACCCCATGTATTGTTTGTGAACCACACTACACCCCATTCGACAACAGCGAATCCCGATTTCGACTAACTTATAGGGGTGAAGCGGTCATTCCAATCAAAATAGGTGAATTAAATTGGAGAACCTCACACCTAAGTTCTTTGAAGGCAAACAAGAAAGCAATGAGAGAAAAGTTGGATCTCGTAGAAGAATCTTGAGGTTACACTTCCCTTCAAGAAGTTGTGATCAAGTAAAGAATATCAGCACAAGGCCAACACGACCTCTTTGGTACCGAGTTAAATTTGAGCCGAGTACTCAGTAAACTGGATCAAAGGAGGGAGGACTCGCCTCTAGCCTTTTCAGGCTTCGATGAGGCGAACACGACCTCTTTGGTTCGAGTTAGATCGGGGTCGAGTACTCAATAAATTGGACCAAAAGAGGGAGGACACGTCTCTAACCTTTTCTGGCTCTGACAAGGCCAACACGACCTCTTTGGTCTGAGTAAGATCTGAGTCGAGTACTAAGTAAACTGGACCAAAGGAGGGAGGCTCGCCTCTAACTTTTTCAGGTTCAACATCCCCCCTCGCTCAACATATTTCCAATAGATGCCATCAAACTAACACACTTAAATACACAAATTGAAGTTTATTATAAAAAGCCAGACAACCCCGAGACAAGAAGGTAAAGTACATAAAATACAAGACAAAGAGGACTACGCTTAGAGAGCACCAAGGAGCTTGGGGACAACATGGACCTCATGACAGGTCTTGTCAGCATTTTACTCCACTAGTACGACATCAAGCACATTATAAGCAATATTTTCCTAGGTTGTCTCAAGAGAAAGTCTGGGATACAGCGCAACCACCTGCTCCACAGCATTCTTGAAGGCTTCCTCACCAAATGCTAAAGCCTTTCGGGAAGATTCCTGGCGAGCTATCACCGCCTCGTCCCTCTACACCTCTAACAAACATGGATCCCAAGCTGAGAAACGATGGTAGCGACAGTGAAGTTTTTCTCAGCTTCCTGTGAAGCCTTCGAAAGCTGACAGACTTGTTCAACGACAATATGTCTCTCCACCTTCGCCTCCTTCCTGGCTGCTGTCTCCTTTTTCTACGACTTCACTACTATCCCGAAAGCCTTCTTAGTAGATTGGAAACCTCTTTATGCTTCATCGCGCTCCCTTAGAAGCTGTAACTTACCTATCAAAACTCCCAAACTCAAACTTGATGAAAAGCTAAAAATATAGCCAAAAGGTCAAGAACAAATCTCAAAAAAACTACCTCCTTCAACAAACTCACGATCAGTTACCAAAAGCTTAGTGTCGGATTCGGAAATGCGACGAACAAAGTTAAAAGGATTCGCATAGACATCTTCCAAGCTGACATCATTGAATTCAGAAATGACGTCTTGAGAAGCGTTAGAACCTTCTTGGTCGCCACCATCTGGTCTCAGCTTCTTCTCTAGTGAGACTACATGGTTGCTCTCTTCGTCTGCCTTACAGTCTCAGGCAAACATCTTTTCACTGTTGTAGTAGGAGCAACTCAGGCAGAATGGTCTGGATCCCTAACCACCTTTATCTTCTGAGGTCTCCATTCAGACCCAGCCACTAGATTATGATCTCGAAGAAGAGAAAACATCGTAAGAGGAACCACTGCATTGTTAGCAGCTTCCTCAAATCGAAAAATGTGTTGAGAGGCGTCATCATCCCTGCAAAGAATAAGGGATTGCCTACGGAAAAATAGCCAGAAGTCATCACACTAGCAATTTGCATAGCGACCATGGTATAAGTCTCCCCCCGCAAGGAGTCATTGCCAAGGCCCGAGTGTTAATAAAAGGTCCCTTGAAACATGGACGTCCGCTTTCGAAGTAGTTCCAGACTTATGATTTCTTTCTCGTCCAACTAGGAATACGCTCGGGAGAAGAATTTAACAGAATTTTTGAAATGGTCAAAAGACTAACTGAAATGAAAATTCAAAGAGACCAATTCGTCGTGATCATTGGGTTTTCCAACCTTCCGAAGAGTGACCAAGTTCTTGGGTGAACATAAAAAAAACTACTCGGCAAATTTATCAATAAAAAGGGACTGAATAGAATCTCCGAGACTCCGTTCACCAAATCTACATAACTGTGACGAACCCTCTTAGAATCTCTTTAAGGACTCCTCACTACGTCGAACAAATACAAAAACAACTCTACGAACAACAGATGTTCGAAGGCCCACATAACCAACTCATAAACCCTCAGAGACCCCAACCTGATGGACAAATCTACGAGGGAGAAACTCTCAAAGCCTGAAGAAATCTATGCTGAAAAGGAGTTAAAGGAGGACAAACTCCCACCTCAGTAATCATCATCGAGTGAATAAAAAACATCGGATGTAAATCCGATTCCCCCTTCTGTCAACTCCGATTAGATGTTGGAATGTCGAAAGAACGGAGGCATCCTTCTCTCTGAAAAAACTCCTCCACGCAAGAATGTCCCGAGAGACCCAAGATTGGGGGTCAACTATGTCATGACCACGCTTGGACCCGCCACTCCCAATGGAAGATCTCGCGTCTTGGCCTGAAGACGAAGAGCCATCAGCCGAAGGAGAATCTCGTCTCACGGAGCTGTCAGTTTTGTCTTGGCCATTTCATACCTACATAGAGGGAGCCCATATCAGGGGAGATTTTAAGAAACTTGCCACATCTACCCAACTCGAGAAATGTCCTCTAACTCGGCCATACCCCTCTAAGGAACACTATGACCACGGTATTTTGAACTCCAAGAAGGGCCGACCGAGATCCTAACAGAATTAATTGGCGGAAGGATTGGCTCAAGACCTGAGGTATGAAAGGGAGATAGCATGAAAATGGAAATCAGACATACCTTGTGAATCAAAGGAACAAGGTCCCGGCGACCTACTGATGTCGGTCTAACCTCGACAAATGCAAGGATGAAATAAAGAGCAACTTCAAGGTACAAATATTTCGAAAGTACGAATGAGAGAAAGCTCCCCCTATTTATAGAGGATCAACTGAAGTGACAACACTGACAATCAATAATCACAATTTTAAAAGCGCAATAATGACATCAACACGAGGATCAAGGCGTTACTTGTACCATTTTAACTGTCAACTCTCTGGTCAACCAACAAAGTCAAAGGCCAAACAACACGAAAAGCCAGAGAATTTGTTCGACCCTTGTTTACCGTGATTTTTGGTAAACAACCGCTGGTCTGAAATTAATTTTTTGCGAGATCAACCAGTGAATCTCAGGAGCATTTTGTGTTAATTGCGCATGCGGATACTCTGAATGTTTTTCCGAAAAGAATTGGTTTCAAAGGATTGAAACTTTTAATTTGCCTTGAGCGTCAAGGAGTTCGTAGAATTGCGTAAAAAGTAAAACAAATTGAAAAGAAAAGAAAGTTTGAAAGTAAAACTTAGATTGCATAAAAAATGGAAAGAAATGGTACGCAGTGTTCATACATCGCTTCTGTTACTCTGTTTCTCTGTAACTTGGAAGTTAGAGCGTGAGAATTTAGTATGTTGTGACTGCGACCCCCTTTTTCTTCTAAGAAAAAGCTATATATACTAAGAAGAGGGAGAAAACTGCCTACAACGGTTAACATATTTAAAATTTAAACTAATAACCGCTATGCCTTCGACAACTTGGTAACCAAGGTCTTCGATAGCATTGTGACTTCTTTCTTCGACATCATCTTCTTAGCTTAAATCTGCTACCATCTTCTGCTTTCATACTCTTGTCGAAATGCACCTTTCAAGTCTTCAAAACTACCAAGTTCCTTCAGTGGTCGAAAACCACCTTTGACACACTCTCTTATTGTTGAAGACTCACATTGTTTCCTTTAGAGCAAAGGGTTAACCCTCGTGACTGCATTTATTTAGCCTGTCAAAAATACAGGCGTTGCAGTCGATGTAATACCTTGACTTTGACTGTCAGTTACGACTTGATCTTCTTGGAAGTGGCGTTTGAATTCTGACGTTTTTAGTGTAATCCATTAATGCTGATGTAGTAACTTACTTTTTCCTTCTTGTATATATAAAATAACAGGTTGGCATTTGCTTTCATAACCCGCCTCAAAAACCTTCTTGTAACTTCTCTATCATCCTGTCTTATTCTCATGATGAATTTGCTTCACAAGGTCGTCGTTCCTACCTTGGATCCTCCACGTAATCTTAAAGAGCTCTGGTGTTTTAATATTACTGGAGGACTCAAAGCAGGAGTTGCAGACTTTCGGTTCTTATGGAGATTTTCTGGGCAGCTGCTGCAACTTCTTCTTGATTGAGATTGCGTGGAGGATCCAAACGGTCGTTGTGCCTATAGATTGAGGTTGCCACAAACAGGTGGTTGATTATTCTCCTCCAATGTAGGGGAATTTTCCATCGGAAGCGCCTCATAGGCCACTTCCAAATTATCTGTTGTCTCCCAGTGTGTTGTGCAGGTAGCTTTGGAGAGGTTTCCAACACTGGGGACAACAAGTAACTGCCGTTTCTTCTTTCGGCGGGTCTTCCTCTCAGAAGGTCAGTTCCTTCTTCTAGTGGATCTACTTGATGAAGAAGTGATTCCCCCCCTTTGGAGGGTTTCTTCAGCCTTGCTGACCGAAGATTGCTGTCGACGTTAGCTGGCATGGGTTCTTACAGAGTGGGAATATTAGTAGCTTAATTTTGTAACCACTTTCAGTACCATTTTCTCACCAGTAAACATTAGTTTTCGATTTGAAATAATGGTCTATAGAATCTTGAGTTTGTATACAATGCGGTTTTGAATAAAAGTGACTACATTTCGATCTTACCTTATTGGTGTTATATTTCTGCACTGTATGACTTCGACAATACCTTTATTTTCGGCAGCTTAATTCATCTTTTGCGCACCGAATTTTGCATTACTTAATCTGCTTTTAATCTTGCGCCATTTTTATCTCTTGAAGCATTGGCTTGTACCTTTTTAAGTACTTGCCATTTATACGCATAACTCTATTATCAGTGCCTATTTCTTCGATCTCATAAGCACTGTTTGAAAAGACTTGTGAAATCTTAAATGGTCCTTCCCAATTTGGAGACCATTTTCCTAGGACTCTATCTTTTTTATCCATAGGAAAAATGACTTTCCAAACTAAGTCTTAAGTCGAAAGATTTCAACTTAACCTTTTTATTATAAGCTCTAGCCACTCTTTCTTTTTGCCTTGTGAGGATTTCTAAGGCTATCAATCTTTCTTCATCTATATCAACTAATTCATCAACCATCATATCCCAATAGTGATTTGACGGGATCTCAAATTGTCTTTGAATTCTAGTTGATTGTAAGTAAATTTCGACTGGCAACACTGCGTCATGCCCAAACGTGAGTCAAAAAGGAGTGGTATTAGATTCCCTAGGAGAAACTCTACAAGCCCACAATACTTGGTCAAGAGTATTATGCCAATTCTTTGGTTTTTGTCCAACATGCTTTTTTATCAAGTTAATAACAATTTTATTGGCTGCTTCTACTTGACCATTGGCCTGAGCGTAATATGATGTCGAAGTTAATAAATTAAAACCTTTCTCAGAGGAAAATTCCACCATTTTTCGACCA
This sequence comes from Oxytropis ochrocephala, assembly GCA_020916435.1. Lineage (NCBI taxonomy): Eukaryota > Viridiplantae > Streptophyta > Magnoliopsida > Fabales > Fabaceae > Oxytropis > Oxytropis ochrocephala. The sequence continues at coordinate 78,199,838 of CM037093.1, forward strand.
GTAAAAATTGAACCTTGGTCTTTGTAATGGTTTCTGGAATTCCAAACCTATACAATATGTATTTCTGAATAAAACTCATAACTGCCTCTTGATCAACATTAACCAAGGTGTTATGGACGCAAAAAAGCACGGGGTTTCAAGACTTGGCACTTGGGCCGATGTCTTTTAAATGCTCTTGTAGGTGAGATTTTATAGGAATTTAAAATTGTAATAAGCCAAACATTTTTAGGCATGTTATTTCCCTTTCTTAGAAGCCTAATTGTGTAAGGCCTACTTTGGGCTTGAATACGGGCTTCTAGTTGTCATGTTTTATTTTTAGTGAGCCCACAACCTATTCTCTCACTACTAGAAAACAGTGATTTAGCGTCAACTTTTTAGCGTCGGCCTCGACACCGACGCTACTAACGTCGATTTAGCGTCCGCTAGGCTCACGCTAAGCTACCAATTTTATTTGTTTGGTAAAATAATTATTAGAGTTTCCACGCCCGGCGCTAAATGTCGATTTAAATAGTTTTTGATATATTAGAGTCGGCTTGGCCGACGCTAACTTGATTCTTCCTAGTAGCGTCCGCTTGCCCCACGCTACCTTCAAAACTCTTTTTCAACTAAAACCCTAAAATTTCTTTTAATTTCCCACAAACACAAACACTTTCACGTTCAGCGCCATCCTCTCTTTCCCTTCCACTTCCACTTCCCTCTCTTTCCCTTTCACTCACAAGCTCAGTTCAGCGCCATCCTCTCCCTTTGAAACCCTAAGCTCGATTCTCCCAATTGAAACCTCGCCTCGTAATCCCTAAGCTCGATTCTCCCAATTGAAACCTCGCCTCCCAATTGAAACCCTAATCATTCTTCAATCTCTATTCTCGATCTCGATTCGTAATCGTTCCCTATTCTTCAACAAGGATTGTCTCTCGATTTGTATCGGTCCGTTGGGTGTGATTTTCAGTCACAGCGCTTCTCCCTCTCTTACTCAAGGTTCACTCTATCCCTCTCTCTCTCTCTCTCTTTCTCGCTCTCTGCTCTCTCTTTCTCTCTTGGTTCGTTCTCTCACTCTATCTCTCTCAAAACAATTCTTTTGACAAATTTTCCTCAAAGTTAGCTAGGTTTGTGGATTTATGTTTGTATAGTTTTTTTGATTTTGTGTATTTTTCTCGATGAATTTTGTGTTTGATCATAGTATTTTTCTTAACAGAAGCATAAGATGATGGATTTATGTTCTGTTTGAATATTTTCACCAAACATCAATATAAGTTCATATTGTTTGACCACAGTGTTTTGCTTGATGGTTAATTAGAATTCTTCGTTCATATTGTTTGATTTACTTAATTTGATACTTAGTTTTGTAGTTGAAGTTAGTTATACATTTATTTTATTAGTGCTAAAATCAAAGAGATAGTTAAAGTCTTGAGTTAAATTAATTTCAAAATGTAAATTTTCAATATAAGTTGTTTATGGTCAGATTAGATTTCAATCTCTGCATGCATTATGTATATCATTTACTTAATGTTGAATGGGAATAGTACTTTTCTGAAAGTAAATTTGTTGTTCTCTTTGACATAAGTATGCTTAGTATCTTTGTAAAAGAAAAGCTTTCCTTGGGATTCAATGTGCATAACTTTATGTCATTACTATTTATGACTTACATAAGACTATGCTTCTACTTCCTTCTCTTAGCTCTAATTTAGACGGTGGGATTGTTGTGCATGAGGATTTGGGTTTAGGGTTACTTACTGAGAAGTTGAAGAATCGTGGATTTTCTGAAAGTGTTAGTGTTAGTGGAACTGTTGATGATGAAGTTGGTGGGTTTAATCTTGGCTCTGCTGGTCATTTGGGTAGAGACAGTAAAAAGTTCTTTGTCTTGGTATTGTTTTTGTTTGGCATTTGATGTAGTTCAAGATTATGTATTTTTGTTATGTGTTTGGTTAATTTGCTTATGGATTGTTGGATGTGAAATAGATTAGCTATAGGCTTGTTTGTAGCTACAAAACTATTTTATTATTGACAGAGAAGAAAAAGAGTGAAATGGGGGAGAGATTTTGTCCTCCTAAAAGAGTCATTGAAGTGAATTGCCTCTTACTATTTGCTTTGCAAATTGGGGGTGTTTGTGTAGAGACAGATTGTTTTTCTAGGATCTTATTTTGTGTGTGTCATATCCCAATTTTGTCCGGCTTAGGTCAAAACCCTAATTTTCCACAAAAAATAAATAAATTGAAGAGTGAAGAGCATTATGCATTGAATTTTGGGTCCTAGAAGTCGTTCCAAGGTTCTTGAAATCATTTTTAGGGTTGAAATGCACTTTTGGGCAAATTAGGGTTTAGGGTCAAAAAGGTATTTTTGGTCATTTCACAAAGAAAAACGGATTTCCATCACAAATCAATGGACAATTGTCGAAATTATTTGAGGAATAATGTGCTTAATTATAATTTTTATGCGCATGAATGTTAATTATTTGCATAAAGATTCAAATTTAAAGGAAATGGTAAAATGGGAATTTCCTTCAAGGTGAGAGTATCAAATCCATTTTGGGGATGGTGATATCATGGAATTTTGGGCCCAATCATTGATTCCTAAGATATGGCCCAAAAATATGGGACACATTTTCAATGGGTGCACTCTCATTTGCATGCCCAAAGATTCAAAATTCAAATAAAAAGTACAAAGTGTCCTCAATAAGACAAAAGACCAAAAAGAGAAGCAATTTTCCCCCCATTTTTCCCCATTTTCGAATTCTCTCTCTTCCCTCATAGAGTTGTGCCCTCTTTTGTAAATTACCCCACCCATTTACACTCACCTCTTCACAAGGAAACACAAAATTTCCTCTTTGGTAACATTCCATCTCAATTATACCCTGACCCCCACAATAAGACAAGTTTTCACACAAACTCTCCCCTCACTCTCATTTTTGTGTTTTCTCACTACCCACAATCCAAGTGATCTCTAATCCTAGCCCTTCATTCAAATTCAAAACTCAATCCTAGAGCACCTAGTAAGGAACAATGACATAATTACCCCTAGACCTAAAACAACTCTATAAATACCCTCTCATTTTCACACCTAAGGATCTTTGGCCTCTCATTTTTCTCACACACACAACTCAGCCCTCTCCTCCTCCTCCATCCATCTTTTTGTTTTCCTTCACCCAAACACCATCAATCCCTCTCCTTTCCATTCCTCTCTCACATACTACCTCCATCCTTCACTAAGACTAAAGAATCATCATCACTGGGTATCTTCTTCATTTGTGTTCTTGCTCTCCTTTTCTTCATAATCTATCTTGGTCTAAGGTATACTCTAAAAACCATAGCATTATCTCCAACATTTTTGCATCAAAAACACACTTTTTCTTTCCTTCATTTCGCATACTCTCATAAAAATGTGATTTGCTAGTTGTTGTTGGTGAGAGGAGCCTTAAACAGTATGGACAAGCACTTAGGGAGGCTTGGGTGTTTAAGGTGCCTCTCACCCTTGAATAAATTGATTCATGTTGTTTTGTGTTGATTTTATATCTTGTTGAGAAATAAAATTGTTGTTTCATGTGTTATTTAGTTCGCATATTATGTTGGAATTGGCTTTAATGAGATTTTGTTGATGATGTTTAATCTTGTTGTTAGTATTTCATTTTAGTGTTAAATGTTATTTTAGTTGTTGATGATAGGCAAGTTGATTCTCACTAGTGCCTAGTGCACTTTTCTCAAAGTGAGAGGATTGCTCTATGTGATTCAACCTAGTTTTTGTGTTTATTTAAATCTTGTTTAGTTTGCTTATTGTTAGTTGTTGATGATAGGCAAGTTGATTCTCACTAGTGCCTAGTGCACTTTTCTCAAAGTGAGAGGATTGCTCTATGTGATTCAACCTAGTTTTTGTGTTTATTTAAATCTTGTTTTAGTTGTTTGCTTCTAAAATCATGTTTGTGTTGATGATTTGGTAAGAGGATTTGACACTTATGCACTTGAGCATATCCCAAGTGTTAAGGATTACCTAAAGGGATTCAACACCCTATTTGCATATGCTTGCTAGATAAAAATGTCAAATTAGTCTTATGGCTTGCCAATGATCTCATTTGAGGCAAATCCCCTTTTCCAACTTATTCCTTTCATGTGGTTGATTGAAGGAAGGTGCTAAGTGTTGATGATATCAAAAGGATACCACATTGGTGCTTATGTCAAATGTTGATGTGAAATCCCTAGGATTTTGCAAATGATTCATTAGATGCTTGAATTCACTTGTGCTTTGTAATCTCTTTGCTTACTCACGTATTGTGTCATAAATGCCTAGTTAGGTTCATTCCTTGCCTAGCATCTTCAATAAGATGTGCAATTTAGGTTCATTCTCTTGCCCATTCATACATTTTCGCCAAAATGTTCAACTTGGGTTCATTCTTTGCCTATCTATGTATTGTGTCATAATGTGTGTAGTCTAGGTCCACTTTCAATCAAAAGCCTTTTCAAGCATCAAAATCATTCCATAAACAAGAATCAATCCAATTGCGGAAACTCTTCGAGATCAAACTTTGTTAGTAGTCTTGTGAAGCCTTTGCTTGCATGATTATTAACAATGAGGTACTAGTGGTGATCACTTGGAGCCTTTGCTCAATTGATCACCATGAATGCATAATTTTCCTAAAATTCTCACTTCTTCAAATCAAAAACTTTGTTAGTAGTCTTGTGAAGCCTTTGCTTGCATGATTATCAACAATGGAGTGCTAATGGTGGTCACTTGGAGCCTTTGCTCGATTGATCATCATGAAAGCTCAATTTTCACAATTAAACAAGTTAAAAAACAAAAACCTTTTTCTAGACAAACAAGAACTACGTAGCTTTGAATTCTCCATCGCACTTGGAGATACGTAGGAGTGGATCCCCTCCATCAAGCGCAAAAATTAAAGATTTTTCATTAAGTCACTCATAAACAAAAGAGGTAAAAACAAAGCATTTTTCCAAATCAACTCCGCAAATCACATATTTAATTAAGGTAACCCTTCTTCGAAGGGACGTTATGGGGTGCTAATACCTTCCCCGTACGTAACTAGACCCCCGAACCCAAATCTAATGGTTCCAAGACCATTGCTTTCCGAAAAAAGGTTTTTTCAATGTTTTACCTTTAAAAAATATTGGTGGCGACTCTAAAAACAAAGTTGTGCGAAGAAAAGTCCGTCCAAGGATTTTTCGGGGTGCAACAGTGTGAAATTAAGTGAATACTTTGATAAGGAGATTGTAATTGTCTGAATTCTCAACCTATGCAATGTTCTTGGTCTTTGTGATGCCTATTACTTTTATGTGAGAGAAAGCATAGGTCTGTTAAACTACACAATTTTGCATTGGAGTTATTTTCTGTGTGTTGCTTCATTGATTTCTTTGGGAATTGTGATTGTGAAGCGCGGCGGTGGCGTCTTGGAGTCTTAGTAGTATAGTGGCACAAGTTCTACTTAGAGATAGAAAAAGAAGGGAGGAGTCAGATATCTTTGAGCAGTTTTTTTCTGCTTCACCAGCTTCAAATCTGGACCGAAAATTTTATTGTATCTCATTAGCTGAGAAGTTTCCTTTTCATACGCAACATAAAACCCACAGTTGTTAATAACTAGCGGTCCACACCTCAGGACGCAAGGCTCATATTGATTTGGCACTTGAGCTAGTAAGTATTAAAATATTAGTAATATGCTATGTTAACATAAGTTGCTGAATTGGTTTAAATTTTTCCTTGAACATTTGTTTAATTAATTGTGATTACATCTTGATTTTATTTGTAGTGCAATAATCTTATTAATTTTGCATAGGGGATTGGTATCTTGCATGATGGTTTCTATGGAACGTGAACGGGTTCGACTGTTTCTTGGTAAGTCCCTTCGACGACTTGCAACTACAAATTTCTTGGTGTATATATAGTTCTTTTTTCTGTCTAGCAGCTTAAGCGTGGTTGGTTGGTTATTTCAGGGAAAGTGTGGAACTCCTTGGCTTGACCCGAGTTGGAAGTTGCTGAGTTGTTCAGATTTCTGCTAGTTTTATGATATTCTTCTCTTCTTTAGGTATGTATTGATACTTTGAACACGATCTTGACTACATTAAAATCAATCTTGATCGTATTAAAAGTTGTGTTGGGTTTATGAAGGCTTTTATGGTGGCACTTACCTCGTAACTTTTGCTTTGTTTTTCTTCTATTATCTGCAGGAAATTTTGGAGTCGTGTTTGCATCTATACCGCTCCCAATATTTTCTCAGATTGTCTCGTGTATTTTTTGGTCATGTTCGTATGTCATCATCTTAAGTGAGATTCCATTTCCGTGAATAGTTGATTGATCATGTTCCTTTGATCAATAACGTGTTTCCTTCTTCATTAGTTGCAGTTGGAATACCATTTCTTTAACTCACAAACACGAACTCTAGAAGAAACCTTGTCATCATTGGGCTCTCATTGTTCCTTGGAATATCTGTTCCTCAATTTTTCTCACAATTCTGGAATGCATTTAATCTTTCTTTTACTGATGTCGGTTGCTTTATCATTATCGGTTGCTTTGATTCTTCAATTTAGGATTACATATATTTATCTTTGCTTTAATTTTCTCATATCAATTCATTTGAGTGTGATGCATGTTTAATCTATGATGCATTTTGATATGTTATTCATGCTTTTAAAGTTTCCTAATCAGTTGGTAAGAAGAAGTATTAGGTTTCACAGATATAATGTAGAAAGAGTATTTTGTAGAAAAACTGTGAGCATTGTAGTTTCATTGATTTAATCAGGTGAATTTTTTTTTTTTTAAAATACTTACATTAGCGTGGGCCTCTCCGACGCTATATGATGGAGTTGACCCGTCTAAATTAGCGTCGGCCAAGTGGACGCTAGCCTATTTAGTTGACTTTCCAATATGTTGACCTTAGCGTCGGCCTTGATATTAGTGTCGAATTAGCGTGGGCTTGGCCGACTCTAATTTAGCGTCGGTCTGAATTTAGGGGACGCTACAATTTAGCTTCGAGCACTTTAGCCTCACCACGATGCGGACGCTACTCCGACGCTAATCCACTGTTAGCGTCCGCTTTTAGCCTTTTAGTGTGGGCTTTTGGCCGACGCTAAAAGCTGTTTTTCTAGTAGTGTCTATAGATAGGTGTGGTTTTGCAAGTTGTAAGGACCTTTGACCATATTTTTAATTTGAGAGGAATTAGCACAAGTGCTCTCTCTAGGGTTCTTCTTTGAACCGTCTTTGGATCTTATCAATAACTTAGGGTTTTTGTGGCGATTCAATCATGAGAATTATCATTTTTCCATGAAAGATGTGGCTTCTCTTCACCACATAGTCATCTCTTGTCCTTTCCATCTTTTGATTTTCTTCTATTTTCTTTGTCTTTTCTTGTTTATTGTCTTGTTACTTCTTTGATTATGGAACGATTCTTTTATTTGAGTGAATTGGTAACAACAATTCACATCAAGTGGTATCATCGAGCCTTCTCCATAATCAATTTTTTTTAGGGTTTCATTATTAAAAAAACAAAACAAATTGCATCCCATACACTTCAATCGCTCTCTGTTTCACGTTTGTGAGAAACTTATGAATTTGAATTCATTGTGCTTATGATGACTCATTAGGTGCTAATGAATTAGCTGTCGTTCAATTTCAACGTCACTGCTCAAGCCAAGGTATTTTTTTTTTGTTTCTTCTTCTTAATTCTTCACTTTATGTTTTTTATTTCCACTTCTGTCCGTTGGTGAACATCGTGAATACTGGCTTCAAAAAAATATATATTGTTTTTCATGTTCATCATCATAGTTGTTTGATCTAAACAAAGTTGAGATGAGAATTGTTTTGATGTTATGAAATTTGTTTCAAATTTCATTCTGGAAATTCAAAAGCCAAGTAGCAAAAAAAAATATCAAAAAATAGTTGAAAAAAAATATAAAAAAAAAAGTGTTTTAGTAAAGAGGTGCTACTAAGGGCAAAATTGTCCAAAACAATTCAGAAAATTCTGAAAAAAATAATATATTAAATATCTCAACTCATTTTTCATCTTTTGAATTTTTAATGGAATTTTTGGATTTCATTTGAGGTGTTTTTCTCTAGACACACAAATATTAGACTTTTAGTCTATTTTCGTCATATAGTGAGTCGGTCTTTGTCTTTTTAGCATTGTTTTGAGTCTTCTTTTCTCTTTGTTATTTGTTTCTTCGGTGTCTTTAAACTTCTTTAAGTTTTGTCCTAGAGTTTCAAGTTGTCTTTTTTGGGGTCTTGTATGTTAATTTCTATTGTTTGTTTTGTCACAACTTCTCTAAGTTTACCACAAGCTTGATAAGCGATTTGATTGGTTCTTTTAAGAGCCCAAGAGTGACACTTTTAGGGAGTGGTAAAAGGCAAGAGAGTATATCATTAACAAAAAAAGCCAATTGAGTGACAAACACGGGTGACCATTAATGAGTGTAAACACTAAGGTGTGTGGAGAGGTCCTTTTTATTTTTTTATTTTTTTTTGGTTATATTATTTTTGTGATCTTAGTGAGTGGTGAGGAATTTGGTTCTATCATTTGGTACTTGTTAGCTTGTTGGAATCATGAATAGAGGTTTGGAATATAAAAAAGAATGTGTTGTAAAAACTCTTAAGAAGTATAAGGTTGGTGATTTGCTCCGGAAGATGCATGTGAGGTATGAAGAGAATTTGAGAGAAAAAGATAGAAAGTATAAAAAAGAAAGGAGCTATGAGAGGAGTGATAGAGAAAAAGAGAGAAAATATGGAGGTTATTTGAGAGAAAATGAGTTGAAAGAAAAAGTGAGCTAGCATTCCAAACTTTCATGGGAAGAGTGACCCCGAAGTGTATCTTGATTGGAAGCTTAAGGTAGAACAAATTTTCTCTTGTTGTGATGTTAGTGAAGAGCAAAAGTTGAAGTTGATTGTGTCGGAGTTTAGAGATTATGCAGTTATTTGGTGGGATCAAGAAAAAAAGCTTAGGAGGAATTGTGAATTTGCGCCTATTGAAAAATGGAAAGATTTGAAGGCTAGGATGAGGAGGAGACATGTTCCTTCTCATACCCAAAAGGAGTTGCGTGACAAATTGCATAGACTTACTCAAGGAAGTAAAAGTGTTAGTGAGAATTTTGAGAAGTTAGAGGTGGCTATGACTAGAGCTAATGTGGAGGAGAATTTGGAGGATACCATGAATAGGTTTCTTGATGGTCTAAACGAAGATATAATGGAGGAAGTTGCATACACACCATTTTGTAACAATTGAAGATCTTCTCCACCAAGCCATTAAGGTGGAAAGAAAATTTCAAATAAAGACGGCCTCTAAGAAACCCCCTTCAAATCACCACTCTTCAAGTTGGAAGAACAATCCCAAGAAGGAGGGGTCTCCACCGGAAAGACATGATGTTGCAACCTCCAAGGGTAAAGGTACGAATTCTAACTTTTCTTCTTTAGACTCTAAGTTAAAGAACATGAAGTGCTTTAAATGTTTGAAGTATGGACACATTGCATTAAATTGTCCAAATAAAGAGAATTATGCTCCTAAGGGAAAATGGGTGCATTGATTCACATGACAGTGAATGTAAGGAAAATCCCCAAGAGGGAGATTTGCTCATGGTTAGTAAACTTTTTGGAGTCTATGAGAAAGATGAGAATGATTCACAAAGAAATAATATTTTCCAAACTAGGTGTCTCATTCTAGGAAATATATGTTCTTTGATAGTTGATGGAGGTAGTTGTGCAAATGTTGCTAGCACTAGGTTAGTGTCAAAGATTAATCTTAAAACTACTCCACATCCTAATCCATATAAAGTGCAATGGTTAAGCAATCATGGAGGATTAGAGATAAATAGACAAGTCAAGATATCATTTTCCATTGATAAATATTGTGATGAGATTCTATGTGATGTAGCACCGATGGAGGCTAGCCACATATTGCTTGGGAGACCTTGGAAATTTGATAGGAAAGTTATTCATGATGGTGAATCCAACATATATACTTTTGTTCACAATAGAATCAAATTCAATCTTCACCCTCTTAGTCCACACAAGGCTAAAGAAGAGATGTTGGCTTTGAAACTTAAAATAGAAAAAGAGAAAGAAGAGTTGAAAGAAAATGAAAAGGAGTTTGCTAAAAGAGAGGCAAAGAGAGAAAATAAAAGCAATGAAAAGAAAGTAGGGAATAGTAAAAATCTATTGAAAAGGGAGATTGAGGTCAATAGAGCATTGTTGGTAAGACCTATGCTTAAACTTGAAGTTCCATTTCCTAGTGTTGTTGATCAATTTTTGAGCATGCATAGGAGTGTCTATTCAAGAGAGGTGCCCCATTGTTTGCTGCCTTCTGGTGCTACTCCTAATTTGCAAGTCTACAAGGAAAGCAGTATGCTTGAAGAGGTTAATCCCAATGAAGTTTCTTTTGGTTTGATTTCTTACAAAAGTGTCAAATCAATTAAAATTTCTAAATTTATGTTGAATGACTTGTTTATTGCATTGATTAAGTTTTCCCATGTGCTTGAAAATCTTGTAAATTTGATTATGGAATGGTGTTGCACCCGAAAAAGTCCCTGAGGGGTTTTTCTTCGTTTACAACCTTTTAGAACAATGAAGTCACCACCAATATTTTTTATAAGGAAAATATTGAAGAAAAACCTTTTCGGAAGGCAAAAGGTCTTTTGGAAAACCGGAAGATTTGGGTTCGGGGGTCGGTTAGGCATGGAGAAGGTATTAGCACCTCACACCTCCTTTCTACCGAAAGGGAACCTTTAATTAAACGTGTGGTTTTAAGTGTTGATTTGGAAAATACTTAAATTTGCCTCTTGATTGAAAAGATTTAATGAAATTTTTTATTTTCGTTGTGCTTGACGGAGGGATCCGCTCCTACGTATCTCCCGGTGCGATGGAGAATTCAAAGCTACGTAGTTCTGGGAAGGTCTAGAAAGGTTTTTGTTTTCTATCTTGTTTAATTGTGAAAACTGAGCTTTCATGATGATCAATTGAGCAAAGGCTCCAAGTGGCCACCATTAGCACTCCATTGTTAATAATCATGCAGGCAAAGGCTTCGCAGGACCACTAACAAAGACTTTTTAAATTGATTTGTTGAAAGTCTTTAGAAAAATTAGGCATTCATGATGATCAATTGAGCAAAGGCTCCAAGTGATCACCACTAGTTCCTCATTGTTAATAATCATGCAAGTAAAGGCTTCGCAAGACCACTAACAAAGTTTTTGATCTAATGAAAAGTATTTGAGATAAAAAGAATAAATAAATAAAAAATGAGAAAGTGGTTTGCAAAAGGGGGTGTTATTAGTTGCTGGAAGTTGTATAACTAAATGAGAGGTGTAAAAAAAAGAAAGCCCATTTCGCATAGGAGAGCCCAGTATGCAAAACTGGGCTTACGTGAAGGGAGGGGGTGCGCATGAATTAGTGGAGTGTGCTTATTAATCTGATAAGTGGTCTAAAAATTAAATGAAAATTGAAAAAGAAAATAAGGCAGATATATAAATGGAGATTAGGGTTACAAGTTTAACCTAATTTCACTCTCTCGTTCCCCCTCTACCATTCCACAGCGCCGCGGCCAGGAGAGAGAGAGGATCCAAGGCGGAAATTTCGCCATCGCTTAGAGGGGAGAGAGAATGCGAAGCTTTCATGGCTGGTGAAGGGAGGAGGGTCGCGTTGAGAAAGAGGAAGTGGATGCCTCGGTCCGCGGAGAGGAGGAGAAGTCTGATGAGAGAGTGAGGGAAACCGAGAGAGAGGACATGAAGAGGGGATTGCCGTAGGCTCGATGGTGGTTTCGTGGTGGTCCGACGGTGATAGGACGCCGGAGAAGACGAAGCTGGTGGCGGAGTGCTCGCTGGCGACAATCCACGCACCTCAAGGTATCATTTTCTTCGTTTTTTCTTTCCTCTTTTCGTTCTTGGCTCTCTATTTTTCGGTTCCCCTTCCTTCTTTCGATTCTCTTCTTGTTGTTTGTTTGGCTGGTGTTTGGATCGGTTTGGGAGGTGTGTGGTGGCTGGTTACAGTTCGGTTTGGTGGTGTTTGGCTGAGGTCGAAGGTGGGAGAGGGAGGTGGCTCGCGTCTTAGAGAGGGAGGGGACGGTTTGTATTGGTTTTGGGTCGTTCCACTGTGTTTTTCTGGATTTGTCTCTTCTTCTCTATTGTTTCAGATTTGTGTTGTTGGGATGACTGGGGTTTCACTGTGAAACCCTAATTTTTTTAGTGGATCATTCTCTCGAAAACTGTCTCCCCCTTGCTACTGCTGTTGACTACTTTTTTATACTAAAAACTAGGTTTTTGCATTAATTGCCTTTTGACTGGGCTTTGAATTATTTTTTCAGGTTTTGGAGCGGATCGACCCAGGCCCAGCAGCTTGGAAAGCAGCTGCTGGAAACCCTAGCTTGTGGCTGCCTTTTCCTTTTTATTATATTTTCGGATTCATATTTTTTTGTATATTTTGTGTTATTATTTTTTGTATTTTTTGGATATTTGGACATTTGGACTCTCCTAAGTTGTAAATAAAATTAAATAGATTTTTTTGACATCTTTGGACTATATGTATTACTCAAAATAAATTAAATGAAAAAATAAAAATAATGAAGAGAATAAATTGGACCAAATACACAAGTGAATCGGGCCCAAACTAAATGAACATGCTAGAACGAGGCCCGAATATTAGAAATAGACCTGTTAAACAATAAACGCTAAAAATTAACTCGGAACCACGTCTGTGGGCCCAAGCCAAAATGATAAGCCCAATAGTGAGAAAAGCGACTTAAATAAGCCCACTTAGGTTCGATTAGGCCCAAACATCGAGATTAAACTGAAGAATGCGCGAAAAGATCGATCATTCGCGCGCATGCCTAGTTTAAGTAACGATATTTCGGTTTAATTGAACGGATCTCGAACTACTTGTAATCGCGTGATCTCGAAAAACAAATTGAATAAAGCAAGTGACAAAAAGAAGACGGACAAAATTAGGGTATTACAAATGGTTTAAGTTGTGTCTATTGCCAAAGTTTGAAAATAAGAGTCCTCAGGTGGGGTCAATTCTTACTCCAACCTTTATAGAAGAACGACACAATGTTGTTATTTCAATGTTCAAGCAAAGAAAGGTAAATTTGTTTATAGGTATCTACTCCAAAAGGTATAAATTTCTTCCTATCTTTTACTTTTCATTGTCTACTTTTGCACTGAGTTGGATGTTGCTTATCTTTGTCAAATGTATTGATTTTTCCCAATTTCCATTTGATCCTGGAGGTATGTTTGTATTGATTTGAGTATTTCTTTCTTCATGTAGGACCACAACGGAAATCAAATTCGAGGTCGAATTTCTTCAAGAAGGAGGGAATGTTATGGGCGCAAAGCAGCGGGGGTTCAAGACTTGGCACTTGGGCCGATGTCTTTTAAATGCTCTTGTAGTTGAGATTTTATAGGAATTTAAAATTGTAATAAGCCAGACATTTTTAGGCATGTTATTTCCCTTTCTTAGAAGCCTAATTGTGTAAGACATACTTTGGGCTTGAATATGGGCTTCTAGTTGTCATGTTTTATTTTTAGTGACCCCACAACCTATTCTCTATAGATAGGTGTGGTTTTGCAAGTTGTAAGGACCTTTGACCATATTTTTAATTTGAGAGGAATTAGCACAAGTGCTCTCTCTAGGGTTCTTCTTTGAACCGTCTTTGGATCTTATCAAGAACTTAGGGTTTTTGTGGCGATTCAATCATGAGAATTATCATCTTTCCATGAAAAATGTGGCTTCTCTTCACCACATAGTCATCTCTTGTCCTTTCCATCTTTTGATTTTCTTCTCTTTTCTTTGTCTTTTCTTGTTTATTGTCTTGTTACTTCTTTGATTATGGAACGATCCTTTTATTTGAGTGAATTAGTAACAACAATTCACATCACAAGGGAATAGTTTCGACCCATTTAGTGAAATAATCTATACCCACTAAAATAAAATGATGACCTTTCGAGGAAGTTGGTCTTATTTTACCAATCATGTCCAAAGCCCAACCTCTGAATGGCCAAGGTTTTATTATTGAGTGTAATTCATTTGCTGGCACATGTTGAATTCCTGTGTGTCTTTGACATTCTTGACACCCTTTGGCAAAATCTATGCAGTCTTTCAACATAGTTAGCCAATACACATCTTGTCGAAATAAAAGCCATTTCATCTCGTGGCCTGCTTGATGTGACCCACAAGCACCACTATGAGTACTGGACACTGCTAAATAAGCTTCATTTTCACTTAAACACTTAAGCAATACACCTTCAGCAATTTTCTTGAACAATTCATTTCCATCAATCATGTAACTTAAAGCTCTATACTTAGTTTTTCGACAAGTTACCCCTGTTGGGTTCTCTAAGTATTCAACAATTGGTCTTTGCCAATCATCACTTGGCATATTGTCAATGGCAAAAACTTGAAAAACTTGACAAATTTGAAAATCATCTAAACTGTTGTTTTCAACTGGAGGAAGTAACACTTCTAACTTATCCTCTGCCCCCGGTTTTTTGCATTGACAATTGCCTAGTGAACTATCCGTCGAAAGGAGTTTCTCTTTTATTTCTATGAGTTCTTGTAGTTTCTCCTTAGTGACTCTATAGCCTGATGCTATTTGTGCCAGCTCGTTAGCCTCTTGGTTTTCTACTCGAGGTACATGTTTTATTTCAACATGTGTGAACCGTTTCAACAACGTATTAGCAATGACATAGTATCTTACCAGATTTTCTTTGATGCAGTTGTATTCTTTTGTCAGTTGCTTAACAACTAGTTCAGAGTCACCTTTAATTTCGACAGATGTTGCCCCTAATTCTAACAGTTGCTCTAGTGATGTTATTAGGGCTTCATATTCTGCCTCATTATTGGAGCAATTTCCTTGTATTTTGTACTTAAACTTTGTTGGTATCTTTGTAGGTGATATTATCAAAACCCCAATCCCCGTACCATTTTTGTGGCTTGAGCCATGAAAGTACAATTTCCAAGGTTGATCTTCGGCTAAATTATTGACTCTTCGACCAAAGAATGATCTACTATGAAATCAGCCACTACTTGTCCTTTGACAGCCTTCGAAGGCTGATATGTCAAGGAATATTCAGACAAAGCCAAAGCCCATTTGCCTATTCTGCTATGGAGTATTGGTTTTGATAGCATGTGTTTAATAATATCATAATGTGAATAAACATACACATCAACATGCTTTATATATTGCTTCCGTTTTGTACAAGAGAAATACAAACACAAACATTGTTTTTCTATTGGATGATATATTGTTTATGCATCATTTAACAGCCTACTAAGATAATATATGGCTCTTTCGACACCATTTTCATCTTCTTGTGCTAACATGCTTCCTATTGTCATTTTTGACGCTGCTATGTATATCTTCATAACTTTGTTCCTTACAGGTGGCAGCAACATAGGTGGCTTTGTCAAATAAGACCTGATCTCGTCAAAGGCTCTTTGATGTTCTGGATCCCATCTAAATATATCTTCAACGAAGCAATTGTGAGAAAACCTGAGTTTTGCCATTGAGGTTTGATATAAACCTTCTTAGTTAGTTAACTTTGCCCAACAAAGATTGCAATTCTTTCTTCGTCGATGGAGCCTTCGTTTCCAAGATCGCCTTCGTCTTGTTTTGTTGTATTTCAATGCCTTTTTTGTGCACAACAAAGCCTAAAAAATCACTTTGCAGTTCTGATAAACTTTCTCTTGAGCAACCTTTCGATCTCCTCTTTGATCTTCGACAGGACTTGTGGTGCAAATCTTCTTGGGGTTTGCTTTACTGGTTTTTTATCTGGTCGAATTGGTAGCTTCAACTATACTACTTCTCGACTCAAACCTGGCATTTCACTGTAATTGATAACTCTATTTTATATAGAGTATTTCATATGTTTAAACTTAGTAATTGCTCTCTTTCAAGTAATAATAAAGAGTTTATATAGTATTTAGTGTGATATATGATAACTTGAGTGATTTGAATGGTTATAGTTATTAATAGGCCATTTTGGATATATTGTGGTATGTTTGATGTTTTGTTCGGTCACGCCTCAATGCTTTCTGCATCAAATGCTCCTGCACTGATCCTGCATCAAAAACTGCACTACTTGGTGAATGAGCAGCCTGTTTCATATGCATCCACTTGCAATTGCTGACCTCATGCTTGGTCTTCTGAAGCCATCCCACCTTGTATAGTAGGCGCCTACCATTCACACATAGCTATAGGCATAGCTTTGAAGAGTCACCAACATAGGGACACATGTTCTATCATCATGGAACCGCCCTATGTAATTAGTCAAAGATTTCAACTTGGGATCAACCTCTGAAAAGCAATTACAGCTATGATCCACTCAAGATTACTTCAACATGAAGGAAGGAAGCACCTCTCTTGAAGACTATAAAAGGACCTCACATCTTCATTTGGAAATATATCACAATCTATAAGTTAGATCAAAATTTCAATATACATAGTTAGTTTCTATTTTGTAAGAGGGAAAGGAAGGAATTGACAAATCCTCCTTAACTCGATTTCATAGTGTTTGTATAGTGCTAAGGAGTAATGCTAGTGCATTGCTAGAAGATTTCATACAAAGGGCTTCAACATTTGTAACTTTCATCTTGTTGTTTCTCTTTTGTGATTTCTATTATATAAACATGGTCTATTCAGTTTATATATCTTGCAATGTCTATTGTTAGGTAAACCTCTCTTAGTTGGAATGTTCTAATCATTTAATGAGCTTTTAAGTAAGTATGTTGCATGTATGTATGTTTGTACTTTAGTTCTTGCTTGATAATCTTTTCAAAACTTATTTTGAACTTGATCACTTAGAATAAGTAGATTTGTAAGAGCAGACATGGCTTACAATTAAGAAATCAAGAACTAATATGGGTGAGTGTTTTACATAAAAAAACTTTGTGAAAACCATGCTAAGTCCTAGAGATAGGATAGTATAGTCCATAGGATGAATTGTGGGTACTTAAAATACAAGAGTGAATTTATTTTAGCAACTTGGATAATTGTTAGGAGGCAAGAAAGGAATTGACAACCCTTTCTTTACTGCAAAAAGCAAGGATCATAAGAGCCGGTAGTGAAACTCAAGAAAGTGGTGAAAAGGCACATAGCTAATGCAACAGCATTCAGTGCAGCTGCATCACATACTGCATCAAACACTTAGAAGTAAATTACTTGATAAAGACATTCCAACTAGCTTTTCTCATTTGCATTATCACACTCTTTACTTTGCTTTCTTTCTAACTTAGTTGTGATCATCACTTAAAACTCCAAAATTATTTTGTTACTTAGTTACTTTACACTTTATTACTTTATATTGATTTTAAAAGTGAGTTTTTCAATCTCTGTGGGTTCAATCTTTTTACTACTTGTTTTTGGACTGTGTATACTTGCACATTTGTGTTGTTATTTCCAACCACCAAGTTTTTGGCGCCGTTGCCGGGGATTGAAGTAAATTCTTTTTAAAATTCTGATATATAGTAATTTAGTGTTGTATATAATTCTGGTATTTGTAGTTTCTGTCAACAAACAGTACATGGTACTTAGTATATGTACAGAACCAGAAACAGAACACCAGAATATAGTTTAGATCCAGAAATAGAAAGGAGATTCAGGAGATTGCTAAGACTCCAAAAGCAAAATCAACAAGTCTGCAACATGTCTTTCAGTGAAGAACAAAGCTCAAGGCCACACTCGGTGAGAGGATGCCTGTTCACAAAGACATGCTCTCAAGAGAAGAAGTTCATAGAGAAAATCTCATCCACATGGATCACATAGGTATGATTAATGATAGAGATAGACCTATGAGGATTATGCTCGATTTGATCATCAAAACATGCAAACTAGCATAAATAGACCTCATATTGATGCCATGCATTTTGAATTTAAGCCTATGATGTTTCAAATGCTTCAAACTATTGGTCAATTTGGAGGATCTCCTCATGAAGATCCTCATTTGCATTTAAGGCAATTTTTAGAAGTATGTAGTAATTTTATTATACCTGGTGTTAGTGAAAATGCATTTAGATTAAGGTTATTTCCTTATTCTTTGAAAGATAGAGCTAAGGCTTGGCTATATTCTTTAGAGCCTAACTCTATCCATTCATGGAATGAAATTGCTGAAAAATTTTAGGAAAATATTTCCCACCTATCAAAAATGCTAGGTTAAGAAATGATATTACATCTTTTAGACAAAAAGAGTTTGAGTCTTTATTTGAAGCATGGGAAAGATGGAAGGAACTCTTAAGAAAATGTCCTCATCATGGTTTACCTGTTATTATTCAAATGGAAACATTTTATAATGGTTTAGAACCTCAAACCGAATAATGCTTGATGCATCATCCGGTGGAGTGTTATTAAATCACATCATACAATGAAGCATGTGAATTAATTGATAGAATAGCAGCTAATAGCTCTAGTTGGCCTACTGAGAGGGTAAGTGCCCAAAAGAAACCATCAGGGGTACATGAAGTTACTGATATATCTGCCCTATCTGCTCAAGTAGCCACTCTAGCTAATTTGATAAAAAACTTCACTTCTAGCAATGCTATCGCATCTAATGCAAAGAAAGATCACCGCATGACAAAGATCAGAAGTAAAGATGAGAACAAGTACCTCCGGGCACACCTAGTTGTGTGTCTGTGTGGTGGAGGAGTCACTTGTATGAGGAGTGTTCTAGCAACCCTATCTCTGTAAATTATGTAGGTTATAATAGGAATAACAACCCTTATTCCAACACTTATAATCCTGGTTGGAAAGATCACCCAAATTTTAGATGGAGCAATAATAGTGCACCTGCACCTAGAACTGCACCAACTACACCAACTACACCACCAGGATTCCCAGCTCAGAATAACCAAAGAAACTCTCAACCTACCACTGAGAACTCTCTAGAATCCATGCGTAAAGCATTTATAGGTGAATCTAGAACTGCTAGACAAACCCAAGATGCTTCCATTAAGAACTTAGAGAATCAAGTTGGTCAAATAGCCACAGCTTTGTATCAAAGGCCACAAGGTGCCTTACCTTCAAATACAGAAGCTACTCCCTCCCAAAACAAAGGAAAGGAGCAGGTTAAGGCTATTTCATTAAGAAGTGGTAAGGATCTGGTAGAGTTAACTGAGAAGGAAGGTGTAGAAAAGGGAGAAAAAGCCAAAAATCAAAAAGAAACCAATGCAGAAGCATCTAGTGCTCCTGCATCACAAGAAGTTCAAAGTCCAATGCCTAAGTTAGTACCTGAATACCCTCCTCCCCCTTATCCTCAAAGACTGAAAAAAGCACATGATGAGAAGCAGTTTGGTAAATTCTTAGAGGTACTAAAACAATTACACATCAATGTTCCCTTAGTAGAAACACTCCAACAAATGCCAAACTATGCAAAGTTTATGAAGGATGTGCTTACTAAGAGAAGAAGATTAGGAGAGTTTGAAACAGTTGCCATGACAGAAAATTGTAGTTTGCTTATGCAAAATAAGATTCCTAGGAAATTGAAGGATCCAGGTAGTTTTACAATTCCATTTTCTATAGGAAAATCCTATACTGGTAAAGCTTTATGTGATTTAGGTGCAAGCATCAACTTGATGCCTAAATCTATTTTTGACCAGTTAGAAATTGGAAATGCAAAACCAACCACTGTAACACTTCAATTAGCTGATAGATCAATAGCCTATCCTGAAGGTATCATAGAAGACATCCTAGTTAAGGTAGATAAATTTGTATTCCCTGTAGATTTTGTTATCCTTGACTTTGATGCAGATAAGAAAGTGCCTATTATCCTAGGTAGACCATTTTAGCAACTGGTAAAACCATAATTGATGTGCAGAAAGGTGAACTCACCATGAGAGTGAATGATCAAGAGATAAAATTTAATGTAATGAATGCTATGAAGTATCCTTCAGAGGATACAGAAGAGTGTTCATCCTTATTCTCTCTAGATCAATTGGTAGAAAAAGCAGCTTTACAAGCAAGATGATCACTTAGCCAATGCAGATGCATTAGATGCAGTTGCATTGCTAGATGATGAAATACTAGAAAAGGAAAATCTGCCAATAGAAAACTCTTGTAAGGAAGTATGGGCTAGAACTTATGAACCACTCAATCTTGAGGATCCAATTCTCAAGAAGAATTTACCCTCAATAGAACAACCTCCTAAGTTAGAATTGAAGATACTGCCTGAACACCTTAAGTATGCTTTCTTAGGAACAAATGAGACTTTACCTGTTATCATTGCTTCTGATTTAACATCAAAACAGGAGAGTGATCTCATTAGTACTCTAAAGAATCATACCAAAGCTATAGGTTGGCAAATGGCAGATATCAAAGGAATTAGTCCTTCTATATGCATGCATAGAGTCATTTTGGAAGAAAATTCCAAAAATAGCATAGAGAGTCAAAGAAGACTAAATCCTATTATGAAAGAGGTTGTGAAAAAGGAAATCATTAAGTGGCTAGATGATGGAATCATATACCCCATATCAGACAGTGCTTGGGTAAGCCATGTCCAATGTGTACCAAAGAAAGGGGGTATGACAGTTATAGCCAATGAAAAGAATGAGTTGATACCAACTAGAATCATCACAGGTGGAGAATCAGTATGGATTACGAGAAAACTCAACAAAGCTACCAAAAAGGATCACTTTCCTTTACCATTCATAGACCAAATGTTAGATAGACTAGCAATAAAAGAATTTTATTGTTTCCTAGATGGCTACTCAGGCTATAATCAAATAGCCATTGAGCCTAAGGATCAACACAAAACCACCTTTACATGCCCTTATGGAACCTTTGCTTTTAGAAGGATGCCATTTGGCTTATGTAATGCACCTACTACATTCCAAAGATGCATGATGTCTATATTCTCAGATTTCATTGAGCAATCAATGGAAGTATTCATGGATGATTTCTCTATCTTTGGAGAAACATTTCAAGTATGCTTAGCAAACTTGGAACAAATTCTCAAGAGATGTGAAGAAACAAATTTAGTCTTAAACTGGGAAAAGTGCCATTTCATGGTACAAGAGGGCATTGTGCTAGGACATAGGATTTCAAAGAAAGGTCTAGAGGTAGACAAAGCTAAGGTTGATGTCATTGAGAATCTACCACCACCAAATACAGTTAAAGCATTCAACTTTGATGACTCTTGTATAGAATCTTTTGACAAGCTTAAAAAGGCATTGGTGACTGCACCAGTGATAGTAACTCCAGATTGGAGCAGGCCATTCGAATTAATGTGTGATGCTAGTGACTTTGCAGTAGGAGCAGTCCTGAGGCACAGGTATGACAAGGTTTTTCATTCCATTTATTATGCTAGCAAGACATTAATTGAAGCTCAAGTGAACTACACAGTCACTGAGAAGGAATTATTAGCTGTGGTATTTGCATTTGAAAAATTTAGATCTTACTTAGTTGGCACTAAAATTATTGTCTACACTGATCACTCTGCCATTAAGTATCTAATTTCAAAGAAGGATGCAAAACCAAGGCTGATAAGGTGGATTTTACTCCTACAAGAATTTGATTTGGAAATAAGAGACAAGAAAGGAGTAGAGAATCAAGTAGCAGACCATTTATCAAGGATTGAAGGAGAATCACTTGGTACACAAGGAGAAGAAATCATGGAGAGCTTTCCGGATGAAAACTATTGGCAATCACAATCAATGCAAAACATGAAACTGCATTTGCTATAAGCAATGCAGGAGCTTCAAATGCATCTGCACCATGGTTTGCTGATATTGTAAATTTCCTTGCAAGCAAAGTAGTACCGGTGAATATGACATATCAACAAAGGAGAAGATTCTTCCACATAGTCAAGCAATACTATTGGGATGATCCATTCCTTTACAAGATGTGCCCTGATCAATTAATGAGGAAATGCATACCGAAGAGAGCAACAAGCACAGTGCTTCTGCACCTTATGGAGGACACTTTGGAAGCACTAGAACAGCAGCTAAGGTATTACAGTCTGGTTATTTTTGGCCTACTTTATTTAAAGATGCTTATTTTATGGTCAAATACTGTGGTAAATGTCAAAGAGCAGGGAATATTTCTGATAAGCATGAAATGCCTAGAACTAACATTTTAGAAATTGAATTATTTGATGTTTGGGGCATGGATTTCATGGGACCTTTTCCACCCTCTTTTGGCAATTTATATATCTTAGTAGCTGTTGATTATGTGTCCAAATGGGTAGAAGCAGTAGCATTACCTAATAATGATGCTAAATTAGTGAGTAAGTTTCTTCAAAGAAATATATTCACTAGATTTGGAACTCCTAGAGCTATCATTAATGATGAAGGTTCACACTTTTGCAAAAAGATCATAGAAAACCTTCTAGTCAAGTATGGAGTTAAGCATAAAATAGCTACAACTTACCATCCTCAAACAAGTGGACAAGCAGAATTATCCAATAGGGAAATTAAGAGAATGCTAGAAAAAATGGTGAGTCCAAATAGAAAAGACCGGTCTTTACATTTGGATGATGCTTTGTGGGCATATAGAACAGCATTCAAAACACCCTTAGGAATGTCCCCTTACAAATTAGTCTATGGAAAAGCATGCCATTTACCTGTGGAATTGGAAAACAAATCCTATTGGGCTATCAAGAAGCTCAATTTCAATCTAAACAAGGCAGGTAAAAAGAGAATGTTAGAGCTTGATGAGCTAGAAGAAATTAGGCAAACCTCTTATGAGAATGCTGAAATCTACAAAGCTAAGACTAAGATATGGCATGACAAGAAAATTCACAGAAGAGAATTGAAAGAAGTATGACTAGTTCTGCTATACAACTCTAGGTTGAAACTATTTCCTGGTAAACTAAGATCAAGGTGGTCAGGACCATATAAGTTGATAAAGGTTTATCCACATGGAGCAGTTGATTTATTAGATAAAACCTCAAATACTGTCTTCAAAGTGAATGGTCAAAGAGTTAAGATGTACTATGGTGAACATGTGGTGAGAGACAAAACCACCACGCATTTGCAAAATCTCTATGTGAAAAGAGGTAGTCAGGCTGACAAGACTCTTAAAACAAGCGCTTGATGGGAGGCAACCCATTGTTTTTAATTATTTTTGTGCAATTTTATGTTTTTAGTTGTTTTGCAGAAATGAAGGATACTAATGCAGCTGCATCAAGTGCACCTGCATTGCAAAAAAAATTGCCCTGCATCAAAAATCTCAAAAATTTGAAGAATGTGATTAAGTGTGAGTCATAAGGCTTCAGGAAGATCAAAGGGAAGTTAAGCAAGATTAATGAAGTATTAGTAGCCAAGGATGACACATGGCATGATGCATGCGCAGCACGCAATGCATAACGGCTACCTAATAAATCCACTAACTTCCTTCTTCCTGAAACATAAGGCCTTAAACTTGTTACCGTTACCCCTTTCTTCGAAAATCTCACAAATTTCTCTCATTCGAAACCCAAATTACTCTTCACATTCTCATCTTCTCAATCAAAAACCTAGAAATTGAAACAATTAAAATGGTGAAAAAGCATTCTGCACAGAAATCATCAGGCAAACATGCTGAATATTTGAAGAAAGGAAAGAAAAGCATGCATGCAGAATCATCAGCGAGTAGGAAAGGCAAAACCAAAGAACCAGAACTCAGAAACAATGATAATTCTCATTTCTGGAAAATGCATCTACTACCCGAGAGAGGGTATGATTTGAAGAAGGCTAGCCCATCATTCATGTCAACAGTGGCCAATCTCAATTGGGACCACTTTGTTCTACCAAGAGGAGGCTACATTGAAGATTTGGTGAGAGAATTCTATGCTGGCATCACACCACAAGAAGGAACAGAGCATTCCTACACTTCCATGGTGAGAGGTAAACTTGTACACTTCCATGCAAAGAAATTGAATGAACATTATATGCTGAAATATAATGGAGTTGAATTTGAAAACAAAGTGGCCAAGGCCTTTAAGAAAGAAATGGAAGAACTGAGAAGTAGGATTGCTATATCAGGATCTGTTTGGGAAAAGTTTACACCAAATGAAATCAAACTTAGGAGCAATTACTTAATTGATGCACTAGGAAATTGACATCTATTTGTAGCAACATCAATGCTGCCCACATCACACACATATTCAATGACCAAAGAGAGATTGATCTTGCTAGATCCAATTGCTGCTAATGAACAAAGAACATTCCCACCTGGTAATCTAAATGCTGAAATGAAAGAAAGATTGAGAAATGTAAAAGGAACTGCACCTGCAATGCAAGAGCATTACATGCAGAAGCAGATTGCAGTCTGGAAGTTTTTGAATGACCAACATGATTGGCTTCAATTGGTTTTTGACAAGATATTTGATCTTGTGGGCCAAGTGAATGCCCCTGAATTTCCAAGTTGGGTACTGAAAGCTGAAGGAGAAGAAGAGGAAGAGAAAGAGGCTGAAGAGGAAAAGAAAGGAAAGGAGAAGGTAGAGGAACCTAGTACCAAAAAGAAGGTAACTAGGAAACAATCAAAAGGAAAGAAGAAGGTAGTGATAGAACCTGAAGTTGAAGAAATGTTTGATTCTGATAATGAGGATGAAGAACTAGAAAAAGAAATGGACAAGGAAGTAGAAGAAGAGGAAGAAGAGAGTGATGAGGAAATTGATGAAGAAGAGGAGGAGCATGCTAGAGGAGTGATTTTAGAAGAAATAGCTAGGCAAAAATATTCCAAAACCTCAGCATCAACCCAACAAGAAACCCCTCATACATCACCAATTACCAAAACACCTATCATCTCAACAAACCAAGAATCATCTTCCATTCCAAAATCACCATTACCCTCCCTCAATGATCCACTAGTCTTATGATAACTCATATTTATATGAGTTATTTATACCTCTAATCATTAAATTAAGTAAGTTCTCAAGTAATATTAGTATAGTATTTATTGCATTTCTATTAATAGTAGGATAAGATAGGCTAAACACTGCTTTGCTATGAAATTGGCACATTTGGTGCCCTTGTGATTATTTTGATGTATCTTGTGAAGTAGTGCAGTGTTTAGCGCTATAGCGTCTAACGCTATAACGTCAAGAGGGCAGCGCAGCTGAGCATCTAAAGGAAAAGTGAAATTTTGGCGCCAAGCTCATTAATCCATGTTCCATATATTGTGTCCACAGTACCTAACTGACATGTGCGGATTTTATTGGATTTGTGTGGACACTTGTCATTGCATGAGTAAAGGAATAGTGGAGTTGGTGAAAAAGTAAACATCACCTTTCTTGACTTTTGGAGGGGAGTTGTACCTCAAGGCTAGATATACTATTGAGGCTGATCTTCCCTCATGATACCTTAGACTTCCCAACGAAGATAGAGAGAGTATTGGTAGAGAGAGAAAGTGTGACACTTCTTCTTCTCCATTGATACACATTTGAAGCTTTTGCTATTTTACTTTTTTCTTTGTATTTTTCTGTAATTTTTCTCATGGTGTAAGGTGATGATGAGTCATCTTAGCGTGGATGATTAGGAACTCAAGCTTGTATCTTTTGCACTTGTATTCTCCTTCTTACCTACTGAGAATACAAGTAGTTTTATTTGTGTTATTTTGATGTTGCTCAACATGAGCTAAACTCCTTGAGTTGGGTTGCTATAGCTTGTAATGAACCATTAATGCTTCGTATATAATTTCTCACGTTTTGTGTTTTAATCCTTGTGTGATAACTCTTCCAAACTTGTTTTATATTTGGCCACGTAAAACTAGTACCTCTGTGGATTCAGACATGAACCATAGAGAGAACTCAAAGATTAATATAAATGATAAGGTTGGTTGAAGACATTTAATCAATTTTTGCTTCCTCTAGACATAGAAGTTGCAATAGTTTATAAAGCATGAGCTGTGGGATCTTGATTATACAGGTGAACCTATTTAGAACCTAGACATAGGCATCTTGTAGTGAAACCCTGACGCTAGTGACTGAAAGGCACAAAATATTTGCAACAGCGCTTAACGCTATAGCGTGAGACGTTATAGCGTCGTGTTTCTGGGAATTTACATAGTGAAAGCAATCCAACTTATTTCTCTTATATTTTAACTCACCGTTAGCTTGTTACTTTTCAACCTTTGTTAAACTGAACTTTGTTACTCAACCTATTTGCTACTTGTTCCTCTAAAGTGTAATTCCTTTTTAAACTCTAAAATTAATACCAATCCCTGTGGAGACGAATTCTACTTATCATTATATTACTTGTTGCGATTGTGTACACTTGCACATCACCTTTTCGCACAACAAGTTTTTGGCGCCATTGCCGGGGATTGCATTTAATTTTTATTGTTTAAGAAATTATTACAACCTTAGGGAGGTTTTACCTTGGTATTTTTCTGTGGTGTGTTACAGGAAGTGCTATAGCGTCTGATGCTATAGCGTATGCCCGCATCGAGAACCACCCACTTTTGAGTTTGATCCTCGAACTGCAGAGAAGATTCAGAAGGCTAAGACGCCAACAAAGACTACAACAACTCAGACCAACTATGTCTGAGCACTCTAATCCTACTGCTAGAGGTTCAATGGGTGGAAGAACACCCTCTCAAATAGGAAGAAGAGGCCAAAGAGGTGGAAGGCAAGGTCCTTTTACCCATACTGAAACTGATGATGAATACTGGTATAGAGAAAGGTTTTTGAACCAAGCTCCAAATCAAATGGTGAATGACAGAGACAGCCAATGAGAGATTATGTCAGTATTTGATCCACACCCATGGAGACAAGTATCACTAGGCTTTGTGGATCGCTACTCATTTTGAGTTCAAGCCTATGATGTTCCAAATGCTCCAAACAACTGGACAATTTGGAGGTTCCACTCAAGAAGATCCTTTTGCTCACCTGAGAAACTTTCTAGAAGTGTGCAGCAATTTCATCATTCCAGGTGTGAGTGAGGATGCTTTCAGGCTGAAACTGTTTCCTTATTCTTTAAAAGACAGAGCAAAAGCTTGGTTGAATTCCTTGGAGTCAAATTCTATCACTACTTGGGAGGACATGACAAAGAAATTTCTGGAGAAATATTTCCCACCAAACAAGAATGCTAGGATGAGGAATGACATCACATCCTTTAAGCAAAAAGAAGGTGAATCATTGCATGAGGCTTGGGAGAGATGGAAAGAATTGCTTAGGAAATGTCCACATCATGGAATTCCTATAGTAATTCAAATGGAGACCTTCTACAATGGACTAGAGGCACCTACAAGGTCTATGCTGGATGCCTCATCTGGAGGTGTGATCCTTAACTCTTCATACAATGAAGCTTGTGAACTTATAGAGCGCATTGCCATAAACAGTTCTTCATGGCCTACTGAAAGGCTAAACTCTACAAGGAAAGTAGCTGGGGTTCATGAAGTGAGTGAGGTTTCTGCTCTCTCAGCCCAGGTGGCTACTCTGACTAATATGATTAAGGAGTTGAATACTGCCAACGCTATAGCGTCTGATGCTATAAGCGCTGAAAGGTCAATCAGCTAACTGCGAATTGAACAAGCTCCTCCCGGAGAAGCAAGTTGTGTTTACGTGTGGGAGCTCATTTGTATGAAGATTGCACAACTAATCCTCTTCATCAACTATGTGGGGTACAACAAGGGGCAACAACCCTTATTCCAATACATACAACCCTGGTTGGAGAAACCATCCTAATTTTAGGTGGGGGGGAGGAAATAATGCTAATACAAGCACAAATGCTCCTCGCTATTCCCCGTGTTTTCCAAGACAACAACAACAAAGAACCTTCAAGACGTAATGTTCCTGCTCCCGCTATGGATAATTCAATGGAGTCTCTGCTAAGGTCATTCATCGCTGATTGTAAAACAACAATGCGGACTCATGAAGCATCAATCAAGACTCGAGAATCAAGTGGGACAGATTGCATCCGCTTCTCACACAAAGGCAAAATGGTGGACTTCCTTCCACTCTCGAACCATCTCCATCTCATGCACCGCAAGGAGCATGTGAAAGCAATAACCACCGTAAGTGGTAAAGAGGTAACTTCGCACCTAAGAATTTAGAGTCAAGTGTTCTTTGGAAATGAAAAGAATTTTCCAGACGTTATAGCACTTTTGTGCGCTATAGCGTCACATGCAAACAGAACACACGAACCTAAATTGGTGCCTCGAATATCCTCGCCCTTTCCCTCAAAGGTTAAAAAAGGCACATGAGGACAAACAATTTAATAAATTCCTTGAGGTGTTAAAACAATTGCACATTAATGTTCCTCTAGTTGAGGCATTACAACAAATGCCCAACTATGCCAAATTTATGAAAGATGTTTTGACAAAGAAAAGAAGGTTGGGAGAATTTGAAATCGTGGCAATGACTGGGAATGCAGCATGTTGATGCAAAATAAACTCCCCGAAAAATTAAAGGACCCTGGTAGCTTCACAATACCCTGTTCCATTGGAAATTTTTATTCTGGTCGTGCTTTATGTGACTTAGGGGCAAGTATTAATTTAATGCCTAAGTCCATTTACACACAATTGGGTATAGGAACTGCCAGGCCTATTTCTGTAAGCCTCCGCTTAGGCGATAGGTCACTTGCCTATCCCGAAGGAATCTTGGAGGATGTTTTAATTAAGGTAGATAAATTTGTTTTTCCCGTTGACTTTGTTATTCTAGATTTTGAAGCGGATGCGAGAGGTACCTATCATTTTAGGTAGACCCTTTTTGGCTACAGGGAAGACACACTCATAGATGTTCAAAAAGGAGAGTTGACAATGAGGGTTAATGACCAAGAAGTGAAGATCAATGTTCAATGCTTTAAAACTTCCGGATGTCAATCATCAAGAATGTTCCTTTGTGGTTTCTCTTGACCAAGTGGTTCAAAAACATTTTCAAAAATCTAACAACCACTGGGAAAAGGTGCTAAACAATACCGAGGAACATGAATTGTTGAAAGAAGAAGAATTTCAAGAAGGCAAGCAAGCAAGTTGTGAATGAGGTTTGAACTAGGAGATATGAGTCACTAGAGCAAGAAAATTCAAACCTCAAGAAGAGTGTTCCTTCTATTGTTCAACCACCGATCTAGAGTTGAAAGAATTACCCAAGCACCTGAAGTATGCATATCTGGGGGACAATGAGACTCTACCTGTCATCATTTCTGCTAGTTTGAACCAAAACCAAGAGGTGGAGCTCATTACAACTCAAGAGGCACAAAAGGCAATAGGTTGGCAAATGTCCGATATACATGGGATAAGTCCTACAACTGCATGCACAGGATTGTGTTAGAGGAAAATGCTAAACATAGCATTGAAGGTCAAAGAAGGCTTAATCCCATAATGAAGGAAGTGGTGAAGAAGGAAATCCTCAAGTGGTTAGATGCAGGGATTGTGTATCCTATCTCTCGATAAAGGTGCATGGGTTAGCCTCAGGCAATGTGTTCCCAAAAAGGGTGGTGTCACCGTGATCACAAATGACAAAAATGAGTTGATTCCCACAAGAACAGTGGATCGGTTGGAGAATTTGCATGGACTACAGGGGAAATTGAACAAGGCCACAAAGAAAGACCATTTCCTCTTCCCTTTATTGACCAAATGTTGGACGGACTTGCTTTGGTAAGGACTATTATCGCTTTCTTGATGGCTATTCTGGCTATAACCAAATAGCAATAGTTCCTGAAGACCAAAGAAAGACCACATTCACATGTCCTTATGGCACATTTGCTTTTAGGAGAATGCCCTTTGGACTGTGTAATGCCCTCAAAGAACTTTCCGTAGATGTATGATGTCCATATTCTCCGACTTCATTGAAAAATCTATGGAGGTGTTTATGGATGACTTCTCTGTATTTGGGGATAGCTTTCAGAAGTGTTTGGATAACTTGGAAGAGATACTAATAAGATGTGAAGAAACAAATCTTGTGCTCAATTGGGAGAAATGTCACTTCATGGTGCAAGAAGGAATTGTACTAGGGCACAGGATCTCCAAGAAAGGTTTAGAGGTGGATAGGGCCAAGATTGAAGTCATTGAAAAATTGCCACCCCTCAAGTGTCAAAGGCATCGAAGCTTCCTTGGGCATGCTTTGGTTTCTACAGAGATTCATTAAAGACTTCTCAAAGATCTCAAAACCTCTATGTCAACTCCTCCAAAGATGACACCACTTTCAACTTTGATGATGCATGCCTTGAAGCTTTCCGGAAGTTAAAGAAAGCTCGACATCGCACCTATCATTGTTGCCCCCGATTGGAGTAAACCATTCGAGCTCATGTGTGATGCAAGTGACTATGCTGTGGGAGCTGTGCTTGGGCAAAGGTATGATAAAATCTTTCATTCCATTTACTATGCAAGCAAAACACTTATTGAAGCACAGTTAAATTACACAGCTTCTTGAAAAAGAGCTATTAGTCATGGTTTTTGCTTTTGATAAATTTAGATCATACTTGGTTGGCACAAAAGTAATTGTTTTTACAGCACCATTCAGCCATCAAGTATTTGATCTCAAAAAAGATGCAAAACCAAGGCTAATAAGATGGGTTCTCCTCCTCCAAGAATTTGACTTGGAAATTCATGATAAAAAGGGGGTGGAGAACCAAGTTGTTGACCATTTGTCTAGACTTGAAGGAGACAATGCAGTACTGAATCAGGGGAGAGATTAAAGAAATCTTCCCGGATGAGAAGTTGTTGGCGATGAGCAAAAAAAATGTAACGCTATAGCGGTTGCGCGCTTATAACGCCAGACGCTATAGCGTCCTCAAGACACTCGCTCCATGGTTTCTTGATATAGTGAATAACTTGGTAAGCGTAATTGTGCTGTAGAGATCTGAATTATCAACAAAGAAAAGGTTTTTCCATGTAGTGAAAGACTATTATTGGGATGAACCTTTTCTCTACAAGAAATGCCAAGACCAAGTGATAAGAAGGTGCCTTGCGGAGGAAGAACAACCTCAAGTGTTAGAGCATTGTCATGCTTCACCATGTGGTGGACACTTTGGAGGAACTAGAAACAACACCGCAAAGGTACTTTGCAATGTGGGTATTATCGCCCACATTATTCAAGGATGCTCAAGAATGGGTAAAGAATCGTGCGCAAGGTGTCAAAGGATGGGAACATTTCAAACAAGCATGAAATGCCATAACCAACATCTTAGAGATTGAACTCTTTGATGTATGGGGCATGGATTTTATGGGTCCCTTTCCTCCTTCTCATGGTAATTTGTATATACTGGTGGCTGTGGATTATGTTTCCAAATGGGTTGAAGCCGTGGGCTCTTCCCAATAATGATGCCAAGTCAGTCAGCAAGTTTCTGCAGAAGAACATATTCACCAGATATGGTACACCAAGAGCAATTATCAGTGATGAGGGTTCTCACTTTTGTAACAAGTTGATTGAGTCTCTATTGGGAAAATATGGAGTGAGGCACAAAATTGCCACTGCATACCACCCACAAACAAATGGGCAAGCTGAATTGTCCAATAGAGAAATCAAAAGGATGCTTGAAAAAATGGTGGGACCTTCAAGAAAGGACTGGTCAATCCATCTGGATGATGCTTTATGGGCTTACAGGACAGCCTTCAAGACACCTCTGGGAATGTCTCCATACAGACTTGTATTTGGGAAAGCATGTCACCTCCCTATTGAGTTGCAACACAAAGCTCATTGGGCCATAAAAAAGCTCAACTTTGATTGTGATAGGGCAGGTAAGGCTAGGCTACTGCAATTAAATGAACTAGATGAAATTAGGCATGTCCGCCTATGAGAGTTCAATGCATTTACAAAGAAAAACAAAGATGTGGCATGACAGAAGATACGAGCAGAGAGTCGATTGAAGGAGGCCAAGTGCTCCTTTTCAATTCTAGATTAAAATTGTTTCCTGGCAAGCTTAAATCAAGGTGGTCTGGCCCTTTTAAATTAGTCAAGGTCTATCCCTATGGTGCAGTGGATTTATTTGATCAAGCAACCAACACCACTTTCAAGGTGAATGGGCAAAGAGTAAAACAATACCATGGTGACACTGTGATGAGGGACAAGACCTCAATTGATCTTCAAGATCCCTAACATCAAATGAAGAAGTCAGGCTGATGACTCTTAAAACAAGCGCTCTTGGGAGGCACCCCAAGATTTTAATTATCATTTCTGTTTATTTTATTTTATTTTGCAGGAGGGAAAATTTTTGTGTTGAGGAATTTGGGAATTTGAAGGCCTGAAGTGTGATATGGACGCTATAGCGTCAAGAGGAGGAAGCTGGCAAGAAGAATCAATTTTTATTTCTAAGTATGGGACAGTTATAATGACGTGGCAAGCGCGCCCTGTGCACTTCAACTGCTGCGTCCTATTGATAACTCATATTTATATGAGTTATTTATACTCATTCAAAGAATAAGTCATGTAAGTTTTCTAGTAATACAAGGAGTATTTAATTAAGTTTTATATAATTTCTGAGTCTTTAGTAAATAAATAGATGAAGTGATGAATTGCGGCATTTAGGCACCATTTGGTGCCCTTGAGAGCGTTTTGATGCTTTTTGTGCTTGTGCAGGAATTTTAGTGCTGAACGTTACCACGTCCCTCACCACGTCTACTAAAGTGTAGCAGAAAAAGGGTGAAAAGATCTTCATTTTGGCGCGCGAAGCAATGATAAGTCAAAGATATAAAAGTCGAAGATTTTCTCGTTCCCGATGGTGACGCACGCAAGTATAATCAGAGCTATTTGAACAGTGTCGGAAAAATAGAAGAAACAGATGTGGTAGGTGGGCAAGTGACATCAAGACGCTGCGTAGCGGAGGCTATTTAAAGCTCACTCGACTCTCTCTCAAAGAGCATCATCTCTTCCACCAACTTCAGAATCACTTCATCTTCATCATCCCACCGTCCCTCCATTAACTTAGAACTAGTTTTGTAAAGAAGATCCGGAAACAGACTTCTATATTTGACTATTCTCGACTTAGTTTTTATTTCTCGCATAAGTGTAAGGTTCGGACGTTGTAACGCCTATACAAATGCATATGCTTTGAGAGAAGTTACTTGGGTGTATCTTTTGCACTTGAGTTCTTTTCTCATTATGTATGGTATTAGGATTTCACATCCTTTTCATTCTCAGTAATGATGCTCAAAGCATGAGCTAAACACTTTGTAGTTGAGTTGTTGTTTTGCTCTTAATGAATTTCTAGTTAATGTTATGAAGTGTTAGCGTTGCCGCTTTAAATCTTTGCGTAATAATATTTTCAAAACTTGTTTTGAGGTTGGCCTCTTAAAATAAGTAGATTCATAAAGTGCATATGGTCTATGAAAAGAAATCAAAGATTTATATGAATGAACAATGCACTAAAGACATTTAGGCATCTTTATCTAAGTCTAGACATAGAATGGATAATAGTTCATAGAACATTCTTTGTGGGTACTTAATATACAGGAGTGGGCCTATTTAGAACCTAGACATAGGATTTCTTGTACTTGAAGCTCGACGCTTTGTCTTTGAAAAGCACGACTCTTTTCTAACAGCGCTCAAACGTGGCCACGTCTGCCACAGTTAACATTTGAACGCCATAACGCCTAAACGTTATGACGCCCGCGCTAGGAAGGATTTAAATGCATGCAACAACTCAACTCATCTCTCATCCATATTCACAACCAACTTTCATTTCCTTGTTTTGTTCACATCTTTAGCTTTAGAACCAACTCTTATTGTCGATTTGTCACTTGATTCTCTTGTGTTTTGAAACTTGAACTTTTAAAGCTTATCAATCCTCGTGGGAACGATCTCTTACTCTAATCCACTTTATTACTTGTACGACGTGTATACTTGCACTGATTTGCGAATTCTATACTATTATACAAGCGCGAACAAGTTTTTGGCGCCGTTGCCGGGGATTGTAAAACTTTTATTGTTCAAAAGTATTAAAAGCACAAGTTGAAAGGATTTTACTGTGTTGTTTGCTGTTTCTGTGTTTGAACAGGTAGACGTTACAGCGTATGCTTAGTTCCGACTCAAGCTCTAGTTCAATCAACTAAGTAGTGAATCAACTCGAGTTTGATCCAGAGCTCCCGAAAGAACTTTTAGGCGCCTAAGGAGACAACAAAGGTTAAGAAGAAGCGCAAAGCAAAGAACAAGAGCAACACCCAACCATGTCCGAGCATAACACCTGGTTCTAGAGGTGGACATACACCAAGAGGAGTCGAGGACGGGGTCTTGGGCCACAAACTCATACTGAAACAATAGTTGTTGATGATGAACATTACCAAAGGCAAAGAACTCATCAATGCAGACCACAAGACATGGTCAATGATGTGGATAGGCCTATGCGTGACTATGCCGTGGCTTAACCCCCGCTCATCTACAAACAGCATTGCTAGACCAACCCTTCAGATCGGGTCACTTTGAGTTCAAACCAATGATGTTCCAAATGTTGCGCATCGCAGTCAATTTGGAGGTTTCCCTCAAGAAGATCCATATTCTCACCGAGACAATTTCTCGGATGTGTGCAAAGAACTTTATCATTCCCGGAGTTTCAGAGGACGCTTTAGATTGAAGCTCTTCCCATACTCACTCAAGGATAAGGCTAAAAATTGGCTAAACTCCTTAGAGCCAAATTCCATTCACACTTGGGATGAGCTAGTGAAAAAAGTTTCTTGCCAAATACTTCCTCCCAACAAAAATGCTAAGCTAAGAAATGATATCACCTCCTTCAAACAAAGGGAAGGGGGAATCATTATTTGAAGCTTGGGAGAGGTGGAAGGAATTACTAAGAATGTGCCCTCACCATGGCATTCCCGTGGTGATCCAAATGGAAACGTTTTACAATGGCCTAGATCACCCCACAAGATTGATACTTGATGCCTCATCGTGTGGTGTCATTCTTAACATGTCATTTTCTCGAGGCATGCAAGCTCATTGATGAAATAGCCACCCACAACTCTCATTGGCCATCGATAGATTTACTCCGGGAAGAAGGCGGTGTGTTCATGAGATAAGTGAAGTCACCGCTTCTTTACGCTCAAGTGGCTACCCCGACCAACATGATCAAAACTCGAGTACTTCAAACGTGGCCACGTCCTCGAGCGCGGCATTGCGGCGATTGAACCTACCCGACCGGTGGAATAAGCAGTGTGTTTATTGTGAGGAGGGCATGTGTATGAGGAGTGCCCCTACAACCCTCAATCTGTAAACTTTGTCTCTCGTAACAAAGGAAATGGTCCCTATTCCAATTCCTACAATTCAAACTGGAGAAATCATCCAAATTTCAATTGGAGAAACAACAATGCATTGAATGCCGCAGAATATCGCTCCTACAATACCTCCGTGATTCCTCCTCAACAACAGAGGCGTGATGTGCGAAACAACAACAATAGCAACTTGGAGGCCATGATGAAAAGCTTCATAAGTGATTGCAAGACTACTCGCAAACCCATGAGTCTTCAATCAAAACTCGAAAATCAAATTGGACAGATAAACAATTTCTCACTCAAAGACAGAATGGATCTCTTCCTTCTACAACAGAAACACCATCATCATCAACCCCTAATGGTAACAATGGGGTAAATGGTCAGGTAAATGCAATTTCTTTAAGAAGTGGTACTGAATACCCTGAACCAAATATGCCTGTGGAAAAAGAATTGCAGGAGAAGCAAAAAGAAGTACCAGAGAAAGAGAAAAAGAAAGGGAAAGAAGCAAGCACAAGTGGTGTGAAGGATAGTCCAGACGTTGCAACGTCTAATTTTGAACCAGGAATCAAGACTGTACCTAGGCTTGTACCTGAGTATCCTCCTCCACCATACCCTCAAAGATTGAAGAAGGCTCATGAAGACAAACAGTTCAGCAAATTCATGGAAATGTTAAAGCAGTTACACATCAATCTTCCTTTGGTTGATGCGTTACAGCAGATGCCAAATTATGCCAAGTTCTTGAAAGACATCATCACCAAAAGGAGAAGGCTAGGGGAGTTTGAAACTGTTGCTTTAACTGAAGAATGTAGCTTAATTATGCAGAATAAACTCCCTAGAAAACTCAAGGATCCTGGCAGCTTTACTATACCATGCTCCATTGGAGATTTTTATATTGGAAAAGCATTATGTGACTTGGGAGCAAGTATCAACTTGATGCCCAAGTCCATTTATGACAAACTTGGTATAGGAACTGCCAGGCCTACTTCTTTAAGCTTAACTTTAGCTGATAAAAGCAGAGTTTATCCTGAAGGCATATTAGAAGATGTTTTGATTAAAGTTGACAAGTTTGTGTTTCCAAAGTGGATTTTGTTATTTTAGATTTTGATGCGAGATAAAGAAGTTCCCATCATTCCAGGAGACCATTCTTAGCTACTGGAAGGACAATCATTGATGTGCGTAAAGGAGAATTAATCATGAGAGTCAATGACCAAGAAGTCAAGTTCAACGTCCTCAATGCACTTAAGTATCCGTAACCAAATACAGAGGAGTGTTCTTATGTGGTTGCCATTGATCATATGGTCCAAAAGCAGCTTCAACAAAGACAATAATCATCCGGAGAAGCTTCGGGAATAATGAAATACAAGAGTTGTTAATGTAAGAAGTTGTTCCCCAGACGTTGTAACGTGCGTCGCAGACGTGACCACGCCCGAGCCCCCGCACCAAAGTCATGGACAAGGAGGTATGAATCTTTAGGGCAAGAGGAGTCAAATCTGAAGAAGAATGTGCCTCCATTAAAGAGCCACCCACCTTAGAGCTAAAGGTGTTACTGATCATTTAAAGTATGTCTTCTTAGGGAAAATGATTCTCTACCAATGATCATTTCTTCCAAGCTCACCAAGAGCGGGAAGATGATCTCATTACTACCCTCGAAAAGACATAAAAGGCAATTGGTTGGCAAATGGCGGACATAAAAGGTATCACCCCACAATCGCATGCATAGAATAGTCTTGGAAGAGAATGCCAAGAATAGCATTGAAGGCGAGAGAGATTGAACCCCATAATGAAGGAGGTGGTGAAAAAGAAATCATCAAATGGTTGGATGCGGGAATCATCTACCCTATCGGTGATAGCTCCCGGGTAAGTCCATTCGGTGTGTGCCCAAGAAAGGAGGGTTACTGTAATACAAAATGAAAAAGATGAGCTAATTCCAACAAGGACAATAATGAGTTGGAGGATATGCATGGATTACGTAAAAGTTAAACAAAGCAACTAAGAAGGATCATTTCCTCTTCCATTCATTGATCAAATGCTGAGACAGTGCTCGCGAGGAAAGATTTCTCTTGCTTCCTTGATGGTTATTCGAGTTACAACCAGATAGCCATAGCACTGAAGATCAAGAGAAGACAACATTCACTTGCCCCTATGGTACCTTTGCTTTCGTAAGGATGCCATTTGGGCGTGTGTAATGCTCTGCAACATTTCGAGGGGTGCATGATGGCCTTATTTTCTCGATTTCATTGAGAACTCCATGGAAGTTTTTATGGACGATTTCTCGCCTATGGAGATTCGTACAAAGGATGCCCGGATAATTTGGAAGGAGTTCGATAAGGTGTGAAGAAACCAACCTAGTGCTCAATTGGGAAAAATGCCATTTCATGGTACAAGAAGGAATAGTATTGGGACACGTAATATCAAAGAAAGGTTTAGAGGTAGACAGAGCAAAGATTGATGTTATTGACAAGCTACCTCCACCCACAACTATCAAAGGAGTCGAAGTTTCTTAGGACATGCAGGGGTTTTGAGAAGATTCATCAAGGATTTCTCAAAGATTTCAAAGCCCTTGTGTCTCATGTTGTTGCAACGTGACCACGCCTTCAATTTTGATGAGCAAAGTGTCATGAAGCTTTCAACAAATCAAGATCGCCTTAGTAATGACTCCAGAATAGTCACTCCGCATTGGTCCAAGCCATTTGAGTTGATGTGTGATGCAAGTGATTATGCCGTGGGAGTCAGATTGGGGCAAAGGTATGGAAAAATTTTTCATTCTATTTATTATGCCAAGAAACCTTAGATGATGCCCAATTGAATTATACTGTGACTGAAAAAGAACTTTTGGCTGTTGTATTTGCATTTGATAAGTTCAGATCTTACTTAGTTGGTGCAAAAGTTATTGTTTTTACTGATCATTCAGCCATTAAGTACTTAATTTCCAAAAAAGATGCAAAGCCAAGACTTATTAGATGGGTCCTCCTCCTCCAAGAATTTGACTTGGAAATTCGTGACAAAAAGGGGGTGGAGAACCAAGTTGCTGATCATCTTTCTAGGCTTGAGAATGTTGATGCAGGTACAGGTGAAGAAGATATACAAGAAAAATTTCCTGATGAGAGACTATTGTTAGTAGCCTCAGTAGCTGAAGACGTGGCCACGTCTATGACACTTTCGTCAAACGTCATAACGCGTCGATACTCATCGCTCCATGGTATGCTGACATAGTCAACTTCCTTGTTAGCAAAATTGTGCCTGTAGAATTCAACCATCAGCAGAAGAAGAAGTTCTTCCACATGATAAAGCAATATTTCTGGGATGAACCATATCTGTACAAATTGTGCCCAGATCAGTTACTAAGAAGATGCCTAGCTGAGGAAGAGCAACCCCATGTGCTGCAACAATGTCATTCAGCACCTTATGGTGGACATTTTGGAGGTACTAAAACAGCTGCAAAGGTCCTACAATCAGGCTATTATTGGCCAACATTATTCAGAGATGCACATGAGCTGGTTAGGAGATGTGACAAGTGCCAAAGAACAGGAAACATATCAAGCAAGCAAGAGATGCCACTCACAAACATTCTGGAAGTAGAGTTGTTTGATGTATGGGAATGGACTTCATGGGACCATTTCCTATGTCCCATGGAAATCTCTACATTCGGTAGTTTGTGGATTACGTATCAAAATGGGTTGAAGCAAAGTGGCATTACCAAACAATGAAGCCAAATCTGTTAGCAAGTTCCTGAGGAAGAATATATTCACAAGATTTGGTACTCCAAGAGCCATAATTAGTGATGAAGGCTCTCATTTTTGCAATATAAATTGATTGAGAACCTCTTGGCTAAATATGGAGTAAAACACAGAATTGCTACAGCTTATCATCCCCAAACCAGTGGCCAAGCTGAAATATCCAACAGGGAGATAAAAAGAATACTTGAGAAGATGGTTGGTCCCAACAGAAAGGAGTGGTCATTACACTTGGATGATGCACTTTGGGCCTACAGAACAGCATACAAAACACCATTAGGCATGTCTCCTTACAAGCTAGTTTATGGAAAGGCTTGTCACTTGCCAATTGAGCTCCAACATAAAGCTTATTGGGCAATTAAGCAAATAAATTTGGATCATGCAAAGGCTGGTGAGGCAAGATTGTTACAATTAAATGAGCTAGAAGAGTTTAGACACCATGCCTATGAGAGCTCTGCAATGTATAAAGAAAAGACCAAGAAGTGGCACGATCAAAGAATTCAAAGGAGAGAGCTAGCAGAAGGACAACAGGTATTGCTATTTAATTCAAGGCTTAAGTTGTTTCCAGGAAAGTTGAAGTCAAGGTGGTCAGGTCCATTCAAACTAATGAAGATATATCCTCATGGTGCTGTGGATTTATTTGATGAAAAGACAAACACCATATTCAAAGTTAATGGCCAACGTGTAAAACAATATCATGGAGAACATGTGGAAAGGGACAAGATTCAAATGTCCTTCAACAATTCTTGAATAAAAGAGACAAAAGTCTGGCTGAAGACTCTTAAAGCAAGCGCTCTTGGGAGGCAACCCAAGGATTTTTTTTAATTTTTCTGTGTCTTTTTAATATTTTTGTTTTACAGGAATAAGTGTTGAAAGAAAAGTGAGAGATGGTAGACGTCGTAACGTCTCAGTATCTACTAGACGTGGCACGTCCGGGCGATCAAGCGGTGTTTAAATTAAGTCAAGGGCGTAAGTGATGACGTGGCAGAAATGATTTCCCTCTGCAAAACAAACGTGGTAACTGACCACGACGTCACCCCCCTCACTTAACATGTCTAATCAACGGTTACTTTCTCCATTACTCCACTCTTCCATTTCTCAACTCCCCATAACCTCTTCCCCATAAAAATCTAACCACTCACCACCATTCCACCTCCTGAAATCTCTTTCTAGTTTCCTTCTCTCTGAAAACCCAATTCTCCCATCCCCTTTTCTGAAAACCTAAAATTTCCAGAAATCCCCCATTTCCTTCCAAACATTTTCTGCACAAAAACCATGACTAAAGCGAAGCAATCCGCCACCAAATCCTCCGGGAAAGGAAAGCATGTTGACCTAAGTTCCTCCTCACCCCCCATCCCCGAAACACCAAACCCATCTAAGAAGAAAGCCCTACTTCACGAAGGGGTTTCGATCAAGAAAACCCCAATCCTAATTTTCTCGCAACTGTCCGCAGCAGGTTGGGATGGCGTAAATTTGTTATGCACGAGAAAGAGTATATTGCTACTCTGGTTCATGATTTCTACAAGGGAATCGTGGAGAGGCCTGAAGGAGAGCCATCCATCGTCTCAAAGGTAAGAGGAGAGGAAGTCAAGTTTGGGGTAAGGGTCATTAATGACTATTTTGGATTAGGATACTATGGCAAAGCTGTGGAGACCAAACAGAAGAACTATGGGTTGGCTGAGATGGATGCCATTAAGGAGAGGATATGTGTTGAAGGTGCTGTCTGGGAAAGAAGAGGAGAGCATGGGAGCGAGTTCAAAATAATGAAGAAATACCTTTGTGATGAAGCCAATACCTGGTTCCATTTTATAAGACACTGCTTAATCCCTACATCTCACACATCATGGGTTGACAAGGAGAGAATGATTGTAATTGATGCAATCATGTCCAGAGATAAAGTGGAGGTTGGGAAGCTGATCAATCGTGAGCTCAACAAGTGGAAGAACAGGAAGGACGGCTATTTGTACTTCCCTTGTTTGATAACTGATCTATGCATGGAAGCAGGAGTGGAGATAGAGGCTTCAGAGCTTAGGGAGCAACCTCAAGGCCCCT
Organism: Oxytropis ochrocephala; assembly: GCA_020916435.1. Classification (NCBI taxonomy): domain Eukaryota; kingdom Viridiplantae; phylum Streptophyta; class Magnoliopsida; order Fabales; family Fabaceae; genus Oxytropis; species Oxytropis ochrocephala. The sequence goes on from CM037093.1 coordinate 78,240,638, forward strand.
TCTCAACAAAATTTCACCTAGAGTGAAGAACTGCAGGTCTTTGCTAGTTCTGCTGATGCTCGGGGACGTTACAACGTCCTGGAGGAAAGCGAGACTTCCACGCCAAATTTATTAAGGAGCGGTTGAGTGGCAAAAGAAGGTATTTGCCTGTGTGTCCAAAGGAAAGAAAGCAATTGTAGAGCCTACATTGCGTAATGGATGCAAGAAGAAGATGATGAAGTGCCCCCTGCTACAATCCAAAGAAGAGCAGTGAAGAAGGAAAGAGCAAAGCGAGCAAGAAGCCCACCAAAGAGGCAAAGCCCAAAGAAAGAAACAAAAGAAGGTAAGTAGTGAGGAAGATTTTAATTACGATGATTTAGATGATATTTCTGAATGTGATGCGGAGGAATCCAAGAAGGTGAGCATGGAAGTGATCGGTGAAGAGAGGAAGAGAGAGAGCTCAAGAAAAAGGGAGTTCGAGTGAAAGGACCGAAAGTGAGTCCTCAAAGAATTCAATCAACCAAGGAGCCAGCCCAAGAAAAATCCAAATCACCTAGCCCCAAAGCACCATCCCAACAACAACCACCTTCACCCCAAGAACCCTCCACACACGACCAAAACACCCCAAATACCCCACAATCCAAAGCTCAGGACCAAACTATTCCACAACCACCCCCACCCCACCTCGAACCTCAAAAACAACCATCACACTGTAAAACCGGACGTGGCGACGTCTGAGCCACCAATCACAGAAAGCAACCCACAATCCCAAACCATTTCCCCACCCAAAAAGACCAGAGTCAAAACTGCACTGGCATACAATCCTTTCGGAAGGAAAAAGAGACAACAGATAGCTGCTGAGTCAAATCAAGCTCTAGGGAGCGGAGAAAAAGAGGAAGTTACAGCCACCACAACACTCAGGCAGAAGCTTCCTGTAAAAAGAAAAAGTCAAAGTCTTTGCAGACGTACTGCCATCGCTTAGTGGTGCATTCGCTTTACCATCTCTTCGAAGTGCCACTTCCTCGCTATTGTTTGAGAATCGCTGCGACGCGTTGTAACGTCTCACAAAAAAGAGGTTTGCACCAAACTTGCGTAAATGCAAGTCATCAATGAACGTGAAGCCGCATTGGAAAAGGTCAAACAAAGAAGCAATGGAGGAGGCCACACGTAAGCTAGCGAGCACTTGTTGAAGCAAGCCCGTGGATCGATTCTTGAATCGAGTATCATCATCGACGCGGCGACGCCTAAAGAGCCGCAGGTGGAAAAAGCCCGTGTGATACCCGGTGAGCCAAAGCAAGTCAACCTCGCGATCTAGCAATGAGAATGTGGGAGGAGGCCAAGAAAGGATTGCTGAAGCATCAATCGCTGGCTGGTGGAAGTATTGGAGCAAGTACAAAAGAGAAAGAATCGATGAAACAACAACAACCACCACCACCGAGCAAGGAGGAGGTGAAGGTCAAGAAAGAGAAAAAGGAGAAGAAGAAAGGAGAAGAGCGGTAAAGCATCTCCACCGGACAAAGCGGAAGGCTAAGGTCTGGTGCATCAAACAAGTAAGTTCCCCCATCAATATCAATTGTAGTGTAGTTTTTTTTTTCTTTTTCTTAGCTTTAATTTTAGGTTGAAATTTGCTAGTTTCTAGTTTCTGAATGATACCCCCTCCGATGAAAAAAAAAAAAAACGCTTATTTCTCGGTGAGGACACCGCTCAACTTTAAGTGTGGGGGGAAATCTCAAATGTTTTGATGTTTTAAGTCTTGTACATGAAATCAAATACAAAAGTAGTCTCTGTTTTTACTCATCAAGCATGAAAATAATTCTCTTTGGGCTAAGGTTAGTGAAAATGTGTGTGTGAGTAACCTATGCATGATTAGATGTAAAGAATTGATTGTTGCTCCTACACAAACTCTGCTTTTAAGAGAGAATCTAGTTAGCTAGGGAACATCTTGTCTTTGAAGCTAGTTTTGGTGAACTTTGGTGAAAATAAAACTTGATTAAAAACCTAGAATAGCAGAGAAGCTAAGTTTGGGGGTAAATCAAGTCGCATTTCTAAGGTTTTGGGGTGCAAAGACCGTAGGATGGTTAAGTGCGGTGTAGTGTGAGTGCAACGTTGTAACGCTCTACCCGTAACGTTATAACGTCTGCCGTGTGTGTTGTGTAGTGTATTCAGACGTTGCAATGTCCACCCATAAACGTTGTAACGTCTATCCCCAAAATTACCAAAAAGAGTGTGTTGTTACAAATAAGTGGAAAATCCACATGTGTGCTATGTTCCCTGTAATACCAAAACAAATGCTGAAGCACTCCAAAATGTGAATAAAAAAAAAAAAAAAAAAAAAAACTCCCAAAGGGAAGTAAAATAAAGAGAGTTGCTCAGTAATGAGGGGGTTACAGTCTTTTTGCGTGTGTGAGTCAATAAATTAGTTGCACTAATCCAGTCCTAGCACCCACTTAAGACCCTTTGTCATGCTTAAAATGAACCCCCATGTCTTATGTTAAAATGTTAGCCTATTCTTTGTTTTGAAAGATGTTTTACTGTCACTATTTGGGAAGCCACTCTTTCATAAGTCAAAACTGCTTCGAACTAGCTAGAGGAGATTTAAAAGCAGAGATCACACACTCACTTTGAGCTTTAATGAATCTGGAATTTAATCATGCAAGTGGTGTGTGAGTGTGTGAGGAATTAGCCCCTTGAGAATGAATTTTTGATCTATTGATTTAGTAAGAACATAACCTGCTAGTGTAGTTGATTTCATGTTTTGTTTCTTTGTTATCTTGATTGCTTGAGGACAAGCAATGACTTAAGTTTGGGGTGTGATAACTCATATTTATATGAGTTATTTATACTCATTCAAAGAATAAGTCATGTAAGTTTTCTAGTAATACAAGGAGTATTTAATTAAGTTTTATATAATTTCTGAGTCTTTAGTAAATAAATAGATGAAGTGATGAATCGGTGCATTTAGGCACCATTTGGTGCCCTCGAGAGCGTTTTGATGCTTTTTGTGCTTGTGCGGGAATTTTAGTCTTTGAACGTTACCACGCCCTCACCACGCCTACTAAAGTGTAGCGAGAAAAAGGGTGAAAAGATCTTCATTTTTAGCGCCGCCAAGCAATGATAAGTCAAAGATATAAAAGTCAGAAGATTTTCTGTTCCCCATGAGCTGACGCACAGAAGCACTGTAGCGCTGAACAGTGTCAGGAAAAATAGAAGAAACAGATGTGGTAGGTGGGCAAGTGACATCGCGACGCGTGTAGTTGGGAGGCTATTTAAAGCTCACTCATTTCTCTCTCAAAGAGCATCATCTCTTCCACCAACTTCAGAATCACTTCATCTTCATCATCCCACCGTCCCTCCATTAACTTAGAACTAGTTTTGTAAAGAAGATCCGGAAACAGACTTCTATATTTGACTATTCGAACTTAGTTTTTATTTACGCATAAGTGTAAGGTTCGGGACGTTGTAACGCCTATACAACGTACATCTTTGAGAAGTTACTTAGGTGTATCTTTTGCACTTGAGTTCTTTTACTCGTTATGTATGGTATTAGGATTTCACATCCTTTTCATTCTCGTAATGATGCTCAAGCATGAGCTAAACACTTTGTAGTTGAGTTGTTGTTTTGCTCTTAATGAATTTCTAGTTAATGTTATGAAGTGTTAGCGTTGCCCGTTTTAAATCTTTGCGTAATAATATTTTCAAAACTTGTTTTGAGGTTGGCCTCTTAAAATAAGTAGATTCATAGGTGCAGACATGGTCTATGAAAAGAAATCAAAGATTTATATGAATGAACAATGCACTAAAGACATTTAGGCATCTTTATCTAAGTCTAGACATAGAATGGATAATAGTTCATTGAACATTGCTGTGGGTACTTAATATACAGGAGTGGGCCTATTTAGAACCTAGACATAGGATTTCTTGTACTTGAAGCTCTGACGTTTTGTGCTGAAAAGCACAACTCTTTTGCAACAGCGTTCAAACGTGGCCACGTCTGCACAGATTAACATTTGAACGTCATAACGTCTAAACGTTATGACGTCTGGCTAGGAAGGATTTAAATGCATGCAACAACTCAACTCATCTCTCATCCATATTCACAACCAACTTTCATTTCCTTGTTTTGTTCACATCTTTAGCTTTAGAACCAACTCTTATTGTCGATTTGTCACTTGATTCTCTTGTGTTTTGAAACTTGAACTTTTAAAGCTTATCAATCCTCGTGGGAACGATCTCTTACTCTAATCCACTTTATTACTTGTACGACGTGTATACTTGCACTGATTTGCGAATTCTATACTATTATACAAGCGCGGACACCTATGCGCCCACGTGTGACTGCCCCAGTCACTTCAGTCGCTCCACCCTGTGCGAAAAGGTGATGTGCCAGAAAAAGAGAAGGCAGCACCTGGTGGAAGCGCTATAGCGTCTGAGGCTATAGCGTCTGAAGGAGAGCAAAAGGAAGAGAAGAAGAAGAAAAAGGCTGTAAAGCCTCCTCAGCCATCCCGTGTTAGCTCAAGAACCAGGTCTGGTCTGGTTAAGAAGTGAATTTAATTTTCTGCTGTATAAGTTTAATGTTTTGTGATCAGAAATAAATTGTGAAGCGCTATAGCGTCTGTCTTGCGCTTCACAAATGTTTAAGACTTGGTTTAATTTATTTGTGTGTTAAGTTCAGGCCTCTCCATAGTTCTTTAAAGAGCAGTGAGGACACTGCTCACTTTTGTTGTGGGGGGAGGACCTAAAGTTGTTAATGTTTTTGTTAATATTTTTCAAAATGTTCTGCTTTCAAGTGCCTCAATTTTAAGTATAGTCATTGAATCGTTCCCCCTTGGGCTGATTGTAATGATAATGGTGTGAGTGAGTAAGAGAGCCGTGCTTTTGATGAAATCTTTGCTTATTATTGCTCTCACACGTAAATCTCGTGCTTAAGAAGAAACTTAGCTAGCCAAGGACTATCCGAGGTTTAGGCTAGTCTGAGTTAACCAAGGTGAGATCAAGGCTTGAATAAAAACTTGAAGAGTTGTTGAAGCATAAGTTTGGGGTGTTGGGCTATATAAAGGTTAGGTACAAAGGTCTTAGGGTGGTCGGTGACTTAAAAGTTTAATGTAAATATGTTGTAAAGTCAGTAGTTACCCAAAACAAAAGCTAGGCTATCCCATCCCAAGCAAAGAAAGAGGCAAAGCCTCATGTTAAAAAAAAAAAAAAAAAAAAATATATATATATATATATATATATATATATATATATATATATATATATATATATAATAATTGAGGAGCCAAGTAATGAGGGGGCTACAGCTAGTAAATCTGTTATCTTTGTCCAAGCGCTATAGCGTGAGCTGTTTAGATTCAATAAGTTAGGAACACTGACCATAGACTTGAAGTGCCTAGTTAAACCCTTTGTCATGCCTGAAAATCCCCATTCCTGTGTGAAAATGTTAATCTAGTCATTGTTTTGAAAGAATTCTTGATTTTACCAAAAGAAGACCATTCTTTCCAAGGCTAAAGAGAAATCCAAATCTAGCTAGGAATTGAGATGAGTCAAGAGATCACACACACACTATTGAGCAGTGATAAGCTTAGAAGTTGAATAAATGCATTGGTGGGTGGTGTGAGTGTGAATCTGAACTGTTAGCCCATTGAGAAAATGTTTGAGTGAGTATGCTTAGAAATGAAGTGTTGATCAGAGCATGTGTGTTGTAAATAGTGTCAGTTTGTTTGTCTTTGCAAGTGTCATTACTTGGGGACAAGCAATGGTTTAAGTTTGGGGGTGTGATAACTCATATTTATATGAGTTATTTATACCTCTAATCATTAAATTAAGTAAGTTCTCAAGTAATATTAGTATAGTATTTATTGCATTTCTATTAATAGTAGGATAAGATAGGCTAAACACTGCTTTGCTATGAAATTGGCACATTTGGTGCCCTTGTGATTATTTTGATGTATCTTGTGAAGTAGTGCGGTGTTTAGCGCTATAGCGTCTAAACGCTATAACGTCAAGAGAGAGCGTGCATTTGAGCATCTAAAGGAAAAGTGAAATTTTGGCGCCAAGCTCATTAATCCATGTTCCATATATTGTGTCCACAGTACCTAACTGACATGTGCGGATTTTATTGGATTTGTGTGGACACTTGTCATTGCATGAGTAAAGGAATAGTGGAGTTGGTGAAAAAGTAAACATCACCTTTCTTGACTTTTGGAGGGGAGTTGTACCTCAAGGCTAGATATACTATTGAGGCTGATCTTCCCTCATGATACCTTAGACTTCCCAACGAAGATAGAGAGAGTATTGGTAGAGAGAGAAAGTGTGACACTTCTTCTTCTCCATTGATACACATTTGAAGCTTTTGCTATTTTACTTTTTTCTTTGTATTTTTCTGTAATTTTTCTCATGGTGTAAGGCTGATGATGAGTCATCTTAGCGTGGATGATTAGGGAACTCAAGCTTGTATCTTTTGCACTTGTATTCTCCTTCTTACCTACGGTAATACAAGTAGTTTTATTTGTGTTATTTTGATGTTGCTCAACATGAGCTAAACTCCTTGAGTTGGGTTTCTATAGCTTGTAATGAACCATTAATGCTTCGTATATAATTTCTCACGTTTTGTGTTTTAATCCTTGTGTGATAACTCTTCCAAACTTGTTTTATATTTGGCCACGTAAAACTAGTACCTCTGTGGATTCAGACATGAACCATAGAGAGAACTCAAGGATTAATATAAATGATAAGGTTGGTTGAAGACATTTAATCAATTTTTGCTTCCTCTAGACATAGAAGTTGCAATAGTTTATAAAGCATGAGCTGTGGGATCTTGATTATACAGGGGTGAACCTATTTAGAACCTAGACATAGGCATCTTGTAGTGAAACCCTGGCGCTAGTGACTGAAAGGCACAAAATATTTGCAAAGAGCTTAACGCTATAGCGTGAGACGTTATAGCGTCGTGTTTCTGGGAATTTACATAGTGAAAGCAATCCAACTTATTTCTCTTATATTTTAACTCACCGTTAGCTTGTTACTTTTCAACCTTTGTTAAACTGAACTTTGTTACTCAACCTATTTGCTACTTGTTCCTCTAAAGTGTAATTCCTTTTTAAACTCTAAAATTAATACCAATCCCTGTGGAGACGAATTCTACTTATCATTATATTACTTGTTGCGATTGTGTACACTTCCACATCACCTTTTCGCACAACATCTTATCACCACCACAAACAACCCCTCCACCACCCTCTCCAAGAAATGAACTTGAGAAAACAACTCACACAGAACAAACCATCTCTAAAACAACCACTGTTATGCCAACAGAACAACCAGTACCTTCTGACCCAAGTAACATTTCTGCTAATGTTATTTCTGCTCTTGAGAAAGAGTTTGTGCAGGAAAGAGAAGAAGAAGGACTCGACAAAGAAGAAAAAGGAGAAGAATCATCTGCAAAGGAGCCTGTAGCTCAAACTGAAGATATGCAGAGTGATGCTCCTGCATCACTACTTCACAGCATCACAAAGAGCAACAACACAAACATGATGAGGCAACAATTAAACTTGTTCTGGAACAAATGGCTCAACAGAAGAGAGATGTTTTGCACAACACACAGAAGTTCTTCAAGACACCTGCAGGAAGGCAATCAAAATTGACACCAAAGAGGAAGAAAATCGATGCGATCGCCAAGATGATGCACTGCATCGATCCACGTAAATGATTCAGCTAATACACGAGAGTAGGAGGTGCATCTCGCACCTCTGGAGAAACACCAAAGCAAGCCACCCAAAGAGAAGAAGCGGAAGGTGAAACACACTCCTCCAGCGGCAGAGCACGAGAATCAGGAGTGGAGCCAAGAAATGAGTATCATTTACAAGTTTTCACATAAACTGCTATAACTTGTTTTGTTTCTCTCTGAACTATTTCCCTGGTTGTATTTAATCCCTCTCCCCTATTTTGAACAAAATATGGTTTGTATTTTCTGAACAAATTAGCAGTGTGGACACTGCTACCCCTTAAGTTTGGGGGATTTATCTTGCATTTGCATGTTATGTTTAAATATGTTTGTTTTTATCTAGTATGTTGTGTGTTTTATTAATATGTTCTATATAGTAAATATATATGTTTTAAAGTAGTTTATAGTTTGTTTAAATATTAGATGTACTTAACAAAGTAGTATCTAAGTATTTTAGTAGAAAATATCAGTTTTTCAAAAATATGGTGAAAGCCCTATGGATGGAATTTCAATGATTAAAAAGAGAAAAAGAAGCCTTATTTCTTAGAAAATAACCAAAATTATTTTTACTTCAACACTTCAAAACTGAGTTTGTGAAAAGAACCTTGCTATTTAAAGATCAATCTGATGCAAGGGGAATTTTTGGTAAGCTTAGGTCAAAACAAAGCTTTACTAAAAAGATAGAAGAGCTTAAAGAATTAAGTTTGGGGGTGTTTTATGAAAACAAAGGCTGAATTTGAAAAGTATAAAGAGTAAACAATGTAGAAAAAGAATAGAAAAATGTGGACAAAGCCATATCCTGAATCTTTTGAAACTATACTGTGTTAAGTACATGAATGCATCCGGAGGTCAAAGACTGCATGCCATGCGAGAATAAATGTATCCGGAGGATAGTTCAAAAAAGCGAACACTGTGCAAAGTGCAAAGAAAAAATATATGCATCTGGAGGTCAAAGACATGTGCCAAAGTGCATTTGCATCTGGAGGTCAGTGAGGAAGGTAATATGAGCTAGCAAAAGAAAAAAACATCATCAGTGCAGAAGCATCAATGCAAACTACACTAAAGAAAAGCAAAATGCAGAAAAAAATCAATGCACAAATCACTTCAAAGAAGTATTGCATTTGCACAAAAAGATCCACACAAAAAAAATAGAAAAATGCATTGGCTCAAAAGCTTTGAAAGATTCAAACAAGCCCTTTGATTATTAGAACTCCCCAACACTTGAGAAAATTTTGTGAGTCTAAACTCTCTTTTGAAAAATATTTTGGTGTGACCAAAGATGAACCAATCCTTTCAAAGGCTAGGAGGAAATTTTTCACTCAGTCTTGGAACCATACTCAACTCAGTGGGTTCACACACACACAAAAGAGTTTGAATAGCTTTGGTAGTTTTGAAGAAATAAAGGCACAAGAAAGATTGTTGAGAAATGAAGTTCATAGGGAACTCCTCATGAAAATCCAAAAATAAAACTGATCTATCTTCTAGAATTATAGTTTTTAATAGTTTGTCTTTGTCATTACTTGCGGACAAGCAATGGTTTAAGTTTGGGGGTGTGATAACTCTATTTTATATAGAGTATTTCATATGTTTAAACTTAGTAATTGCTCTCTTTCAAGTAATAATAAAGAGTTTATATAGTATTTAGTGTGATATATGATAATTTGAGTGATTTGAATGGTTATAGTTATTAATAGGCCATTTGGATATATTGTGGTATGTTTGATGTTTTTGTTCAGTGCAGTCTCAATGCTTTCGGCATCAAATGCTCCTGCACTGATCCTGCATCAAAAACTGCACTACTTGGTGAATGAGCAGTCTGTTTCATATGCATCCACTTGCAATTGCTGACCTCATGCTTGGTCTTCTGAAGCCATCCCACCTTATATAGTAGGCGCCTACCATTCACACATAGCTATAGGCATAGCTTTGAAGAGTCACCAACATAGGGACACATGTTCTATCATCATGGAACCGCCCTATGTAATTAGTCAAAGATTTCAACTTGGGATCAACCTCTGAAAAGCAATTACAGCTATGATCCACTCAAGATTACTTCAACATGAAGGAAGGAAGCACCTCTCTTGAAGACTATAAAAGGACCTCACATCTTCATTTGGAAATATATCTATAAGTTAGATCAAAATTTCAATATACATAGTTAGTTTCTATTTTGTAAGAGGGAAAGGAAGGAATTGACAAATCCTCCTTAACTCGATTTCATAGTGTTTGTATAGTGCTAAGGAGTAATGCTAGTGCATTGCTAGAAGATTTCATACAAAGGGCTTCAACATTTGTAACTTTCATCTTGTTGTTTCTCTTTTGTGATTTCTATTATATAAACATGGTCTATTCAGTTTATATATATCTTGCAATGTCTATTGTTAGCTAAAGCTCTCTTAGTTGGAATGTTCTAATCATTTAATGAGCTTTTAAGTAAGTATGTTGCATGTATGTATGTTTGTACTTTAGTTCTTGCTTGATAATCTTTTCAAAACTTATTTTGAACTTGATCACTTAGAATAAGTAGATTTGTAAGAGCAGACATGGCTTACAATTAAGAAATCAAGAACTAATATGGGTGAATGTTTTACATAAAAAAAACTTTGTGAAAACCATGCTAAGTCCTAGAGATAGGATAGTATAGTCCATAGGATGAATTGTGGGTACTTAAAATACAAGAGTGAATTTATTTTAGCAACTTGGATAATTGTTAGGAGGCAAGAAAGGAATTGACAACCCTTTCTTTACTGCAAAAAGCAAGGATCATAAGAGCTGGTAGTGAAACTCTGAAGAAAGTGACTGAAAGGCACATAGCTAATGCAACAACATTCAGTGCAGCTGCATCACATACTGCATCAAACACTTAGAAGTAAATTACTTGATAAAGACATTCCAACTAGCTTTTCTCATTTGCATTATCACACTCTTTACTTTGCTTTCTTTCTAACTTAGTTGTGATCATCACTTAAAACTCCAAAATTATTTTGTTACTTAGTTACTTTACACTTTATTACTTTATATTGATTTTAAAAGTGAGTTTTTCAATCTCTGTGGGTTCGATCTTTTTACTACTTGTTTTTGGACTGTGTATACTTGCACATTTGTGTTGTTATTTCCAAACACCAGTAATCCCAAGCAAAGCAGTCTTTGTATTCTTTTAAGAGCATTATTGTTTTTTCTCTTAAAACTTTGCCAATCTTTGCATTTATGAATGTTGGTCTCTTGATGATGCCATCTCGCAAGTCTATTTCTTCCAAGGGATCTTGTGCTTTCATCTTTTTGGTCGAACCCATTGGGTCTTTTTCAAAACCTAAAGGCTCATCATCGTAGATGCAGTCTAGCCTTTGGTATTCGACCAACTCTTGGGTATCTTTAGCTGAAATGGTTCCTTCGACCATTTTTTGTTTCATTTCGGCCTCTAAAGAAATATTTTTCTTATTTTCGGCCACATAGGACGTAATTCTATCCCATGCATTGGGTGTAGTCATCATTAACATTTTAGAGAGAGTGGCCACTCTGTGGGTTTGACAAAACCCTTAAAGCAGCTTGCTTCACCTACAACCTCTCTCTCCCAAATGAATCCATGCCTTGAGTGAAGGTCCAATGAAGCATAAACATTGTCTTGGGGAACATATGCAATATCTGAAGGTCTACATGGCGCAATGCTAGCCAATTGCTTTTCAAAAGTCCTTTTGCTGATGTGATCTACTTCTGCCAAGAAATAACTTTGGCCACCTTCCACATTTTCAACCAAACCATCTTCTCTCCAAATGGCAATCCTTTGGTGGAGAGTTGAAGGAACTGCACCTACTCCATGTATCCACTCTCTTCCAAGTAGCAGATTGAAGTTTGCTTTGGTAGGAATTACCATGAACAATGTGATCCTTTTGACACTACCTACAACTAATTCGACTTCAATGGCTCCTAATGAATAGCCCGACTTTCCTTCATAGTTTGTAAGCACCACATTGTGTGGTCTCTGATCCGTTTCTGATTTGCCAATGTGTGGTAACATGCACTAGAGCATCAAATTCACAGCAGCACCACCATCAACGAGTACTTTGTTGACTCCCACATTGTTAACCGTGGCTTGGATAAATAAGGGCTTTAGATAGTATTTTAATCCACCATTTGGTCTTTCAAAGACAACACATTGCTCTTCAATGCATCCATTGTTGAACACATAATAGCAAATTGGCTTATGTTTAGCCATATCTTCGTCGAACTCTTCTTCGACTTCATTCACTTCAGATATCACGTCAAACTCAATAGGTAGTATTGAAACTACGTTGCATATGACATCAAAATCTGGTTCTGAATCAGTGAACCCATATCCCATTTCTTTTTCTAAATTGAGGTCTTCTTTTGCATTAAGACCTTTCTTTACAACTGACAACGGAGGGAAAACTCTCTCTGTTGCAGGCTTTCTTGGCACTTCGACACGAGATGTCACTTGTTTGCCTTTGTTGTTATCAGAATTGACCTTGGCTGCTGCAGTTACCTTCTTCTTGCATTGATACCTGTGCCATTGTGTTATTGTCATTGGGTTCTTGCCTTTGTAGTTGTTGCTGTAGGCGTACTTTTTCGACACTATTTCTTACCCTGATTTGCAGTGCTAGTATTCCCTTTTTCTTTCGTGGAATAATAGCCCTCATCTTTTCCTCCTGACTGCACCCATTTTTCGACAGGAGACTTTAATTGAGTAAACCCATTTCCCAACAGGTGAAGCAGTTGGTGGAACATAGGTTTTGATCTGATATTTCTGTGGTTGTTTTGTCGAAGGCACCACTTTGTACGTAATTCCCCTCTTGTTGAAGTTGAATTTTGGTCTTTTATCAACCCATTTTCCCTTTCTCTTTAGTTGAGAAGTGAAACCTTCCAAACTCTTAGCAGTCTCTTTGTCAAACACATAACTACACCTCGGGCAGAGCATGATTTCAGAATTGTTAATTTTACAATGATTGAGGAAATCAATAAGTTCCTTTTCAGCCCTGGGATAGACCACCTGCATCTTCTCATTGTATTGGTCTTTTGTGACCACTTCGACATCAGCCTCTTCAGTAGTTGGTTTCTTAGTAACATCTTCAACAACAACCTCTGATACTTCGACCATGTGTATTTCGACAGGTTCAACATATAGGGCTTCAGCAGTTGGTGGAGGATCAGTATCAATTTTCATTGGCGGCTTTGATTTGTCTCCAAATTTCAGTCTTCCTTCATTCAGTGCTTTTTGGACTAAATCCCTGAAAAGAACACAACGAGAAGTGTTATGGCCTAAAAAGTTATGATTTTTGCAATAACCTCTTTTCTTTTGTTGCTCTAATGGTGGTATTTTTAGGTCATTGGGCACTATTATTTGACCATCAGCAACCAAAAGATCAAAGATTTGATCACATTTAGTGACATCAAAGGTATATGTTTTTGCAACGAATCTATCATTTTTAGGCTCGACAGGGTTTTTCCCATCTGAAGGCTTAAGTAATTTACAAACATATGGAGGTCCAGGCTTTAATTCAACAACATTAACCTCCTCTTCGACATCTTCATAAGAAATGTCGAACTCTTGGTCGCTGTCATTTGTGTGGACATAAGCAACCTTCTCTTTTTTACTAAACCTGTTAGTCCTACCTTTCTCAGCCTTTAAACTTTCGACTTGTCGAACTCTATCAGCAAGTTGTGCCATATCTCTTAAGTGTTTCTTTCGTATAGAGTAGTCTAATCCACCAGAAGCCATTTCGACTAACTCATGCTCAAGCACTTGAGTAAAGCACCTTGCTTTGAGAAGTCTAAATCTATTGAGATAATCATCAATAAATTCAGCCATCTTGCGTCGAACACAGGCCAACTCGTTAAGGCTAATTTTCGACTGACCCATGTAGAATTGCTCATGGAATGCTTTTTCCAATTGCCCCCGGTTAAAAATAGAATGTGGGGAAAAAGTGGTAAACCAAGTAAAAGCATTTTTTGCTAAAGAGTTTGGAAAATACTTTAATTTCAAGTTTTCATTATGGGCCAAATCCTCTACCTCAGTTAGACAACGGGCAACGTGTTCGACAGTAGATTCACTAGTTTCTCCAGCAAATTTTGTGAACTTAGGAATTTTCCACCCTCTAGGCAACTCAGTGTGTAACACACAATCTGACAAGGGTGAAACAAAATTGGGTCTATGTAGGCCTAAGTTGAGGCCATTTTGGGCTAGAATTGTTTTGACAAGATTGGTCAAATTGTTTTGGAGACCAAAATTGTTTTGCTGAACTTGTCTAACCACTTCATCAGCATTTTGACCTCTGTTAACCAACACTACTTCAGAGATTGCTTCGACTTCCCTTCCTACAGGCAGTTCAACGACAACTGGTTGTGCCTGGTTTACAGGAACTTCGACAGGCTTGTTAACTTGAATTTGTGGCACTGGCTGATTTTGCACTGGTGGAGTGCCAAAGAAGTCTGCAATCTTGCCCATTTGATTAGCCAACATTTGATAACTTTGGTTTGTGTTTTGAATCAAAGGATTAAACACAGTACCTATTTGTTGGGTCAACATATTAACCATATCATGATTACTATCATCCATTTGCTGCCTTAAGGCTAGCAAAGACGATGTTGTCAAGGCTGGTTGAGCATTTCGACCAAAAATGCTATCTGGGGAACCATGAATAGTTGTTCCCACTTTATCTGCATATGTTGACATATTTGTTTGAAGGCCTGCCATCATAGCCATTGGCATACCATATGGATAACCTCTAAACTGGGAGAGATTTGGAAACCTTGGGTCGAAAGAACTTCCAACCAAGAAATTCACCATCAAAAGGCTCGTTGATGACCCTAACACCAATGGCTGTGTAATTGCTGCAGTGTTTGACACAGGTATAGGAGTAGTTACTCCTACTGTTGTCGAAGAAGGCATAGGAGCAGTTACTCCTACAACAGTTGCAGCGTTAGCATCACTCTGTGACGCCTGTTCTTGTGGATTCTGTGCATTTGACGTTGAAGCATTATTTGAACGTGTCATTGTAGAAATCGTTTTCCCACTTCTCAAATGCATACACTGAACCACAAACTACTTATGAAACATATAGAATATACAATATTCTTAGAATTAACACAAATAAATCCCCATCAAGGCGTGCAATTTGTTTACCGTGATTTTTGGTAAACAACCGCCGGTCTGAAATTAATTGCTTACGAGATCAACAAGTGAATCTCAGGAGCATTTTGTGTTAATTGCGTACGGATACTCTGAATGTTTTTCCAGAAAAAGAATTGGTTTCAAATTGAAAAGAAAAGAAAGTTTGAAAGTAAAACTTAGATTGCATTAAAAATGGAAAGAAATGGTACGCAGTGTTCATACATCGCTTCTGTTACTCTGTTTCTCTGTAACTTGGAAGTTAGAGCGTGAGAATTTAGTATGTTGTGACTGCGACCCCCTTTTTCTTCTAAGAAAAAGCTATATATACTAAGAAGAGGGAGAAAACTGCCTACAACAGTTAACATATTTAAAATTTAAACTAATAACCGCTATGCCTTCGACAACTTGGTAACCAAGGTCTTCGATAGTATTGTGACTGCTTTCTTCGACATTATCTTCTTAGCTTAAATTTGCTACCATCTTCTGCTTTCATACTCTTGTCGAAATGCACCTTTCAAGTCTTCAAACCTACCAAGTTCCTTCAGTGGTCGAAAACCACCTTTGACACACTCTCTTAGTGTCGAAGACTCACATTACTTCCTTTAGAGCAAATGGTCAACCCTCGTTGACTGCATTTTATTTAGCTTGTCGAAAATACAGGCTAACAACCCTATTCGAGACATCCTCATGTGGGAAATCTTCGACTCTAGCTTCCATCTACTAGACTTGGGGGAAAAACTACACAAAGCAACCCCGACTCAAGCACGTATTTCAAGCCGAGGCTCTCCCTTAATGACGACCTCAACTTGGGACTAGGCCAAGGTCCATCATGAAGAAAGCCCCTTAGGCAAACCACAATTATTGGACCAAGGGCTAAACTCTCCCAAATCCAACTGTTAGGAATCAAACCCCTTTCACGGCACTTTACCTATAAATACGCGCTCATATAAATGCACTAGGTACACATTTAATATTGCCTGCCACCTTTTCGCTCTGCTGACTTGAGCGTCGGAGTTTGTGTAGGTACCGCCCCATTGTTGGATCAACGCGAAAGAGAGAATCTCGGCACCATCTCTTAGAGCATCCCCGGTTACTCAGGTTGGTGAACGACAGCACAAGCAAAAAAATGTAAATTTTACTTTAATTTTCTTTCTAATGTTTATAATATAATAATAATACATTTTTTTTGGTCAAGAATAATATAATATACTCCATCAGTCCCAAAATATAAGACCCCTTTTTCACTTTTACCTTGTCCCAAAATATAAGGCCATTTACAACTTTCAAGATACATTTATTGTTTTTTTTTCCAAATACTACCCTTATTAATTGTAGTAAATGGTGTAGGTATATGAAAAGTTAACATTAAATGTTTAGGGGTAATTTAGTAATAGTTATAGAAAATTTTAACATATTAATTACTCTAACGACATTTCTTAATGAGTTTAATTTATATACACATACTGTGTATCAGGTTTTACAACCACCACCAATCACAATTCAAAGAGTGGTTGGTTACCAATTGACTAATTAGTGGTTACCAATTGACCAATTTGTTTTTGGTGATGTGTCAACCTTTAATTGGTAGATAATGTAAAATGCTCATACACCTATTGTGTATATAAATTAAACTCTTTCTTAATAAGTGTGAAAAGTGGATTGGGGCTTTATATTATGAGACTGAGGGAGTAATATAATAAGAGTTTAATTTATATACACAATAGGTGTATGAGTCTTTTACACTATCTACCAATTAAAGGTTGACACATCACTAAAAACAAATTGGTCAATTGATAACCACCAATTAGTCAATTGGTAACCAACCACTCATTGAATTGTAATTGGTGATGGTTGTAAAACTTAATAGATAGTATGTGTATATAAATTATACTCGTATAATAATAATAATAATATAATAATAATACATAAAGAAATGCTTTAACACACGCAAGACCGACGTGTGGTGTGGCCATATAGGTCATTTAATAATTGCTCATTTAATAAGACAAGAATCAGTCCTCGAACGCCACAGAACTGAACACCGCTCGATTTTAACAATCACAACACGACACCATATATAAATTATAATTAACGATTCCGTCACCAAAAATTCTCCATTCCCAGATTTTTGCATCAAATTTCAAACTCCGAAACCAAACTCTTCTTCCATTTTCTCTTCAACAATAGCAATGGGTGGAGAGGCTAAGATCTGGAATCCCGTTGAAGTCGCTGAACAAGCTTCTAAGGACTATGAATCGCAGATTTTTCCCTCTCATCTCACCATTGATCCCTCTCTCACTCTTCCTCAAATGACGCCTCTCGTCCTGTTCGTAACTCCAACCCTTTCTCCTTCTTTTTACAATCTTTTTCCCGCGCTTCTCTTTCCAGCTTTTTTTTTTTTTTCGTTTATGAGAAGGAAGGGTAAAGATTTTTGGTTATTCCAGATTCTTCGGAATAGTTCAATTCCTTTTGGATTTAGATTCGTTGCATTGAATAAAGTGTTCTTGATGTTAAATCTTTGGTTTTTGGAGTTTGTTTCTGGACTTGTTGCATTGAATGAACTGTTCTTGATGTTGAATCTTTGTTTTTGGACTCGTTCCATTGAATGAACTGTTCTTGACGTTGTATCTCTGTTCCTAAAATTGATTCATCTTTTTTGCTTGTGATTGAATTTGAATGCAGTAAGTTGTGCAAGGACATGTTCAAGACCTGGTCAAATTTTGATGATTCTTGTTTTCATATTGAGACAATTTCTGGAGGCATAACAAATTTGTGTGAGTTTTTTTTGGTCCTTTGTCATTCTCATTTATCCTAAAAAGACAAAGCAGGAAAAAAAGTTATGGTTAATGGTTTATTTATTTGCTAAATCCAGAAACTTTCATGTGGTTGCTTAATTGCTTTTACTTCATCCTCACCCTTTTGTTGATGACATGGAACCTAATTTATAAACTTGTCATTATCTGTCAGTGCTAAAGGTTACAGTTAAGCAAGGAAATTCTATTGATGAAATTGTAACCATTAGATTGTATGGACCGAACACTGAATACATCATCGATCGTCAGAGAGAATTGCAGGTTAGACACTTACAGCATGGTTACATTTACAAAACTAGCTAAGTCACTAGAAGCTTCTGCATGGTTTCTTTGAGTCAAAACTCACATTCATGTTGCTGTTTTGATTTTATTTCTGTTACTTTTGCAAGTGTTGTTCTCTAGCTAATGAATACTTAAATGTTAAATGATAGGATAGGATACCTAGCTGGGAGGTTGTTATGTTTGTTAGTAGGTAGTTATGAGTGGTAGTTAGTTAGGATTTATAAGTGGTTGTTAGTTAACAGTTAGTTAGAGATTCAGTTTGATAGGAGTGTGTGTATATAAGAGTTTCATTGTATGAGTTTCAGAGAGAGTTTGTATCTCTTCTCTGAGGAGCAGTAGCTCTGGGGTTACAGGGGGGCTTCCTTTCTGTAATACAGTTACATTTCATATCAAGAAATAATACAACTCTTTACTCCTTTGAATTCTGGGTTCCATCATTACATGATAACTTAAACTGAATATATGCTTGTTCTTGTGGCGATATTTTTCTGAATGGTATATACACTGTCTTGTCTTCTGTTATTGGGGTTTTTGTTTTTCCATCAATTGACTATAGCTTGTTGAATTTATGTTTTTCATATTGATCCGTAGTTCATGTATTGAAATTTGAAATCAACCCATGGAAACAAAAATTAGGAGAACACTTAGGTGCTATTGGTGCTGTTATCCATTTACAACAATGCATAGCTGAATATTAATAGATAATATGAATTAACTAATCCACATGGCATGTTGTGTGATTGGAGAACAACACCAATAGCACTATTGTTGCAACACCTAAGTTTTCTCCTAAAAATTATAGGTCAATGGGTTTTCAAAACTGCCACGTTGTTTTCACTCTGTATCTACTTTCAAAGATTTTTATAGAAAATAGCAAAGTCAACTTTTTTGTGTTTTTATAAATGTTTGAAACAGATAACGGAGTGAAAACAAAGTCTCAAATTTGTAAATAAAAGGGAAAACAAAAAAAGAAAACAGAAAAAGACATTATAGCATTGTTTGGTCCATATAGCCAACCCCACCTAATGGAAAAAGACCTTGGGATGTTGTTGATATGATTAAGTTCAATTGAAATCAACTAACTTTAGCAAGACAATATTTCCTTTCCTTTTTATTTTAATTTTATCTTTTCCCCTTCTTTTTGAACCAGTAGAAATCATTCTTATGCTAGAGGATGCAACATATAAAGACTGCATATGTCTTTCGTTTTTGTGAACTAGGATTTCAAAATGACTTTCAGGGTATATTCCTTTAATATGTTTTCTAGAATTCATAATTCTGAATATGCTTGAGTAAATTCAAATTAAAAAGTATGATAATAATAATATTAAAAATAATAATAATAATAATAATGAAAATAGTAACAATAACAACAAATATTATGAAGGAATTAGCAACCTTAACTTTAAATAACATTTAACATCTTGCAAAACACCCAAATCTTCTATATTTATTATTTAGTGGCTTAAAAGTTTGTTTATTTGGTCCTATAGAGAACTAGAAATCGTTTTTGCATTTGTACTCATACTCACATTTATATTCCTGTACAGATATGCACAGAGGAATTCGGTTGTGACCAGAGAAAAATATGAATTGTACTGGTGCATTTTAGTTGATTCTTGAAACTATGTCAGTGAAATGCAGTAGGATAGATTAAGTGCATCTCTTTGCATACTTAATTGTTTACTTGAAGATTCTAACTTGTAATTGCTTGTAAAATTGGTGTTTAGGCCACCAAATACATCACGGCTGCAGGATTCGGTGCCAAGTGGCTTGGGATATTTGGAAATGGCATGGTGCAGTCTTTTATTGATGCACATACTCTAACTCCATCAGGTACAAACTGAAAACTTTGAACAGAAGTAATAATTTCAGATTGATAAATGTTTATAGTTTTTGTTAGATTGTTCTCTTTTTTGGTGTTATTGATAATCTCTATTATATTAAACCATGAAACTTACACCTATTCATCCACTTCATCATCCACGTCACTAATGACATCAGCTACAATTAAATCCACGTCAGCCTTGAACTACAAGTGACGATGACATAACTCAGAAAATCCCAGCGCAAAATTATAAGAGATGGGATTCGAACCCCTGTCCATTTGGTTATGCAAAGGCAACACTACCACTGTACCAATGATCGCATTTGATGTTTCTAAGCACATATTTTTAGTATATTTCTTTCCATTTCAATAAAGAAGCGCTGCAGCATAAATGGTCTTGATATTTACTACTATCATTATTATATTTATTTATTTAGTTATACTCTTTCTCACAAACAATTCAGCACAAAAAGAGTGAGCAATTCATGGAATTATTTTTTTCATAATATATATTTTAAAGTTTTGTTGTAGAAATATTTTTAATGTAAGGAAATCATTCTACCAATTCTTATTACTCTCTTGGATTATTATGCTTCAAATAATATAAGTTAGTTGTGGTCATTCAACCAAAAAATAAATACTATAAGGAGAAAAATAGTATATTTTTATCCTTATAGTATTTATTTTTTGGTTGAATGACCACAACTAACTTATATTATTTGAAGCATAATACAAAAATATTTGCACAGTATAGTTTTTTTTCCTATCAAAATAACGACTACCATTTCCATGACAAAATAAAAATAAAATAGCTTGCTTCATATGAGTTGAGGAAAAAAATAGGGGCATTTAGGTCCAAAGTTTTTTTGCATTCACTTTATAATCATTTTCTCGCCCTCCTTTAGAAATATATGTATAGAACATAATAGTTTAATTTTAGATAGTGCCCAAGGTATTTAATATCTCATACAATGGGCTTAAATATACAGCTTTTGTTTTTTTAATTCGTAACAAAATTGTCAGATTTTATGTTACAAGTGAATGTCGACCCGTGATGGCACGGGTGAATTATACTAGTAAAGTAAGAATCTCTAGACAGTGAATCTCTACCCAGGATTGCATTTTGAATTTATTAAAATTGCATAGCATATATTGAAATTTCATTTTTGACTGAATGTAGCATTTGTGGGGGATAATATTAGGAACTATATAGGCTTGTAGTAAATTGCTTCCTAGATTTATATCATAACATTACCTAATGAATAAACTTCAATAATCAATTTACATCGAATCGAGATTACTAGGATTTAGCTTTAGGGACTACAGTCCTGTGGTTAATTCCTCACTGGATGGACTTATATTGGATAAGGAATTGAAGAAAATGGGAAAATGCCCACTGCAGGGTAAATGCTAAAAGGAAGGGTTGGGTTCTTTGGTAGAGAGTGGGAACACTGTGTCTGTAATAACAGGGACAGTTGTCATGTGTCTGGCAGGCAAGAATTGAGTAGGGTGGAAAGGTTTTGGGGTGGGCTGTGATATTCCATCCTTCTCCAGAATCCTCAATTATGGGGTGGGTTGAGTCCTGTGTTTATATTGTTTACTTTTTTCAGCATTTGCATGGCTGCTTCTGCTAGTAAGGAGCTTGTTCTCCCTATTTTTTAATCTAATTCCAAGGTCACATATGAGCAACACACACATTGCTTCTTTGAAATGTCTTAATTAAGAGTCATTTGGAGTAAAAGATTTGAATCTGATTTTGACATTCAGTCAATTATGTGTTTATATTATAATGCTTTTGAAGTTTTAATGACCTGTAGAGCTACAACCTGATTAATGCATCATGAATACTTTTCCTCCATGGCAGATATGCGGGAGCCAAAGATGGCTGCTAAAATAGCTAAACAACTTCGAAGATTTCACCATGTGGGAATTCCAGGTTCTAAGGAACCTCAATTATGGAATGATATCTTGAAGTTTTTTGAGAAAGGTCCTTTATATTTTCTTCCATGTAACTAATGATGTCACTGTTCACTTTTATTTTTCTTGAGTTAGTTCTGTAATTTCGTTTCTGGTAACTTTGATTTGTGTTGATTTTGAGTTTTAGGATTTGGCCGTGACTTTTGTTTTTTAGCCAGGTTTTGAGCTCCCATTCAGATTTGTCTTAGTTTTAGTTTAGTGCTTTCCTTGATTCCAAGTTTGAGAGAGATAGTTTATGATACTGGAACGATCATTATGCTATGTGAAGGGTCCGTAGAGGTGTGGCTTAATTGATTTAAATATTACTATATCTGTTGTCAACATGTTTTTCTTAGAAGGTCCTTAGGACTCCTATCCTATGTGAAAAGTACTCTTTCAAAATATCAAAATGATTATCAACAGATAGAGTAATCTCCTGCGCAAATTTCCTTTGTCCTCGGCTAATGTACATGCTTGAAAGATGGTATTATTAGTATTTGAGCTTCCCCTTTTGTTTTTGTTTGTTTTACAGCATCCAATTTAGAATTTGATGATAGTAAAAAGAAGACTTACGAGACAATCTCATTTGAGGAAGTTCATGATGAAATTCTCAAGCTTCAGGTACTTGTTCTTTCCATACATACCTTAGCTGTTATCCTTGTATTTTTCCTTCGTTACCACCATCTTCGGAAATCTAATGGTAATCACTAAATATGAAAAGTTTTTAGTTTTTAAGAGAGGCTCTTGCCATTTTTTGTCCTGTCAATATCCTATCACTTTTTATAAATATTTGCACTGCATTAAAACAGCGCAAAAACAGAAAGTGCCCTGGTGAATGTAATCAATAAATGCTCCAAACCGTACAAGTAATATAGACAGTGAGTCGAGTTTTGTTCTCATAAGATTAAAACTTCAATTACCAATTCTTATATATCACCACTATTTGAGCTACAAAATTCTAGAGTTATTGTAAAGTGCTAAAATATTACAAAGCAGACTTGAAAGTAAATAACAAAAAATTCGTATACAAGCAGGAACACTAGCACAAGTAAAATTGACAGTTCAAGTTGTTATGGTTTGATTCATCCTAATCCTAAGCCCATGTACTTTCTGTTTCAATTCAGGTTTAGAGTCCAAATAGATGCTCAACTTAACTTTACGGCTCAACCATGAACCCTGATTCCTTAGGTGAAACTGATTAAATAATGTAGAAAACATAGGAACTTACAAGATCACAAAGATATTAACTTCAATTCCTAGGTAATCAGCAATTTGTGTTGCCGTCAGATCCAAGTCATTTCCCCAATTGTCCAATAATGAGAATTACATTAAGTTCACTCTATAAGTCATTCGATCATGGCGGTATTAAGACTCTTAAAGAAAAACATCTATTGTCAACAGTACCAGTAGTCCGACCACTGTTACAATTCAGACCACCACTATAGTTTTGGTCGCCATTTCTGACATGTGTGTCTAACACCCTTTCCTGTCATCTTGAATTAACATTGAGTATTTACATACATGATACGCAGAACGATAATTGATACATAAACTTCGGGACTAAGCCCATTACATTTCATAAATTCAATTTGTGTTAGCTCTTAGAATACATAAACTTCCCTGAGAACCAGTAATAGCTTACTCGGGTGCAATCCAACAAAACATAATTTAAAAAAAATGCAATAGCGGAAGGCTAAACTACAAGGTCTCCAACTCGTCCGATGGAGCTCTAGGCTTAATTGAAATAATCAAACAAACAGTTAGTTTTTGAGAGTGTTGCTGAAACAAGTTGGTTAGTTTTATTAATTAAAACAATCATCACAATGTAAACAAGTCGTAATACCCCTTTCTTTCTTTGAAAACCTGCCCCACAAGTCGTAATACCCCTTTATTTCTCTGCAATTTCTCACTAATCTATGTATAAAAATAATTACGTACACAGTATATGTAGTTACAAAGAGTTCTATCTAAACCGCAAACCAAATGAATGAAATTTGGGTTACAAATAAAAGCACACCATAAAGCCCTAAGTGTCCAGATTTAGGGGCATAACTACCATATCTGTTATCACCCTTTTCTTTCCCATTTTGGGCTCATGGAGGTTGTTTATGAATAAGTTTGGGAAGTTTTTTAAAAGGCTGAATTAGGGGATTGACTGATGTTTTTTATTGTTGTCAACAATCTCTTCTCTAGACATATGTATTTATTTATTTATTTTTATTTTGAAACAGGAGCTGTGTCATCGTATCAATTCTCCTGTAGTTTTTGCTCACAATGACTTGCTTTCTGGAAACATTATGATTAATCATGAAAAAGGTGCATACCTTGAATACAAGTTTATTTATGCTTCCACCCTGTTACTATATATTTTATTTTTGTTTTTGTTTATTTATTTATTTAGGAAGTGACTGTAGTTGTTGAAGCATATTTTGGTAGTGTCTCCCTATTTGTAGCTTTTGCTTATGCTTCATTATGGTTATGTACCACTTTTATGAACCCTAGAGAGAACTTACAGTATGATTGTATCCTCATCTTTACCCAAAAAAAGATGCATATGTAAATTGTTCTTTTTACATTTCCTTTGTCGTCTTCCTAAGCTGTTTGCATGTTATTGAGAAGACTTGACTCACGAGGCAACCCATACTGCTAGTTACTTATTGCTGAATAGGGAGAAAGTTTAAATGCATCTTTAAATGTTATAGAGAAGTTGTTATATTATATCTATGTTTACTTCAATGATTGCTAATTGGTTGAGTACAAAATTACGTTACAGCTAGGATCTTGAGCCTGGTATAATAGTTCCGACTTTCATTGTTGATGAGTTCAATTGAAGCTGGCAAAATGGAGTATACAAGATTGATCTTGAACTAAAACTTGCTGAGTTTGTTTGTTAATAGGAATTTATGATGTGAATATATTTTATCAGTTTATAAGAAAGTCATAAGGAGACTGACATGCCTCTGGAATGGGAATTTGGCACAAGCAATAGTGTAACATTCTCATGTCAAGAGAGAATGCTTAAATAACCTACTTATTATGAGTTTCTAATCTTTGCTTTATTCTGATAAATATCCAGATAAACTTTACTTCATTGATTATGAATATGCATCATACAACTACAGAGGCTTTGATATAGGGAACCACTTTGCAGAATATGCTGGCTTTGACTGTGACTTTAACTTGTAAGTTCTTTGTTCTTGCTTTTTTAGCTTTACTTAGTCATAATTTATTATTAAATATTCAACATTCTGTCATGCAGGTACCCGAATATGAATCAACAATATCATTTTTTCAGGCATTACTTACGGCCTGACAGACCACAAGAGGTACTAATCACAATGAAGGGATTAATATTTAAACATGCATTTTATTTCATTGTCTCCAAAATCATCCCTAAAATGAGATGCACATAGTCTATCCACTATGGCCAAGATCATCTTCTTCGCAGTCAGGCAATCATATTTGTTTAGGGTTGTATAGTTTAGATTAAATACCATTTCAGTGCTGATTAACATTTGTATCTTTTTATTTTTAATTTAAAGATATTTTTGGGTGCGGGAGAGAAAAAGACGACATTGGCCAACTCATCCTTATACTTGCTGCGAAATTCACTTACATATCAGTGATTAATCTCTTTAATAGCTGTGAATCCAAAATGTGAAATCGATTTTCGGTACTGCTGCCATTGAAATTTATTTGGCTAACGGTTGTTGTTGCATGGTATTCCAACATTTATTCTGAGGTTTTCCATTATTATTTAGTCTACATAGGCTACAGTCCTTTAGGCTCTGTTTGGGAGTTAGGAGTGAAGGAGAGGGGAGGGGGCTTTGAGGGTTAGGAGGTGAGGAAAAGAGGGAGAATCTCTCACCTTATTTTAGAGTGTTTTTGTAGACAAGTGAAAGAGAATGCTTATGGCTAATGTATTTTTAATTTTTAGAGTATTATAAAAACATGGATATGGTTTCATTGATTTGAAGTATTTGTCTAAGCTTCCAAAATTCACTGACAAAATATATCTTTTATTTCCCCCATATTAGGGGGTTTTTAAGTATTATCATGAAAAATATACCCCTTATTCAAGATAGGGGACTATCATTTCTTCTCCTTCCCTTTCCTCCTTCCTTTTTTTCAAAACCCTCTCCTCTTGTCATCTCCTAAACTCCCAAAACGGACCCTTAATGAATCAGCTATTATTAGAGTAAACAGAGTGCAGAGAGGAAACTGTAAAACCGATCTGTATTGAATGAATGAGAATTATAGTTGGAGCCACCTTATATATGAGGTGCTCAAGGTTGTTACAATTAGGGAACGGTGCACAACTGAATGTGCTGAGTCAGCATTCAGTTGTGCATCTAACTAGCAGACAGTAAAGCTAACATTTGACTACAGCTAATTATAACAGAACGATATCAGGGATGATATCTTTATACAGCTATATTAGGTTGCCTTTAGCTTTACAGTTCCCACTCTTCTTGGAATTTGACATGGACTTGATTGCCTTGTCGCATATTGCTTGCTGACAGAAAACACACGCACTTGAGGATATGTAAATAATTGCACATAATTTTTGGTTCTTTTTTTCTCCGTCTTGTATTTCTATAGGATCTTCATTACTTATACATATTACAGGTATCTGAGAAAGAGCTTAAAACTTTGTATGTGGAGGCAAATACATATGGACTGGCCTCGCACCTTTACTGGGCTTTATGGGGGGTAATTCAGGTAATATATTTCCTCTTTTATACTGGTTTTGCTTTCTTATTCCTCTTTTATGCTGGTTTTGATATCTTATCTGCATGATTAACAGGCAAAGATGTCCTCAATAGATTTTGATTATCTTAGTTACTTTTTCCTTCGATACAATGAGTACAAAAGGCAGAAAGAAAAGTTTGTATCGCTGGCACAATCCTACCTTTCAGAATGCAAGGAATGAGTAGATATATTGTGCTTAATCATTCACTCATATAGGTTGATGTATGTCTATTTTGTAGCACAATGCACCTGATTCATGTAGTTTGATGTTCGTGTAAAATATCTTTTGTAGACGTTCATCACCATAAAGGCAAATTTAGGCATTTAGTTTGAGCTTTATTATAGCTCCTTATTGTTGTAATCCTGAAACTTAGGCTTCCAAATTGATCTATCATTCTTTCTTCCTGTATTGTAATCGTTACAAATTTTTGTTTGCCATGTCCCTAGCTGATGTTATAAAGCAGTGTGTTACTTGTTAAGTACTCTCTCCGTTTTTGAATATAAGCAAATATTCTCATAAAGTCATGTTAGTAATTATAAGCAAGTCAAAGTTTTTTTCACTTAATCTACCAAATTTACCCTTACTTTTACTTTTACCAATACAAACAACTTTTTAGTATTCCAATACAAACAACTTTTTACTCATAAAAACAAAAGGCAATTTTGTAAACTTAGATCAGCTTTTTAATTTTTTTTAAAACTTTTTTTAAAACTTGTGCATAGCCACTTTTTGCTAATAAATAGTAACTCAGGGAGTAAGACATATTTCTTGTAGACCAGAATCCGTTTGACTTATCAAAATCTCTGTTTTGTGATCTTTACGCTTTGTTGTTGTTGTTGTTACTTAGAAAATCCAAACTCCTTGCCATAAGCCAGACAAAATACACATAAGTCAATCAATATTACAAAATAAAATGTTTCAAAGTGGCTTCGCCCGGTGCTCCCGGGTCTGATTCTCGTGGTGGACAAAGTCGGTCTTTGGTTAATGCAAAATTTGGTTTTAAGCACTAACATAAATTAGTCTTTCGTTGAAAGCGTTATGCTACTATAATGGTCCAAATAAAAAAAAAACCAGCACAATTGAATTTTTGTTTACAATGGCATCAATTGATGATGATATAGCTTGTTACAAAAAAAATTCTGTAACATATATTAAAATGCATTTAATATATTTCAAAAGAAGGGCTGCTGCATGACATGTTTCCTAGTCAGTTAGAATAAAGACAAACGCAGCCTTGCGTGTTGGGAAGCAAGAAAACTGTTGCCTGTCTCCATCTTCATTCATCATCACCAGGCCAACACACACAAAAGAAAAACTTTCCAAAGAGAAATGAACATTTGATCCAAATTTGTCTCAAATGTAGCGCTGCGACGCGTATTGCCGGCGGCTCTGCTCGTTGGGCTTATCTTCTTGGTAAATATTGGGCCAGGCCCAATCGTTCAATGGGGCTTCTAGCCCAGGTCGGAACAGTGCCCCCCAAGTCGTGGACGAGCGCGGAAAGGGGACAGCCTCAGCTTGTTCCATCGGTAGGTTAGAAACCGCGAGTGAGTTTATCTTCAGAATCTGTGTCCCGCTTTCGCTGAGGCTTGGAGTGATACCGGCTCGAGTCCGCGTGGATTATTACCTGAAAAAGCTTGACAGAGCATTTAAGCTCGGAATCAAGTAAATCCTGACTAAGCATCGAAGCTCGGAGTCAATTGTCCCTTGACAGAGCATTTAAGCTCGGAATCAAGGTCTCGACAGAGCATTTACGCTCGGAATCGAGAGAAGCGGCCGTTGAAAGATTCTTCCTTCGGTCGCGCATTCGGATGTGGAGTCCTCAGTACGTGAGAAGGCCGTGCCGATTAGAGCACGGGTCGAAGTCGCCCTTGGACTTCTTCCCCCCGGCCTCTAGGGTGCCCGCGGAGGCAATCCAAAGGGGGGGCTGGTTTGCGCCGCCAGTAACCCGTCTCGAAGGTTTTCAACGAGTCAAGAGTGGCCGACGACGCAAAGCGTTAGGGTCGATGAGGACCTGAGCCGCTGTGGGCCTCGTCTGCGCCCCGCGATGGGACGTATGAATCCGGGATCGCGGAGGGCGTTCTTGGTTGGCCTCGCCTCATCCTGTCGTCTGCCGAGTGGCCAGCTCGGTGCCAGAGTCAGGGGAGAGGAGCGTAGTTTCGTCCTGAAAATAAGGAAGACAAGGTAGTTTTTCAATTGAGGAATTGATTTATTGAATCAGCGAATTCATTTGATACAATCAAAGTTTTTCTCAATCAGCTATAGTAAATCCTTAGTTTGGTGGCATTCCAAGTTCTCGGAATCTGTTCTTTGGAAAGTGTCTCGAGTTGATAGGCGCCCTTGCCGGTCTTGGAGATGATTCGATAAGGACCCTCCCAGTTCGGTGCCAATTTTCCGTCTCGTGCATTTTTGTTCCCCATATCGCTCTTCTGAGCACTAAGTCGCCGACATTGAACTCTCTCGGGATAATACGCTACTGGTTGTACCGTGCTGCTACTCGAGTCTTGACAATGGCTTCAAAGAAGTTGAGCTCGGTCTCTACGACCTCTTGGGGCGATATCCAACTCTTCCCCGATTGCCACTCGCTGTTTTCTTCCTCATTGAGAGGGTAAAGGGTCCTCCGTGTCGATTCCCGAGTTCGACCGGGATGATCGCCTCGATACCATAGGTGAGTCGGAAAGGAGTTTCGCTTTGTGGTCGAATGTGGCGTAGTCCGGTAATCCCAAAGGACATAAGGGAGTTCGTCGGGCCATGTGCCTTTGGCGCCGCTTTAGCCTTTTCTTGAGGCCTTTCAAAGATTACCCGGTTTGCGGCTTGGCTTGCCCGTTGGTTTGAGGGTGTTCGACTGAAGTGAAGTGTTGTTTAATGCTTAAGTCGGCCGGCCACGCATTGTCGGAATCCTCTGTCTGCGAATTGGGTCCCATTGTCCGTTATGATGACGGTGGGGATGCCGAACCTTGCCAGGATACTCTTTTTGACGAATTTGATGCAGTTTTTAGCAGTTATCTGGGCTAATGGCTCGGCTTCTATCCACTTAGTGAAGTAGTCGACGGCGACGATGAGAAACTTCACCCCTCCTCTGGCTACGGGAAACGGTCCAAGCAAGTCTATCCCCCACTGGAAGAATGGCCATGGGGCTGATTAGGACGTCAGTTCTCGCTGGAGGAGCGTTATGCACGTCGGCATATCTTTGGCAAGTGTCGCACCTTCTGACTAGGTCGGCAAAATCTTGAACCATAGTCGGCGAAAAGTATCCGGCGCGTAGGGCTTTCTTTGATAATGCACGGGCCCCTAGGTGTTGTCCGCAGATTCCTTCGTGTATCTCATTGAGTACATACTCGGCCTCTTCACCCTCTACACACCTTAATAACGGCGACGAGAAACCTCACCGAAAGAGCTTACTGTCTATTACAGTGAAGGAGGCGGCCCTCTTTCGGATTGCCGCAGCGGCCCGCGGGTCAGAAGGCTCGGCTCCGGATTCAATGTAGGCCTTTATCGGTTGGATCCAACTTTCTCGCTCAGCGATGCTATTGACGTCGGGCAAGGATACAGGGGAGAGATCTACGCTTGGTTTGGTCAAGCTTTTCTGAATGATGCTCCGGAGGCCGCTTGAGGGCTTAGTGCTTGCCAACTTGGCCAGGATGTCTGCTCGGGCGTTCTCGGATCTTGGAACACGTTTCAGTTCCACTCTTTCGAACTGTTGGATCAATTCCCGGACTCGGCCAAGGTAGCGCTGCAAAACCGTATCTTTTGCGACGAATTCTTCCTTTACCTTAGAAACAACTAACAGGGAGTCAATGTTTAACTTGATGATTTTCGCGTCGAAGTCGGATGCCAGCTTCCACCCAGCGATGTAGGCCTCATACTCGGCCTGGTTGTTGGAGGTGGTGAAAGTGAAACTCAAAGAAACCTCTATCATTAGACCCTCTGAATTTTCCAGGATAAGGCTAGCCCCACTCCCCTTCAAATTCGAGGAGCAGTCCACGTGGAGAGTCCAGAGCAAGACCTCCGAGTGGAGTGGTGTGGGTGTCATTTCGGCCACGAAGTCAGCAAGGACCTGGGCTTTGAGCGAGGTTCGAGCTTCGTACTTTATCCCGAACTCAGAGAGTTCGACGACCCATTTGGTACCGGGACTCGGCCCCCTGCAACACTTTGCTCACAAAGTATACAGGTCATTGCCCATCCTCAGTTTCTCGATCGGATTTGCGATCGCCTCTTCTTGCCACAACGAGGTAAAGGTAGAGGGTCTCCCCTTCTTTGGGCTTTAAAAGTATTGGAGGCTCGGAGAGGATTCTCTTGAGCTCGGAAAGTGCGTTTTCGTATTCTGGAGTCCACTGGAATTCTACTCCCTTCTTAAGAACTTTGAAAAACGGAAGAGATCTGTTGGCGACCTTCGAAACGAATCTAGACAGGGCTGCGATCATTCCTGTCAATTTTTGCACTTCCTTCTTGATCGTTGGTGGACGCATGTTGGTTACTGCCCGACATTTTTTCGGGTTAGCCTCGATCCCTCTCTCCGTTAGACAAAACCCGAGGAATTTCCTTGCTCTGACTCCGAAGGTGCACTTCTCGGGATTGAAACGGAGGTTGTTCTTTCTTGCCTAGGCAAAACTCCTCGAGGTCGGCAATATGGGCTTCGTCGGCTTTGCTCTTAACGATCATGTTATCCAGGTATACTTCCACAACGCATCTGATCTGGTTCTGAAAGACTTTATTCATCATGTGTTGGTAGCTGGCGCCGGTATTTTTGACGTTTTTTGAAAAATTACGAAAATATACACTTTTTGCGTGTTTTAGTCGTCAAAAACGTCATTTTACTAGTTTTTGTGACTTTCACATTTTTATTTTTACTTTTTTTTAGTTAATAAAAACAAAAATTACATTAAATTAAAAATAAAAAAAATATAAAAGGGAGGGGGGGTGACGTGATGTTGCTGTTGTTGTTGTTGACAGCTTATACTTTTTTTTTAATTTAGTTCTTTACAAATAAATTAATCAATATAAAAATTAAAAAAAATATATGAGTATCTTCTATTTTGGGCTAGAGCTCACAAGCACTTTCATCATGTTGCTGCAACTTTCACAAAACAGTACACCTGTTCATCTGCAAACATCAAAATGGGAAATAAAGAAAGGTCAGTGATGAAATCAGAACCAACAGAATGTCCAGCATCATGAATCAAGAACTTGAGAGTACTTTTCAAGAGCTACTAGCTGTCAACAACAAAAGAAACGAATTTGAATCCTCTATAAGAGAGAGTAAATGAAAATCAGTGAAAAAGGGGGGAGAATACAAGGTAGAAAAGAAAAAAGACAACATTGAGAGTGAGAGAAAGGAGAGGACAGTAGAAAAATAAGGAACAAGACCACTATTCACTCCAACCACCACTGACCCCCACTCTTCTCTCTAACCACCACTCACCCCACTCATCTCACCAACAACCACTACAACCTATCCATTCCACTACTCTCCATTGTCGCAAACACCACCTTCACAAATGACCACCACAACCTCACCACCATAAAACTGAGCAAACCAAGAAAACAGAAGAGAATAAGAAAATGAAGCAGACCCCCCTCCCTCTTCTTTCTTCTTTTCTCTCTCGTTCTCTGTTTGTCTCTCTCACAAGTCGCTCTCTCTCTATTTTGAAAAAATGGAGCGGCGCTGAAGAGTAAAAGGGGGAGATAAATTAGGGTTTCTAGTTTTAGATGTGTCTTTTATAATTTCATTTCCATTTTTTTTTCCTTTTTTAAGATTCAGAATGATTATTACACCTAGCTCATGGGGTTTTTTTTACCCCCACCCAATCCCCAAATACCCCCACCAAATAGTGAATTCCCAAAATGCCCTTTAAAAACCTTTTTTTTGACAAAATTACACGAATCGTATATATCTCTTTTTGGACATATATACGATCTGCAATCTTTAGGCATCGTATATATGTTCATTGTGCGTATATACGATTGATGCGTTTTAAGTCAATCGTATATACGCACAACGAACATATATACGATGCCTAAAGATTGCACATCGTATATATGTCCAAAAAGAGATATATACGATAGGTTGTGGTTTTATTAACGGTTATAATTTGAAGTCTCGTGATTTGATTAACATCAACGGTGTAGATATCTTGGATAAAATAAACGCGTATAATTACAAAAACACAATATAGTAATAGATACACGTGTAATACAAAAAAGGTGTGAATCTATAAGTCGTCAATAGAATCATCGGCTAAATCGACACATCTAGGCGCATCACCGGGAGTGGGACGATGCACTGAAGGACACATAGACTGCCAGAGGGTAAAATGACCGGCATACGGATCCAACCATGACGCTGACTCTGATGAATAGTGTTGGTACCACTGCGGGGCAATAGGAGGCAACTGACAGGTGGGAGAGATCGAAAGATGCAACCAGTGTAGATTTTCCTTGTTCATAGCAGATATGATTTTAAACTTTGATGAACCATAAGTACCTCTCAAAGGCAGATAATTAAAACTCATATTCAAAGAAAACTGAACCAGTGCAACATTATACTTGGTTGCAACCATATGCCTCATCTCTGGCAAATCAAACCACTTCGAGTCCGTAGGATTCAATAGTTAAAGCTTTGCGAATGCCCTCAAGGCTATTAATTTTTAGTGCGACCACTCGAGGGTGCCACATTTAAACACCAAAATCAAACTCCAAAGTATTAATTAAAATAAAACTCCAACATATAGGATACATAGCACCAATTAACTCCGGGAATAAGTATTACAGCAGTGGAAAATAATAACTTAACATCTTAGTTCAAAATATAAAGGAAATAACAAACTAAACATCCCCCCGGTGCAACGTATCAGAGCCGACTCGACTACACTAGAAGAAGGATCTCTAGTCACCTTCAGTCACCGTCACCTGCAAGTTGCCGGCATACGAAGCAACACGACGCAGTAGGGTGAGTCTCTATACATAGGAAATAATAGATAAAACAAGAAATACAGTAGAATAGGCACACCAGATATACAGTCAATTCAAATACACCATTAATACAGATACACCAGAAATACGGTTACACCAGAAACACAGTTCAGTCAAATACACCATTAGTTTATGAACACCCAATCAGTCACCAGAACATGTATGTGGATCCATCACCAAAATAGCCTTGAGGGCATTCACCAAAATTTAAGAGGCCGAGGCCTATTCACCAAAATATGCATATGATAATGCGACACCATGACTATGCACCAGAAACACCAAATCACCAAAATAATGCAATAGCATGCTCACCAATAGCCTTGTGGGCTCACCAACACCAAAGAAAGGTCATAGACCCCAACTCACCAATATTTATTTACCAATAATACACCACACCATAAATAGTAATTCTATAGGGACTAAAAGATCACCAAGACTAATTCTACACCAAAGGACTAAAGTCACTCCAAGGACTAAAGTCAACACCAGGGACTAAACCCACACCTAAGGACCAAAATAACATTTTTGGGGACTAAAGAGTTCAGAGGGACCAAAACAGTATTTTTGACACTTTGGGTAACATTGGCAACACCCGCACAAAGTGCTGGATTCCTACAGCAGTACTCCTACTTCGGCGAATTATTTAAAATAGAAAGCGACATCGAAAAATTACAAAAGATCACTCATTGGAAAACCCTCTGAGTGTAGTTTCTACCTATGATTTTAGTTTTTCAAAATAAGTGTCCAGTTGGTACAGTTTTTCAAAACACTACACTGAGGTACCAAAATCGGACAGAACGCTTTACCCAACTTGCAACCAAATTTTATTTCTCATTTCTTAATGAAATTCAGTGAAATCAGTGCCTATTTCGTAGAGAATTAAGTCTAGTTTTCAATGAAATAAGAATCACTCAAAACGGAGTTCAATTGATAACACAAAACCTGCAAAAACCGAACCTACTTCCAGTTTGACTCCAGAAATTTGACCTAACTTTGGAGACTCATAACTTGAGCTACACAACTCCGAATTGAACGAAACCAGTGCCAAAACGACCGGCCTTAAGTCTATTTTTAAAAACAATTAGCCACACAATTTTTGGATGAACCAAACAGTACCAGTTGAGAAAAACCGAAACAGTGTCCAGAAAACGCACAAAAACCATAAACAAGTAAAGCTCATCATCAACACCCAATACCATCAACAACACTTAAACACTAAACACCATTTACACACCATATTGCATTAAATTCATGTAACTCACCTTAACACCAACAATCAAGAACAACATTCACATGTAAAACACCACACCATACAATCTTGTAAAACATTATCATGTTCATTCAAGCAAATCATCAAACACCTAGCCATCACTTTATTTCTACCTATTATTCTTCATTAAAATCATGTTATGACACTTTAATATCAACAATCAATGCAATAACATTCCAATCTCCATACAACAATCAATATAATCACATATAAAATCAAACAATCACCCAATCACTCAAATACTTCATGATTTAATTTAAACAACTACTCCTAACACTTAATCCCTATGATTTCATGGTTTATAAATTATTAACTATGAAAGAGAGCCCCCATACCTCAAAATTGCCAACCCAAGAAACCCCTCCACCAACAACCCAAGAACCACCACTTAATAGCTTTTCTCCTACAATTGAGCTTCAAACCCATCCATGGAAAAGAGAAAAAGAAACAAGATTAGTGTATGAATCTTACACTAAAGGATAGAGGAAGAAAAATGGGAAAGATTGGTCCCCTATACTACTTACCACAAGCAAGAAGATGAATTTCTCCTCCCCCCTATTGCTGCCCAGCCGTGCGCCTCCTCTCCTTTCCCTCTCTTCTATTTTTTTTCTTTTCTTTGCTCTAATGAGACTAAAACCCTATCCCTAGTTTAAGTCATGAATTTGGGCCTATTTAGTGGGCTTGGGCCCCTTATTTACACCCCTTAGGTACTTAAACACCTTCTGAAATAAATAAATTATCACTCCCTTATTTACTTTCTCATATCCTCCCTACTTAACTAAAATACTCCCTATTTATTTACTACACCCCACTCCTTAATTAAATTAATTACCCTATATTTATTTTAATATAGACAACTAAAATATTACTTAATTAAATTAGTTAAATAATCACTTAATAAATTTTGGGGCGTTACACTAACAGTCTGTTCTGCTCAAACATGGTTGAATACACTGTTTCCCTTTCCTTCGTTTCCTAAATTAAATCTTGCCTAATCAAAGGCCAAGAATCCTCACCCATATCAGGTCCAACCCCGACTGCTCTAAAACCACAATTACCGTCACCTTCCACATCAACTATTTTTTGAACATAACTGTGCACGTGTGGTGGAAGAAACGGTAAATGGATTTTAGTCTCAGCTGTCTGTGATAAAACTCTCGAAGCACCCTGAGGTAGTTTGGAAGACCGCTGTGTAGTATTTTTGGAAGACAGCTGTGTTGATTTTAAATTAGAAGCCCCAGATTCTTCAGTCATTTTTACCTTCTCATCCACATGCTCCCACCCGGAAGGATCACGCTTAGCATCAAATAATTTCTGTTTTTTCTTCTTTGGTGCACCTTTTCTTCTGACTTTTGATTTAGGTGGAACCATTAAAGAAGTAAAAGGAAATGCTATCTCATTAAGTTGCCTCTTAATAAGAAATTTCTCCTCCTCACTCACTTTATTAAATCTTGCCAAGATAGCATCAAACTGGTAAGAAATATCACGATCGATGATGATTTATCTTTAGTGGATTTATCATCTCTCGCATCCAAACTCAAATGTTTCCAGTGATCATCAACAACATTCAACGGAATAGAATTACCGGAAGCATGAAAAATACCTATCTCACAAGCACAAGGAAAAAGATGTGTCTTCCTTTGAATGCACCGACACCGCCCTTTGTCATATCCAACCCCAGATTTTGATCTTTCAAACTCTTTAACCATGTGACCCAATGCAGATAAGGAAACAAGACCTTGAAGATTTTTAAACAGTGGAATATTGGACTTCACTCCAATTCTGTTAATGCTTCTTTGAAAAGACCCGATGATTTGATCAAAATGAATTGTCAGCATGTCATCAATAGATATGAAACATTTAGATAAATCACCCTTAGATGTCTTCAATTGTCTCTTCAAAAAAATGGAGCAACGGATAGAAATATTAAACAAGTATCAAAGAATTTTAATTGATGAAAAAATTATGTTCACGTGTCAAAAAAAATGGAGCAATGGATAGAAATATTAAACAAGTATCAAAGAATTTTAATCGATGAAAAAAATTATGTCCACGTGTCT
The DNA here is from genome assembly GCA_020916435.1 of Oxytropis ochrocephala. Lineage (NCBI taxonomy): Eukaryota > Viridiplantae > Streptophyta > Magnoliopsida > Fabales > Fabaceae > Oxytropis > Oxytropis ochrocephala. The sequence goes on from CM037093.1 coordinate 78,277,394, forward strand.
AAAAATATGGAGCAACGGATAGAAATATTAAACAAGTATCAAAGAATTTTAATCGATGAAAAAAATTATGTCCACGTGTCAAAAAAATTGGAGCAATGGATAGAAATATTAAACAATTATCAAAGAATTTTAATCGATGAAAAAAATTAAGTCCACGTGTCAAAAAAATTCAAGCAACAGATAGAAATATTAAACAATTGTTAAAGAAAAATACCTGTTGGTCGTCACATTCCCCAAGTGTGGGATATGGTTAGTCCATGCTGAGATAAATCGCTCCCTGTGCTGTGTCAACCATGTGTCATGCACATATTTAATAAGAGCGGGTTTATCGAGCAAACAACCTCAAAAAACTTCAGATTAGATACGTGCATCTCGACTCATCAACGGAATCAATAATCTGAGCCGGAGAGAGGACCTCCTCCCGCCTATCCTTGTGCACCAACTCTTTAATCTTCGCTTTGACATTTTTTGTCACATGCCAATGACACAATAAATTTGTAGCAGAAGGAAAGACATCAAGAATACCAGACATACAGTCGAGATCTCTGTCTGTCAAGAAAACCTGAGGATGAATAGAACACAATTCACAAATATCTTTCAGCTGCTGCAATACCCAAGAAAAATGAATAGCAAGCTCCTGTCCAATATAGGCAAATGCAACATGGAAACTCAACTCAGTGTTAGTCACTCCCACAATCTGCAAAATAGGCAAAATGTATATGTTGGTCTTGTAGGTTGAGTCAAGAATGAGAACTTTCGGAAACAACCTGAGTAACTTTATAGAAGTGGGATGAGCCCACATGATATCACTGATTACATCAGACCCCAAAATCTTTCTACTCCAACATAGATAATTATGTGATGCAATCAATCTCAGTACCTCCTGAATGTCCGTTCTAGGACCCCTCTTTGTAGACCGGTGTTTGTGACGCTGCCTATAAACTTGACGAAGAGTAGTCACATTCTCCGGATCTAGCTTCTTCAAAGCAGTAATAGTAGCTTTCGGTCAAACATCAAGATCCGCATGCTCGTTAACGAGATCCTTTTGCGCTTTGACGGGGGCGCCAAATGCATTAGTGCAAATGGAAGTTTTAAGCAACTCGTGTGTGTGTCTACCACATTTAACCGTCACACACCAACCCCCACGGCGAACCGTGCAAGTAGCCTTCAATCTAAAAGGACAACCTCTCGTTTTAGAACCGAAAACCCTTGAATCATTAGTAAACCCACCTTGCTTCTCACAGCCAAAATCAATCTTATCTCGTCTCCCCCTCTTTCCAATTTGCTTTTACGATCTCACTATAATAACGACTACACCGATACTTCTACCAATGACTTTGGCCCACTCCTCCACAAAATCGCGTGTAGAAAATATCTACAAAATATATAATTTATTAAGTACTTAAGTAATTTAATACTATTTACCTAACTTGATTTATTAGAGTAAAAAATATACCGTGTCGGTGGTAAACGCCATTGTAGTATCGATATCAACAGAGCCTCACCGAGTCGGCATCTGCGGCGGGCGGTCAATATCTGTTCCAACAAAACAGATATTTGTTTCATTAAAAAACAAAAAAAAACCCAATCGTATATACCTCGTCAACCATGTATAGACGATGGGCAATTTTTTAACATCATATATACATGGCCCATATGTATATACGATTAGATCTTCATAGCCCACTTGTATATAACCTATATACGATGGGTTGTCAACGAAGCATTTAATAATGCAATCGTATATACGTCTCGAAGGACATATATACGATGCACTTTTTTTCAGGTCAACGTTCATTATTTAAAGCAATCGTATATACCTTCCATTGAGGTATATACGATAGAAGATTAAGTGGGTCCCATCGAGAGAAATTCAATGCAAGTCAAAATTGTGAAATTATGCCGGGGGTAATTTCGGTATAACGTAAAATGGTGGGGGTGGGAGGATGGGGTGGGGTAGGGTAGGTATAAAAACATGCCCTAGCTCATTTATTCGCACACACCCTCCCTTTATAGGCCCAGATTTCGTATTTGGGCTCCAATAATGAGACTGGGCTTACTATTTGTACCCCAGTTTTTATAATACAACTCCCTGTTATTTACACCCCATTTTACTACTGAACACCCCATTTCGTTTTCTTAATTATTTTTGTTATCATTTCTCAACTTTCTCATTACCAATATTATTATATTTATTGTCATCAATCACTTATTCACTTCTAAAAATGATAATTAGGGTTTGACTTAGATGTACATCTTATCAAACCCACAACTTTGATTTAAGGGTCTTTAGTTGTACAACTTGGACCTCAAATCCCTTCAAAATGAAAATCGTGAACCGATAAATTAACATGTATTCTATTTAGCACCTATTTTCATAAAAATACAAAAAATGGGATCGATTTGGATGAACATCCTGTCATCTCGATTTAAGAGTCTTTTATTGTACAACTTAGACCTTAAATCCCTTCAAAAATAAAATCAACCAACCAACAAATTTTTCAAGAAGAATACGTGACTTTTGAGTCTCTCATTACACCGGAGAGTACGTAGGAGCAGGGATTCCCTGTCAAGTCAAAAAACTAAATTTTCTTAATTTAGTCCCTATCTTATTTTCTTGTAAATAATTAATGTTTTGAATATTATTTTGAGGTAAACAAATAAATAAGCGATTTCTTGTTGCACAAATCAAATTTAGGGTAACTGTCTTAAGACAAATGTATTAGGGGTGCAGTGGAATTAAGTTTTCGCCCTTCTCTATGCATAACTGACTCCCGAATCCGACCTAGTTACGCAGACCAATAACCGTCAAGTTTAGGTTTTTCTCAATTTTCCCTATTTAATAAATTGGGTGGCGACTCCTCAAAATCATATTTTTGAGCCGTCTACGTCGGGATCACGATCACGACAGTCATGAAAGCTGTTTTTTCCTGATCGGCTGGATTCATCGCTATCTGTTTGTAGCCGGAGTTGGCGTCCAGAAAGGAAAGTAGCTGGAAACCCGAGGCGTTATCAATCAACCTATCAATTCTCGGAATCGGGAAGCGCGCCTTCGCAAGCTTTGTTGAGGTGCGTGTAGTCGACGCACATTCTCTCCATTTCCGTTGGCCTTCTTTACCAGAACGACATTGGAAAGCCAAGTGGTGTATTTAACTTCTTTGACAAACACGACTGAAATTAGATCATCGACTGCCTTAGACGCCGCTTCCGCTTTCTCTTCGCTTTTGACTCGTCGGCGCTGAGCTACATACTTCGAGTTTGGGTTCACAGCCAGGTGGTGACAAGCTACTTCCAGAGGGATGCTGGGCATTTCTGAGGCAGACCAGGAAAACAATTCAACATTGCGCTGGAGACAAGCTACTAGGGCTTCTTTCACCTCGGCAGTGAGATCAGCCCCTATTTTGACGGTCTTGTTTGGGTCGCTGTCGAGGGGAATTTCAAGGAATGCACCCTGCGGTTCGGGGAGCTTGTTCTTCTTCTTGAGCTCTCGGGCCTATTCGTCGTCCCGATTCTCCTCGGGTTTCGTCGGGAGTGTACGCCGCGTCTGCGGAGAGGTTCACATGGGGACCGTGTGCGGGGGATCCGGTAGTTCAAGTGGCCTGGATCGAACTCCGAGGAAAGTGAGCATATGGCACTGTTTGGCAGCCCTCAGATCGGCTGATATAGTACTAGCACATCTCCGTCGAGAGAATGTAATTTCAGTTTAAGATGGACCGATGAAGCCACGGCGCCCAACTTTGCCAGCGTTGGCCTTCCGACGATGCAATGGTATGGGGAGACCATGGGTATCACTACGAAAATAGTCTTTATCGCTCGGGCAAGCCTCTTCTCCCCGTAGGTGAGCAATGTTTTAAAGTATCCCAGAGGTTTGGCAATCCTTTCGCCGAGGACGGTGAGATAGACCTTAGGGGAAAATCACACTTGAACACAGAGACTTTAGGGGAAAATCCCAACTCAAAATGAAAAACCCCCAAATCCAGAAGAAAAATAATGGAAGTGAAACAAGAACATAAAAAACAAATAGGAGATCATTTCATGACACCACAGTACATGAACAAAGGCACTAATTGCTTGTTGTATTTTCATAGAAGAAATATCAATCACTGAATAAAAAGGAAATACATTTTAAAGTAAAAGAAATTGGACTTTAAAACCCTAGAAAGTAGAAAGAGGGGTACCTGAAGAAAACACGCACACTGGTGACGATGACGACGAATTAGGAAGGGAACGGTGTCAGTGACGGCGAGTTAGGAAGGCGACAATGACGATGAGTTAGGAAAGACGATGGCAACACGGAAGAGTTTGCGATGAAGTGCTTTAGGACTGAGAGTGAGAACTTGGTGAAGTTGACGAAATCCTTCTTGCTTCGCTAAGAACTTGATGAAATCGCATTCGCTGAGAACTTGGTGAACTTCGCTGAGATGCCTTCGATGGATGCTTCGTTGGCTAAGAGTGATTCAGGAGAGTGCTTTGGGTTTTTTTGTGATTTAGGGTTTAGTGTGCGATTTCAGAAAGAGATTGCTTCGATGGCTGAGAGTGTGTTTTTGTTTTTTGACACTTTGTTTAAGTGTTTTTGGGTTTTTCTTTTTTTTTTTGTTTAAGATTATTTTGGGTTGAAACTCTTTTCATTTGCCACCAAATAATTTGGAGATTCATAAAACGCGCTAATATTTAGCGCCCAAATCTTTTATTTTTTAATAATTGTCCCTATGGCAACGTTTATGAACCGTTGGATAAAGCTAAAACAAAAAACCGTTGCCATAGACTTTATGGCAACGTTTATGAACCGTTGCATAAAGATTAAACAAAAAACCGTTGCCGTAGACCCTATGGGAACGCTTAACAGCCGTTGCCTATAAAAAAAATACAAAAAATGAATCAGCAACGGGTTCAAAAAACCGTTGCCATTGTTGGCTAAGGCAAAGGTTTTTTGGACGTTGCAATTTTAGGTGTTGCCATAGGGTCTAAATGTTGTAGTGGTTGGGACCCAGATAAGGAATTAGGCCCTCGGGTGAGAGACCAAAAGCGGGGAGAAGATCTTGAAACATAATATCGGCTGTGCTCCCTTGGTCGACTAGGATTCGCTCTATTACCCCGCCAGAGATTGATGCTGAGATGATTAAGGGAATGTATTCATTGGGTTCTCCGAGCAGATAATCTTCTTCAGAAAAAGAGAGCGGCCTCCTCGGCCGGAGAATCCCTCGTGGGAGGGCGGCTACCTGTGTAATCTCGCGCCATTTGCGCTTCATAGCGCGTCTTGACATACCGGACGATAAGGAATACCCTTCGACTAATTCCATGCTTAGTTGCGTCTGCAGAAGCGGTCCGAGTGAGAATACGTCACAGTACTCCCACTGTGGTCGCCAATGTTTGGTCCTGAACTGAGAAGTTACTTCGTCCGAGGAGCTTGCAGGGTTCCGCTTCTCGGGACTCGCAGCTGTTGTCGGCGCAAGGGAATCCTTCTCGGTATGTCCGAGTCACAATCCTTCCCACGTCGGGTGGGGGTGTACCTGCAGACACTTTGATGCCTAGTCAGTAGAGGAATAGGCGAAATGTGCAAGAATGAGAACGTACCTGGAATTAGAGGTCGGGTGCTCTATTTATAGGCAAGGGCACCCGGTGTGGACCGCCGAATCTTCCTGGTAAACCTGGACCGTCGCTCTATTTAATTATTTTAATTTGTATTATAAAATATAAAAATAGTTTATTTATTTTAAAAAATTTAATAATTTTATTTTTAAATTAATGTTCAACTATTGAAAAATATAAATATAAAAATAGCTTATTTATTTTATATAATTAAATAGGGTATATGTCTTCTATCAATTGGATGGGTCAATAATGGACTTAGTCATCAAATGGAGTGTTGTACCTGCAAAAACATCCTAACATTCAAGTCAGGTTGAGTATGGGGAGGGAATAGAGAGTGAATAGTGCGCTTACTTCATGGATTAATGTGCCTTTAGGCACTACAAGAAATTCCCTAACCCAAATCCTACATCAACTCCCATATAAATACCACTGTATTTATATGGACATTGATGTCCTGGCTTTAGGTTAACACCAAATTTGGTGGATGTCAACTTCAGAGCCCTCTACAATACCTCATGCGTTAGGGTTATGTGTCCCCTAAATAGGGTTTGCAGCCACACAATGTACTATGCAGAGAGCAGTTGTTTACACTGACATTATAGTGCATTCGGTACTATGCCTACATATGTTGTCTTGTATTGTCCAACTCGAACTCGATTTAGTCGTAACTGAGTAATAGACCGGATCAAAAACCAAATAAGTTTTGCTAAATAACCTATATCTTGTAACTTTTTTTTGAGTAAACTGGGTATCTATTGCGCGCAATTGCAAAGACCAATTCCTCGAGTTAGGTAAGACCACAATGAGCGTCAAAACTCTTCCTCAAGAGTTTTATTACTGCTGCATTCCTAAGGTTGAATTTGAACACAAAACCTTGATTAAGCTGAGAGACCCAAACCATCTCATCTAAGCGTTTTTGGGGTAATTATATTTTGTACTCCATCTAGTTCATACTATAAGAAGATTTTACAATTTAGGTTTATTAAATAATTGGTGTATCTGGTTTATATTATAGACCAGATACATCAGTTAATCAATGAGTCTGAACTTCAAAATTTTCTTATAATAAAGATCAGATTGGATTAACAAATATCATAATTGATTTAACATTATTAATTTAAAATATGCTTAAGTCTCTCAATCATCTAAATGTAGAAATTAGATTTACTTTTTTCTTTTTATGATTTGAACATGAATACATTGGCTTTGAATTTTGATCATTATACATGTTAATGTAGGTTATTCAGCTATGGCATTGGTATTCATCTCCTCCAATCAGATTACCCAGAAGGCATGCCCAAAAATTGGCGACATCAATCCATCTGTTACATAATATAAATAAAAACTGGTCAACAAAAATTATTGTATCTTTTCAAATTTTGAATGAGATACATCAACTTTTATTGACCAGTTTTTGCTTATATTCTGTAACGGAGAGAGTATACAATCAATTTTTGGTAGAAAATTAAACATCACTATATTAGAAAAAATCACAAGTCCCACATCGACTAGTGATATGGTCTCAAGAGGGTTTATAATGAAGAGGCAACCCTCACCTTACAAGCCGGTTTTGTGGGGTTGAGTTAGGACTTAACCAAATTCTAAGACACTATATGATTAGGACAGCAAATTTTCTTTCCCAAGCATAATATTTACTTTTTTTGTAATCTCTCTGTCTCAAATCTCGATACTGCTAGAGTGAAAGCGTAGAAGCAGTGGAAAAAAGAGTAAAGCAATTTAAAGATAGGGTATTTGAAGAGTAGAGTAAAAGAGTGTAAAATCCACTTCTTTGATAAATTATTCTTCTATGATCCTGATGGTACAACGATTGAAATCTGCAACTGTGACAACATCCAAAACCAACAAGAGCCAATTAAGCAAATGCCTTCAATTCCAATGAATTCTTGTGTACAATAATATAATATAATGTGCAACAATCATACTTTCTTATATTGAAATAACTTAATTTAGTTTCTTATACAAAAAGACTAGCTAGTTTTATTTTCCTTTTTTTTCTTATTCTTTTTATTCAATCAGAAACCTGGGGTGGTCCATAACTACTATACTATAATTAGGTCCCATAATGGAAAAGTTTAACTAGCTTAACAAAGTACTATTATATTTTCATAATAAAAAATTGACACATAACTTTCAATTTTAAGGTTACTGATGGGGTATTCAAGATTTCTCTTATAATAATAAGTTCAATTAGTATTTATATTTTTATTTTTATTTTCTTGGAAGATAAATTGAGATTAATGGAACCTACGTGATTATCAACTACCTTGTACCTACCATGTTCTGTTTCTGGACTGCACATGAATTTACTTCTTATATTTTCAAAAGAAAGGCTTAGAATATTGTTAGGAAAGCTGATTCTAGCAGAAAATTGCTAGATGAAGAATTTACAATGTTTATATTCTTGAAAAACTAAGTACTTGTATGTTAAATCACCAAATTGTTAGGGCGATGTAAGTATGCTCGAGTTTGAGCACTCGAGACTCAATCCGTGTACATGACACACAAATGGCATGGAGAGCAACAAAGTTTGGTTATTTAAATCATGTACAAGCATATTCAACATGAAAGGCGGCAACAGAATATTAAACTAAGGGAAGCAAAAAAGAACTTACAAATTTTAAAGTGAACTTAATCATCATCACCTGCAAAAGCTGAAGAAGTAATCCAGACAAAAAGTGAAGATCATGGCATAATATGTTCTTCAAATCAAACATCAAGAAATAAGAAACTAATGACAAGAACAAGATAGAGATAAATATGATGAAAGTGAAGAACTAGGAGCTCCCTTCAGTCCAAAACAGCAGAGGCAGGGAAATAAGCTAGGTGCTTTGGGCTGAAAGGAACTCCCATTTCTACAACTTTCATGAACAAGACTGCACTGCAGTTTAAGAATGCAAATGAGGTGGTTATTTATATATACAAATCTCATTTCCTTAGCTACCTTTGATTTAATTAATTAATTAATGTACTAAATTCAATTCAATTTTGAAGCACCTAACTTAAAATTATTAATGAAAATGAAGTGTTTACATTTATAACTTGAGTTACCGTTACAACTTATAATACAAACCACTAAAAACAATAGTAGTAGTACCTCTTTTTTTTTTGACAAGTTGTGCTTTCTTTGGAAGACTTTAGCCATGTTAGGAGAGCACCTAGCTAGCTAGCTAGCTACCATAGGCATAGCTGGATAGAAATTTCTTCATCACTCTTTTCAAAAGTGGGAGAACATAAATGCTTTGATTGCAACACTTTTATTAGGAGACTACAGAAAGAAACAAAAGTAGAACTATTAACAACATTTTGAGAAAGGAATATAACTTACAAACACATATAAATGTCTATTAGGTTTTCTCTCTATCAAACTTAACCAACATTGTTGGTCCGGTAGATTAATCTATCCCGGAACACGAGAGAAATCGACTGATATTTCCAGCTTTTGATTCTCGCAGTTGAAAAATTCGGTGTTATCAGTGTGAAATTTGATTCAAAGCTCGAGCGGAGATTAATCTTTCGTTAAAAGCATTGAGACACTCCGTAGGTAGCCAATAATAGTTCAAAAAAAAAAACAACACAAGAGTAAGACTACTAAAATCTTAACTTTAAGACTACCAAAAAAAAATATTTATTATTGAATTTTAAAAAATAATAAAAACCCACCTGAATGTTTCTCACTTAAAAGTCTCAACTAATTTCCGCTTCCGACCCTACTCACTATTGGAGATTTTTAGGTTGGCCCCTACTTCCTAAGCACTTTTAGGGTAGGAAAGTGTCACATGTAGTTTGTAGTGGACAATGCTTGACAATTATTCTAAGCTCCTCCTACTTCTCTAAAGTAGAAGCTCATGGTTGTTCTCATCCACACGATTGAGATAGTAACCTAATTGGTACATGTTCAACAAAAACAAGAAAATAATAATAATAATAATAATAATAATAATAATATAATGTTATGTAGTCAAAAATTTCAGTAAAAATAAATAAAACCAACTTACAACACCAATTAACCAAGTTTTTTTAGACAATTAGCCAACCTACTTTTTTCACAATTTTGAAAGCGTTGATTAAAAACATGGTTAATTGATCATTTGGTTAATGACCTAAAAAACTTGGTTAATTGATATTGTAAGTTGGTTTTTATCTATTTTTGTCTAAATTTTTTTTGTCCAAATAACATTGTTGAAATAATATCTTTAAACTTAACTTATATTCATTTTATATTGTTCTTTTGTCTAAACAACCCTGATTAGGTAATTGTCTTAGCTGTGAATACATGTCAACTTCTACTTATGAGAGGTGGCATCAACGTTGTTGGAATTTCAAGCAAATTTTCTGCATCAATCTACCATAAGCCACGTACACGTGGGTGTGGCAAAAACTCTATCAAGAGAGGAAAAATATACTGACAACAAAGTCAAGTAACATGGCTAATCACGCGTTAACATAGATTAGTCGCAATCAAAAACGATAAATACTATACAATGATAACATGATCTACCGTAAAAATCTACCGTAAAATGACATTGTTTGGCAAAAAGTAGTGGATAACGGATAAACTAGCGGATAGCGAGATAAACTAGCTTATATAGATGATGAGGTAGCGGATTGAGTTTAAAGTGTTTGGTAAAAGTAGCGGTTGAAGTAGCATAAATATAAAATTACGTAATTGGACATATGTAATAAATGCTTAAAAAGAGAGAGAAATTCATTTAATGAATGATAAGTGAGTAATTTAAATAAAGTAGTGAGGGTAAAATTGAGAGAAAAAATGAAACGCTATAAGCTCAAACGCTACTTCAAGTAGCATTTCAAAAAACGCTATAAGCTACTGAAAAAATACTAAAAACTTATATTGCCAAACACCTACAACTAGCGGATCCGCTATAAACTATCCGCTATAAGCTAACGGATCCGTTTTGCCAAACAGAGCCTTAAGCATTTCCCCACCCTAGAAATTGCCCTTATTTTCCCTTTTGAGGTATAGGGTTTATGTGGGAGGTTTTGCTTTCCCTACCATCCATATTTTGTGGTCCCTTGTTAGCCTTTGTAAATTTTGGTGCATATATTATAGCTACTAGTCTGTACAAGGATTCTCAAAATCTCTTTAATTTGATCAAAGTTATTGTTTTGCTTTGTGTCCCATCAAAGGTATAGATATGGGATTGCATTCCTACCATGATTCCTTTTTTAAACCATGTGATAGGAACTTCATTTTCTTTCCAACTAACATTTATTGCACCCTCTTTAAAATATTGCTAGTACATGATTTAATTGATTAACTGAAGCAAACCATTTGAAAGCTCCGTTCTTCTTTTCTTCTGTCTCCGCATATTAGACTTGTGAAAAAGTTTTTTTTTCTTTTCTATAATATGAAAAAAAGTGTTTATGTTAAGTTTTATTTATAATGAATTGTCATTAAAGTTTGTCTACTTGATATGAATTTTAGAGGTATTAATTAATATTTATAGTCAATTTTTTGCTCTTTTTATAATACATTATTATCTTTTTTTTTTTACCTTTTTTGTTACAAAAAGTTCAGCGAGTTGGATATCACGAGCTCACCAAGGACAAGAGAGACTTCAAGACTCTTTGAGCGCGTACATATATACTTATATATTACTCACCGATGAGGTCTTCATATCGACAGTGGGATTCGAATATCCTTGTAGAATGTGAGTTTAAAACTAGTGAAATCCTTTTTTTTTTTTTTTAAAAATATCTAACTACAATTGAAAACAATTTATATGTGGTTATTTTAAAAATAAAAAACTAAACAAATCTAAACGGGCTATTTAATTATCTCAAATTAGTGTGGTGGTTTGATTCTGCCTACTTTGAAAAAGCCTCTAGGCTTTAACTTTTGAGGGTTTCTTCCTTTCGTGGATATATAGGCTCATAGGCCATAAGAAGAGGAAAATTTTGCGTATATAAAACAACAATGTTATTTGGACATTTTTGATAGACAAAAGTAGACAAACACCAACTTACAACACTAATTAACCAAGTTTTTAGACCATTTAGCCAACCTCGCTTTTCACGCTTTAGCGTATAAAAAAAACTTGGTTAATTGATCACTTGGTTAAATGGTCTAAAAACTTGGTTAATTGGTGTTGTAAGTTGGTGTTTGTCTACTTTTGTCTAACAAAAAATGTCCAAATAACATTTTTGTATATAAAAAGATACATCAGAAAATGAGCTCTTAATATTTGCAGAAAACAATGACGTGCTCAAAGGTATCCTTCCAATAAATGTTTTAAGTGTACTAAGTTGCTAGAATATATATAAGAAATTTTAATGGAGTGGAAAATATTAAATAAAAACAACATAGGCAAGCTATTTTACCCCTTATATATACGTGGGAATTGTAAGTGAAAGTATCATTGTATGACAAATTGACAATTACTAATTAGTAATTACCATAACCTGTATGATTAAGATCAATATGTTTCTGTTTAATTTCTGGCTTCCATGCATCATCATACATGTTTAAATGAAAGAAAAAGTGTCCCAAGAGCAGAGAATAGTATAGTAGTAAAATATAAGTAAATGTTGTGTGAATAATGGGAAAGCAAGTTCGAAACTTGCAATGTTTCACTTTTCAGTTAATGGATACAACATGTTTATATAATATGATAGTATAGGAAAAAGTTTAACATATATTAATTCCGTTTAAGAAATTCAAATAAACTCAAAGATTACCAGCGACCCTATATCGTCGGAAGAGCCAAAAATCTGTCAGTAATTGTGACACCATTGGTGTGCTGAAGGACAAGTTAGGACCACGTGATTTCAAGTAGGGCTGGACAAAAATTTGTACCCGACCGAAGCCCGAACAATCCGAGAGTTAATGTTAGTCCACGGATGGATAGTTGTTGTTTAACGGATTTTCGGGTTGTTTTATCGGTTTCACATGCGTAGATTTGGTCGGTTGTGGTTCCTGTTAAACCAAATTGCTTGCAACCGAAACCGACCGTAAAGAGTGAATATTATTATAAGTCCACGAGGACTTTTCAAGGCCCATGAGTGGTGGGGTTAACAAATATCCTCAGTTGCAAATCTAGTTGTAATCAGTGTGCCTCTCATCAAGTATTCGTCTCTTCCTCTTCTTCCATCACTAGATCTGCAACCAAAGAAGGAGATGCACTACTAAATTCCCATTCAACATTGAAAATAGCTATGCGCAGATGTATTAAGAAAGAATTGATTTTGGATCAGATTTGGATGTCACTGCAACAGATCCATCAACTCTCCATTTTCTTCCATAGACCTTGATGTCACTGCGCTAGATCTAGATCATAGTCATCTGTTTGCATGTTTTCTTTTCTCTCTGTGTTCTCTTATTTCGAATCTGTTGTATTTTGTGGTGTTTCTGGAATTGAAACATGATTTCAAGTTTCTTGGCTTTTACCGAGTTTTTGTGTTGATTTTGTAAGTTGATTCCTTCAGAAATTTTTTGGATTTGCATTCAGTTTTTAAAATTTAGGTTGTTGCAGAACCGCCTCAATCCACCTGATTATTCGTCAAACCGCTAAACCCGCAACCGTTATAACCGAAATCTCAAATGGTCGGAAATGGGTGACAAATTACTCACTTCGGTTTTGGTTGGATTGGGAGTTTCAAACCCGAATCCGACCAAACCGACCGTTTGTCCACCCCTAATTTCAAGGAGGAGGAGCTTTAAGAAATACGTACGGAGGAATGTTCCAACAGGGCCATACGTCCCGTCAATGCAACAAGTCACTGTCCTCGGAGTAGTAGGAGATGGAAGGATGGCATTGCGTTATTATCTAGGCCATCCCAAACAATTTGGAAGTCTTGTGCAAGTTTTAAAAATTAGGCCCTTAATTACACTTTTATCGAATGATCACCAAAACCTCTTATGAGACCATATCTCTAGTCAATATGGGGGCTTGAGTTTTTCCCAAAAATCTGTAGTTGAACTGCATGAGCATTGACTCAATCTCAATTAAAATTTCTTCGAATTTTTAGGACATATAAATTTCATACATGTAACTTAATTTACTAAAATTAAACTAATGAAAAACTAACACATTGTGTTTCTCTATACGAGAAAAAGAGTATATATATTTTTTCATGAAAATAATAATATAATAGTCATGGATAGTACTAAAAACAGGAAAATATATATTAACTTAAAGGTAATATATATTAATATTTGCAATAAATTAATAAGATTGGTGGTGGCAAAGTGATATTGATGTCAACTGGTATTCAAAAAACGATTTAAAATATGAAAATGTTGCTGGTGAGAATCGAATTGACGTTAGGTAAGTCAAAGAAGCGAGACATCAACCACTGAACTACCAGCGAGAATCAATATGTATATTTCGAATATTATGTATATAGAGAGACGCTGCTATTTTCTAGGGCCCTAAAATAAAGATATTGGGCCTGGGCCCTGTGCGGCAGCACAAGCCGCACAGGCCCAGGGCCGGCCTTGGTTGTTATATGTGTACAAAAGAACCCATTTCACTAGGGAATGCCCTTAGAGGTTTAGAGGAGAACAGGTCACATGGCTAGGGATTTTTTTTAAGAAACAAAGACTCCCAAGTGGAGCAGGTGGTGGAACTGAAACGACTATTTGTCATAACATGAACCCTTCTAAACTAAAGTAGATTGATGCTTAGATGGGAAAGTCCATGAAATGTAGGATATTATAGGCGATTCATAAAAGGATTTTTAAAGATTGCGCTACCAATGACACAGTTAACCGGGAAAGGTAAAACCTACGAATGGAAAAAAGAGCGTGAGACTAGTTTTCAGGAGTTTTAGAGAAGATTGACTAGTTCTCCAGTATTGGTTTTACCCGATCCTTTAGGACAGTTCAAAGGACTAGGATGAGTATTGATGCAAGAAAGTAAGGTGTTTGCTTATGCATCAAGGCAATTGAAGGTTCATGAAAGGAATTACCCAACTCATGATTTAGAATCGACTTCTATAGTTTTTGCTTTAGAGATTTAGAGGCACAATCTCTATGGAGCTCGTTTCACTGTGTATAGTAATCTTAAGAGTTTGAAGTATCTATTTGACCAGAAGTAGTAAAACATAACATATATGGATAAATTTTTTAAAAGACTATGACTTTGAATTACAATAATATTCAAGGTAAGCGAATGTAGTCGTAGATGCCTTAGGTAGGACAAGATTGCATGTGTCTGCAATGATGATAAAGGAAGGAGAATGTATGGAGGATTTTAGGAATCTATACTTGAATGTAGGCTTCTTTATAGGAAAGATTCACCTGGGTTTAACCACAGTGACTGGTGATTTATTAAAGGAGATTCAAGAGAAGCAATTGTTGGACGAATACCTCAAAGAGTTGATTGTTAGAGTTAATGAAGGGAGAGAAAAGGATTTTAAGATAGGACGGATGGAATGTTAAGGTTTGTAGATAGAATCTTTGTATCCAATAGCCAGAAGATTAGGAAAATGATTCTAGAGGAAGAACTCAAAAGTAAGTTGAGTTTTCATTCGGCACCACAAAGATGTATCAGGATTTGAAAGAGATGTTTTGGTGACCTGGTATAAAAAAGAAAATAGTTGAATATGTGGTATCTTGTTTGGTATGTCAGAAGGTTAAGATTGAGCATATGAAACTAGTAGAAATGTAACAATCCTTAGATATCCCATAATGGAAATGGGATAGTATTGCTATAGATTTTGTAATGGAAATGGGGTAGTATTGCTAAATTATACCTTTCTAAATATATCTTCTCAACAATTACCCATATTGTTTCAAGCTTCTTGTGCTTATTAGCACAAGAAGCTTGAAACAATATGGGTAATTGTTGAGGAGATATATTTAGAAAGGTATAATTTAGAAAAGTTAGCAGAAATATATGTTAAAAGATTGTGAGATTGCATGGAATACCTACGAGTATTATTAGTGACAGAGATCCCACGTTTATCTCTAAGTTTTGGTAGAAATTTCACAAAGCAATGGGAACTAAGTTAAGGATGAGTTCAGCTTACAATGCACAAACAAATGGCCAATCCGAAAGGACGATTCAATCATTAGAAGATCTAATAAGAGTCTCTGTAATGGGACACATTTCTTCCTTGGATTGAAGTTAGTTATACTATAGTTTCCACTCTAGTATAGGGAAAATATGAAAGTTGCACAAGATAGGTAAAAGAGTTATATATATAAGAGACGGGGACCCTTAGAATTCCTAAGACTAGTGTTGATCGTGTAGTTAAGGCTAGGAAATTTACTCCTAGGTTTATTGGACCATTTCAGATTCTTCGTCAAGTTTGTTTAGTAGCTTATTACATTGCTTTTCCACCTAGCTTATCAAATATTCACGATTTTTTTCGTGTATCACAACTTCATAAGTATTTCCCAGATCCATCACATGTTATTGAACTAGAGTCAATCCAACTGAAGGATAATATTGAGTATGAAACTTTACCTGTAAGGACCACAAATCGTAAAGTTAAGGAACATCGTGGGAATAACATCCCATTAGTATGAGTTGTTTGGGACGAAGTAGCAGGAGAATTGATGTAGGAAATAGAAGAGAAGATTAGACGACAATACCCACATTTGTTTGAGATCAAGTAAATTTTGAGGACAAAATTCCTCAAAGGAGGGTAATGATAACTCTATGATATATAGAGTTATTTAACTCTTAAAATTGAATTATTGAATGTAACTTAGTAGTTTTGCATTGCCAAATAAGAGAATGAAGGGCAAATTCACATATTTCTTGCTTTGAATTACATAAGCATTAACTTCTATGACTTGTGGTATTTTTGATGTGTTTGTTCAATTGCTGCCAGCAACCATTGCATCTGCAATAGAGTCAGCAACCATTGCACCTACAATGCATCCAGCAGTCATAACACCAGCAATAGAGGTTCAAGCAGAGACAGAATCATGCACCAGCAACACAATTCTCACTCATTGCTCCAAGCTTTTGATGATGACGTCAGCATGTCAAGTTGCAAGTGCAAGTTGTGTAACATCCCAGTCTGCTTCAAGAACTGTTGACTGCCCCCACGAACCAACACGAGTCTTTTCAGCATGCTTTGTCCTCACTTGCATGCTTTCCGGAAAACTTCCCAGAAGGTCACCCGTCCCACTACTACTCCAAGCCAAGCACGCTTAACTATGGAGTTCTTATGGGGTGGACTCCCGAAAAGAAGATGCACCTTGTTGGTATAGGTAGTCCAAATCAATTCTTCTAAGCCTTCATTCAACTGCATGCCCCATACCATGCGACCTCGGGATCCTCTCATTCCGATGCGACCGGTTCATTCACGCGCCTTTGCTTTGAAGTCGCCAGAGCCGCTCTTTGCCATGCCACCTTTTTGGCACCGACGATCACTCCCGCCTCTCCTCACCGGATGTCACATGCCCACTGGGCCTTCCGCTTGGTTCGTCCCCCGAACCACACCGCATCGAGAGAGGTCTCGCTGCTCGATACCATTTGTAACATCCCGTGTTCTTCAAGAACTGCTGATCGCCCCACGAACCAACACGAGTCTTTTCAACATGCTTTGTCCTCACTTGCATGCTTTCCGAAAACTTCCCCTGAAGGTCACCCATCCCACTACTACTCCAAGCCAAGCACACTTAACTATGGAGTTCTTATGGGGTGGACTCCCGAAAAGAAGATGCACCTTGTTGGTATAGGTAGTCCAAATCAATTCTTTTAAGTCTTCCTTCAACTGTACAGTCCCATACCTGCACAGCCTCAGGATCCCTCTCATTCCAATGCGAATTCGGTTCATTCATGCGCCCCTTCGCTTTGAAGCTGCCAGAAGCCGCTCTTTGCCATGCCACCTTTTTGGGCACTGACAATCACTCCCCGCCCTCCTCAGCCCCGGATGTCACAAGTTGCACAAGTGGCAAAGATGCGACTTCAAGTTCATGCATCTCACCAACAAGTTGGATATTCACAAGTACACTTGGCATAAGGTTATTGGACCTCCCTTCTTAGTTGGTGAATCAATCACATTTGAGCAAGTGGATGAGCTGCTTGAGCTACTTGGCGCCAAAGGAAACACATTCATGGAGCCTATAAATACTCCTCATTCTCTTCATGAAGATCATCACTCAAGTTTTACTTCACTTAGATAATAGTTTGTTTTCATTGTAAGGAAAGAGAGAAAGTGACAACTTCTCCCTACTTTATTTACTTTTCTTGTTGCGGTTCTGTTGCTGAGAGGTTCATTGCCCCAGCATTGTTAGGCAGAAGGTACAAAGGAGTGGCAATTGTGTAATGTACCACTTATCTTTTCTCCTTTGTATTTCCTTTCTTATAAGCATGTTTTCTCTTGTTTATAAGTGTTTAACAATGTCAAGCATGAACTAAATTACCCTTGGTTGGGGTGCTTTAACTATATAATGAATCTTTGAGTAGTTTTCACGTTACCTATGATGTCTTGCAATTTAGTTCTTGTATGCTAATTCTTTCAAAAGCTTATTTTGAGGTTTGTAACGCCCCAGATTTTATTAGAAATTATTTGGAGTTGATTTGATAAGATTATATTATTTTGATTTATTGTGTGATTGAGCCATTAAATTAGTTGGATAAATATATTCGTATATGTAAAAGTATTTTTATAAGCTATTTGTGATATATGATTGTTATTCATATTTATACTTATTTATTTTGTTTTTATAAAATATTAGTGTTTGAGATGTTATTTCCTTAGGACATTATTTTGGTCTATTGAGGTGTTAAAATAATAGTTGTAGTTAAATTGGGCATTGAAAATAATTTAAATAGGATGTTTGAGTTCTTTTACTCGTATCTGACCCACCCTGCTTTCTTGCACCCCTCTAGTAAAAACATACCTGCACTAACACTTGCCCGACCCAATGGACCGAATCGCCCACTTTCTCCTTCTTCTTCCTGCGATCTTTTGCACAGTGGGGCGGCAGCAAGAACCAAACCTCACGCCGCTCTCCTCACACGCGCGCTCTCCATCCCTTCTCCATGGTTGAACCCCAAACTTCATCTTCCCACACAAATCCGCCACGATTCCGAATCCGACCTCTGCTCCTTCAACCGTGGCTCTGCTTTCACTCGTGTATTTGCGACCGAACCGCAAATAAAACCTGTGTGAAGTTCAAAGCAACCTAGGTGAACTTTAGAGAGGAAGAATGGAGGTTGGGGGTAATTGGAGAAGAGGATTACAGGGTCAGTAGTGAATGCGAGTTTTGTGAAGTATTTGGAACCGATGAGAAAATTGCAATTAGTGTATTGTTTGGAACCTCAGGTCACATGGTGTTTGGGGGTCTTGATGATTATCACTTTCGCCTTTTTATTTGGGTCTTCACAATTGATTGATCACAAGTATATGAAACCTAAGTCCATTCACAATGAAGATATTCTGAAAATTTCTCCTTGAGTATATGTACATTGCTTGCATTGCTTTTGTGAAGAAGGTGAAGAAGGGTCTCTTTCTTTGAGCACTTTCTCGCCAATGTTGGATGATATAAGTGGGATGCCCAATTGGAACAAGGTCAATAGCGGGTTGCTAAAGATGTACAAAGTCGATATGTCTTAGGATTTAGAATATTGGGTCTTTGGGATCACAATTGGAGGTACATTTGGTGGTCAAATAAGCTTAAGGATTTAGGAGCTGCTGAAATTCTGCTTTGGGAGTATTTGAGTGGCTTGGTTTTTCGGTCTTGAAGCGGTTGGACGAGTTAGGAGCGAGTTCGTGAGTTTCGGGACGCCTCGTAGCTTCGCAAGGTTAGGGGGCTCTACTTTACCTATATAATAACTTGTATGATATGTATTATGTGTGGAATAGCTCTAGTAAGGTTCGATCAGTGAATTTTGTGTTAATCTTATGTTTGTTGTTGTTGTGATGTTTGATTGGGTGATGTCATGATACTTGATACTGGAAATAAATGTATTATTAATATTGCCTACTATAAGTTTGATTAAATGCTTCAATGTGAAGGAATGTGAGAATGTGTGGATTTAATGAGGATGATTAATTACTTAGATGAGTGTTATTACATTGAAATTGAATTGTTGAATAAAAATGTGTCTAAGTGATGGTTTAGTCCCTAAGAATTAATTTAATCCTTGGTGTGACAGAATAGTCCCTAAGAATTAAAGTAATCCTTGGCGTGACAAAATAATCCCTTAGTGTCTAATTAATCCAAATATGTCAACATAAGCTCCTAAGCACCAAATTAATCATAATGTGTCAAAATAATCCCTTGAGTACTAAATTAATCTTTGGTGGGTCAAAGTGGTCCTTAAGCGTAAGTAAGGTCCTTATGAGGTGGTTTAGTCCTTAGGTGAGATTTAATCTAATAAGTGTTAAGATGGTGGTTAATAATCGAGGAGGTGGTGGTTAATAATTGAGGTGGTGGTGGTTAATAATTGGCAATTGTGGTGGGTTAATAAATGACGCGGGCTTCGGCCAAAAAGGTGGTTTAATACTTATTGTGATGGATTGTGTTGTGATGCATTTGTCATAGTGTCACATAAATCATATGCATTACGTGGTGGTGGTGGTGGTGGTGTGGCTTCACCAAAATGTGTGGTGGTTGCCTCGACGGGGTTTTTGTGAAGGTTATGGATCCACATGCATATTACACACATGCATATACTCATACCTTCATAGAATATTGTTGATGGTTAATTCATCTATTATTGTGTAATCGTGATTGGCTAGATGCTTTCTAATATAATGCTTATCTTACTTGTTATTATTTATGTAAAGAGACTCACCCTAGCATTTTTTTATGTTGCTCGCTCTCGTGGCGACAAACAGTGATTCCGAGTGAAGGTGCCATGCCTCTTGGGTTTATTGAGTCGACTCGATAGTAACACCGGGATGGGGCTCTAGTTATCTTCATTTTTATGCTATGTACTAAACTGCTTGAATTATGTCTTGAGTATGTTGAACTCGGTTTTATTTCATTGCATTACAAACTATTTTCTGGATTATTGTAAACATTAAAATGTATTTGAGGGTCTTAACCCACGTGACTATGAGATGTTTTTCGCACACTTGATGCGTTTGAATATTTAAATATGTTTTGAATGATGTTCATTAAATGTACCACCCTCTTTGAGGTGCGTGGACAAATTTTGAAAAAACTCGATTTTTATTAAATAAATAATAAGTAGTAGAAGGGTGTTACATTAGTGGTATCGAGCGCTCGGTCCGTCCGCCAAGTTGTCGAGTCTGTTAACCCTCGAGTCTTGGTACTCGTTCTAAATCATAATTATGTTGCTTTATTTATTCATTAATTTTGTTGGTTTGTTCATTCATTGACGTGTCTTGTGACTTAATTGTTAGATTACGATTGGGAAATTATATTGTATTATTGAAGTATGTGTGTGAGCGTATGGCGGTGGTTGTAGTATTGATTTTGTCTGCTTGCGTGATCAAGTGTGTGTATCATTAAGATGTGTGATTAAAAGAGTTCTAACGACGTCCAAAGGAGTGAAAGTCGTGGACGACGCCTTCGCACTCGGATCACGTTAAACGCCTTTTAATGTGGTAGATATAAATTTGAAAGAAAGTAGTTTTTGTGACCTTAATTAGTTGGCTGCATGAGTAGGAGGGACTGATCACCCCAATCACTCATCCCCAATGAAAGAGGCGACAATAACTCATAGTTATTATCAACTTTGGATGCATGCACTAATTTTAATTTGATTGATTGCTTAAGTAGCTTACTAGAATATAGAGGGTACTTTTATGTGAACTAATCTTGGTAAATTATACACTAGACAATATTTGCAGGATTATTCGTTGAATATTGTTGTGCTTGTTTGACATTTTGTTATAGGTTGATTGTTGTTGCGATGTGTAGGAATTTGAGTTGACTTGTGCTTAATTGTTTCTAATATTGAATGCCAAAATGAAATGATATGTAATGCTATATCTTCGTTATCACAATTAAAGTGCATAACTTGAAGTTTTGACATTTTTAATGTTTTAATTTGACTTGTTTCGTGAGCATAATGCGATTTGTCAAAGACTAAATGATTAACTTCTCTTACCTTTTGGGTTTATGTTGGGAATAAAATTTTGAACTAATAAGTAGTGTTTATGTGGTTGCATGCTTGAGTGATAGTAAAGTTGAAGTTTGCATATAGTTTCCCTTTTTGACAAAACGATGAGTTTTATGATTTTCAAAAGGAAACAGTACTTGGAAAATTTTATGCTATTGGAAAATGAATGTGAGGTCAAGTTAGTGTCGAATTCTGTTTCCAAAATGTTCTAAGATTCCATTTCAAAATGTGACATAAATTCAGCTTTTGAATCGATTAGGTTGTGATTTAGTGATGTTGAAAAATTAGGAGATTAGACATAAATTGCATGATTAAATGAGTTAAAAATTTTAGACTACGAGAATGTGAGACCGATAATAATTGTCAAGGTTTTAGAAACAAATGTAAACAATTTTAAGTACTTCTTGATTTGGAACTATAATTGTGAAAATTTTTGTTCGATTATGACTTAACTTTGACATTGTGGTCGCTATATCGCTAGTGTTGGTATCACTTCTTAAAAATTGTTTTACGTGGAATATAAATTTAATGATGAAAAACCGTGCAACTAGATTTTGTGCACTTGTCTTACTTGATTGGTTTTCTTTGCTAAATGTTGACAAGAGTATGTAATTTCATTTGGTTAAGCTAATATCAATCTTGAATCAAAGCAATTGTTTTAAGAAGCATGAGTTGGTTATATTATTTTTGTGATATGAAATCAATTGAATTTGGTAGAATTATATGTCTATGGTATTTTCTAGGGAAGTTGTAAAATCGCATATGGGCCAAATCCCTAGGAATAAAGAGATTGAAGATGAAGCTTACGTGTCCACTACGCCAGATTTGCTTAAAAAAGGCGCCCATATAACCAGCGTTTTTAAAAAAACGCTGCTCATCGCGTAGAACGCGTGAGCCTTACCCAGCGTTTCTTTAAAAACGCTACGCATAACACATGCGTTCTTACCATATACTCAGCGTTTCTCTCCAAACGCTGCGCATAACACACGCGTTCTCAGGCAATACTCAGCGTTTTTAAACAAATGCTGCCCATAACACACGCGTTCTCAGGCAATACTCAGCGTTTCTCTCCAAACGCTGCGCATAACACACGCGTTCTCAGGCAATACTCAGTGTTTCTACACAAACGCTGCCCATAACACACGCGTTCTCAAGCAATACTCAGTGTTTTTTACACAAACGCTGCCCATAACACACGCGTTCTCACCATATACTCAGCGTTTCTTTAAAAACGCTGAGTATTGCTTTTTTTTTTTTTTTTTGCCCGTTCGTTTTCTCTCTTTTTTCCATTTCCTTTCGCGCTTCTCTTCTCCTCTCTCTCTCTGCGTACGTTCTCTCTCTCACGGTTCTCTTCTCCACACCCAAAAACCCACAAACCTCTATCTCTCTCGCTCACGTCTCTCTCTCACGGTGGTTCTCTTCTCTCCCTCACTCTCATTAGCTCTTCCTCTCTCAACTTTCCCTCATTCTCGTTCTCTCTATCCACACCCACAAACCCCCAAACCCACAAACCCATAAACCCACAATAACCCCCAAACCCACAAACCCCCAAACCCACAATAACCCCAAAACCCACATTGCTTGTCTCAATCCTCTCTAGCACCCATAGTCCTCATTGCTTGTCCTCATCTTCTCTCAAAGGTTAGTTCTCTATTTTGTTTTTTGTTTTTAGGTTTTTGTTAGGTTGGAGATGAATATGTAGTTTGATTGGAATATGTTGAATGTGTGAAAAAAAAATATTTGATAAGAGAGGAATATGTTGAATGTATTTGTATGTGTTTGATATGTGTAAAATTAGTTGAATGTGTTTGATAGGAGAGAAATTAGTTGATATGTGTTTGTTGCTTGGTTTTGTTGAGATTTTGATTCTCAAATGATAGAGTTTTTTAAGCAAAGTGTGTGTCATCTATATTAGTAAAATCAAATATGCCTAAATCGAATATGCAAATTGTTTGTTAGGTTTTGGGAGTTTTTTTTTGTCGGAGCTTCGCGATCGTTGTTCACAACTGGTTGGATATTTGTCAGTGTTGCTTCCACTTGTTCAGGTACTTTTTTTGTTCTTTTGTTTATTTTCTATGAAGAATTAATGACTATATAGAAGACATCAAAGTCTTTGATTTGTTTAGTTGAAACTAGCTAGCTAGTTGATTGAATGTCTTAGCTTCAATAAAATTGTAAATTCTCTTATCCGAATTTATTATAGATATTGGGACATTATGGATAGAAAGTGGATGTCTGCCAATCGTCTGTCCAAGGAATATAGAGATGGAGTGGATTATTTTGTGAATCAGTCTTTGTTCAACGTTTAGGGAGATCTAGTAATATGATATGTCCTCGCTTACGTTGTTGCTATGTAAAATCGATTAATGCATTTGCGAGTTGGGGGACATTTAAAGGGTAATGGAATTGATCAAACTTACACTTGTTGGACAATGCATGGTGAGGAAAGAGTTGAATCTTCGAATATGGGTAATAGTCTTGAGAGATGCACCGGTTGACACCGAAATACCTACGTTTGTTGGGGATGAATTTGAAGAGATGGCAAAGGCTTTTGAAGACGATCTTAATGACCGTCCTCAAATGTTTGAGAGAGTTGATAACGGATGCAGAGACGCCAAGTTGTATGAGGTTGTACTTGAATTCACAAAATTATTGGTTGTGATAAAGTTGTATAACTTGAAAACTTGCCACGGATGGACGGATAAGAGCTTTCTTGAATTACTCACACTATTGAAAGAAATGTTGCCGAAGGATAATGTGCTCCTTCTCGGACGTATGATGCAAAACAAATGTTAGGGTCCATTGGCTTGAACTATGAGAAGATACACGCTTTTCCCAATGATTGCATTCTATTTCTAATGAACATGCATTTTTAAAGTCGTGTCCTAAATGTAATGCATCGCGGTATAAAAAGAAAGATTCTCTCCGAAAAAAGTGTTGTGGTATTTTCCCATAATTCCTCGATTTAGGCGTATGTACCGTAGTTCGAAAGATGCAAAACACTTGACATGGCATGAGGATGAAAGGATTAAAGATGGCATGTTACGACACGTGATTCTCCGCAATGGAAAAAATTTGATATTGATTATCCCGATTTCGGTTGGATCCAAGAAACCTACGACTTGCATTGTCTGCGATGGTTTTAACCCACACGGTATTCGAGTAGCTCCCACAAAGACATGGCCCGTGATATTAGCGATTTATAACTTACCTCCATGGCTTTGCATGAAATGCAAATATATGATGTTGTCTTTGTTAATTTACTCGGCCCAAGCAACCGGAAATGATATTGATGTATACTTGGCTCCTTTAATTGAAGACTTGAAGCTAATGTGGGAGAATGGAGTAGAGGTGTATGATGGGTTCGAGAGAAGAAAGTTTCAACTTGAGGGCTATGATTTTTAGCACAATTAATGACTTTCCAAAGATACGGCAATCTATCCGGATGCAATGCGAAAGGTCGCAGCATGCCCTATATGTGAAGATAACACCGATTGGATGTGGTTGGAACATGGTAGGAAGAATATCTACCCTCGGTCATCGTAGATTTTTGCCATCTACTCATCAAGATCGATTGTTAAAAAGGCATTCAATGGGAATACCGAAACCCATAAAGCTCCCACGGCTTTGACGGGTGAACAACTGTTTGAAAAGGTGAAAGATTTGAACATTAAATTTGGGAAGCCATTTGCGGGAGAGGTTGCCAAACGGGGGTGGAAGAAAAAGTCGATTTTCTTTGACTTGCCATACTTGGAAGTCATTATATGTAAGACACTTTCATTGATGTGATGCATGTTGAAAAAATGTCTTTGAAAGTGTCATTGGTACCTTACTCAATATGCCAGAAAGACTAAAGATACCATCAACTCGAGGTTGGACTTGCTTAGTATGGGGTTGAGACCAGAATTGGGTCCGATAAAGAAGGGTACACGTGCATATCTACCTCCGTGCGCTCATACTCTATCTAAAAAGGAGAAGACCGTGTTTTTTGTAAGTTTCTTCATGGAGTAAAAGTTCCAGAGGGGTATTCTTCAAATGTTACAAACCTTGTATCCATGAAAGACCTTAAGTTAAAGTCTTTAAAGTCCCATGATTGTCATGTTCTAATGGAGAATTTGCTCCCAATTGGTATACGATCCATTTTGCCTAAGAAAGTGCGCGACGCTAACCAAACTTTGTTACTTCTTTAAGGCGATTTGTAGTAGAGTGATTGACCCTAGAAAGTTGCCATCATTGCAAAGAGAAATTACTCACACTTTGTGTGAGCTTGAGATGTATTTCTCACCTTCATTTTTTGACATAATGATTCATCTAACAGTTCATTTGATTAGAGAGACACAATTGTGTGGCCCATGTTACATGAGATGGATGTATCCGTTTGAGCGTTACATGAAGATATTAAAAGGATATGTGAAAAACCGATCACGACCGAGGGTTGTATTGTTGAGCGCTACATAGTTGAAGAAGGCTGTTGAGTTCTCGCACCGCCTATCTATCTAGTCTTGAATATTCTCATGGGACTTCCAAGGTCTCGTCACTTAGGAAGCATTACTAAAGGGATGTCGGGATATAAAATAGTTATGGTGTCAAGGGAAGAACTACATCAAGCACACTTATATGTTTTGCACAATGATAGTGAGGTTGATTCATATGTTGCCAAGCACATGGACATACTTAAGAGTGATTACCCATATAAGAGTGAAGTTTGGTTAACAAAGGAACACAATCGGAGTTTCATAGTGTGGTTAAAAGACCACATTGATTTCGAGTTTGTTATGAATCCTACTTCGATTTCAAAAAGATTGAGATGGTTAGCAAAAGGTCCAAATATGCATGTTTTCTCTTACACCACTATCTAATTAATCTGTTACGTTCTATACAAAAACCCATGATGATCGAGTAAAATACAAAATAGTGGGGTGACTCTTGTTGCTCAAGCTATGCATACATCAAGTGCCAAAGACAAAATCCCGTATACGCGAATATGTCATACTTCTGGGGTCATTGAACAAATATGGGAGTTGGATTACACCATGTTTCGTGAGTCCGTGTTCCAATGTAAGTGGGTTGACAATAATAATGGTTTACTGATTGATGAGTCGGGTTCATGCGGGTGAATTTCAAGAAGTTGGGATATAAAGATGAGCCTTTTATTTTGGCATCCCAAGCTCAACAAGTGTTTTATGTCAGCGATCCGATTGATATCAATTGGTCTATTGTTTCTTGACACAAAAAAATTAGTGAATTACATTTATGATCAAGAAACCAATGATGATGGTATCGAGGACGACCACTTTCTTGGGGACATCACTAGAAGAGGAAAGTACTTATAGAGAGGATGTTGTGTATGTTAGAAAGGATCATACTGATGGAATTACGATTCGTCAAAAACAAAGTACCAAGGAGCGAATTGCAAAAAAATTGTATCGAAAAAAGGAAAAGGTAACCGACATAGATGTTATTTTATAGACATGGATCTTATTTTCATCTTCTTTGACTGATTATTTATTTTTTGTTTGATGTTTTTTAAATGGATAAATATAACAAACAATGATTATGTTTTATTGCGGTAAGATGGCGGATCATAGTGATAGTGGGCATGACACCGGTGAGGGCGATGATCATGATGTTACAAACTATATCGAAGCGTGCTCTCGTGGAATGATAGTTAAAAAGGATATCATCAACCGGTTAAGTAAAGGAAAAGAAAAATTAAGTGTAAGATACTAATTAATTGCTAATTAACTTCATTCAATACTAAGTTTTAATTGTTTGTGATCTAATTTACTATTTACATAATGCAGGTCCAATGGAATGTTAAGGGTCTGCCAATTGGAGAAAACAGCACTCATTTGATTACTTTCCTTGGTAGTAAGGTAAAACAAATGATACCAATAACAATCACTACTTGGGTTCAAACAAAGAATCCCGTTTTGGAGAAACAAAAACATGAGTTGTGGGTAACAATACAGGTATATAATTTTAGATCTTTTTGGTAATCTTATTTAGTAATTTTGTAGTCCCATATATATATATATAAATTTATTTATATGATTTTCATTTAATGTGCATAAGCAGCAATATTTTGATGTGGATGATTCTAAAAAGGACTGGATAATGAAGGAAGCCGGAAAGTTACATAAAAATTTCAGAACGACATTAACAAAAACTTGGCTGAAAGATGATAATGGAAACATCAATTGGAATCCTCCACCAATATATAGTGGGTTTATTTCAGAGGAGGATTGGCACACATTTGTTAGGAGACGCACTGAAGATCCAAAATTCTTGGTTAGTGCTACTATCTATTAAGTTATAACATAAAATATATTTGACAATTATCTATTATACATTAATGTATACTTATCTCTCTTAATAGAAAGCAAGTGAACAGAATCGAAAGTGTGCTTCTGGCTGTGAGTATCCTTATAGAGGCGGTGCTACTCCATATCAACATATTGAAGAGAGATTGGTAAGGCACAATAAGCTTGATTTTTTTAGTTTCATGAAACTTTTTATTTTGTAGGAGACATTGGGTTTTGTATGCAATTAATCCTAGGAAAAAAACCGTGTATTACCTTGACTCACTTCAAAATCATTACAAAAACCACCTGGAGTTTGTGGAGCTTTTTACCAGGTGTGTTTATTTTGTGTCATTCTGCATTTCTTACTTTTACTTATATATGTATATATTGTTATTAATATAGTTATATGACATTCTATTCAGCGGTTTAAGGACATATTGGGGAGTGGATAAATTAACGGTCAAATGGTTACCAATAGTTGTAAGTTTCTAACTTATACATTACATTATTTTGTCAAAAAACTATATTCAACTCAATTTAACAATTAACTAATCTAATTATGTTTTGTAGTGTCCTAAACAATTGAATAACATTGATTGTGGGTATTACGTCATGAAGTATATGAAGGATATTATTACCCGAAAGAAAACGACTATCCCCCGTCAGGTATCTACTTATAATATATTTTTATATGATTTCGATTTAATAGTGGTTCTTTCCAATATTTAACCATTTCAATTCTAATTTTATTTATTTATATAATTTCAGTATTTTAGCGATTGTCAAAGCAACACATACTCTGTTGAAGCGATTGCTTTGAGCTTAGGGAGAATGGTGCGATTATCTCTCCCGTTTTTTTAAAGTTTCATTTGGATACATATAAGTTAGCCTAGATAGTTTTTGGTTCATAATGTTGTAACTTGATAGCTTGTTTTGGATACATATGAATTAGATAATGAAACTTCTTAGCTATTTTGTTTTGGTTCCTCTTATGTAATTTGTTTTACATTATATGTAATTTGTGTTCCTCTTAGCAAATTGATTACATTATGTATTGGATTGGATTGGTGCATGCAGGTAATTTGTAAATATAAAAGGAAAACACACAAAATGAAAAAAATTAAAAAAAAATTTAGACAATATTAGTAGCTTTTGATGAAGCTGTTGGTATTTAGTAACACAAATAGGCAATACTCAGCGCTTTTAATAAAGCGCTGGGTATTTAATAACACAAATAGGCAATACTCAGCCGCTTTTAATAAAGCGGCTGGGTATAAGGGGTAATATTCAGCGCTTTTTAAAAAGCGCTAAGTATCTGGGAGGACGCTTTGGATATATTCAGCGCTTTTTAAAAAGCGCTAAGTATTAGGAGGACGCTTATGATATATTCAGCGCTTTTTAAAAAGCGCTAAGTATTAGGGAGGACGTGTTTTGCAATGGGTGGCGTTTTTAGGAAGCGCTACCCATTGTTGGAGTGAATAGCCGGGCCATTCCACCTTGAGAAGCTCAAAAGCGCTGCCCATGGATAAAAAAAAACGCTGCCCATCTACTAGATCTGTTGTAGTGGTCTAAATCTTTCGGACTTGTGTGTTTGAATTATTTGCACAATTAGTTATGTTATTTGGTGTTAGGATTATAATTGGTTGGTGATTGGACATGCTGAGTTTTGCTTGTTGATAGTTTTAGGCGTTACTGGACACTGTTTCAGTCTTTTGAAAACTGGTACTGTTTGGTCGAGTCAAAAATTATGTGGCTTAGTGTTTTAGAAAATAGACTTAAAGCCGGTCGTTTTGGCACTAGTTTCATTAAATTCGGATTTGCGTAGATACAGTTATGAGTCTCCAAAGTCGAGCCAAATTTTTGAAGTCAATCTGTGGGTAGGTTCAGTTTTTGCAAGTTTTATGTCCTCAAACGAACTCCGTTTTGAACGATTCTTTTTCCGTTAGAAACTATACTCCAAATGCTTTTATTCGGGCTGAAGTTTCGTCTCGCTTGGTCAAGTTTAAGTCGATTTAGCGTGAAATGAAATAGGAGGACAGAATCTGTCAAGTCTGAAAACTGTTTGGGTTATCTCTAAAAAACTGTACTAATTGGCTCATTGTTTTGAAACTTTAAAGACATTTTCAGAAACTACACATCCGTGGCCTTCCAACGAGTATTTATTTATCGAAATCCGAGGTCGTTTACTATTTCAATTAATTCGCCGAAGTAGGCGCATAGTTGCAGAATTTTCTGCACCTGAGTTTAAAAAGAATAATTTGAACGTGAAATGAAATGATTAATTGTAGAATAGGTCGAACTTGAATTTTGTTATTACGATTGTGTTAATTGTTGATGTGAATAATGTGGAATATATGATAATTGTTAAAACTGGTATTGTTGTATTAATTACGATGTTAAGTTGTTGGGCCTCTGACCATAATTGTTGTTGTTCCTTGTGTTGGGTAGTCGGGTAGGATTTTGACAACCTACAGATTAGAATACTAAATTGGGAAATAAGAATATAGGGGAGAGTGTTCGATCTATTGTGTATACGATAGGACTTGGAGGAGGACGGTTAGAGGAGATAAGAAGGGTGAATGTTGATTTCATGAGTTTAGCGTAGATTGTCGAGGAGGATAGAAATCGTTCCTACAAAATAGTGAAGGAGATGAGAGTTCGGGCAAGAAGCCAAGTGGGGGAGACGCTACTGCGAGTATTGTGTGACACAAGTGGGGTAAGCCGGGGCATAAGAGTCCAGATTGCACGGCCAACAAGTGTTTCGAGTGTGGTAAGGAAGATCATATAGCTGCTAAATGTAAAGGGAGGGGTGTGGTCTGCTACAACTGTGGTGAAGTGGAGTACATTAGTACCAAGTGACCAAAACCGAAGGAGGGGTATAGCGGGAGAGTGTTTGTCCTGGAGAGTTCGGAGCCTACGGAGGAGTGATGGTTACATTTAGAGGTTAGCGTTTCAATTAGGGTGTTTTACTAGGAATCGATTGTTTGTTGTGGTGAGTGTTTAAGTTTATATGTCCATGATAGTTAGATTTTCGAGGACGAAAATATACTAAGTGGGGGAGAGTTGTAACGCCCCAGATTTTATTAGAAATTATTTGGAGTTGATTTGATA
Source organism: Oxytropis ochrocephala (assembly GCA_020916435.1). Taxonomy (NCBI): domain Eukaryota; kingdom Viridiplantae; phylum Streptophyta; class Magnoliopsida; order Fabales; family Fabaceae; genus Oxytropis; species Oxytropis ochrocephala. Next base: position 78,308,445 of record CM037093.1, read on the forward strand.
AGATTATATTATTTTGATTTATTGTGTGATTGAGCCATTAAATTAGTTGGATAAATATATTCGTATATGTAAAAGTATTTTTATAAGCTATTTGTGATATATGATTGTTATTCATATTTATACTTATTTATTTTGTTTTTATAAAATATTAGTGTTTGAGATGTTATTTCCTTAGGACATTATTTTGGTCTATTGAGGTGTTAAAATAATAGTTGTAGTTAAATTGGGCATTGAAAATAATTTAAATAGGATGTTTGAGTTCTTTTACTCGTATACAAACCCACCCTGCTTCTTGCACCCCCTCTAGTAAAAACATACCTGCACCAACACTGCCAAATTTCAATGGACCGAATCGGCCCACTTTCTCCTTCTTCTTCTGCGATGTCGCACAGGGGGCGCAGAAGAAGAACCAAACCCTCACGCCGCTCTCCCTTGCACGCGTTCTCCATCCCTTCTCCATGGTTGAACCCCAAACTTCATCTTCCCACACGAAAACCGGCCACGATTCCGAATCCGACCTCTGCTCCTTCAACCGTGGGCTCTGCTTTCACTCGTGTATTTGCGACCAACCGCAAATAAAACCAGTGTGTGAAGTTCAAAGCAACCTAGGTGAACTTTAGAGAGGAAGAATGGAGGTTGGGGGTAATTGGAGAAGAGGATTACAGGTGTAGTGAAATGAGTTTTTGTGAAGTATTTGGAACCCGATGAGAAAATTGCAATTAGTGTATTGTTTGGAACTGCAGGTCACATGGTGTTTGGGGGTCTTGATGATTATCACTTTCTGCCTCTTTTATTTGGGTCTTCACAATTGATTGATCACAAGTATATGAAACCTAAGTCCATTCACAATGAAGATATTCTCGGAAAATTTCTCCCTTGAGTATATGTACATTGCTTGCATTGCTTTTGTGAAGAAGGTGAAGAAGGGTCTCTTTCTTTGAGCACTCGCCAATGTTGGATGATATAAGTGGGATGCCCAATTGGAACAAGGTCAATAGCGGGTTGCTAAAGATGTACAAAGTCGATATGTCTTAGGATTTAGAATATTGGGTCTTTGGGATCACAATTGGAGGTACATTTGGTGGTCAAATAAGCTTAAGGATTTAGGAGTCAATGAAATTCTGTTTTGGGAGTATTTGAGTGGCTTGGTTTTCGGTCTTGAAGCGGTTGGACGAGTTAGGAGCGAGTTCGTGAGTTTCGGGACGTCTCGGTAGCTCGCAAGGTTAGGGGGCTCTACTTTACCTATATAATAACTTGTATGATATGTATTATGTGTGGAATAGCTCTAGTAAGGTTCGACTGTGTGAATTTTGTGTTAATCTTATGTTTGTTGTTGTTGTGATGTTTGATTGGGTGATGTCATGATACTTGATACTGGAAATAAATGTATTATTAATATTGCCTACTATAAGTTTGATTAAATGCTTCAATGTGAAGGAATGTGAGAATGTGTGGATTTAATGAGGATGATTAATAACTTAGATGAGTGTTATTACATTGAAATTGAATTGTTGAATAAAAATGTGTCTAAGTGATGGTTTAGTCCCTAAGAATTAATTTAATCCTTGGTGTGACAGAATAGTCCCTAAGAATTAAAGTAATCCTTGGCGTGACAAAATAATCCCTTAGTGTCTAATTAATCCAAATATGTCAACATAAGCTCCTAAGCACCAAATTAATCATAATGTGTCAAAATAATCCCTTGAGTACTAAATTAATCTTTGGTGGGTCAAAGTGGTCCTTAAGCGTAAGTAAGGTCCTTATGAGGTGGTTTAGTCCTTAGGTGGGATTTAATCTAATAAGTGTTAAGATGGTGGTTAATAATCGAGGAGGTGGTGGTTAATAATTGAGGTGGTGGTGGTTAATAATTGGCAATTGTGGTGGGTTAATAAATGACGCGGGCTTCGGCCAAAAAGGTGGTTTAATACTTATTGTGATGGATTGTGTTGTGATGCATTTGTCATAGTGTCACATAAATCATATGCATTACGTGGTGGTGGTGGTGGTGGTGTGGCTTCGGCCAAAATGTGGTGGTTGCCCGATGGGGTTTTTGTGAAGGTTATGGATCCACATGCATATTACACACATGCATATACTCATACCTTCATAGAATATTGTTGATGGTTAATTCATCTATTATTGTGTACTGTGATTGGCTAGATGCTTTCTAATATAATGCTTATCTTACTTGTTATTATTTATGTAAAGAGACTCACCCTAGCATTTTTTTTATGTTGCCTGCTCTCGTGGCGACAAACAGGTGATTCCGAGTGAAGGTGTCATGCCTCTTGGGTTTATTGAGTCAGCTCTGATAGTAACACCGGGGATGGGGCTCTAGTTATCTTCATTTTTATGCTATGTACTAAACTGTTTGAATTATGTCTTGAGTATGTTGAACTCAGTTTTATTTCATTTGCGTTACAAACTATTTTACGGATTATTGTAAACATTAAAACAGGTATTTGAGGGTCTTAACCCACGTGACTATGAGATGTTTTTCGCACACTTGATGCGTTTGAATATTTAAATATGTTTTGAATGATGTTCTGTTAAATGTACTACCCTCTTTGAGGTGCGTGGACAAATTTTGAAAAAACTCTGATTTTTATTAAATAAATAATAAGTAGTAGAAGGGGGTGTTACAAGGTTGATCGCTTAGAATAAGTAGAATCATAAATACAGAAATGGTTTATGATATGAACTCAAGAACTAATATGGGTAAGTGACTTAATAAAAGGAAACTTTGTTAAATCCAAGCTAAATCCTAGACATAGGCTAGCTTAGTCCATAGAATGATACTGTTGGAGCTTCAAATACAAGGGTGAACTTATTCAAATGCTTAGACATATGCTAGGTAATGAAACCCAGAAGAAAAGTTGCTGAAAAGCACAAGTAATTATTTTTAACATCATTCATTGCAGGTGCAATCATTCCAGGAGCATCATAAGTAGCATCAAAATCTAAGTGAAGTTATATATGAAAATGCATTCCAACCATCTCTCTCTCAACTGAGTTACAACATCTTTTAGCTTTATATACATATTCAAACACTCCTCATATTTTACTCTCGAACTCTTTCATCACTTAACTCAACTACTATCATAAAAGGCTAGCAAATTAATCCAATCTCTGTGGGTTCGACCTTTCTTATCACTTTATTACTTGTTTAAGACCGTGTACACTTGCACTAGTTGTTGTTCATCCTCTGCTAGACAATTAGTGAAAAATCATCAGAAAAGAGAGTTAGTTGAAGGAGGATTAGTCTTGCTTTACAATTCTAGGCTAAAACTCTTTTCTGGTAAGCTTAAGTCTAGATGGTCAGAACCATTCAAGTTGCTTAAAATCTATCCTCATGGTACTGTAGATCTATCTGATGAAAAGACCAAATCAACTTTCAAAGTAAATGGTCAAAGAGTGAAAATGTACCATGGTGATCAAGTGGTGAGAAACAAAATCACCAATCAACATCAAGATCTCTAATACCATAGAGATAGTCAGGCTGAAAGACTCTTAAATCAAGCGCTTTCTGGGAGGCAACCCATGAATTTTGATTTACTAACATTAATTTTTCGTTTTTTAGTTGTTCTTAGAATTTGTGCAGGAATTAAGAATTGCAGGTACAACCATTGCACCAGCAATGCAGAGAGCAACCATTGCACCTGCAATGAGGAGTGCATTCACAAATCAAAGACCGTTGCTCCAGCAATACAAACTGCAATGCTCCAGCTAATTAGTCTCAAGATCAAAAACACAATTCTTCTTCAAAACAAATCACCTTCCTTAATGACACATAATTGACCACGTGGGGTGATGCATGCGCATCCACTTAGCACCAACGGTCAAAATTGTGTCCCATCAAACCCCACTCACATACCTAACCTCCCATCTCTCCTCACTACAAGAATTACTTGCATTACTGGCTAAACATTTCTGGCAGAATCAGTTAGCCAGTAAATTTTCTGGCGTAATTTGGCGATTCATCGCGGATTTAGTGCGCGATGCGATTACGCGAATACCATACCATTTCGGCGGATTTAAATGGCCCGGTATGTTTCTCATGCGGATTATTATTCATTTCGCGGAATTTAATTAGGAAATAAAAAAATTATCAATAAATATATCCGCCAAGAATTGCGATTCTTGGCGGAATATTCGCGCGATGAATTCTTGATCGAATTCGCCGATGATTATCAAGCTAAAATTCGCCGATAAATCGCGATAATTCTTGGGTGAAATTCCGCCGATAACGTTAATTTCGCGCGAAATGGACATGATTATCCGCGCCCGGCTTTCACGCGTCTCAAGCTCGTGACATATCCGCGAAGAAATGACCGGTTCCGATTGATAATGTATCGATTACGCGATAATGCAACAGACACTCGACACGAGTTCCGCGGTAATGTTTCAATTCCGCGATGATCTGCGCCACATTTTAAATCAACCCAAATTTTCCCATTTCTATCTCAAGTACCAAACACACTCCTCTCATTTACTCTCTTCTTCTCTCTTCTTCTCTCTTCTTCTCTTCCACTCTCTTCTTCTCTCTTTTCTTCTCTTCCACCACCACACCACCACCACCACCCAACACCACCACCACTCTCTTCTTCTCTTTTCACTCCACTCTCTCTCATTTACTCTCTTCTTCTCTCTTCTTCTCTTCCACTCTCTTCTTCTCTTTTCTTCTCTTCCACCCACCACACCACCACCACCCAACACCACCACCACCACCACCTCTCTCTTCTTTCTTTTTTTCACTCCACTCTCTCTCATTTACTCTCTTCTTCTCTCTTCTTCTCTTCTTCTCTTCCACTCTCTTCTTCTCTTTTCTTCTCTTCCACCACCACACCACCACCACCACCCAACACCACCACCACCACCACCACCACTCTCTTCTTCTCTTTTCACTCCACTCTCTCTCATTTACTCTCCTTTTCTCTTCCACTATCTTCTTCTCTTTTCTTCTCTTCCACCACCACCACCAACCACCACCACCACCACCACCACCACTCTCTTTAATTTTTTTTAAATATAAATAAAAAATAAAAAAAAACACATTTTATAAATATTTTTTAAATATAAATAAAAAACGCATTTTATAAATATTTTTTAAAAAAACGCATTTTATAAATATAAATAAGTGAATTAAGAATTAGTTTTTAAAAAAATTAAATAAAAAACACATTTTATAAATGAAAAAGCATTTTTAAAATATTTTTTTTTAAAAATAGATATATAATAGATTATCATGGCGGAATTTGACCAAGAACTCTTGACAGTTCTTGGCGAATTTTTAGGCGGTAGAATCTTGGTGAAAATCGGCCCGATGCTTGATTACCGCGAGCGCGCGTTTACGGTGATTCTCGGCGGACTAAATCCGCCAGTAAAGTGCAATTTCTGGCTGATTTATACCATTACTGGGGGATTGAGTTAGCCAGTAATGCAATGAATTCTTGTAGTGCCTAAACCGCCCACAATTAAAACCCACTCACCAAATAACTTCCCTTGTTACCGTTACCTCTCATTCTCACTCTCTCAAAGCTAAAAATCATCCACATTCGCAAAAAATTCACAAAGCACCTGAGAATTTCACTCAAACACCAACCATGGCCAAGAAACAAACTGCCACAAAATCTTCTGGAAAATTTGCAACTGATGCAACCACTTCATCCAAAAAGGGCAAAAAGAAGGGTATTGCACCTGCAACGATCAGTGGAGAAGGATCAAAGTTTTGGGGAATGGAATGTCTCCCTGAACGTGGTTTCAGAATGGCAGATGCAACACAATCTTTCATCAACAATGTACACAATTTGAAGTGGGAAGGTTTTGTTCAACACAGAGAATCCTATTGCTTGCCAATTGTTCGTGAATTTTATGCTGGCATTCCTGAGCCAGATAATGGTAAGCCTTTTTATCACTCTATTGTTAGAGGCAAGATTGTTAATTTTAGTTCTGATGTAATCAATGAAGCATATCTCCTAGGCTATAATGGTGTAGAGTTTGCAAGGAGAGTAGAACAGGCTGGTAAGAAAGAGATGAATGAAATCAAAAATAGGATTAGTGAGAAAAATGTTGTATGGGAGAAGTGTAGTGTTAATGAGTATAACATGAAGAGTGGATTTTTCACACCTGAAGCACAAACATGACAATTATTTGTTGCATGTTCACTTATTCCCACTTCACACACTTCAACAATCAAAAAGGAAAGAATGATGGATGTTGATGCAATTTTAACTGAGCAAAAGATTGATGTTGGTAGGATCATAGCTAAATACATTTTAAGATGCAAGAACAAAAGCTCTGGTTTTCTGTTTTTCCCATGTTTGATCACCAAATTATGCATCAAGGTTGAGGTAACCATAGAACACAATGAATTGAGAAAATCACCACCTCAAGCCATTGCTGCCAAGCTTCAAGGAGAGAACTAAGGTAAAAATTGAAGGAACCAGAAATACATTGCAGGAGCAATTCATGCTCTAGCAACGAGCTATGTGGAAACATCAAAAACAACAAACTGAATGGCTGAGTTTCATGTTTCAACAAGTCTCAAATGGTCAATGCAACATGCCACCACCAGTTTTTCCTGATTGGGTTTAAAAAGAGAAAGAAGAAAGTGAGAAAAAAGAAGAGGAAGAGAGTGACAGACCAAAGAAAAAGCAAAGTGGGAGATAGAAGAAGCAAGCAGTTAAGAAAGGTAAGGGAAAGAAGCAAATGGAAGAGGAAGAAATTTTAGAGAGCTCTGAAGATTTGGAGGAAATTACTGAAGAGGAGGATGCTGTAAGAGCAGTGAAACAAATAGATAGGGATGAGGAGGAGGATGATTTTGAGTCTGACAGTGAGGAAGAGGAGGAAGACGATGATCATGATGTGATCATGGGAGAAGCCTCAAGACAGAAATATACTTCACATACAAAACACTTGGCCAAACCCAAATCCAAATCACCCACCCAAACCCAATCCCCTCGAAGTGTAGATCAACCACAAAATTCACCTCCACCACAAAATTTACCCCCACCTCAGAAAACACCACCTCCACCACCACCTATTCCTACCCAAACTGCCATTAAACCTGAAACTCAAACACAAGCTATTCCACAAACCACAACTGTAACAACAACAACTCAACCCACTGTCCAAACCACAGAGCAAGCTGTGTTAGTTGTTACTAAAATTCCTATTGCAGGTACCAAAAGAAAGCTTGATGTCATTGAAGAAACAACCGAGGAGGAAAGATCAGAGGAAGAAGAAGGATCAGAGGAAGAAGAAGGATCAGAAGAGGAAGAGGATGATGAACAAACTGAGACTAATGAGTCCCCAGAGAATGTCAAAGGCAAGAAGCAGGAAGTCATTGCACCTGCAGTGCAACCTACAGTGCAACCTACAGTCATTGCAGCTGCAATGAAAATAGCAATGGGTGCACCTGCAACAAACAAGCAACAACAGTAGCTGCCAAAAGCAAGTTAGGAGCAGAAGCTACAAGTGAAAAATTGGACCCATTTGCAGCTGATTTGGCAACTAATTTGGTGAAGCAAACACTCAGAGCACTTACAATGCAGGATCTAGTACACCAAAAACTAGAGACAAAGCCAACTAGTCCTACCCCTTCAGAATCAACTACTCAGAGCTCTGATGTGCAAGCAACTTACGCAGGAGCATCAAGCACTGCTCCTAAATCAAAGAAGCCAAAAGTCAAAGTGGCACCACAAATGCGGAGCAACAGAATCAAGAACATCACTCCCAAGCAACTTTATGCTTTCTGCTATTTTCTGCACTCTTTTAAGGACATGTTTTTATACTTGTTTGTTTAAATTCTTCTATAACTGCTATCTCTCCCTCCCCCTGAACATGGTTTGCAGTGAGGACACTGCTTTTGCTTAAGTTGGAGGGGGGGGGGGAGACTAACTAATATTTTGGATCTTTTGTTTTAAGCAGTTTGAACTTTGCTTTATATAGCTTAGTAGTATGTATATATGTGTGTAAATTAGTTATGTTTTGTGTTCAAATGTTTTGAGAAGCATGATCAGCTAAGGTTTTTGTGAAAAGCAAGGAAGTGAGTGCAAAAATTTTCATAACAAAATCATTTTTTTGACAAACATTTAGTGTGTGGCCAAGAAGTTTGGAAAATGATCAAAAGTATTTTTGCTTCAACACTCAATTCACTGAGATTAAGAGAAGAACCTAGCTAAATAGAAAATAAATGGATGCCAAGTTTTATTAAAAATTAAGGAGAGCTTAAGGAAATAAGTTTGGGGGTGCCTCAATGAGTACTAAGGCCAAGAAGCTCAATTTTAGGAAAGTCAGTGCAAATTGTCCAAAGAAAGTCACCACAAAGTGTATCATCTTGTAATATGGCTACATTGATCCAAATCATTAAAGTTGTATCCGTTCCAAAAAAATTGCATAAAAAAAAGAAAAGAAAATCAAACAAAAGTGTCAAAAAGATCTAAAAAGTGCAAAAAGGGAACAGCGAGGAGGACAATGTAGCTACTCTTCTTTGTCAAACACAATGCACCTGCAATCCAAAGAAATCCATTGCTTCAGCAATCAAACACCACCTCTAAATTTAGAGTCACTGGCCAAATTGAGTTCTTACAAAAAGACCCTTTGTTGTGTGTTGAGAGCCCTCAATTCTTACTGGATTTTGTGAGTCTAACCTCTCTTTTGAAAAATCTTTGGTTTTGATCAAAAGCAAACTTTTTCTATCAAAAGGCTACATAGACTTTTTGAACTTAGTCAAGGAACCAATCTGAAGTTCAGTGAATTCACACAAAAGAGCTTAAATAATTTTGAAAGTTTGAAGAACCAATGGTTCACGAGCTTTGTGGGAAATCAAAATAATTGAGTTAAGGAAAAGAGTGTAGTCATGGAAAAGGCTCAAATGAAATAGCTAGCTGATCTGATCTTCTCAAAACAAAGAAATTTTAGTTTTTGAAACTTTTTGTAGAAAAGTCATTACTTGAGGACAAGCAATTATTTAAGTTTGGGGGGTGTGATAACTCTATGATATATAGAGTTATTTAACTCTTAAAATTGAATTATTGAATGTAACTCAGTAGTTTTGCATTGCCAAATAAGAGAATGAAGGGCAAATTCACATATTTCTTGCTTTGAATTACATAAGCATTAACTTCTATGACTTGTGGTATTTTTGATGTGTTTGTACAATTGTTGCTAGCAACCATTTCACCTGCAATAGAGTCAGCAACCATTGCACCTACAATGCATCCAACAGTCATAGCACCAGCAATAGAGGTTCAAGCAAAGACAGAATCATGCACCAACAACACAATTCTCACTCATTGCTCCAAGCATTTGATGATAACGTCAGGATGTCAAGTTGCAAGTGCAAGTTGCACAAGTGGCAAGGATGCGGCTTCAAGTTCATGCATCTCACCAACAAGTTGGATCTTCACAAGTACACTTGGCATAAGGTTATTGGACCTCCCTTCTTAGTTGGTGAAGCTTCCCATCAATCACATTTGAGCAAGTGGATGAGCTGCTTGAGCTAATTGGCGCCAAAGGCAACACATTCAAGGAGCCTATAAATACTCCTCATTCTCTTCATGAAGATCATCACTCAAGTTTTACTTCACTTAGATAATAGTTTGTTTTCATTGTAAGGAAAGAGAGAAAGTGACAAATTCTCTCTACTTTAGTTTACTTTTTTTATTGCGGTTCTGTTGCTGAGAGGTTCATTGCCCCAGCATTGTTAGGCAGAAGGTACAAAGGAGTGGCAATTGTGTAATGTACCACTTATCTTTTCTCCTTTGTATTTCCTTTCTTATAAGCATGTTTTCTCTTGTTTATAAGTGTTCAACAATGTCAAGCATGAGCTAAATTACCCTTGGTTGGGGTGCTTTAACTATATAATGAATCTTTGAGTAGTTTTCATGTTACCTATGATGTCTTGCAATTTAGTTCTTATGTGCTAATTCTTTCAAAAGCTTATTTTGAGGTTGATCGCTTCGAATAAGTAGAATCATATATACAGAAATGGTTTGTGATATGAACTCAAGAACTAATATGGGTAAGTGACTTAATAAAAGGAAACTTTGTTAAATCCAAGCTAAATCCTAGACATAGGCTAGCTTAGTCCATAGAATGATACTGTTGGAGCTTCAAATACAAGGGTGAACTTATTCAAATGCTTAGACATAAGGTAGGTAATGAAACCCTGAAGAAAAGTTGCTAAAAAGCACAAGTAATTATTTTAACAGCATTCATTGCAGGTGCAATCATTGCAGGAGCATCATAAGTAGCATCAAAATCTCAAAGTGAAGTTATATAGGAAAATGCATTCCAGCCATCTCTCTCTCAACTGAATTACAACATCTTTTAGCTTTTATATACATATTCAAACACTCCTCATATTTTACTCTCGAACTCTTTCATCACTTAACTCAACTACTATCATAAAAGGCTAGCAAATTAATCCAATCCCTTTGGGTTCGACCTTTCTTATCACTTTATTACTTGTTTAAGATTGTGTACACTAAAATAGTGTGTACATATTTGTCACGAAATTATTATTTCTGACCAAAATCGGTTATTGAGGAATGAACTCAGGGTATTTGAACGGTAAAAAAAATTGAACGCTAAAGTATCCAAAAACATGCTGCTTAGCATCACACTTTATATATTTTAGCACAAAATTATTTTTTTTTTCACCAAATCGGTAATTGAGGCACAAACTTTGTATATTTAAATAGTAATTTTTTTTTGGAAACAATAAAGCATCAAAAAACACACTACTAAACAACGTACTTTACATATATTTTTTAAAATTATTATTTTTTCATCAAACCGATCACTCGGAAAAAACTTTGCGTATTCGAACAGTTAAAAAAAATTCGATATTGAGGAATGAACTTTGAGTATTTGGAAAATACTTCAAAACACACTGACCAACATCACACTTTACATATTTTATTACGAAACTAATTTTCGTTTTTCACCAATTGATTATTGAGAAAAAACTAATTTTTTTTAACAACTAATGTTTCCTCGGACTCTAAAGTACCTCAAAATATATTGGCTAGCATCACACTTTACATAATATAACACATAATTAATTTTTATTTTTCACCAATCTGATTATCGAGAAAAATTTAACTTTTTTTTTAATTTTTTTTTACCAATCACACTTTACAACATTTACTTTTACGCATACAACATCTACTTTTATGCATCTTATCTTCTTTGCAATTTATTGATACTTTTATTTGGTTAGTTCTCTTTCATCAATCAACTTGGACTTAATAACACTATGTAGAGCAGTTAAGAAACTCACAATCTAAAGATATAATTCCTCCTTGAGTGTAATCGCTTTAAGAAATGGAATAACTATTGAGAGTGTTTTGCGATATCCTGGATTCTCGATTAACTTTCAAGTTCGACAACAGTTTCATTATCATTTACAAAACAAGTTTAGTAGTTTTTTAAACCGTGGGAAACACTCTAGTAGAAATTAATCGTGTGGTGGCTGCTAATTTGGGGGAAAACAACAAGGTTTTAAACTTAATAAAAAAGTTAGCTAAAAGGTACAATTTCTATTTTATATTTTTGCGATGTGTAATAAGAGACTTAGACTACATTTATTTCTAAAACCTTATGGTGGTAGGATAATGGATTCTGTTAAAAAAGTTTAATGAATATGATCTTTGATATACTCTTTATTTTATTCATTATTTGGCAAAGTGAGACTATATCCCACACTAGAATGCCCAATATATAGAAATTATGAGAAAAATGGGGTATTGTCGATTTTGCTTATTTAATTGTTTCTCTACAACTTGTATTATTATCATTATTATTATCATTATTATTATTATTATTATTATTATTATTATTATTATTATCCTACTAAATTAAAATCTAATCCTATTATCCAAAACACTTAACCCTATTACCTTATAAATTAGAAATTAGGCTTATCAAATGATAATTGCATCCTATATTTTGGAAATTTATTTACATTTTTATTTTAAACGTTGTATCGAAAATACTTAATTATTAAAATAAATGTCATTTTCATTATTTTTATATTCTAAAATCTAGTTTGAAATTATTGGGCTGCACTTGTAGCTTTAGTGACACGATAGTTCATAACAACATTCATTCATTCATTCATTAGCATTCATAGAAATTTTTGTTATTAGATTCTGTTTACACTAACAAATAATTGAGTATTAGTCCTCCTTGTAGGTAATCACTTGGAGAAAATGGAATCACAGTTGAGAGCATTTTTCCGATCTCCTCAACTAACTTTCCAGCTCGACAACAAATTCATTATTTACAAAACAAGTTTTTTTTTTTTCAGATTTTAAAATTTTTAAAAATAAAAACTAGAATTTAAGAAAAGTAGATTTAATTTTACTTTCAAGTATATATACCCTTACTTGTCAATAAGACTTGGATGGTAATTTAAGAAAAGACTTCACTTCTTGAGCCGTGTGTAACACTTGGAGGACTTTTTGTGTGGATGTCTTTTTTGAACTCAAAGACTTCATATATGTTACAACTTTATAGAAAATTTGTCTGTTAATGATGAAAAAGATATCTATTTAGAATAAAAAGAAAGGTTTTCAATATGTTTTTGGTTTTTTTAAATATAAATAGTTGTAATTTTTTACCTCAGATTTTTTGTTGTTTAATTTTAAAGTGTTTCTTGTACTTTTCTTGTTTCATTTTGTTACTTGTATTTTGTTTTAGTCTTTGTAATTTTATATAGAATAAAATAAAATAATGAGGGACTAAATAAACAACGGATGTTTTAGATGGACTAAAACAAAATAATAAATATCGAAGCAAAATAATTTTTTTATGAAAACTACTTCTAAACATAAAAAAATGAGAAACCAAACAAATAATTTATTATTACATAGGACAAAAACACATTATTTTTTTTAAAAAGTAGCGGATAGCATATAAGATATTGCATAGCAGATAAGTGAATAGTAGATGAGCTAGCGGATAGCAAATAAGATAGCAGGTAGCAAATCAACTGTTAAAACTAGCAGTTAAACCAATTTATAAATGTAAAATGACATAAATAAGTAAGGATTTAAAATGACATAAAGAGGATAGAAAAGGAATTTAAGAAAAATAATGGGGGTAAAAATGACAAAAAAGTGAGACACTATACACTATCCCTTAATAGTTATCAAACACGTTTATTAATCATAGTCAAATCTGCTATCAGCTAACATATGAGACTTGCCAAATAGAACCTAAAGGAATCCAATTATGTAAGACTTGGACAGTATGCTTTCAACACCAGGCCGAATATGAATTTTACAACAAGTTTATAAACTGGCTATTTAACAATCGATAAAAAAGGAAATTAAATTTTGATAAAATGTTAACCAATACAGAAACTAAAGGTGGCATTTTTTATGGGACGAAAGTTAAGCGTAGTTATATACTTATATAGCTGTGGTCGGTGCTGTTTTCCAACGGCAACAATCGATAAAAAATGAACTTTTTATTGGTTAAAATGTTAACCAATATAGAAACTAAATGTGGCATTTTTTTGTAAGACAAAACTTAAGCATAGTTCTATAAGTGTGGTTGGTGCTATTTTTCAACGGTAATATACCTGGATTCGTTTTCAAAAAAGTAACTAAAAAATAATTAATATTAGAAAGAAAAAAAATAGTGTCCGACACATAATTAAGAGTGCGAGTGCAAGAAGTGGCAGCAACATCTTATGCTTGTATTTTTGTATTGTCTGCCAAGTTTTATTTTGCAATGACATACTGTGTCTGAATTATATAATACTTATTATATACTCAATTTTGGTACTGCTGCTGGATTGATCTACTATCGAGTGGTGGCCCTAAGCATGGGGGGTGAGGGCGGTCGCCCAGAGCCCCATTTTCTTTGGGGTATCAAAATTCATGGTAGTATATATATATATATTTAAATAAATTTTTTATGTTATTAGAATTATAATTATATATACATACTCACACAAAAATTTAGATAATTTTGTAATAATGACTTGAAGCCATATTGCAAATTTTTTGAAACTTACTGAAAAAAATGATTCTTATGATCTTGATTGTGAAAATCTATTGGAAGAAGTGGAGGTCATTATAGAGAGAGAATTTAATTGACAAGTCAAAATGAAGTTATATAATATTGAATTCCTTAAAAACAATTAATTATTTTTATAATGTATGCAGACATATATAATAATATTAACAATGTCACAAAATAAAATAAATAGTCTCACTTTCATTTCCATGATTTTTTAAAGAACTTTGATTCTGAATAAATCATTAATGATTTTTAACAAAAATAAAAGGAGAGTGCAATACCAAAAACAATACAATGAGAATGATATTTAAATAGTTATAAGGGAACCATTTTATTTGTTCACCGTAGGCACCTAAAATCTCAGGACCAACCCTGCTACTTTCTATTTATACCATTCACCCACTACCAAAATACCAAATATAACTTTTTTGCAAGTAAACAATTGGAGGATATTTATGTAATTTCACTTTTTCAAACTTTTTCACTCTATCTAGCACATTTTCAAACTTTTTCACACTCTTCTCTTTCTTTCTCTAATTCTCTCATTTCTCTAATTTTCACAATATACCTAATTTAATTTCCTCTTTACTATTTTAAAAAATTTCAATTTTTTTAAAATTTTTAATATCCGTTTTTTTACACGAGGTAATGTTGGACTAATTAAATTTGTCGACTTTAAAATAGTCTTGATTTTCACGGGATAATGTTTAAACTAATTAAATTTTGTCTGAGTTCATACATTTACTATCTATATAAGTCACCCACTACCAAAATGCATGTTTCCTTTATTTTTCCTTTTTACTTTTTAAAAATTTGACAAAATATTAATATTATGTTTTTTTACACGGGGTAATCTTCGGACTAATTAAATCTATCTATTTTAAATTTGTCAAGATTTTCACGGGGTAATGTTCGGACTAATTAAATTTGTCTAAGTTCATACATAAAAATAAATCGCCAAGACACGTGCGTAGGCACGGGTATACTGCTAGTTAATACCTACTGTGTTACATCTGATTTTGAAAATAGTAAAAAGGAAAAATGAAGGAGACGTGTATTTTGATATTTTGGTAGTGGGTGATTTGTATAGATAGTAAATGTATGAGCTCAGATAAAATTTAATTATATTTTGGTCTACTAGATGAAATGACAAATGACACACACATATGACAACTGCTCACACCCGGGTTCGAACCCGAGAGCTAACGTTCTCATGTCGCTGAAAAATTGCCAAGACAACCAACATTGAGGGACCAGATAAAGATTAATTAATTCAAACAAATCCAGTGAAAATCAAGACAATTTTAAAGTTGACAAATTAAATTAGTCCAAACATTACCCCGCGTAAAAAAGTGGATATTAAAAAAAAATTAAAATAGTAAAGAGGAAAAATGAAGTAGACATGTAGATGAAATTAAAGTATGTATATTGAGAAAAATAAATAAATGAGAGAATTAGAGGAAGAAAAAAGAGAAGAGAGTGAAAAAGTGTGTGAGAGTGAAAAGTTTGAAAAGGCGTGTGAGAGAGAGTGAAAAGTGAGAAGGTTTGAAAAAGTGATAAAGTGAAATTACCTAAATATCCTCCAATTGTTTAGTTGGTAAAATGATAAAATTGGTATTTTGGTAGTAGATGAATGGTATAAATAGATAGATAGATAGATAGATAGATAGTAGATAGATAGATAGTTTAGTAACTATTTATTTATTGTATTTCTGTAACTCATGGACCAAATGAAAATAGTGATAATATACAGACCAAATTGAAGATTTACTTGACATTTTTTGATCAGTAAAAATAGAACACGATATATACACAATGCATACAAATCACTTGCGATAGACCAGGTGATTTTTTTTTGTTACCGTGTTATTGGTCCGTAATATCCAATAACTTTGTCGGTAACTAATTTATTCTGGGAAACCTGGCTAGTCACGTGAATACTTAGCTTTGTCAGTCCGTGTCCGCTCCCAAAACACACCCAACATTTGAACCTGAAACCTTAGAGTGTGATCCAAACCCAATTACTATTTGAACCGACCCTTGTTGGTAGACCGTATGGTTAGACTTGTACTTATTGAAACCATATAAATAAATAAAAAATCAATGTAAACCAATGCTCATGAGATGGCATGGCTGGCATGGAAGATGCAACTAAGACATAATTAAAAAAGGAACATAACAACTTAGTGGAGTTGCATGGAAAAAACTAATATCAATTCCACAAAGTAACAGAGAGACATCTCAAATCATAATCATATCACAATTTGTACATACTAAGTGACAGGATCAACAAATACATATATCCACAGCTGGTTTACCCATGGTAGAACATACAACTGTTTCAACTCAATCCCCAATCTGTATTCTTGTTTCTATTAATAATATCTTCTATTTATTAATTACCCAAATGAAATCCTTGAAAAGTGTTTCGGAGTGGGCCAAAAGGCCCGAAAAGAGCAGTCTGGAGCAAGCGGACCTTCGGAACACTACATGGGCCAGCGACCCATCTCACTATGGCCGGCCCAATAAGGCCCAGGCGAACATCCTTGCAGCGCAAGTCTCGCTCCTGGCCATTGCGCATCATTCGGCTAGGGCACCCTTCCTCAGCAGTATAAATACGCCACTCGCATGTGGCTTCAGGTACGTTTTTCCTACCCAGTGATACCTCGCTAGCTAGCACACATCTGACTAGAGCGTCGGAGTGTCTTTGTAGGTACCACCCGAGGTGCTCTCAAGACCGGTCCTCATTTCTCATCAACGACCGGACTAAGGAGTAACGAACAACATCTACTCTTGGTGATCAAGGTACGATCAATTGGCGACCACAGTGGGAGGTCCGAGCGCTATCCTACTTCAATTATGGCTACACAGCAAAGGCATTTGAGAGATACTCGTTGGTGAAGGGCCTCATGTGCATCACCATTTCAGTTGATTGGGTGCCTGAGCGACGATTCCAAATTGATCTGTGCGAAGTCACTGCTCCGAATCGAGATTCACAGGTCGGTTCTTCCCTTCAGCTTCCACCCGAGCCAGCCAACTATCAGCGAGTTCGGTTCGCCACTTTCGTGCGAATTTCCGATCCAAGTTCAGCACCCTATCTCGAAAGTGAGGACGGCTACGAACTCTGATATATGTTTCCTAGCTAGTGGTCAGACACTATCACACGTCGAGGTGTTTGCGTTATGCTAAGGGGTAGAGAATTTGTGGATCTCGCTGAAACATAGTTCGGTCTTCAATTTGCATGAAGCCGTTCTTGAGCACATTACGACCATGCTTATTGAGCGACCTAAGATGTTGGCCGACCTGAAGAGCATGGACAATCCAAAGACGCCTAAACGAATCAAAGCGCAAACGAAGCGGGAGGAATCTCGCCCTTAGTCTGCAGGCCATAACGTTGGCCGCGTTGACCCGATTGAAACATACGAATATGCGTTGGAAAGCTGAGAAGTAGAGCTACAGCTTTCATGTTGAAGCAAAATCAGATTCGGGCGTCTTCCACCCGTTTCTGCTCGCCCAAAGTGGGGCGTCCAAAGTTGGTCGCCCGTGAGCGACCCTGAATCTGCCTAGCTCGGGAGACCAATAACTTCGCCCACGTTCATCCGATGGGGGCGTGTGAGCTTGCGTTGGAAAGCTGAGAAGCAGAGCTACAACTTTCATGTTAAACACCAAGTCAGATTCAGACGTTCTACACCCATTTCTGGTCATCCAAGTAGGGCGCCTGGCCTACAAACGAAGAACGTAGACCGACGAACGGTCTAAAATCGAGTGCCACCGAGTTGGCCCAATCGAGCGCCACCGAGTTGGCCCGATCGAAGGTCACCGAGTTGACCCAAAAGAAGTGCCACCGTGTTGGCATAATCGAGTGCCATCGAACGGCACAAGCGTAGACCCCGAGCGGTCTACAAAGAGCGTAGGCCCCGAGCAGCCTACAAACGAGCGCCACCGTGTTGGCACAATCGAGTGCCATCGAATGGATCGCAAGGAAATCCTCGCCAAGAGCCCTCAGTGCAGGGCGGCCTGTTAGACCGGTCTTAGAATAGGTACAACGACCCGCTCATCAACCGATACCGGCCGAGGCAGGGATTGCAGAGCCTTTGCCAGAGCATGCATGCGTGGCAACACTTGAACGAATTTAAGCGACCTAAGAATGACCTTACCTCCTAAGACGAGCAAGATCCAAGTAGACTTCGGGGGTCGGCCGAGTCCCGATCAAGTGAATCACATCCCGACATGAGTGGCAGCGACCACATGCTCGGCAGTGGCAGCGTCCACACCTCGGCAGTGGCAGCGGCCACATGCTCAGCAGTGGCAGCGTCCACACCTCGGCAGTGGGAACGACCACATGCTCGGTAGTGGCAACGTCCAATTGCTCGGCAGTGGCAGCACCCACATGCTCGGCAGTGGCAGCGTCCACACCTCGGCAGTGGCAGCGACCACATGCTCGACAGTGGCAGCGTCCACACCTCGGCAATGGCAGCAACCACATGCTCGACAGTGGCAGCGTCCACATGCTCGGCAGTGGCAGCGACCACATGCTCGGCAGTTGCAGCGTCCACACCTCGACAGTGGCAGCGACCACATGCTCGGCGATGGCGGCGTCCACACCTCGGCGATGGCGGCGAAACACATGCTGAGACGATGGCGGCGTCCACATGCTCGGCGCTGGCGGCACCCACATGCTCGGCGATGGCGGCGTCCACACCTCGGCGATGGCGGCGACCACACGCTTCGGCGAGCTGGCGGCGTCCACACCTCGGCAGTGGCAGCAACCACATGCTCGGCAGTGGCAGCGTCCACATGCTCGGCAGTGGCAGCAACCACATGCTCGGCAGTGGCAGCGTCCACATGCTCGGCAGTGGCAGAAACCACATGCTCGGCAGTGGCAGCGTCCACATGCTCGGCAGTGGCAGCGACCACATGCTCGGCAGTGGCAGCGACCACATGCTCGGCAGTGGCAGCGACCACATGCTCGGCAGTGGCAGCGACCACATGCTCGGCGGTGGGAGCGTCCACACCACATGAGTGGCAGCAACCACCTCCCGACTTAGCGTGGTAGCGACCACACACTTCAAGAGATGGAGTCCGATTGCGCAATGAAACCCGGCCGCTTACAACATTACTCGAAGCCAACGATCTAAGCCTTAGCCCGCCCTTAAGCGACCTAGGCTTGGGGGGCAACTGTTCCGGAGTGAGCCAAAAGGCCCGAAAAGAGCAGTGTAGAGCAAGCGGATCTTCGGAGCACTACATGGGCCAGCGACCCATCTCACCATGGCCGGCCCAATAAGGCCCAGGCGATCAAGGTACGATCAAAAAGATATTGTTAAAACATAAGAATTAGCCTTTTTGATGAACAACAATCTGGTGTATAGCCATTTCCTTCAACATCATTGAACGTCCACAAGAACCACAGGGAGCAGTCTTTGACCCACAAACACTCTCATGTTCTTGTAGGGTCTGATCAGTTTTTGGTAAAAATGGAAAGAAAAAAACCCAAATATATTTAAGGTCGCATATGGTTGTCACATCATTAAAAAAGACTACGTGGCAACACCAAGTAATAAAACTGTCTATTTCATCAGCACCAATTCAATAGGAATGATTGATATTGCAAACGGCTAATATGTAGGGGATTAAAACTCTGATTAAAATTTAAGAAGTACTAAACGCAAAAAGTCGAAATTTTATAGAACCAAAAACATGTCTAACCTTTTTTATGTCAACAAAAACATGTTCAATGTGATGGCTGATGTGTCCGTTATTGTGGAGCATATGAAGGTTTTGTATGAGTTAATATTTTCTACGACCACTACGTCAGGAATATAAATAAACAGCATACCTTTCAGAAAAATACTTTTGTTAAAGCGCTATTTAAAAGAAAGCACAACCTCTTTAATAGCGCTTAATTTGAAAGCACTTGTAAAATAAAAGCAATACTAGTTTTAGCGCTTCCTTGAAAGCGCTATTTAAATTGAAACTCGTATACTTGGGTATACAGTATATATTTTCCAATGAAAAGTGTTATAAATATTAATATTTATTATGTAAATGTTTTTCTAAGCATTTGTATGATAACAAATATTTGTTGTTTTGGATAATCGATCATAAAACTGTTCAAATATGTAACATCATTAATTTCGTTAATTTCAAGATGAGTTTGTCTCGACATTAATGAGTCATCGTTAAATTATAGGATTGAATTGCTTTACTGATTAAATTGTGTGAATTGAATATGAGAGTTTTGGGGTAAAAATGGGATTAGTGAGATTTGTGAGCCAAGGGCATTTAGGTCTTTCCACCCAATTAAGCCCTTGACCCACCACACTAATTTATGGTCAATGTAGAAAAAAAAAGAAAAGAAAAGAAAGAAACCGAGAAAAGAAAGGAAAGAAAGAAAAGAAAGGAAAGAAAAGAAAAGAAAAGAAAGAAAGAGAAAGAAAGAGGATTGAGTGAGAGAAAGAAAAGAAAGAGGAACAGAGAGAGAGAAAGAGAAACCCGAGAGAGAAAGAGAGGAGAAGGAGGCGACGGGAGAAGGGAAAGAAGGGGGTAGATCTCCCTCAATTCAACGCTAGGTAAGGGGCTTTTTGTCTCATTTTCTTCTATTTTCCTTCCTCTTTTCATTGATGTAAATTTCATCCCCTAATTCATACCCATTTTTGATTTGTCATTGTTGAAGCTTTGGAGAGAAATGGAGGTTTTTGGTGACTTTGAAGTTTGTATTGAAGGTAGGAAGCTCAATAGATAGTTTGGGGGCTGTTGATGTTGACTTTATTGCGGATTAGAGTTTATTGAAGCCATAGAAGAAAGTGGGGCTGTTGGTTTCGGTTTGGGGAAGCTGGAAATTCAGTTTTTGGGGTAATTTCGCGGTCTTGGAACGGTTGAACTCCGCGAAGTTTTGGTGTCTCGTGATTTTTATCACGCTTGGTGAGTTTTACTCACGTTTAGGGAATTTAAATGTTGTTTATGTGAGTTATTTGACTAGTTTTCGAATTTTCAAGTTTCGTGAATTTCTGAGTCAAAAACGGTATTTTATGAAAATTACGCGTGTTGAAATTTAGAACGAAACCATAATGATATGACTGTTAAATTGTTATGCCTGGACTGTAATATATTTGATATGACTGTTGAATTGTTATGCCTGGACTGGAATATGTGTATATTTTGTCTGTTATGGTTGAATTTGGATTGGAACACAGTTTGGGATCGATCGGAGAACGAAACGGTACGAAAAGAGACACAATGTCCCCAATTTCCGATGTATTGTTTCGATGCTCCGTTCGACTTCAAACTCTTTCAAATCCTTTCCTAACCATCGAAGATTACATAAGGAGGATATTGTTATGTTTTGAATGTGGTTTTAAATTGTTTGGTGTGATTTGGTTGAAATTACAAATCTCTTGAAAAACCGTAAAATCTAGTAAACGAGTGGGAACCAAAGTTTTGAATATAAAGTAATGCTTGGACTCTAATATAGACTCTTGATTGTTCTAGCATGGTATTATACCATAAATAGATTGGTCTATGTTTTCGGTATATGAATTATATCGTGTATAGGAGACGGCCCAATGCCGGTATGATATAAAGTATATCAAGTCGGGGTGACGACCCTGTTTTTGTTAGCATGCTAGGTGAGGGAAGTCATGAGCCCTTGACCTAGGCCCCGGTTAACATATGTTATGTTGCTAATAGGATTTGCGCTTCTATTAGCCAAGAGGGGGTTCACTCTAGCTTGCGGAGTTGGTGATGTGCTAAATTTTTTAAATGTGTATATTGTGATTTTGCCACTCGAGCTTCTTTAGGTTATTGGTGACAGGTCACAAGTGATTGACTGTATATATACTCCTTGTTGAATTACTAATAATGATTTTTTATAAATGGACCGAGTGATAAATAAGGGGTCATGGTAAGACTCACTGAGATTTGTTATATCACCCTACAAAATGTTGTTGTTTTACAGATATACAGGGGAAGCGCAAGGCGAACAGGCACGATTAGACATTGTGGCTGGGAGATTTGTAAACATAGTAGCTTAGACTATGTTGTTTGGTTTCCCGTTTTGTTATTTTGAACTTAGATTATGACTCGCTTGTTGAGTTGTAAAACCTAATCTATTTACCTTTGTCTTTGGATATTGAATATCTGGTTGTATTACTTAAGTGACACTTGAGTACTTATGTCATTGTACTCTAAAGTACTCCAGGTTGTGAATAACTCTTTGATTGGAGATTGTGAGTTTGTATTATTCAATATCTGAAACAGGGGTTATGTTTACTCTGATGTATGCTAATGGTGCATTTTGGTATTTCTATTATTGAGAAATATTAGGGTGTTACAAAATAAGTAAAAATTACGGTTGAGTTAGGAAAATTTACTATCTATTTACATACATAGGCTATCAAATTATTATTTTTTAGACATATTCTATTCTTTTCTCTTTTACTTTTTTTTTCTCATACTTAAAATCTATCTTCTCATTTTGAATTTATTCTCCCTCTTTTTTCACATTAAATTAATGATTAATTGTTTTTGCCCCCTAACTTTCTTAATTTGTATTGCAATTTTTATCATTCTATTTTATTATTAACAATTTGCGTCCCTCAATTTTTTCAATTTGGCGCTTTTGGTGCACGATCAGTGATTTTTGGGACCAAAATTGCAAAAAATAAAAGAGGGACTAATATTACGAAACCGAGAAAGTTCAGAGACCATACTCAAGTAAACCTTAAATTTATCTACTATCTATCTATTTATACTATCTATTTATACAAGCAATAAGCTACACTACGCCAAAATTGGCTTTTTATAGCGGTCATTTAATAGTGTTTTTTTGATGAAGTGCTATAATATGTAACACGGAACTCATTTACAACGCTGGATTGGCTAAGTGCTTTTGTATGTCTATCGTTTAATAGCACTTCATACAGTAAGCGCTATAGATAAGTTCTTAACAACTATCTATAACGGGTGTTTGACTGGGCGCTATAACTTCCACTTAGTTGGATAGCGCTTGCCAAACAAAACGCTATTGTAGGGTTCATTAAAATTTAGTTGATTGCCCCACGAACCACACCTCGAAAACTTTTTTTACTAGCCCACCAATGCACGAACGCCCCACGAACACTGCCTTCTTCAAAAAAACCATCTTCCATCTTGCTAATCAAAACTGACAATGCTTCCTTCATCGAACATGTCGTGTTCCCCTCCTCTTCAGCCTCTTTGGGCCAGTTCACAGTAAACTTTACTCTGTTTTTGCTCGTGGCCTCGCTCGAATGGATGAACTTGAAGGTACTTCACGCGCTTCTGAATGAAAGATTGTCTCCAATGGTTCCAGAGTCTCGAACTGGTTGGCCAGGTACTCCTCCATTGTCAATCTCATCTCCTCAATCTTCTTATTACGGTACCTAGGATTCAGCTTGTTGAACGCTTCGATGGATTATGGCACCTAGGGTTCTCCTCCATCTTCTTAAATTGAATACTATCTTGAATTTGACAGTAAATGAAATTTGAACAATTGTAGGGTTTTGTACCTTCTTCCAATGTGGCTGGGAGAGATTGCGAAAGCTATAATCTGCTTCAAAATCTCCGCCACGAGCCTTGAGGTTCTCTTCGATTGATCCTCTACGACGAGGTTCAGTGGAATGTCCGAAATGGCCTCCATCATATACTACAATTCACTTCAGACCAGCATCTACTTCAAGTTTGTTCTTCCTAAACATTCCTCTTAGTTCTCTTTACCCTTTTCTTTCTTTTTGTCTCTTAATTAAGTGTTTGGTGTTTCAGGTTGAAGCTGTATGTAAGCATTCGGATTGGCGATCAATACCTATTACCTGTTACCTGTTCGATAAAATGCTATTTATAACAAGTTGTTACATTGTTTCGCTCTTATGTGTTGCTGAAATAATCCATCACTGGTTGCTGAGCCTCGCCCAAGGTTCACTGCTGTTGCTTTCTCTTTATTCACAAAGAAACATGTGATTTTACTCTCTCTTTGTTTTTTGCAGCTCAAAGTTGGGAAGATTGAGCTTATGTCATTTGAATTTCTTCTACTTTAATCATTCACACTTTTAAGTTTTTCTTTCCCTCACTTTAATTATCTCTTCTTTCATTCCAAATTTATTCTCCTTCCTCTTTCACACTTCAAATTATATACTATCTTCTACTAGGCTACTAAAATTGCCTATTTAAACACCCATTAATTTTTAAGATTAAAAGTGTCGTTTGAATTTCTTTTACTTTTCTCTCTTTCAGTTTAACTTTTTGAGTCTTGATGAGGAAACACTACATATTGTCAATATTGTTTTATTTTTTTAAGCCGACGAGAAAATATTATATATTGTCAGTATAGTTATTTTTTAGTATTTTATATTTATAAATATCTTTAATTTTTATAAATGATTATTTTTGCTTTTAAGTCACAATGGATAAATATTACTTATTGTCAATATTATTATTTTTTAGTTTGTCTTTATAAAATCCTTTATTTTTATAGAAAAATATTTTGCTTTTAAGTCGAGATGGAGAAATATTACTTATTGTCAATGTTATTATTATTTGAGTAAAGACCCAAATTGGTCCCTTACAATTTCCTCGCGGGACAAATTCGTCCCTAACAATTTTTTCAAGACATTAGTCCCTAACATTTTCGAAATGGGACACATTAGCCTCTACGTCCTTTCAACCGTTGACAACTCATTTAACGCCTCCTACGTGGCGCATTAAGTGCCACCGTGCCACATTAAACACCATGTAAGATATTATTTTGGGCCAAATTTGTCCCCGACTTTACAAATTTTAATTTTTTTAAAAAAGGACAATCCAGTCTTCGTGCACTTTGAGACAAATTGGTCCCTAGTAACCCTGTTCCTCAAATTTTTGGTTTCTAAACCAGAAACCATTCGCAAAAGCAAAATGGAGAAGGAGAAGGAGCAGCTAGGTAGGTGAAACCCATTTTCATGTTTTGACCCATTATGTGTGTCATTTGTGTTTGCATTTCATATGTTGATTTCCTTCTAGCTCCCTTTCCCTTCTCTTTGCCATTGTCTAACTTCATGTACAAAGTGTGGTCAAGTTAGTTGAGAAATAATGCACTAACTATTCATTTTAGAACCTCTGTAATCTAAGCTAGAACAAAGGTTACACTTACACATAGGTATTCTACCATTCAGCAATCACAAGCCCAACTTTGTTGGGAACAACTAAACCAATATAATTCCTTTAACAACATAAGAGGTAAAATTGATTGTTTTGATTAGTAACCAAATAGTTTAAATTACAGAAGCTCCAAATAAAGAGACAAAATTAGCTGCATAGATGTACAAATTATAATAGTGGCTTGAAGAAGGAGCATAGGGAACAAAATGAAATAGTAAAGTCATTTAAGAGCACTGTGACTTTGTACATAACAAATCTTAGGAACAATTATACGCATTTACAATGAAAAGATATTTATGAAAAGTTTGGGTTGGGGGAACTACTCTCTATATATGGTTCATTACAATTTATAGTACTGATATGTAATAAACCATGAAATAGTTAATAGTTATAAATAACAATTCACATTGTTTTTCTGCATAATTATGCAAAAAAGTACACTTCAGACCCAAGGGAATATGTTTAAATGATTAGGGCCTTGCAAATCAAGCTAGCTTCTACACTAGCATCTGAATGAAAAACTTATGTAGTAAGGCCTTTCACCAAGTTATTATTGAGATAATTGGCGATAGATTACTTGAAAAACAAAAAGAAAACTGTTTGCATGATTTAGGGTTTCTCTTCAACATTTTTGCATGATTTTGACAAAGGGAATCCACATAACAAGGGATTTCCTTCATAGGAATCATTTACAAATGTACCAAACTGTTTTCCTGTAGGTATCATTCCCTCCAACTGGTATTGTGGAAGGTTCAGTATAGAGAGGAAAGTCAAATTCGTTAGAGCCACATGAATCTCACCCATAAGTTTGTTCCTTGAGAGGTCCAACCATTCCAAATTTATCAAATTACTCAAATTTTGTGGAATGATACATGTGATTCTTTTGTGTGAAAGGTTAAGACCTTTTAGAGAATGTAATTCTCCAATGACTTCAGGAATTTCTCCTTCAAACACGTTATTTGACAAATCAATAGTTGTGAAGGTAGTCAATATCCTAGTTAGTTCCTGAGATATACCTTTCATTATTACCACTACAGAATCATTATAGTAGTTGCGGTCCTCAGCCATGTATTGAGGACCAGTTTGGCTGTCATTCACTTTCATTATTCCTTGAAAGTTATTGATGCATGATTTTGGCAAGAGACCACTAAAGTTGTTGTTGGAGACATCAAAAATTCTCAGTTTATGGAAAAAGGATGCTTCGTGCTAGAGCAAGTGATTGTACCATGAAGTTTGTTTAATCGTAAACTGAGTAGTTGCAACTCTGCTAGAGTTCCTAGCCAATTGGGAAATGCCTCCTTTATATTGTTGTCTCCAAGGAGCAATGAACCAAAGACTGTGGTAATGGTCCTTCCAATTGGTTTCCGTTTAGCCTTATAGTCTCAAATGCATTTCTCTTAGAAAAGTTTCTAGGCATGCTTCCATAAAGGTTGTTCATTTGTAAATCCAACACCGAAAGAGAAGGAAATGATCCTAGGCATTGTGGAATCATGCCTCTTAAGTTGTTGTGTGCCAAATTGAGCATAGATAAGGAGCTTGCACTGCACAATCTTGAAGCAATGTTTCCACTGATATGTTGTTGTTTGAGTCAAAAAAGTATCCAATGTCATTGGGTTGAATCGGAAGGTCTCCTTGGAACTTGTTGAAACTGAGATCAATTTCCCTCCACGACGAGTTTAAAAGCTTCTTGTGAAACCACTTGGGAATTTCCCCCTGAATTTTGTTATTAGAAATAAATATCTAATTGTTGTATATTTGGAAGTGCCTTTATGAATTTGGGAAAGCTACTATATAATATTATTAGAAGATAAATGTACAGATATAAGGTTGGGGAGGATACAGTCAACAATGTTGTTGGTGTTGTTAATTAATGGAGTGAAAACTATTTTTGAAGGTTTGAAAATTGGTGAAAGTCCACAAGAGCACTCAAGCAAGCTATTTGATGACAAAATTAAGCTAGTAAGATTTTCCAATTTAAATATTGAAACAGGAAAATCACCTTGTAGCTTGTTATAAGAGAGCTAGATCCAACTCTTTCAAAGAATAAGTTGAAAATTCACCAATTGATCCTGCATGTGAGTTGATTGGCACGGAGGTCCAAGTATTATTCCAGCGATGGCAAAGAAAGAATAACACCATTGTGGAATGGTTCCATTTAACATGTTTCCATTCAGTGCTAGAACAACTAATTTAATTTGAATATGTTGGGTGATTTCATTTGGAATTGGGTGCTAGAACAGAGGAACTATCACGCTCATGATAACCTGAAGTGCTGCTGATAGTGAATGGTTGCAAAGTGTGTAAGTGTGGGAGGAGGGAAAGTAAGTGAGCAACAAAAACAAGTAAAAGGTAAAATGAGGAGGCAACAGAAAAAAAACTTTTTATTTTATTCAATGTTTGGTGAAGTGAGACTATATATATCTCACTTGGAAACTCGGAAAATATATAGAAATTATGAGAAAAAATAAGGTAATGTTGATTTTGTTTATTTTATTGTTCCTCTGCAATTTGTATTACTATCCTACCATTAAAATCTAATTCTACTATCCAAAAAACTTAACCCTATTACCTATAGTTTAGAAATTAGGCTTATTTATTGACTATTTCAAAAATTAAAAATTAAATTTAAGAAAAGAATCAAGTATACCCCCTTACTTGTCAATAAGACTTGTATAGTAATGTCTTGAACTCTAGCGGGAAAGACTTGACTTAAACCATATGTAACACTCTTTAGCAGACTTATTGCGTGCATATATTTTTTGACTCAAAGACTCCATATACGTTACAACTTCACAGAAAATTCACTTGTTAATGATAAAAAGATCGCTATTACGAATGAAAAGAAAACTTTTGAATATGTTTTTGATCTTTACTAAAATATAAATGGTTGTCATTTTTTACCTCTGATTTTGTTTTTTGTTTTTAATGTTAATGTGTTTCTTGTACTTTTTTTTGTTTCATTTTGTTACTTGTATTTTGTTTTAGTCTTAGTCTTTGTAATTTTATATAGAATAAAATAAAATACTGAGGGCCAAAATAAACAAGGCCCTAAGTAAAACAAAATAATAAATATCAAACCAATTTTATTCTTTTTAGAAAAACTATTTCTAAACATAAAAATTGAGAACCAACACAAATGATTGATTATTAAATAGCACAAAAATACATTAAAGGCAAAATAAAATGACTAATCAAACAAGTTTTTCGGTGTGAAAAATAGAATTTAAGAAATGACTCAGGTATACGCTTACTTGTCAATAAGACTTGGATTCCACAACTTCCACCACCAATTCCACCACTGCTTCCACAAGATCATGACCAACAAATTCCACAAGATCATGGCCGATCAATTCCACCACCGATTTGCTTCTTGGGTATCATAGATTTGGTGTTGAAAGAGTTGAACGAACAGTTTACTACTGAAAATATTGAGTGTTGTTGCATTGTGTAGCATGTTTGAGTCCTTGCGATTCATTTAAAGCGTTTGATTCTAAATCGCTTGTAAGGTTAGTGAGATTCTATCCAACTGACTTTGATGATGTTGATGATGTGGAGTTGTCTAGCCAACTTGATAATTATATTAGGAGTGTTAAAGATGATGATAGATTTTCCAATTTGAAGGGGCTCTCGAATCTTTCTAAGACTCTTGTGCAAACAATTAAGGAAGAACAAGACCTATAGATTAGTGTATAGGCTTCTGAAATTAGCTTTATCATTACCGATGGCAACCGCAACTGTTGAGCGAGTATTTTCAGGAATGAAGTCTGTGAAGGATGAGTTGAGAAACAGGATGTCCAACCATTGGCTTAAAGATTGTTTGGTGACATTTGTGTAGAAGGACGTTTTTAGCACGGTCGATGATTTAGATATCATCAAACGCTTCCAAGCTATGAGAAAGAGGAAAATGCAATTAGACTTGGACTAAAAGGTACTTTATTTTGGAACATTACTTTATCTATGATTTTTTTTGGAACATTACTTTATCGTTGTAAAATCGTACAATTGTTAAATCATAGAAGGAAAAGAAACACTCTATTTTAAAATCCTGGATCCATCACTACTTGGATGGTAATGTCTTTGAACTCTAGTAGAAGGGAAGACTTGACTTCTTTACCGATCTGTAGCACTCTTTAGAGGATTTGTTGCGTACTTTTTAAGACTCAATGACTTAGTATATGTTATAACTTTATAGAAAATCCACTTGTTAACGATGAAAAAGATAGTTTTTTGTTACATTTGATCATAAGAATTTTTTTAAATATGCTTTGGTCTTTATTAAACTATAAGGGTGTGTGTGAGAGTTTGGAGGGGAGGAGAGGGCGTGAGACTAATAGTGTTATAATTCTTTAAGTGATGCGGAGAAAAATTATCTCTAAACCCACTTAAGCCACTCTCCTAGTAACAAAAAATTTAGCACATCACAAAAAATTATTCTTTTATATTTTTTTGCTTGCGTTGTCTATTTTTCACCAAACAGTGTACATAACAAAAAATTGTCCAATACTGTACTTCGAGTCCAATACTTGCTTGTTTGGATGCACTTTAATTTGTAGTGGGGGAGGGTTTTTTCAACCGTATGTAGCACTCCAGCAAGGAGAATTATTGGGTTGCACTTGTAGCTTTAGTGATATGACACTTGACAACAACGTTCATTTCTTAACATTCATTGAAAACTAGTGCGTTGACCCGCACGCTGTACGGGATAAAAACTCTAGTTAATATAGATTTGTTGTTGGGTAAAATTTGTTTTTTAAACCGCAACATTAAAAAACTTTGTTTAAATTGAAGATAAGTATGAATTAAAAAAAACTTATTTAAAAAAGGCAATTGCGGCATTAAAACTAAAATAGAGTGTGTACATATTTGTCACGAAACCATTATTTCTCACCAAATCAGCTATTGAGGAATGAGCTCTAGGTATTTGAATGGTAAATTTTTTTCAAACACTAAAATATCTAAAAAAATGATGTTTAGCATAACACTTTACGTATTTTATCACGAAATTATATTCTTTTTTCACCAAATCGGTTATTGAAGCACAAACTTTTCATATTTGAATTGTAGAATTTTTTTGGAAATAATAAAACATCAAAAAACACAATACTTAGCATCCTACTTTACATATATTTTTTTAAATTATTATTTTTTCACCAAATCAATCACTGGAAAAAAAACATTGGGTATTCGAAAAGTTAATTTTTTTTTCGATTTTGAGGAATGAACTTTGAGTATTTAAAAAAGTATCTCAAAAACACACTGGCCAACATCACATTTACATAATTTATTACGAAACTAATTTACATTTTTCACCAATCCGTTTATTAAGAAAATAGAATCACTGTTGAGAGTGTTTTGTGATATCCTCAATTAACTTTTAAGTTCGACAATAGTTTCATTACCATTTACAAAACAAGTTAATCAAACGAGTCATTTAGTTTTTTTTTTGGTAAAATATCTCCCGAGGTCCCTTAACTTATTTTTGGTAACAATTAGATCCCTTAACTTTTTTTTGTAACGCCTAGGTCCATTAACTTTTAAAAACGTTGCATCATAGTCCCTCTTAACGTTTTTTTATTAACTCCGTTAAACAGCCTTTTAGTTGACTGTTTGATTGCTGAGTTGACATGACACATGGATTATATTATAATATTAATATTCTATTAAAAAATAAAAGAAAATTGTGAATTCATCTTCTTCGTGAAAGGGATAACCAGATGTTAAAACTCCAAACCCACCATGTGAAACATCGCCTCTCAGCTCTCTGTAAGATAATGGAATGCTTGCTATGCTCATTAATCTGAATAGAATTTATACAAGTATTTTGTAACCGTAGTCAACTATACAATTATGACTAATTATATGTAATAATGACTGTAACGGTAGTCTATACAATTGTGACTAATAATGACTGTAACGGTAGTCAATCACACCCCCGCAGTCGAAGCGGGAGGTTCACGGACGCTGAGACTGGTCCGGAAATCATCGAAGAGGATGCGAGGGAGGCCTTTGGTGAAGATATCTGCAATCTGATGGCGAGAGGGAACATGAAGTACGCGTGCCTGACCACGAGCTACTTTTTGCCGTACAAAATGAATGTCCATTTCAATGTGCTTGGTGCGCTGATGTTGTACAGGATTACTAGAGAGATAAATGGCACTGACATTGTCGCAATACACCAAAGTGGCCTGAGGAATAGGAAAATGGAGTTCCAGTAAGATTACGGCCAACATGACTCGAGATACAACATTAGCAACACCTCGTATTCGCCGCCTGACCGGAGCGGGAGAGAGTGGGCTGTCTTTTTGAAGACCACGATATGAGGTTGTCACCTAGAAAAACACAGTACCCAGATGTGGAGCGTCGGGTGTCAGGACATCCACCCCAATCGCCGGTGTAGGGAGATGAGTTTCGTGAGGGGGAGGAGATAAATGAAGACCAAAGTGTATGGTGCCCTGGACATATCGAAGGATGCGCTTGAGAGCCAAAGATATGTTCCGTCTTGGGTGCATGCATGTGGAGACAGACTTCTTTGGCCAATATGAGATGTCGTGTCTAGTGAAAGTGAGATATCAGTAAAGCTCCTGCAAGATCGCGATAGAGAGAGGAATCCTCATAGGCGGTGCCCGGCGACGTGTTGAGTTTCGCTTTGGTGTCGGCGGTGTGGCGATCGGTTTGCGGGGACGCCATGCCGACACCGTTCAAGGATTTCAGAAGCATAAGTGCTTTGACTGAGAAATAGGCCGCCCGGGTGGCGAGAGACGGCGATACCCAGAAAGTAACTCAACGGACCAAGATCTTTTATTGCAAACTCAGCAGCCAATAATGACATAATTGATTTGCGAAGCACATGAGTAGAAGTAATAAGGATGATGTCGTCCACATAGAAGTAATAAGGATGATGCTCTGGGTGCTTGCTTGAGACCATAGAGAGATTTCTTCAAGCGACAAACATAATCTGGATGATGAGGATCACGGAAACCCAATGGTTGATGCATATAAATTGTCTCATGAAGATCACCATGTAGAAATGCGTTCTGGACATCCAGTTGGTGAATGGGCCAGGATTTAGAGAGAGCAATGGTGAGGACTGTTCTAATACTAGCTGGTTTGACCACTGTTAGGATATTGGCAAGTGTACCAAATCGTGCAAGTAATAAAACCGGTAAGTACCGGAATATCGTCCTCAAGGATCGAACTAAATTACTAATTACGCTAACAACGACTAATATGAACCAAATTTAAATAATGGTTTGTTTGAAATGGTTGAGCTATGGAGGTCTAAAGTAAGCAGTAAAGTATTTTTGAGTTTTTCTAAATAATAGAATGAGAACGCGTTTAGGATAATACGATAATACGATAGACAAGCTGCTAGGGATGAACTACTAGTAACTTCGCACCATTGTCGTGATTTGATTTGAAGGGTAAACTCTTTCTCTACTTTTTTTGCTATCAATCCCTACTCATTCACTAATTCCTATTCCTAGGTTGATTAGTTCTTTGTCAATAGTTCAAACCCGTAATTCCTTAAGTGATTTTAGCCACGACAAGCATTTACAACGAGGGTTGCAATATACAACAACCATAGATTATTCCTAAGCTATGAATTGAAGGCATAGAGTCTCAAACATTCAAAGATAAAACTTCTGTTTCATGATTCGAACAAACGATCATTGTATAAATTTCCCAACAATACAAATCATTAAGCTCAGAAATTCTATACGCAAAATAGTAGAGAGTACGATATAAATAAGTTCTAAACCATCGACAATAGTGCTACATCACAATTAATCCATCCCTAACAATGATGAGATTAGCTACACATGATAACAAGAGAGAAAAAGGGAGAATTACAAGTTGATGATGAAGTTGAATGCATCAAAAGCCTCAATCCTTGTTCCCAAGTCTTGATTTTTCAATAGTCTTCAGCTCCAATCAGTTCTCCTTCGTCTCCTAGGGTTCCAATTCGTCAAAACAGTCAGAGATATCCCCCAAAACGCGTCCAGAATCTGCTTAAAAACGTGTTCTGCGTAGTTTCGCGCCTCAGTTGCGCCTCCAGCGCCACTTACGCGCACCGGAGACGCCATGATGATATGTTTGCGCTTCAGCTGCGCCTCCAGCGCCACTTCAGCGCGAATTGGCAGGACTTCTGTTTTCCTGCACTTCACTTGCGCTCCACTTGCGCCCCATGCGCAGCTCCAACGCAAGCTCACTTCCTTGACATTTTTCTCTGTCCGTTTGCTTGCATTTCTTCGTTCTTTTCTTCACCTAGACCTGGGGTACAAAAACACCACAAACCAAGCATAAACACTGCAAAGCAATTAAATCTCAATTATAACAACTTATTAATTTTCCCGAACAAATTCCATTCATTCATCAAGTTATCAAGTAAAATTCCCCTCTTTTGTAGTGAAAAACATCATGTGATGGGGATTCATCACAACCCCCAACTTGGACATTTGCTTGTCCTCAAGCAAAGACAAGACAAGACAATATTAACATCAGATAACATGTAATCAAGGGTGAATCCTTTTTTAATCCATACAATCACAAACAACCAAAAGATAAGTTGAGCAACAACTTTCAGACTGGTCACTCAATTTCCAACCCACACGTGGTACTCTTACTAGCATAAGCTTGCTCAATAGTGCGTGTGTGACACTTAACTCAGTTGGACCATAGCTAGTTTCAAAATGTATTCACCTAAAACTAGAGGGTTTCCTTCCGAGAATGCCAAAGGTGGTTCAAAATATAGGGTAGATTAACGTTTCCACATAAGGATGAAGGGGACTTCAAGCACAACAAAGGGTCTTAAATAGGCATTTCAGATTAGACCAGTGCACTAACTATTACCACACACACATTCCACACGCAACACAACTACGCACATTTGTTTTTGGGCTGCAACCCCTTTCCTTACATTGGTGTTTGGAATTTGATCCACATTTGCTTTGGGACATTGCAGCAATTTTCATTCTAAACAACACAACACGGCATACACTTTAGCGTTACTGGTAGACGCCACAGTGCTGCACACACGCACCCCGACACACACGGCATACACTATAGCGTTACGGGTAGACGCCACAGTGCTGCACACACACATTAACACACACGACATACACTATAGCGTTACGGGTAGACGCCACAGTGCTGCACACACACACACCCAATGCACTGATCATCCTACAATCCTCATGCCCAGCCTTAGTACAACTGATGCACCCCCAACTTAGCTTCTACAACTACCCTAAATTTTTAGTAAAATTTTGGCGACTCCCATGGTCCACCACACTAGCTTAGCTGCCCACATCTCTAGGATCACTAAGTTCCACTGGTTAGTGTTTTAAGTGTGGAAACAAGATTTGGCTAGTTTGATCACCACAGGGGTGTTATTCGCTCAGTTCTCCCGAATCATCACTAAGTTTGCTCAACTGTCTCTCTCTTTTTTTTTTTAAGAAACTCACCACATGACTGCAACCTTTCTGATACTAACACTGACAATAGGTCCTCCCCCCCACTTAAGCATCGCAGTGTCCTCACTGACTAATTTAGGGGAGAACCTATTTACAAAGACTAGACTAAAACAAAAATAAAATTAAAAACAACAACTAACCTAAGGAAAACATTAAAATACACAATCAATTAAAGCAGAAAAGAAGGGAAGGAGAAAAAGTAACCTGGCGGTGAGTAGACTACTCAACCGCGTCCAGAGTCTGGAGGAGGCGCCTGAAAGATGTCTGCCTAAGGGTCCAGCTGCTCTCCCCGCTGCATCATGCATATAGATCTGTACATGTTTCTCATTCCTACTTCCATCCGCTCTTGTCTGGCTGTCATCTGCTCCTGATTTACTGCTAGTAAATCCATCCTTCCCTGGAGATGTTGAAAGTCTTCACCATATAGATCAGCCCAAGGTTCATTCATGGAGAAAGTTGGCTCTTCCTCTTGGTGTTGCTCTTGAGGGGGTTCTTCTCTGTGTACTGGCTGCTCAACATACCCACCCCCTGCTATGGTCCGAATCCAAGACCCGGTGATTGCAGCAGATGGATCAATAGTCTCTTCATCGGCATCAGCAACAACTCCTGCTTTCTCGCATAGCAAGGCAACGAGGCTGGCATGCCTCCAATAGCTAGGTTGGTTCCCATCCTTAAAGTTGGCAAAACTGCTAATTTCCTTTGTAAGCTCCCATCCTATATTGACGGGCTCTCCTCTCATAATGCACGCAGTGAGGCACGCCCTTTCAATGTTCATTTCTGACTGGTTAGAGCTAGGGCATATAGTGGTGAGGATAAAAGCTGCCCATGCCCTAGCAACTGGGGTGAGAGAAGTTGTCATAATTTTCCATGGTACCCCACTCTTATTCCTTACCCAATCCATTCCCTGCTTGCACAGTGCCGCAGAGATCTCAGCTGCTCGCTCCAGGTTGTTCCTTATCCTCTACCTATCGGCTTGGGTTCTGAGCCTGCTGTTCAAAATTTCCACTTGTCTAATCCCAAACAGCCCATTGATGGTGTTAGAGTCATAAGGGATAGTATGACCCCGCACGTAACTTGTGGCCGCGGTGAATGTCAATGTCCCATCAACTGCTTGCTTGGGGAATACATTTGAGAAGAATTCATAGACTAAGCCCTTGCTTGCCCTTTTCGGGAAAGCTACAAGATTATTCCACCCCCGGTTGTTAATGTTTTGTTGCATATCATCGAATTCACCGGGGTGGAGAGTGATCGCCCTTTCCTTCACAAAATGGGGGTTCGCCTCAATCGAATCGAAAAACTTTTCACACCCCAAAGATCGAAACATATCGGAGTTGTAGGATGGTTGGTGTGGTTGAGAAGTTGAACCCCTGCAAACTGCCTGCCTTTTCCGTGACCTCGAAGCCATTTCCTGCATACACCAAAGTTCAAGGTTGTACAAGTCGGAGAAGGTTAGTGCACATAGAACAAATAGTCAAATTGGTCAAGATCATAACCACATTGCTTCCTTGATGGAAACAGTGAGTTCACTTGGCCAATTTGCCAAACCAATTTATAAGCACAAGTTGTTGTTCACAAAACCAAGTCATGTTGTCTATAAATTTGTCATTTAGGCATTTTAGCAAACATGTAGAGTGCATACAAATTTCACATTTGAAAAACAACAATCCAAACCTTATCATACCCCAATTTGTTTCTTTTTCATTTTTATCAACTAGTCTAACAACATCACAACCAATTAACCAATTCAACATTCCTATTTTTATCAATTCCAAATTACTCAAAAACTAGCAACAAAGCAAAAATTTGGGGGAACTAAGTCTTTTTTATTGAAATTACTTACTTGGTTGATGATGTTGAAGAACTAGTTGATTCAACAAAGGATGAAATTCTGGTGATTTGGCCTTGGGTAGCAAAAAAAACGTGTGACCTTGGTTGGGAAGAAGAAACAATACGAAGGAGAAAAAGGGGGAAGAGCTGCGTACAGCAGCGTGCGTGAGGCGTGGCTTTTAATACCAAGGTCGCGCTCGGGGCGTGACTTAAGCGCAAGTGAGGCGCGATTGGGCAGGGACCTACGCCCCATTTGGTTTGTGTTCGCGCTTGAAGCGCGAGTGAGGCGCAAGGGAAGCGCGATTGGACAGCAGCTCTTTTTAACATGCAGAAACACTGATTGTGACTAAACGTACCTACTCTACGAAAAATAATGCAAAAAATTAACAAGTTAAGGGTTAAGAAATGTTGGGTTGCCTCCCAATAAGCGCTTCTTTAACGTCACTAGCTTGACGTTACCTCCGGTTTCAAGGGTCGCTTAAAACCAATGTCAGCTTCTCTCTATCCACCACTTCGCCTAGGTATGGCTTCAACCTCTGCCCATTTACCTTGAAAGATCTTTTTGACTCGGGCTCCTCTACTTCAATTGCTCCATAAGGAGTCACTTCCTTGACAACAAAAGGCCCTGACCACTTGGATTTCAGTTTTCTTGGGAATAGCTTAAGTCTCGAATTAAACAACAAAGACTTCTCAGTCCCGAGATGAAACTCTTTCCTTGAAATATTTTTGTCATGGTATGCCTTCATTCTCTGCTTGTAAATCTTATTATTCTCATATGCCTGCAGACGCATCTCATCCAATCCATGTAGTTGTAAGATTCTCTTTTCCCCACAGGCCGAAGTGGTAAAATTCAAAAACTTTAGTGCCCAATATGCTTTGTGCTCAAGTTCAACCGGCAAATGGCAAGCTTTACCATAAACCAATTGGTACGGGGACATGCCTAAAGGTAGGTGTCTTATAGGCTGTTCTGTATGCCTAAAGCGCATCATCTACCTTCAACGACCAATCCTTTCTTGAGCTTCCAACTGTCTTTTCCAAGATCCTCTTGATTTCTCTGTTTGAGACTTCTGCTTGAACATTGCTCTGAGGGTGATAGGGAGTTGTCACTTTATGCGTAACACCATACTTGGAAAGCACATTGTTGAGATGAGCGTTGCAAAAATGGCTACCCGATCACTGATTAGGACTCTTGGCACACCGAATCTCGAGAAGATGTTCTTCTTCACAAATTTTACCACAGTTTGGGAATCGCTCTTGGAAGTGGCAGTAGCTTCAACCCACTTGGAGACATAGTCGACTGCCACCAAGATGTACTCACAGTTGTAAGAGGGTGGGAATGGTCCCATAAAATCAATGCCCCAACAATCAAACACTTCTACTTCAAGGATGGGATTCAAAGGCATCTCCCCCTTACGTGAAATATTGCCAGTCCTCTGGCATTTGTCACAACTTCTCACGTAGTCATGTGCATCCTTGAAGAGGATGGCGATATAAACCAGTTGGAGAACCTTAGCAAATGTATGCGTTCCCATTATAGTGCCCTCCACGGGGAGAGAGTCATGACAATGCCAAAGAATGCTTTTACCTTTGGCACCAGACACACATCTTCTCAAAAGTCCATCCGCCCCAACCTTGTAGAGATAAGGATCATCCCACAGGTAATGTTTGGCATCATGGAGGAACTTTTTCTTTTGTTGCCATGTGAAATCTTCCGGGACCTTTCCGGCTGCCTTGTAATTTGCAATGTCGGCAAACCAAGGTCTTTCTCCAATGGCAAGCAACTTTTCATCCGGGAACTCTTCCAGGATTTCTTTTGCTAGAGCAGTCACTTCTTTGTTCTCTAACCTTGACAAATGATCTGCTACCACGTTCTCGCTCCCTTTTTTGTCCTTGATTTCCAAGTCAAATTCCTGCAAAAGCAAAATCCATCTAAGGAGTCGAGGCTTAGACTCGCCCTTGGTTAGCAGATATTTAATTGCTGCATGGTCAGTAAAAACAACTACTTTCGATTCAACCAAATAGGAACGAAATTTTTCCAGTGCAAATACTATGGCTAGCAATTCTTTTTCGGTTGTTGCATAGTTAACTTGATTCTCATTTAAGACTTTGCTAGCATAATATATGGCATGAAAAAATTTCTCCGATCTCTCGCCTTGAATACAACACCCATCACGTAATCACTAGCATTGCACATGAGCTCAAACGGAGCATCCCAATTTGGGGCTACTATGATTGGAGCAGAGACAAGTTTTTCCTTTAAGATATTAAACGCACACAGACAATCATCATCAAATACAAACTCAGCCTCCTTAATAAGTAGATTGCATAAAGGTTTTGCAATCTTGGAGAAGTCTTTTATGAAACGTCGATAGAAACCGGCGTGTCCTAAGAAACTTCTCACTCCTTTTACATTTAGAGGAGGAGGTAGCTTTTCTATCACTTCAATTTTTGCTTGGTCAACCTCGATGCCTTTTGCGAAATTTTATGGCCAAACACAATACCTTCCTTGACCATAAAGTGGCACTTCTCCCAATTTAAAACTAAATTGGTTTCAGCCGATCGCTTTAAAACCGCATCAAGGTTAGCCAAGCAAGAATCATAAGTAGGACCAAAAACAGAAAAATCGTCCATAAAGACTTCAATTGAATTTTCTATCATATCAGAGAATATAGAAAGCATGCACCTTTGAAAAGTTCTTTGGAGCATTACACAACCCGAAAGGCATCCTCTCGATATGCGAACACACCGGCGGGACACGTGAAAGCCGCCTTCTCTTGATCCTCGAGGTCTACTGCTATCTGGTTATACCCCGAGTATCCATCCAGGAAGCAATAGAAAGCTTGCCCAGCTAGCCTTTCCAGCATCTGGTCCATGAACGACAATGGGAAGTGGTCCTTCCGGGTTGCTTGATTCAACCTTCGGTAGTCAATGCACATCCTCCAACCCGTAACAGTCCGAGTCGGAATTAGCTCGTTCTTATCATTCTTCACTATCGTCATACCACCCTTCTTAGGAACCACATGTACCGGACTTACCCATGAGCTATCTGAGATAGGATAATTCATGCTGGCCTCTAAAAGCTTTAAAACTTCCTTACGCACTACCTCTTTCATGGTAGGATTTAGTCTCCGCTGAGGTTGGATCACAGGTTTGAATTCTTCTTCCAACTTGATCTTATGCATGCAAAAAGCTTGACTTATCCCCTTAAGATCAGAGATAGTCCAACCCAACGCATTTTTGTTGCTTCTTAGTACCCTCGTTAGTTTTTCCTCTTCCAATTTGGTCAAAGAGCTGCTAATGATAGCTGGATGAAGATCGTTATCTGCAAGAAACACATACTTCAGATGAGAGGGGAGTTGTTTCAATTCAGGAATCTTTTTCTCGGGGCTCTCCCCCTATCTATCTCTTCCCTTTTCTTTGAGACGTTTTCTATTTGAGAAGCTTCAAACTGCCGGATACAGTCTTCTATTTCACTACCCAGATGCTCATCTGCTTCTTCAATAGAATTCACAATTACATTCTCCAATGGAGGAGATGGTACTTCCTGTCTAAAGGTCTCTCTCACAGAGTTATCAATCATATCCACCCTAAAACACTGTCCTTTGTCATCAGGATGGTGCATAGCTTCAAAAACATTAAAAGTGATTTTCTCATCCTGGAACCTTAAGATCAGTTTCCCTTGTTGCACATCAATCAACGCCGCCTCAATGGCTAAGAATGGTCTACCCAGATAACCGCACCCTCTGCATCCTCCTCCATGTCAAGGATCACAAAGTCTACCGGAAACAGGAATTTATCAACTCTGACTAGAACATCTTCCAACACTCCATAAGGATATTTTACTGATCGATCAGCAAGTGTCAGTGACATCCTAGTGGGTTTTACCTCGCCACCACCCAATCTCTTCAGCATAGATAATGGCATAAGATTAATACTAGCCCCCGGATCACAAAGGGCCTTACCAACGGCTATGTCGCCAATTGCACACGGAATGGTGAAGTTTCCCGGATCTTTCATTTTCTGAGGGAGCTTCCTCTAGATTATAGCACTGCACTCCTCAGTCAAAGCCACAGTTTCGTCCTCTTTAAATTTCCTCTTCTTTGTCAAAAGCTCCTTCATGAATTTAGCATATATGGGCATCTATTCTAGAGCTTCTGCAAATGGGATATTAATTTGCAGTCGCTTGAAAATCTCCATGAACTTTGAGAACTGCTCATCTTTTTGATTTTTCTTGCTAGCGTGAGGATATGGCAGCTTCACTTGAGGAGGAGGTGTCTTGAGTTTCTCTTGTACCTGCACATCAAAGAACAATTTGTTTTCATTAGGGTTAGACTTCACACCTTCTTCAGTTCCCTTACTCAACTCATTTTCAACTTCTCCATTCTTTTCATTTTCATTCTTTTCCTTCCTTTCACTATTTACCACAGGAGTCGGCAGCTCCCGACCACTTCTTAGAGAGATAGCTTTAGCAGTTTCATTCCTAGGATTGTCAATCAGTATTAGGCCGAGAACCCATCATTAGATGATTCAAAGAAGTCGCTTTGATAATCGGCCAACTGAGTTTCTAGATTCTTTATGGAAGCTTCATGATTCTTTTCCATACTCTTCAGGGCTTGCTCTTGTGATTGAAAAGTTGTCTTTGCCATTTTCATAAACTGGGTCAACGCTTCCTCCATAGGAGATGGCTTTCTTTGTTCTTGACTAGGTTGCTGCTGATGTGACCCTACGGTATCATTATTCTTCCAAGAGAAGATGGGATGATTCTTCCACCCAGGATAGTAGGTGTTAGAATAAGGGTTCCCACCTTGCTTCTGAAAGTTGCCCATATAATTGACTGCTCACTTATTATCTCCATGAGTTGCACAATCACCTTCATGAGCTTCTCTACCACAATAGTTACATGCACCCTGGTGTATTGCTTGAACGGTCGCAGGGGTTTGAGATCTACTCGCGATGCAAAAGGTCGCTTAGTAAGAGCTTCAATTTAGAGTGACATTACCTTTTGTTGAACCAACACAGCACTATTAGAATCCAACTCTAACATCCCTTTCTTCACTGTGGCACCCCTATCATTTTGAATTTATTACTCATTAGAGGCCATATGCTCCACTAACTGTCTTGCTTCCTCCGCAGTTTTAGTACCCAAAGATCCCCAAATGAGGCATCTAACATCATCCTTGTTTGAGGTCGCAAAACCATGACAGAAAGTTTGCAACTGAAGAAAATCATCAATACCATGCCCAGGACATCTTTTTAATAACAGTTTGAACCTTTCCCAAGCATCATACAGCGACTCACCATCTCCTTGCTCAAAATTTGATATTTCAGCCCGTTTCTTGATGAACTTAGAGATTGGAAAGAATCTTTCTAAGTACTTGCTCTCTAGATCACCCCAATTGTTAACAGTTCCTGCTGGGATAGTGTTTAGCCAATCCTTAGCTCTACCAGTCAAAGAATATGGAAATAGACGCAACTTTTTCTGGTCTTCAGCCACTCCCGCAGGATTTGTGGACCCACAAATTTCATAGAATTGAAATAAGTGTTGATTTGGATCTTCAGCATCAGAACTAGAGAATTGTTCGATTTCAAGGCAGTGAGGATCGAAGACTTGATCTCAAATGCTACAGCCCCCACAGGTTGGAAGGTGTAAGCTTGGACGCCTTGGTTCCTGTTCCCAAAGTCGCCAAGAGTGCGAGCAGGCGGAGGATTTTCTCCCATGATTTCAGTCACAGTTTGTTGCACAGAAGATTCTCTGGTTGTTGCTCTTTGCTTCCTTAACCTTGCTTCCTTTCTATTAGCTCTAGCGGTTTTCTCAATTTCCGGATCGAACAGTAGATCTTTAGGATCAATAGCTCCGCGCATGCACTGAGAAAACAATAACTTGGACAAGTGTTAAAGCAACTGTGTGATATATATACAATAAACAAATATAAACAGAAATAAAACTAAAGTAAATGCAAATATGTACGGGTTCGAATTAGCAGTTGCCTTCGAATTAATTAGTAAATTAATCTCGATCCCCGGCAACGGCGCCAAAAACTTGTTAGGATATTGGCAAGTGTACCAAATCGTGCAAGAAATAAAACCGGTAAGTACCGGAATATCGTCCTCAAGGATCGAACTAAATTACTAATTACGCTAACAACGACTAATATGAACCAAATTTAAATAATGGTTTGTTTGAAATGGTTGAGCTATGAAGCTCT
Source organism: Oxytropis ochrocephala (assembly GCA_020916435.1). Classification (NCBI taxonomy): domain Eukaryota; kingdom Viridiplantae; phylum Streptophyta; class Magnoliopsida; order Fabales; family Fabaceae; genus Oxytropis; species Oxytropis ochrocephala. Next base: position 78,351,136 of record CM037093.1, read on the forward strand.
AAAGTAAGAAGTAAAGTATTTTTGAGTTTTTCTAAATAATAGAATGAGAACGCGTTTAGGATAATACGATAATACGATAGACAAGCTGCTAGGGATGAACTACTAGTAACTTCACACCATTGTCGTGATTTGATTTGAAGGGTAAACTCTCTCTCTACTTTTTTTTGCTATCAATCCCTACTCATTCACTAATTCCTATTCCTAGGTTGATTAGTTCTTTGTTAATAGTTCAAACCCGTAATTCCTTAAGTGATTTTAGCCACGACAAGCATTTACAACGAGGGTTGCAATATACAACAACCATAGATTATTCCTAAGCTATGAATTGAAGGCATAGAGTCTCAAACATTCAAAGATAAAACTTCCATTTCATGATTCGAACAAACGATCATTGTATAAATTTCCCAACAATACAAATCATTAAGCTCAGAAATTCTATACGCAGAATAGTAGAGAGTACGATATAAATAAGTTCTAAACCATCGACAATTGTTCTACATCACAATTAATCCATCCCTAACAATGATGAGATTAGCTACACATGATAACAAGAGAGAAAAAGGGAGAATTACAAGTTGATGATGAAGTTGAATGCATCAAAAGCCTCAATCCTTGTTCCCAAGTCTTGATTCTTCAATAGCCGTCAGCTCCAATCAGTTCTCCTTCGTCTCCTAGGGTTCCAATTCGTCAAAACAGTCAGAGATATCCCCCAAAACGCGTCCAGAATCTGCTTAAAAACGTGTTATGCGCAGTTTCGCGCCTCAGTTGCGCCTCCAGCGCCACTTACGCGCAGCTGGAGGACGCTACAGTGATATGTTTGCGCTTCAGCTGCGCCTCCAGCGCCACTTCAGCGCGAATTGGCAGGGACTTCTGTTTTCCTGCACTTCACTTGCGCTCCACTTGCGCCCCATGCGCAGCTCCAGCGCAAGCTCACTTCCTTGACATTTTTCTCCGTCCGTTTGCTTGCATTTCTTCGTTCTTTTCTTCACCTAGACCTGGGGTACAAAAACACCACAAACCAAGCATAAACACTGCAAAGCAATTAAATCTCAATTATAACAACTTATTACTTTTCCCGAACAAATTCCATTCATTCATCAAGTTATCAAGTAAAATTCCCCTCTTTTGCAGTGAAAAACATCATGTGATGGGGATTCATCAACCACCGGGCTGAAAGTCTCATCACAATCCACACCTGCAACCTGTGACCTGCCATCACAAACAAGGCGAGCCTTATAGCGCTCAAAAGAGCCATCAGAATTTTTCTTATGTTTGAAAATCCACATGCATCGAATAAGATTGGCATCACAAGGACGAGGAACTAAATCCCACGTCTTATTTCTAATAAGAGCATCAAATTCAGATTTCATTGCGGATGTCCAATTGGGGTCTGATAGGGCTAGTTTGTGATTTTTGGGTAAGGGAGAGATGGGGTGGTTTGAGTGAGAAATTGATAAGTTGAATAGTTTACGGGGTTTGGTAATGCCTTTCATACTACGGGTGGTGATAGTACGTGTAGGTGGTGGTTGGATTGGTGGGGAGAGTTAGTCGGGATTGTAGTGGGTGGATTGATTGGAGGCGCGTGTGTCATTTGGTTGTTGGTTTGTTGATGAGGATGGTCGGTCCGTGATGGTTGGTGGTGGTGATTGGTTATGTGTGCCCGGTGGGGGTGTTTGATTTTGCCACCGTGTATAAGATAGGGGTGTGGGTCATCGTTGAGGAAGTGATAAGAGTGGGGTGAGGGTGAGTGTATCTTGGTGAAGGGAAATTGGGTTTCATCAAAGATAACATGCCTCGAAATTATTAATTTTCTGCTTTGACAAGTCAAAACATTTGTAACCTCTATGATTGGAAGGATAACCCAAAAAGACACATGGTGTAGAGCGTGGTTGTAATTTGTGGATTGTAGACGACGGGAACAACGGATAACACAAGCAACCAAAAACATGTAAGTGTGTGTAGGTGGGGTCACGATTGTATAGGAGTTGTGTAGGTGACTTATCTTGAAGTATTTTGCAGGGAAGAATATTTAGCAAGTAAGTTGCCATGTGAAGAGCATGATGCCAAAAAGATTGGGGAACAAAAGAATGAGCTAGCATGGTGCGCATCATATTATTAATGGTTCTTATTTTTCGTTCTGCTTTCCCATTTTGTGAGGATGTGTGAGGGCAAGAGAAGCGAAAAACAAGACCATGGTTTGCGCAATATTGTTGGAATAGCTCATTATTATATTCACCGCCATTGTCACATTGAAAGGATTTGACTCTTAGTGAGAATTGTGTTTGAATAAGATTAGTAAGTGACTGAAATATTGTAAAGACTTGAGATTTTCTGCTAATAGGAAAAGTCCACAAGAAATTTGTAAAATCATCCAAGAAAAGAACATAATATTTATGACCAGCAGAACTCAAAACGGGAGAAGTCCACAAATCACTATGTAAAATATCGAAAGGCATCAAAGTTGTTGTTTGAGAATTAAGAAATGGCAATTTAACTTGCTTGCCTAAAACACAAGAGTCACAAATAATGTAAAGGATTAAAAGGTTCACAACATATGAATTTATTATTGCGAAGAGAATTGAAAACATGGGCGCCAGTGGTGGCTGCCGCGATCGCGCGAGACTAGACGTAAGACCAACAAAACTTGGGAAGTGGTGACTGGATATAGGTCGCCAAGATCACACATCTCATGAGAGGCATCCCCGTCTGAAAATCGGATATAGTAAAACCAAAAGGGTCAAAGGAAACAAAACATTGTTGTCGGTGGTGAGTCGCCTAACGTAAATCAAATTTTTAATAATATTCGGGGCATGTAGGACATTGTTTAAGTGTAGTGGTTTGTAAGGGGTGGCTATTTGTGTGTGTCCGGTGCCGTGAATTGGGATACCATGGCCATTACCAACAATGATTTTCTGATTTGAATTACTTAAAGGAAAATAAGACGAGAGATTACCTTGTGATGCTGAAGTGTGAGTGGATGCGCCAGTGTCCATGTTCCACGGGTCCTCAGGAGTGTTGAGAGACATGGTGTGCATAGCAGCCTCGATGTTTGTCGGTGTCTGAGAGGTAGTAGTAGTATATGCCTGAGGACGCTGTCCTAGGATGCCTGACTGCCTGGGAGGGCCAGTTGGGCGTGTCCACTAAGCTGTGGGATACGGGCACGGAGGCATGGTCCATGGTGGTGGGGCCCAACCCCATTGTTGCCAGGGTGGATATTGCTGCTGTTGCTGCCAAGGAGGAGAGGACCATGATGGAGGAGAATTGGAAGCCCCAGACCGAGATGCACTGCGTTACCACGCCCACCTCCGCGGCCTTGGTTGCCACGAGGACGAGAGCGATTGCCAGAGCGACGATTGTTCTGCTGAGAAGTGTCAATAGAGGGTTGCTGCTGAGCTGTGTGCAAGACAGTATGAGAGGTAGTGCCGGTCATTTTAGCCATACCGGCTTCTTCCAAAGTGAGCATAGAGCGAGCCTGATAGAAGGCCGGAAGAGGATTACTCTGTCGAATCAAGGTAGCAAAGTTGCGGTAAGCTTCTGGAAGACCAGAGATCAGTTGAAGTACCAGACGGTGGTTGTTGACAGGAGAGCCGACATTTCTCAACTGGTCCGAGAGCATCTTGAGGCGCTGACAGTAGGCAGAGACATTGGGAAAATCCTCCATACGAGTGGTGGAGAATTCTTGCTCAAGAGTGACAGCACGAGCGTTCTGGTTGTCCTGAAATATGTCGGCCAGACGGTTCCAGGCTGCTGCGGTAGTGGAGTCAGGTTCCAGAATGGTCGACAGCAGATCAGTGGAGATGGTGGAATAGATCCACTGAAGAACAGTGGCATCAAGAGTGACCCATTGTTCGTAGTCGGCGCTAGTAGGAGCCGGCGGTGGTTTTTCAATGCAGGGAACGATGTGATGCAAGACACGATGAGAGCGAGCATGGATGCGGAAAAGCTCGGCCCATGTTCCGTATTGATCTTTTTCCATTTCAAGGATGATAGGAATGTTGTTCTTAATGTTGGAGACAGCAAGGGCGGGATGAAACTCGGTTTTCTGGAAGAGGAAGAAACCGAGGGTAGGGAGGAGGTTTGTGAGTCTGACATGATGGCGGAAGGGGAGAAAACGAGGAGGAGAAAGGTTGCGGCGCTTGGAGGCGCGCGCGCAAGTGAACACCGGAGAGGTTCAACGATCGGAGGGGAATGGCGATCGAACGGCGCGCAAAGACGCAGCGAGGGCTCGTAGCGCGCGGGGTTCGGTGTTTTAGAGAGGGATCATGTTTAGGGCTGATACCATGTAAGATAATGGAATGCTTGCTATTCTCATTAATCTGAATAGAATATATACAAGTATTTTGTAACCGTAGTCAACTATACAATTATGACTAATTATATGTAATAATGACTGTAACGGTAGTCTATACAATTATGACTAATAATGACTGTAACGGTAGTCTATCACTCTCATCGTCATCAACCTTCCGTCATCAACTGGAGAGTATCCAATAGGTGCCATGTTTATTAACATTTGTGTTGAGTTACCTTTAATTAATAAATCACTTTTTCCACCAAATTAATTTTTAATCTAGATAACATTTACGTCCTTCTTCCTGAGCCCTTTCTCTCTAATCCATGCCCAGATCTACTCGAATCTGTTAAAATGAAAATCTCTTTCCATGTTTTGATGATACAAACTTATTATGATTTAACAAGTTTTCTAATAACTTATTATGATTTAACAAGTTTTAATCAAGTATGTGAAAGAACAGGAAATAAGTATCATAGCAAAAATTTTGGCTCTACAAATAAATCAAGTGTATTTCATAGTACAAATGGGCCTAAAGAAGGTTACCTACAGAAGGTTACCTACAGAAGGTTACCTTAAAGAAGGTTACTTACAGAAGGTTCCTTCAAAAAGAAGGTTGAATATAGAAGGTTGACTGAAAGTCAAACAGAAGGTTGACTAAAAGTCAACACGAGGTTGACCAATAGTCAATAGAAAATTTGATTGAAGTCAAAAGAAGGTTAACCAATTCTAAAATATGATAAAGAAGGTTGATTGTTTAAGAAGGTTAAATGAAGATTAGAAGAATTCAAGCTTATGTTTCTGGGAAACATGTTCATGTCTGAATCCTTGATTCATGGTGCATCAAAATGTATTCTAGGAATAAAATGCTATAGAATATTTCTCCTTAGATAAAGAGGAACTCCTTGATTCTTCCTTGTAATATAAAAGCATGTTTGTTCATGATAAGGAAGCTTTAAAAGCTCAAAGTAAAAATATGTAAAACTGTTATGTAGTACATGAACAGGTCATGAAATGTCAGAAAAATGGAAAAGGAAGTATGGTGCAGGTCATAGAAGAGCTATCATAAGAGCTAAAGCACCAAAGGTTGCTTAAGAAGGTTGATAAGCTACCAATAAAGCACAAAGTCATCATTTCCTATCTACAAGCCTAGGACAAATTTCCAACGGCTATATTCAAGCTTAAATGTCTATATAAAGGTTGTTCTTCACAAATACAAGTCATGAGATTAATTTGGAGCCTTCACAAATCAAGCATTTCAAAGTAATCCAACATTCTCTTCCACACTCAAAGCTACTACAAGTTCTGATTTGGGAATACTATCTTGAGTGTGTGTTAGCTTGTTATGCTCTTAGAAGTACCTTGTATTTATCTATCAACAAGATAAAAGGTACGTGCTTCATTAATGGAATTCCTTTGATTGCAATCGTGGATACTGGTGCCACGCACTCTTTCATTTCTGCATTGTGTGCTAAAAGATTGGATTTAGTTTTGTCTACTATGGTGAGGAGATGGTTATTGACACTCCAAAGAAAGGGGTCGATGACTACCTCTCTCGTTTGTTCGAAGTGTCCTCTGTTAGCCTTTGGCAGAGACTTCGTAGTTAATTTGAATTGTCTACCTTTGGAAGGGATGGACGTCATCCTGGGATGGACGTCATCCTTTGGAAGCATTGTGTGCTAAAAGAATCGGTCATGATGCCTGCTGAGCAGTTGCGCAAGGAAGTGAAGGAGGGGGCTACTATGTTCGCGTTGTGGGCGTCGCTGTCAGTGGAGAGTCAAGCCAGGATTGGTGAAGTGCCAGTGGTGCGAGAGTTCGCAGAAGTGTTCCCAGACGAGATTCCTGAGGTTCCACCAGAAAGAGAGGTCGAGTTCAGCATTGAGTTAGTACCAGGAACTAGGCCGGTGTCTATGGCACCTTATAGGATGTCTGCAGCTGAGCTAGCCGAGTTGAAGAAGCAGTTGGAAGAGTTGCTGGAGAAGAGGTTCATAAGGCCAAGCGTGTCGCCTTGGGGCGCACCTGTGTTATTGGTGAAAAAGAAGGATGGAGGTATGAGATTATGCGTGGATTACAGACAGTTGAACAAGGTAACAATTAAGAACAAGTACCCACTCCCAAGAATTGATGATTTGATGGACCAATTGGTGGGTGCGCAAGTATTTTCGAAGATTGACCTGAGGTCAGGGTACCATCAGATCAAGGTGAAGGACGAGGACATTCCTAAGACAGCATTTAGAACTCGGTATGGGCACTATGAGTATTCTGTAATGCCATTTGGTGTGACGAATGCTCCTGGAGTGTTCATGGAGTATATGAACCGTATATTTCATGAGTACCTAGACCATTTTGTTGTTGTATTCATTGATGACATTTTAGTCTACTCCAAGTCAGAGGAGGAGCACGCCAAGCATCTGAGATTGGTGTTAGAGGTATTGAAGGATAAGAAGATGTACGCCAAGTTGTCCAAGTGTGAATTCGGTTGAGGCGGTGAATTTCCTAGGTCATGTGATCTCCCCAGTGAAGGTATAGCGATTGATCCTTCCAAAGTCGGCCGTGTTGCAATGGGAAGCACCCAAGTCGGCCACCGAGGTGAGAAGTTTTAGGTTTGGTGGGTATTACAGAAGGTTCATTGAGGGGTTTTCCAAGTTGGCGTTGCCACTAACTCAGTTGACCTGTAAGGGAAGGCATTTGTGTGGGACGCACGGTGTGAAGAAAGTTTCCAAGAATTGAAGAAGAGATTGACAACGTCTCCTGTCCTGACGTTGCCTAATCCAAATGAGCCTTTTATGGTGTACTGTGATGCGTCTAAGTTGGGTTTGGGCTGCGTCTTGCATCTTGATGCAAGAAGGTAAGGTAGTTGCTTACGCTTCAAGGCAATTGAAAATTCATGAGAAGAACTACCCTACGCATGATTTGGAGCTTCTTTGCCGTGGTGTTTGCATTGAAGATATGGAGGCATTATCTATATGGCTCAAGGTTCAAGTGTTTAGTGACCATAAGAGTTTGCAGTATCTGTTTGATCAGAAGGAGCTGAACATGAGGCAGAGGAGATGGTTGGAGCTACTGAAGGACTATGATTTTGGGTTGAACTATCACCCCGGGAAGGCAAATATGGTGGCTGATGCGCTAAGTAGGAAATCTTTGCATGCATCAAAGAATGATGGTAAAAGAGCTAGAGCTAATTGAGCAATTCAGAGACCTAAGTTTAGTGTGTGAGCTAACTCCTCAAAGCATTAAGTTGGGAATGCTGAAAATCACAAATGAATTTCTGAGTGACATCAAAGAGGCGCAGAAGCTGGACGTCAAGCTTGTAGACGTGGCAGCAGGTATTGGCCGAGCTGAGAACGAAGATTTTGAGTTGGATGCGCAAGGATTGCTAAGGTATAGAACTCGGATTTGTGTCCCTGATGACGAGAAGATCAAGAGAGCAATCTTGGAAGAGTGTCATAGGAGTAAGCTGAGTATTCACCCAGGCGCGACCAAGATGTATCAAGACTTGAAGGGGTTGTTTTGGTGGCAAGGTATGAAGAGTGATGTAGCCCGGTTTGTGTACGCTTGTCTGGTTTGTCAGAAGTCCAAGGTAGAACATCAGAAGCCAGCAGGGTTGTTGCAACCATTGAAGATTCCAGAGTGGAAGTGGGGCAAGATTATGATGGATTTTGTAACCGGGTTTGCCGAGTACGATGGGAGGTTTGATGCCATTTGGGTAGTGGTGGATAGATTGACGAAGTGCGCTCATTTCATTCCCATCAACCTCACCTATCCGATGTCAAGGTTGGCGAGAGATATACATCCAAGTGATCGTAAAGCTACACGGGTTCCTCGAACTATTATTTCGACATGAGACCCAAGGTTTACTTCGAGTGCAGGAAAGTTTGCAAGACGCGTTGGGTACGAAATTGCGCCTGAGCTCGGCATATCACCCACAGACTGATGGTCAGTCCGAGAGGACCATCCAGTCGTTGGAGGATTTGCTGAGAGCGTGTGTTCTTGAGCAAGGAGGAGTGTGGGATTCGTATCTACCACTGATTGAGTTCACGTACAACAACAGTTTTCATTCTAGCATAGGGATGGCACCCTTTGAGGCATTGTATGGGAGGAGGTGCAGGACTCCATTGTGTTGGAGTGAGTCAGGAGAAGGTGTGGTACTCGGACCCGAGGTCGTGCGAGAGACCACCGAGAAGGTAAAGCAAATTCAAGAGAAAATGAAGGCTTCGCAGAGTAGGCAGAAGAGCTACCATGACAAGAGAAGGAAGGACTTAGAATTTCAGGCCGGGGATCATGTGTTTCTAAGGGTCAATCCAGTAACCGGTGTTGGGCGAGCATTGAAGTCGAAGAAGTTGTCTTCTCGTTTCATTGGACCATATCAAATTTTGGAGAGAGTTGGGGGTGGCTTACCGAGTTGCTTTGCCACCCAATTTGTCTAATTTGCACGACGTGTTCCACGTATCTTAGCTGTAGAAGTATGTGCCAGACCCGTCTCATGTAATTCAAGTAGATGATGTGCAAGTGAGAGACAACCTCACTGTGGAAACAAGGCCAATTCGAATTGATGACAGAGAGGTGAAGACTCTAAGGGGAAAGGAGATCAGATTGGTGAAAGTGATTTGGGTAGGAGCAGCTGGTGAGAATGCAACTTGGGAGTTGGAAAGTAAGATGCGAGATGCTTACCCAGAGTTATTTGTTTCAGGTAAGATTTCGAGGACGAAATGTTCTAAGTGGGGGAGAGTTGTAACACCCCAAAATAGTTCAATTAATTATTAAATTGAGTTATTTAGGGTTTTTCAACATTTTTAATTAAATTAAGCTTAACGCTAACGTGTAGTGTTTATGTGTTAGGAGAAGTTTGAGTAATGGGAAGAGGTATGAATAGAAGTCCATGAGTGATGGGAAGGCCCAAGTCCAATTAGAAGCCCAAGTCCCTTTCCATAAGAGGAAATAGCCGTAGGATCAACTCATTCCATCAAAGTGAAGAAAAGTCATAGAGAGAAGAGAGAGAGAGTCATAGGGTGGAATAGTACTCTTTAGAGAGAAGCGCGAGCAATTGCGTCAAAAAGAAGAGCTGGGATTTGAAAGAAGTGTGGATTCAACGTGGATTGTAGAGTCAGTAGTGAAGGGGAGTGATCATCCGAAGTTGCTTAAGGTAAGGGGCTCTCTTCCATGCGTAATTTAGTGTTTATGTTGAGTGTTTTTGCATGAATGATTTCTCGCTTGAGTTACGAATGTGTGCTTATGTGTTCTTTAAGTATTCTGGTTGTGTTACTTCACCTTGGTGAAGATTGTAATGGTTGATTTCTGAGCTGGTCACGTAAGTGACCATGGAGAGGAAATGAGAGCTGAGAACTCTCAGTCTCAGTGAGCGTGAGAGTTTAAGAGTGTGTTCTTGAGCTTAATCCTAGTCGAGGAGCACCTAAAGAGAGGAAGGAGAAGTTAGGCGCGTGATCGTGAGAAAAGCTGAAGTGCATGAAGGTTAACGCACGACGTAAGTGTTAAAGCGTAGTTCCTAGACTTGAAGAGGACGAGTTGAGCTGTACTTGATGGACGAAGGTGCGTAGGTGTAATTAGAACCCAGTGCGAGTGTCGTCAAGTAGTTGCCGAGGTATAACATGGTTATGCCGAGGTGTTTGGGTCAAGACGTAGGGCGTAGGCAAGTCTGCGTATGATAGCCGAGGTGAAGGAGTCGACTTGTAACATGTTATACCGAGGTGCGAGAGTGCTGAGATAGGGCGTGGACTTAGGCGAGAGGCGTAAACGGGTATAGTGACGAAATGGTGTGAGCTCGGATGAGACGGGAGGCGAGCGTAGAGTTACGCAATGATACGTTGATCAGTGCATTTTAATGTACTCTTTATAGCTTTTCACTTAGTATTTTTAATTGTGTTCTGTGCCTAATATTTAAGTCTTAGCACGTTTCTAGACTTTGGGTCTTATTTGAGCAGTATAGCAATTTATTGCTTAATTCATACTTTTATTGCATATTGACCCCTGTCTACTCTGCAGGTCATAACTTTGGCCACGTTTATCCGATTGAGGCGTGCAAGTATGCGTTGGAAAGCTAAGGAACAGAGCTACAATTCTTCTGTTGAGCGCGAAACCCAATTCGGAAGTACTGAAGGCCAAAACTGCAAAATACCGAAGCAGTTTAATGTAAAACGGGTTTCGGGCCAAATATTAGTTTGTTCACGGGCTTTTATCCAAGAACCCATTAAGGGATTAGGTTTTTCGTTTTATTCTTATAGACTTGGCTGGAGCAGCCGTCTTAAACCATCTTACGCATTCCTACTTTCAATTTTACGTTTTGTGTCCTAACCTCCATGGAAGCCTAAAACCCAAAGTCAATTCATTGGTGAAGGGTGTTGCTGTAAGGATTTTGAGGTTCAGTGATTTAATGTTTATTTCGTTTTTATGGTTTTAATTCTTTCTCTATCAATTTCATATTTGTAATTCTTGCTGCAGATTCAGTTTGTGTTTTGCTTAATTACTCAAACTCTGTGATTTGCTTATGTGATTAGTTTCCTGATTCAGTTTTGCTTAATCACTTAATCATGATTCTGTTTTGCAACTTTCATTATTCAAACTATTTTATCGCTTGTTTAATCTAGTTTGGATAGGAATTGATAGAGACTATGACGCTTGTTTATAGGATTGAAAGAATTCAGTTATGATGTTAATTGTGTTAGTGGCGCTTGTTCACTATCACGATTGATTGAACACACTGCTTTGACGCTTGCTTTAAAATCGTGAATTCATATAAATCGATCGACGCTTGTTCACTTAGTTTATGATCAATCAAGAGTTATCAAACCTTGCACAAATCTTTATTTTAGAACCGATGATAAATCCGAGAAACACACCCTAAACAATAGATTGATTGTCTCTCTTTAATTGATTTTCTTTGTTAAACAACAAACTCTTCGCAAAACCCCCTTTTTATTGTTATTTGATCGTTCTTGATTTTGGTAATCTTAGTTTTAGAGGTCCTTGTGAGACGACCAAGGTTAACTTACCTTGTTACTATATTTTACACTTTTCATTATTTTGACCCGCATCGATCACGATCAAATTGGGCGCCGCTGTCGGATCTCTAATTAGGGATTTCCAATTTCAAGAACCCCACTAACCACTAACCTTTTTTCTCTTAGTTTTGCTTCTTTGCAGGTTCTTTCGATTTCGGCTTCGTTCAATTCTGACTCAGATTAAGTGAAAAAAAAAAATCGATTTTTTGGTGATCTCGTCGGATCTCCTCGAAAATTGGTCGAGAAAATCGAGAAAAATTCAGGGAATAGGACTCCCAAAGGGAGCTTAGGCCTAAAATCCAAAATTTCTTCTTTTACATTTTCGTTTCAATTATTTTAATTTTTCATATTTTCAAAAAAATCCAAAAAAAATTTGCATATCTTTATTTTGATTTTATTAGATTTGTAGTGGTGTTTTTATGTTTTTTAGATTAGATTTAATTCGTTTTTGATTTTCTTCCTTAATTTTAGCATTAGTTTTAATTTTCTGATTTGGTCCATTTATTTTGATATTTTTCTCGATTTACCTAATGTTTAACGATTCTTCTTTTTCTATTCTGATTCTGATTTTGTTGATTGTGAGATGACCGCTATTAATGAACCCTCACTAGAGGATCTTGTAAAAGAAATGGCTATTCAAAATCTTATATTCCAACAAAGAACAGATTTAACACTTAGGGAATTAGAGATAATATTTGGACAGCTAACCTCTGCAGTTAATCGAGATCACGCACCCCAAAGATCAAACCAATTTGCTGACCGGAAAGTAGTGATTCCTAATGTCCCAAATACTCCCATTTTCATTACAACTACTCCTGTTGAAACTCCAGAGGTACCCACATCGCTTGTTATGAAAAATTACAAGGTTCTTTGAACATGTTGGTCATGAGCAATACACACCACCACTACCCTTCCCTCAAAGAGAAGTGACTAAAAACACCCCATGGAAGAGCATTCCCTTTGTAAAATGGAATTGCTTGATGCTTTGTTGATTATACATGTTCTAATAATCCTTCTCTTTGTCTTTGAGATTGAAAATACTTTGCGGGTTGATACACTTTCCATAGATGGTGTTGTGGATGTAGTCATTGCTTCCTTGGAGCAAACCCACATGTTGTAGAGCTTAAACAACTCCTGAAAAGTTTAAATATGCATATTTGGAGGGAAGTGAATATTTTTCTGTGATTATTTCATCTAACCTTCAATCACGAGCAGAAAAGTCGCCTCCAGTTCTAAGGGAACACGAAAAGGTATCGGATGGACCTTGGCGGACATTCCTAATAAGAATGTGTGGCAAACACAACAACAACTCAGCCCCTTGATTCTGGATGTATGGAAGAAGAAGGTGACCAAACATGTGTGTGGTAACCATAAAAGATCTTTCACTACCAAATACCAACCGCACACAAGATTCAAGTTCTCCACCTTCAAGAGGGAGTTTTCTTTCCTTATCCTTAAGTTATACATGTTGCTTACTTTGAGGACAATGTGTGATTTAAGTGTGGGGGTGTGTCTTTTTGTTTTTATGTTTTTAATCTTTAACTATAAAAAAAGAAAAAAAAATTGTTGCATGTTTTTCCATGAATTATTAGTTTGTACAAGTTGCGAGTGATTTGACTATTCTAGGACCATGGGTGATTTGGCATGATTTGATTGATTTCTTGTTGCTCTTGGTATAATAAATTGGGTATGAGCACTAAATACTGCATCATCTGTGATAGTCATTGTCCCTGGTGAGAATTGAGCCTTTTTATGGATGGACTACACTTTACCATTCTTTTGCTTTCTTGTGTGTGACTCACTCATGTTTGTTAGTTACTCTAGAACTTGACTCGATTCTTGTTGAAACACTTGTTCACATGCATGTTTGAAATGATCTAGGCAATTCTATTTTTCTTAGCTACTAGCCAAATAAGCCTACCTTGAATTTATCCCTTTGTGTAAGCCCCTCTGAGCCTTTTTATCCCATTCTTTGTTTTATAGCTCATTACAAGCCTAAAATAGAAAAACAATGATATTACCCAATCTTAGAGGGTGAAGGAGCTTTGATTTGAAAATTGTCATATCCATAAGTGTGGGGGTGTCCAAATTGTGTAATTGTGGTTCTCACTTGGGTTGATTCTTGGGTTCTCAATGGAAAGTTTGGCAAGTACATTTGTATAGAAAAAATACTCCACAAAAAGAAAAAAAAATGAAAAAAAAAGAAGAAGAAAAAAAATAGAAAAAGAAAAAAAGTCAAAAAAAAAAAAAGAATAAAAAAAAAAAGAAAGAAAAATTTCATATATCTTTTTATTTTTGTTTTTGTATGAAGGAGAGTGAATGTTGTATGAAGAGAGTTATGGAGAGAAGTCTCAAAATTGTGAATTTAGTCACATCTCGTAGAAGTTGGACCCTCTCATGCTCACTTTACAGTTGATTTTCATTGCTTTTTCATCCTCTTTGATTTTTTTAAGCTTAGTTCCCCCTTAGGATTATCCCACCTTGACCTTGGCCCCATTACAACCCTTATAAAGACCTTTTGATCTTATGTGCATGTGTTCTTAAGTGTGGATGTTAGAAGCTTGTCAAGCATATGGTAGTACTAACTTTCATTGATGTGCTTATTATATATATGAGAGTAAACACAAGCCTAGACACTTGAGTGATTGAGAGCATTACTTATATAAATCCTGTGAGGACTCATCACTTATGATTCACTCGTTGGTGCTCTTACCTCTTGTTTACCTAGGTTGCAATTAAGTGCTATCTCTGAATGTCATTCTCCTTGAATCCTATGAAAAGCATCTCTCTTATGACTTTGCATTCTTTGGGTTCATTGGAAACTCATGTTTTGCTTTTGTCTTGTTTTGTGTGTTTTGCCCGGAGTGCAAAAGCTTAAGTGTGGGGGAATTTGATCAGTGCATTTTAATGTACTCTTTATAGCTTTTCACTTAGTATTTTTAATTGTGTTCTGTGCCTAATATTTAAGTCTTAGCACGTTTCTAGACTTTGGGTCTTATTTGAGCAGTATAGCAATTTATTGCTTAATTCATACTTTTATTGCATATTGACCCCTGTCTACTCTGCAGGTCATAACTTTGGCCACGTTTATCCGATTGAGGCGTGCAAGTATGCGTTGGAAAGCTAAGGAACAGAGCTACAATTCTTCTGTTGAGCGCGAAACCCAATTCGGAAGTACTGAAGGCCAAAACTGCAAAATACCGAAGCAGTTTAATGTAAAACGGGTTTCGAGCCAAATATTAGTTTGTTAACGGGCTTTTATCCAAGAACCCATTAAGGGATTAGGTTTTTCATTTTATTCTTATAGACTTGGCTGGAGCAGCCGTCTTAAACCATCTTACGCATTCCTACTTTCAATTTTACGTTTGTGTCCTAACCTCCATGGAAGCCTAAAACCCAAAGTCAATTCATTGGTGAAGGGTGTTGCTGTAAGGATTTTGAGGTTCAGTGATTTAATGTTTATTTCGTTTTTATGGTTTTAATTCTTTCTCTATCAATTTCATATTTGTAATTCTTGCTGCAGATTCAGTTTGTGTTTTGTTTAATTACTCAAACTCTGTGATTTGCTTATGTGATTAGTTTCCTGATTCAGTTTTGCTTAATCACTTAATCATGATTCTGCTTTTTGCAACTTTCATTATTCAAACTATTTTATCGCTTGTTTAATCTAGTTTGGATAGGAATTGATAGAGACTATGACGCTTGTTTATAGGATTGAAAGAATTCGGTTATGATGTTAATTGTGTTAGTGGCGCTTGTTCACTATCACGATTGATTGAACACACCTGCTTTGACGCTTGCTTTAAAATCGTGTGAATTCATATAAACCGATCGACGCTTGTTCACTTAGTTTATGATCAATCAAGAGTTATCAAACCTTGCACAAATCTTTATTTTAGAACCGATGATAAATCCGAGAAACACACCCTAAACAATAGATTGATTGTCTCTCTTTAATTGATTTTCTTTGTTAAACAACAAACTCTTCGCAAAACCCCCCTTTTTATTGTTATTTGATCGTTCTTGATTTTGGTAATCTTAGTTTTAGAGGTCCTTGTGAGACGACCAAGGTTAACTTACCTTGTTACTATATTTTACACTTTTCATTATTTTGACCACAGCGATCACGATCATCACGTTAAGTCTAGGCGTGAGCTGGGACGAAGTGACGCGTGGTGTGTAGTCGAGAACCTTAGGCATAAGACGAGACGAGAGAAGTAGTGGGACTAGACGAGATCCTAGGCGTGAGGTTCCAGGACGAGGTGGAGAACTTTCGAGTGGAATGCCAAGTGAGGTGCCACCGAGTTGAGTATTGGTGACGTAATGGGTAGCGATACTACATCAGCTTAGCGTGCCGAGATGAGTAGGTGTGCCGAGCGAGCATACCGAGAAGAGTGAAGGTGCTGAGGTGACTAAGAGTGCCGAGGTGACCTATTTTTGACGCATAACAACAGAGAGTCATTAGCGCCACCGCGGAGTGACGCTTAACGCCAAGAGTCGCTTTAAGGGGGACGAATTGGCATAGTCCGGTTTAGTCCCTATGTGATGGTTCGGTTCTAGGCGTTGTGAGGCCTTCGTAGTGATGGAGTGGCTCAATGCCTGAGGAGCTGAGGTGCCTGTGAGTGGACGAATAGCCTTTGTGCTATGGTGGTTGTCTAAGAGGACTAGGCAACGTAAAGGCGACGGTGCGCGTTTGCACAAAAGAGTTGTTTGTTACAGTGAATGCATTTGTTCATTGAGTCTCATGAATTCATATGCATCGGCGACGCTTATAGACTTCGGTCTCGATCACGAAAGACTTGGCCCGAGTATCACTAGCGACGGATATGCCCGAGTGGCTTAAAAGAGATGGATCCTCATGCATTATACCCTGGAGTTTGGGTTGCATTGAATTCAAGCATAACTCATGTGAATTATGTTGAAATGGTTGTTTATCAGTCGAGTTAGCTATATGTGCTGGTTTATACTTGAGTTGCTGTCTGATATGTGAACTGAGGTGCTTAATGCATTCTATGTATTTACATTAGTCATGAACCTTTATTACAAATGTTTAGAGACTCACCCTACTGCTTTCCATGTTGCTCTTTGTGGCAACTTGCAGGTACCCCTGAGTAGAGGTCAGCTTTGCTTTTGGTTGTTGGAGTCGGTCTGCTCTGGTAGTTGTAACACTGGGGCGAGTCGAGTAGGGTAGAGTAGTGATTGTTTTGGGACTATTCAGTTGTAATGTATATGTTCGACTAATATATATGAGTGTCCGCTGTGATGTAAACAATTGAAAACATGTTTTGATGGGCGTAGTCCCTTTGGCCGAGTTGCCTATGTATGCATGTATGCTGTTGTTTTAATTCATAGATATATGCTAAGGTGTTTGAGTGACAATGTAGCATCATTCCCATGAGAATTTTATTAAACTCTGATTTTCAATTAGTTAATTAATAGAGATAGGAGGGGTGTTACACACAACATGAGTGCAGAGTTTCCTACAACAGTGCACTTAATTCGGAGAATTACTTAAAATAGCAAACGACATTGGATTTCAACAAATGAACACTCTTTAGAAAGCTAGGGATGTGTGGTTTCTGACCATATATTTAGATTTTCAAAACAATGAGCCAAGTAGTATAGTTTTTAGAAACAATCTGAATGGTTCCCAGACGGGACAGTTTTTGTCCTTCCACTTCTACTCCCTCTCAAATGACCTAAACTTAACCAAATGGCATGAAACTTGGGCCCTAACAGAAAAAAATGGAGCTTAGTTTCTAATGGGACAAGAATCGTTCAAAACGGAGTTCAATTGAGAGCACAAAACCTAACACACTGAACCTATACCCAGTTTTACTCCAAAAATTTGACCTAACTTTGGAGACTCATAACTCGAGCTACACAACTCTAAATTGAACCAAACCAGTGCCGAAACGACCGGCGTTAAGTCTAGTTTCTATCAAAATCAGACATAATTTTTGGACTTACATAACAGTCCCAGTTTCAAAAAAACCGAACCTCTGTCCAGAATTTCTAAATCAGTGAGTTCATGACCAATTTGCGGTTTTTGCGACTTAAAATTTACGAAACGAATGCAATTCCAACGATAACAGAAATCATACAGTCAACACCACATAATATAAAAACCCTAAGCGAGTAAAACTCACCTATCGTGATGAAAATCACGCAAACCCGAGACTTCGAATTCCAGCCGACTCCGAAACTTCACAAAATCACTCTGGAACCATACCAAGCTTCCCAAAAACTCCAAAACTGAATTCCTCAACACTCCAATGACGACCCCAGTAGCTGAACACTTCCAAAAGCTACTCCAATCAATAGTTCAATCACAGCCACATGCCACTCTACCTCCAACTTGAGCATCCAAGTCAACATTTCCCCCTTTGGTTAAGTTGAAGCTCTAAAACCCTAAAATGGTAAAATCATGAGGAAGAAGATTGAGCTTTCACAAGTGGTATCATAGTGAAGAGGAGAAGAAATGGAAGAGAATGGTACAAGCATTACTTACATGTGATGGAAGATGATGGTGATCTCCTTTCTTCCTCCTCTCCTTCTTTCACTCACTCTCTCGACTTCTCTCTCTAACTTTCCGTTTCTTTCTCTCGGCTCCCTTCTCTCCCTCTCTCTCTCTCTATCATTTCTTTGTTTTCAGCTGAGTGTGGAAAATGAGGGGGAAATGTTGTGTTTGTGGTAAATTTATTGAGCCGAGGGCTGATTAAAAAAAATGAGAAAAGACGGACCTAAATGTCATTGTACACTAGTTTTCTTTAAATCTCATTTTTATCCCCACAATCACACACAATTCACCCAATTCAATCAATATTGCAAATAAACTTTTTATTTTATTCATTATTTTGGGAAGTGAGACTATATCCCACACTTGAATGCCCAATATATAGAAATTATGAGAAAAATGGGGTACTGTCGATTTTCTTTATTTAATTGTTTCTCTACAACTATTATTATTATTATTATTATTATTATTATTATTATTATTATTATTATTATTATTATTATTATTATTATCCTACTAAATTAAAATTTAATCCTAGTATCCAAAACGCTTAACCTATTACCTTATAATTTAGAAATGAGGCTTATCAAATGATTATTGCATCCGATATTTTGGAAATTAATTTACCTTTTCATTTTAAATGTTGTATCGGAAATATTTAGTTAAAATAAAAGGTCTTTTCATTGTTATTTTTTTCTAAAAACTAGTTTGAAAGCATGCATACAAAGTACACACAATTATTACTTGGATATGGATGCTCTTGAATTGTAGTGGAGAGACTTTAATTTCTTCAACCGTGGGAAACACTCTAGTAGAAATTAATCGTGTGGTGGTTGATAATTGGATTGGATGCTTTTGAATTGTAGTGGGGGTGGGGGGCTTCTTCAACCATATGTATTCTAAGAAAAGTTACTGAATTTGGCATGTTAAATAGATCATCAATTATTGTTTTAGTGAAAATAAGTTTTTAGAGAAACTGGGATTCACTAAGCGAGAGTTGCTCTCCAGCACCCACCGACAAAAAATGGCACATGTGGCATTTCTGGTGAGGCGGTGAAGCCACATGCTCTCGCTGAGCGAGTAGGACTCACTAATTGAGCCATCGACTGACATACCTATATTGACTAGGGCAACGTGGCGAGGTGCACGAAACTAAGGCAATGAAGAGGTCGTCATTCGCAAAGTGAAAGGGGCTCGCTAAGCGAAGGTCTTTTTTCACCCCTCTAAATAGGACAATTCACAAGGGAGGGAGAGTGCACTCCACTTTCTCTCTATATTTTCTCTCTCTAGAAGTGTTCTTGGTGTGTTATTGAGTGTTCTATTCGAAGGTCGAGATCGTTCAAGAGCTTACGAAGCAAGTTAGTATTTTGCCGTAAGGAAACTACCATCTTTACTCAAGTGGGGAAAATATATTGTATACATTGGGACATCTAGCTTTAAATAGTTATTTGAAATATGTGTAGAGTGACTTAACCTCTACTAGAGTTAAAGAGTCAATGATACCTAAAGATCATCTAACTACCCTTTGGAGTAAGGTCAAGTGAAGTTTAGGTCATCGAGGACCGGTTAACACATAGGAGAGTTCGACATATTGTTATTTGATTGTTTTGTTTGATTGATTTCTTAAGATTTTATTATGAGAACTTATGAATCACTTTCTTTGAGGATAGATTGTAAAGTACACATATATAAAGATTTTTTTTTTTGGTGAGAACATATAGAAAGATGACATCAAAGGATATAGAGATTTGAATTTGAGGTAATCATAAGGGTATATGATCAAGGTATAGAGCATAGTTGATGTCATGATAAGTATAATTGGACACAAAGGAAAGAAAATTGATGCATAGTGCATCAATGGCATAAGTATATGATTGAATGTATTGCATAACATATTTAGATGTTATTTATTTCTAGCATCCCACTTTTCTAATTTATACATGTGTCTTAGCCCCTATTTTCTGTATATGTTTACACAAAATGTTTTAGGATTAAATTTTCTAGAAGAGTATGTCGTGAGATGTAGTGGCCAACTATGTTCCATTGCCGTAGAGGTGGTACGACCTACATATATTAATTGTATGAGGATCAAAATGGGGCTGGTTAGGAGATTGACCCTGAATGTGTGTGTGTGTGAGAGAGAGAGAGAGAGAGAGAGAGTTTTTTACTTTGTGATTGTGTGCATTATAGTTTAAATTTCGCAATTTATTAAGATATTTTTGGTTAATATGATTAGACGGGAAGGGCAGTCTCAACTAATAGTTTTGCACACTTTCTGATTAAAGATCATGTCATAACCATTTCCACACAATTGAGTTATGCTCAATAGGTTATGCTTTAGACCTTGAACAAGTAAAAAATTATTAATAGAAGATGAAGATTTACTAATGCTCCTACTATCAATAATCTTACCCTTTTGGTCTCCTACGAAACCAGAAAACCATTTGTCTTTGTGTCTTAGGCTTTGGGGCATATGCTATTCACACATCATATGTGTTGAGTAGCCACTTCCCAAATACCAGTTCTTGTTCGTAAACTATGCCTTATAATACATCTCGTCATCGAAGTCTGATTCAGATTTAGCTTCAGATGATGTTAGACTCGCCATCAATGCTAATTGCGCCACCTCTTCATCCTCATGAAAAGTAGAAGATTATGATTCATCCTAAGTTTCCATGAGACCTTTATTCTTACTCTTATAATCATTCTTCCTTGGTTTTGTCTTTGGTCGGCTTGGGGCACTCTGACTTGTATAGTGGCCACTGGCCAGGTTTCTTGCACTCGAAGCAGGTGACTTAAGATTTGTATTTGGACTCTTACTATTCCTTGAACTCCTTATTCTAGTAGTGTCTTCTATGTCTGCCTTGCTCCAACCTCAATTTCTTGAGTCTGTTCTATCCGACTCACTGCCAGACGACAACCTTGAAACTAGATGTCTTGAAACCACATGCTCTGTTTGATTTTAAACTATCGATTTATACGTTTTGGCTGGTTCTTCTTCATTTAACTAAAGTTCATTAGCTCTCAGTGAACTCATTAGATCTTCAAGTTGCATTATATTCATGTCATTTGCTTATTGAATAGTTGTAACCTTTGTTCTCCATTTCTTTGTCGGACTTCTCAAGATTTTATTGACAAGATCTGCTATGGTGTAGCTCTTGTCCGGAATCTTGAGTCCATTCACCATAAGCTGAAACCAATCGAACATAATTTTAGTAGTTCCATCTTCTTCCATCTTAAACAACTCATATTGTCAAACTAATATGTTCGCCTTAGTCTCACGCACCTGGGGTGGTGCCTTTGTAAGCCAACGCTAAGGAATCCCTGATCTCCTTTGCTCTGGAGTTCTTACCCAACTTTTCATACTCTTTCTCAGATATGGCACAAATAAGAATATATCTTGCCTTATGATTTATCATGCGAGCTTTCTTTTCTACATCTGACTATACAAATATATCATTGTTTGTCCCATCAACATTTTTGGGAATAATATAGTTTGTAGAAATGGCTTCCCGCAACTTAGAACCTTATGATTAAAAAAGCATTTTATCTGTGTTTCCAAAGTCGTAGTTCAACCTGCTAGTGAACAAAGGAGGATACAGGGAAGGACTATGGGCGGGAAATTTTTCTAACAATTTATCCCGTCTTTCAAACAATTTGTATCCCTCGGGAAGGACCATGGGCGGGAAATTTTTACCCATAGGAACTGGACGAACGAGAAAATCCTTTGCTTTCATTTCTGATACAGGGAAGAGGACCATGTCCTCGTGCAGACAGGAGCAATGCAGAAAAGCTTCTCATGACGAGGATTGCAGGCGAAGAAAAGTTTGGGGGATGGGGACGCGACCTACCATGGCCCTCTAGGGATAGAGGTGGGGAGGAAAATTTCCGACACTGGGAATTGTGAGCGGGACAAGGAGCACACCCCGTGAGTTGTGGGAGTAAAACTCACGATGACAGAGATCAAGGCGAGGACAAAAAAGCAGAGAAAAGTTTGGAGTGATGGGACAAAGAAAAAGATTTATTTGTATTCTTAATTTTTTAAAAACCAACACGGATTTATCTATTTAAAGGTAAATCCGTTGTTAAAAATACAAACGGATTTACTTTTTAAATAGATAAATCCGTTGTTAAAAAAATAACCAACAAATTTATCTATTTAAAAGATAATAGATAATTGATAAGTCCGTAGTTAAAATACCTAAATCAACTACACTTGATTTTTTTTTGGTCAAACCTACACTTGATTTAGTTGAACCCTTTTTGCAATGGACCAACACATAGGCTGAGCCCATTGATTTCACTAACCCGTGGAGCATGTGCTCACACCTTGGTTCCTCACATAATGGAACCCTAATTTTGAAGAGTCTTTTCTCTCTGCCTTCCATATTCAAAGTTCTTGGTTGTAGTTCATAGAATGTTACAATGTGACGAATGGGTTTGGGTTAAATGACACAAAAGATTTTCTAGAATTAGGCAATCCAATTGTGACCTTAACATGGTATAATCATTTAGTGGTAATTGTTCTACTTTAATCATGGATAAAATTGAGTCTTCAAATGTTTCACCAAAAGAGTTTGCCAATTGAGAACAAACAAAAGGAAAAATCATGGATTAGAAATAGGTGATTTTGATTGAAGAGTAATTCTTTTGAAGGTGATTTTGCAAATTGGGATTTTGATTTGATAGAGAGCTTTCTTTTATGAAGGTGAATGTTGTGTATTTAAAGGAAGAAGATGAAACACAAACTAGGTCTCACTTAGCATATGTGTAATTTTCTAACTTTGTTTTCAACTCTATATCAACTTATGTGCAATTATACTGTAAATATATGTGTGCAACATTGGTGTATGGAGTTATCGTATTTTTTTGAAGTTAAAATGTTACAAGTTCATGAAATATTAAATTGAACAAAGTATTGCAACAGATATTAACTTGTGCTGTGAGGTTCATGAATTAATTTGCAGATGCCACCAAAGAAAAGCACGGTTCCAGAACCAAAGAAAAGTACTCGTGCCAACCCTGCTCCAAGGAAATCAAAGGAAGGGGCTTCTTCTTCATATCGTAATCAAATTGATGATGACATTGAAGATGGATTTAGGGGAGACAAATTCTGAACAACAAAAGCATTTGATAGGTTCTTGGTAATTGAGAATGGTAAGTTATCGGTCGAAAGGAAAGTAAATCTAAAGCCAGGAGATGGAGATGGAGATGGAGATGCCTTCATGGCTGAATTGGAAATGAGGAAAAGGATAAAACTAGCTAATCAACCAGAGAAAATCAGTGCTTAAATTGTCAGAGAGTTTTATGCTAATGCCTCTTCTAGAGGAAAGATAATCTTGTTTGACAGAGACACCATCAATATGTACCTTGGTGAACCCCTACCTCCTTACAGTGAAAATCAGCTAGACGGGTACACTCGGTACTTAAAAAGTAATCGATTTGATAAAGATGGGGTGGCAAGGGATTTATGCATTGCAGGTCACACTTACCAAGATGAACCAGGAAAACCAAAGACATTCCTAAGGCTGTCACTGAAAACACTTGCACAGATATGGTTCATATTTCTCTGCTCCAATGTTTACCCAACTATACATACATCAGATCTTAAATTGAAGAAATCTGATTTAGTATGGAGCATTATGGTTAAGCATCTGGAGGTTGACATAGCACAAATTATTTCAGTTAACATATTGAGTGTTGTCCAATCCGACACTCCAAGAGTTTTACCATATCCAAAGACTCATTGCGAGGTTTGTGTGTTTTAGAGAGCTCGAATCTTCGGCCTACCTCATTTCAGTTCTCAATCCTCCAATCAATGCACGCTACATCAAGAAATATTGTGTGAACCCTTTGGAGAACATGAAGGGGCCAGGACCACCACCACCAGTACGAAACCCACAAGAACAACAATATCAGATGTTGATGAACCTGCTGAATGAACAAAGACAAATGATGATAGCCAACCAAGCAACACAACAAAGACATGACCAAAAGTTGGGTGCCACTTATAGAGCTCTTTCATCTTTAAATGATTCTTTTTAAGGTTTTCTCTTCACCATGGTGGCGAAAAGTCATTTGGAAGGCCGGAGGACGGGCCTATGTCTCAGGAGGGGGAGGAAACAGCACATGATGGAGTTGATACTCATGTTCAAGGTGATACTGGAGATGCAAGAGGAGCAGGAGTTGAAGATGATTTCATGGATTAGCCTGAATACATGGATTAGCCACCTTACTGAGTTCATTTTACATGCTTTAAATGTTTTAGCTGTTTAATTTTAGTACTTTATTTCCCTTGTTTAAGAACTTAATTACTTATGTTTAATTTGAATCATGTTTTCGAATTTGTTTTTGGTTGAATTTCTGTTTGAAACTTGGAATTGTTTTGGTGTTGAGTAGAATGAAACTTTGTGTTATTTGGAAAACACATTTTGGGTTAAAGTTCAGAGATTGATTTCCAGGTTTCAAAAGGATATGTGTAAAGGAATTTCTGACATGTGGTGGTTTTTGAAAAATCAAGCTTACATTTAGAGATACTAAAAAGAAAAAGGTTTTTTGAAAACCTTTAATTCATAGTAAGGTCATGTTATTGCACTCATTGTTAGTAAAATCTGATACATTGTACAATCAAAAATGGATTTTAACTTGGAATAACATGAAGTTGTTTGAAATTAGGACATACACATTTTGTGTGAATGAGTGAAACACAAACACATATTATAAATCTTCATTGTTTCACAGGAATTGATTTTGTTTGAGTCTCATGTTATTGCACGTATCAATGATACATGGAAAGGATCGTATAGTTCATTTCTATAAACCCACTAAGCCAAAAATCCAACCAAATGATATTAATATCCTTTGCTTTCCCGCTTTTGAGCCTTAAAATAAAATTTTCTTTCTTGAAACAGAACCATCAAACCTGTAAATTGAAAAAGAAATCTCCTTACCCTATGCTTTAGGATAAGAGAGCAACTTTTTAGATAATGGTTTATGCTAAGTTGGGGAGAAAGTTTAGTGTGACATAAAAGGGTTTAGGCCATTATTTGTATGTATAAGAAAACAATTTTCTTGATCAAAAGAAGATTGATCTTTTATGTTTCCGGGCATCTCAAAAATAAAGAAAAGAAAAATACAAAAAGAGTTTTTTGTTTTATTAGTACGTTTGTATGATATTCGAGTGATTACAATTAGTATGTAAATAGTAAATAGTGAATAGAGTCTTGGTTGCTCTGTTAATCCTAAAGCATATTTTGTTATCTAGAAAAACCAAGTTCTGCTTTGTAGCCCAAATTTCTCATTACAACCCCGAAAAGACCCTAGTGATCCATGATTGAATTGGTAGGTGTAGTGATTTGGAGACAGGTAACAAAGTTGATTGAAATGATTCAGTGAATGATATGAGAGAAATACTCTTCCTACCTGGTTAGTTGAAAGAACCATAGACTTTCTGGTGAGAAATGTATTGTTCCTGATTGAAAGACAATGAATTGTGTAACAGGTTAACTTACATGATGATACAACAATTGTGTTTTGATTGATACTGTCAAAATTGGGCATCATAAATCTTTGTTGAATTGATTGTTTTCACTTGACCTTGATAATTGATGAAGTTGTAAGGTGAGAACAAGCTTGATTGATGAAAAACCATGATCATGTTTGAGATATCCTTATTGTACATATCCAAGGTGTTGAAATAAAGGCACAAGAAAAATTCCTGAAAAATGAATGTAGCGACCGAAAAATCCGGGAAAGGATTCTTCGAAGGTTCAAAGTTAGCCGCCACCAAATTTTAGTTTAAGGGCAAATTCGGAAAATCCCTTTAGGTTTAGGACAAGGCAAGTTTAGGGTTCGGAGTCGTTATGTGTGGGAAGGTATTAGCACCCCATGACATCCTTGGTCTAATTAATTACGGTTTTATTAATATTTACCCTTTTTATTTATAGTGAAAAAGACTTAATTAAATTTTTAATTTTTAGTGCTTGACAAGAGTGGACTCTTGCTCCTACATACCTCCGGATGTAATGGAGGAATCAAAGCTACGTAGTTCTTCCTGAAAAAGGTTTGTTGGTTGGTGTTTTTTAGTGTAGGGGTCCTAGGATTCCATGAACTGCATGATACCATCGATTCTTAGCACGACTAACCCGATTGTACAACCGACTTAGTCCCCTACTTTTGAAAGTATTTTTGAGGTTTTTTGGAAGAAGTTTGTTTGATGTGAGGTGAGTTGGTTTTAGAATAGGTATTCTAGAACTCCTGAACTGTACATTTTGACCCCAAGACCGCCAGAACCGCTTTGAGAATCGGAAAGCCGACTCAAAACGTCCAAATGATCAAAGACGGACTTTTAGTGAAATGGGCCGCTCTCGCTTTGACCCAAAAGATCACTTAACCCGCCAATGATCTCCTCCTCTAATCTTCACCTCTCAACCCCTTTTATATCCAATTGCTAGGGAGCTCTTGTTTCTTGTGAGCAATGTGGGACTAAAACAAGGTAGAGAAAGCAATTCCCCTTTAAAACACAATTCCCGTTTTTCTCAAACCTGTCACCGTAAAATTGCGATTCCGGATTCGTTAACCGTTGGATCGTCTTCCATTTTTGACAGTAGGTTTGTGAGACATACATCTCTGCTTTCACCGTTCGGATCGTCTAAACGAGGTCTGAGGAGAGAGAAATTGCCTTCGCAATAGCTGCAGTTTTTGGTCCGTTTTTCTCAAACCCCTCACCGTAAAAGTGTGATTCCGGATTCGTTAACCGTTGGATCGTCTTTCTTTTTTGACAGTAGGTTCGTGAGACATATATCTACGCTTTCACCGTTCGGATCGTTGAAACGAGGTCTGATGAGAGAGAAATTGCCTTCGCAATAGCTGCGCTTTTGGTCCGCTTTTCTCAAACCTCTCATCGTAAAAAGTGCGATTCCGGATCGTTAACCGTCGGATCGTCTTCATTTTTAACAGCGGGTTCGTGGGAAATATGTCTTCACTTTCACCGCTTCAGATCGTAAAAACGAGGTCCAAGGAGAGAAAATTTCCTTCGAATAGTAGCTAAAACTAACACCCAAAAATACGCAAAAAAACTACTATTTTTGTAATTTTCTAAAAAAGTCCAAAATAAAATGGTTGAAAAAGTCCAAATTAAAAACTATTAAAAAGAACTCGGACAAAATTGGGGTATAACAGTTGCCCCTCTTTATTTATATTTTACTAGAAAAGGTGAAGTGTATTCAATTTTTCGTAGTGAAAATAGAAATAAAGATAGAATAGACGTCAATTTTGTCCCGTTAAGAGGAAGTGAAAGGTTTGAGAGATAAGAGGCAAGAACAAGGAAAGGTTAACACTCAGACGTTAACCCGAAGTTAAATTAAGGGTCATCAAGGACCTGAAGGAGCACTAAGGCTCTGAAGGACCATTCAGGGTCTGAAGGAGCACTAAGGCTCTGAAGGACCACTTAGGGTCTGGAAGGCTGCCTAAGCCTTAATTGAAGGACCATCGTGGTCTGAAGGAGCGCAACTAGCTACGGTACTAGTTAAACGGTCTGGAACTGATATGTTGACCATGAAGGACGTCCACTGTGTCTTAGGCTGACACAACTAGTCCGAAGGACCACGCGGGTCTGCGAAGAGTGCATCGGGCTCGACCGACGCTTGCGACACTGGGCCACTTAGTGGCACCGCTCTAAAGGACCACTTGGGGTCTATAGGGGTCTGAGGGATCAACCTGGTGATCTGTGATACGATATGAGATCGACGCTTAAAGCACTGATATTAGAGGAACAAAATATAGGGACTAACACTTTTATGTGTTTATCCGAGCACACCTAACAAATGCATCTTCCCGAGGAGGGAAAAGCTTTCATTTGGCAATGCAATTAATGGTGCACGCGTATATACGCAATGATTGGTATCCGTGGAATGATTTTTTCTCTTGATTTTTGCTTTTTGCTTGTTACGTAATAAATGTATGAAATGCAAATGTGAATATGATGCAAATGAAATGATTGAATGCTAACGCCATGGTACATGCATGATGCGATGATATGACATGATATGAGTAATTGAGTGCAAAACATTTTTTGTAATGATAAGATGCGATATTTTGGATGCGAGAACAATGGGTGAATATTGATCATTCTTTGGAAAAATTAGTTTTGATTCAAACTTCGGCATTCTCAAGGTCATTACCTACAGACATTGATATGAAAAGGTACTTGACCGTATTTGCAAGCTCGCTTATTTTTCCTTATTTTTCCTTCTATTATGATGCCCCTTGATGATCGAAGTTTATGTCCACAAAGTTACCTAAGTGGATTTTTAGCATCACATGATCAACTTGTGTTCTCTCTCTCTGAAGCTTTGTTTAGTAAAGACATATGTTAGTGCAAGTATGAATGAGTCAGTTAAGTTGGGGTTCTAAAGGCCTAGGGTGAGGATATTTGTGGCACATGAAGGGGTGAATGACTGACTGGTCTTTGTCAAGGTCATCAAAGGTACGTTTTTCCAAGCCAAGAAATGCAGGACTTCCCCAAACTTAGATTTGATGACGGTGAGTGTCTGCCCCTGTCTAGTGGTGACAAGCTAGGGGTGTAAAAGGTGATGAATTGGGAATGCATTGGTTTTGGAATGAAAGGTGGCAAGTAGGAGATGTTGTCTCAACCTATAGAGTTTGACGTTTCCCTAATTATGGTAAGGACAAGATTGCCCCGACTAGAGTAGAAACATTTAGGATAGTGAGTTGAGAAATTGCCCCGGTATGGTTTTTTGGCTGTGAATATGGCGAGGGATGAGATGGGTGTAGGTTGATTTTTCCATTTGAAGGTGGAGTAAAGAGTGACAGGATTGCCCCACTTGGAATGGTATTTCGAATGGTCGGCTTTAGTGAGATTGGGAAAGGTGACGGAGTTAGGGTTACGGGTTTTTGGAGTTTGTCTGGTATGGCTATAGGCTGGGTGTGGTATGGGATGGACAACTGCATAAATTTCCCCAAGTTCAAATGGAATAGATGGTGAAAGGGATGCCCCACTTTAGGATCTAGGTGACGATCCTAGTATAAACTTTTGGTTATCTTTAGAATGACTCTCGATTACAACAAGTCTTGAGTTTGCTATGATGAAAACTACACTTGGTGATCACTAGACCTTGTCTTAGTATAACTGTAACTTGAATGAATCTTGTGGTGCAAGCCTTTTGATTTTTCTTTTCTTTTGAGTTTTTTTTTTTAGATATTTTTTTTTTGAGCAAACATATTATAAATAAATAAACTTACTTGTCCTAAAATTAAAACTTTGAGAAAACAAAAGCAATCAGTAAATGATCGGAATGAACTCTAGAGGGTTGTAATGTGGCCGGTGGTTAATGATTTATGAAGGAAGGGATAATTGGGCTCAAAGAGGTGTTTGATGATTGATGGGACAAATGATTTGGTGATGTAACTTGGCTAATGGGTGATGATTTATGAAGGAAATGGTTTTTAGGCTCAAATGAGTGTTTGAGATTTTATTGAGTAATTGATGTGCCTCATGGTTGGATGGACTTGTTTAGGATTTTAACGTGGCTAAGGATTTTGAGGCTAAAAGAAGT
The DNA here is from genome assembly GCA_020916435.1 of Oxytropis ochrocephala. NCBI lineage: Eukaryota > Viridiplantae > Streptophyta > Magnoliopsida > Fabales > Fabaceae > Oxytropis > Oxytropis ochrocephala. The sequence continues at coordinate 78,380,536 of CM037093.1, forward strand.
GTTTGAGGTTTTTAGGGTTTTTTTTTTGTTTGTTTTTTTTGGGATTTTTTAATCCTCTTTTTGACTTCACTCTTTTGTGATTTTTGTTTCTTTTTTGGGTGAGTGAGCTGAAAAAACAAATGCACCATTTTTGATGCTTGAATCGATCCTTGTCTAAGGTTTGAGATTTTTGGCTTAAGGTGGGTGGCAAAGGATTTTTTGAGGATAGGGGAAGATGGTCAAACTTCATTTCAAAACGTGATTGCTAGTTTTCTCAAAAATTAACTTAAGGAAAATAATTTATTTACTTTTATATATTTGCTCTTTTTTCTTTATTTCTTTTTTTATGCCCTAATTTTTGCTTAAGCCATTGTTATTTAGTTTTCAACCTAACGGGCCTTTTTGAATTTATTTTTTTGTAAAGGACTTGCACCAAGGGAGTACAACGTTGACAAGGTATTTTAGAGATCACAAATTTGCCCCAGTATGGAGGGCTTAAAGCGTTATTTCATTAGTGAGAACAAACCAAAAAGTCGACTAGGTAGGGGAGTATGTACTTTAGGGTGGTCGGGGTGGGATTAGACTTGGACGGGGGTAATGACAAGGTAGGGATATTAACTGACTCAAACAAGAATGAAGTCACATGTCACACACAAGTTACTACATGAATGCTTCGTAGAGAGTTAACATTAGTTAACACATGAAAGAAAATTTTGGCGGACTATTTCGGTCATTCATCATGGGATGCAATGCTTTGTTAAAATAAATGTGAACGAGCTGCTAATTTGAAAAATTGAGTGCCTTGAAACGCCTTGAGCTTGCAACTAAGTATGGCTAAACTTTTTCAAAAAGAATGATTTACCTCACAAGAATGTCTCACCTCTCGTCACAATTTTTTCTAGAATTATGCTCATTTTTTTTGTAATGCATGATGTAAGTATACAAATGAATGAGTGTGCATGAAATGCGAATGTGAAATGCGAATGTAATGATAATGTATGTGAATGAAATGATAATATATGATTTTATTTATCGCGTCGGGGAATTATAAGTTTTACGTTTGGAGAGTAAAGTACAAAGTTTGACTTTGACTTTAGCATGCATGGCTTCTCTCCAAAATAAAGCTTTTAATTCTCAGGCAGCCGTAACATAAGATGCTTATTTTTGTTTTTTGTAATGCAAAGAAAAAATGCATGAGGTTTGGTTTCTAAGAAACTTGCGGTAAATAATGATTTGGGTTATTGACTTTTTGATTTTTTTTGATTTTTGGATAAAAGACGGTAAACACAAATATTTGTTTGAATGCAAGGGTATGAAGCTCCTTTGTGACCCTAGAAAGGTAACTTACGGAGTGGGTCTAAGGTTTCTTTTATAGTGAACCTCACAAGGATGGTTCTAAAGAATCCTACACATGGTCCCTAGAGTCAAGGACCCCAGTCAAGAATATTGACCCCAACAATAGGCAAGCTATTAGAAGGGATAACATCCTTAAAAGGAATCAAACTCTAGGTGAGATTTTCATGACCCCCCAATGAGACGTACGTCCCGCAGGCCATCACTACACAATCTCGTTCTAACTAAGGTTTGCACTCAAGTCCGGGTAGAAGACTTTTCTCACAGGTGTGTGATGTGTATAGTTATAGTGTGTGTAGGAGCAATTAAAGACAAACCCAAAGCTGCAAACAAAACAAACATACATACAAAATATCGTCTTCTATCCTAGGGTTTACATATCACATAAAAGTATAACATGCAAAAATAAATAAATAAGGGAAGGGTAAAAATTAAATTAATCCTAAATAATTAGAGTAGGTTTTGACTCTCTAAAAAAGTTAAGTCCCCAGTGAAGTCGCCAGCTGTAGCGACCGAAAAATCCGGGAAAGGATTCTTCGAAGGTTCAAAGGAAGCCGCCACCAAATTTTAGTTTAAGGGCAAATTCGGAAAATCCCTTTAGGTTTAGGACAAGACAAGTTTAGGGTTCGGGAGTCGTTATGCGTGGGGAAGGTATTAGCACCCCATGACATCCTTGGTCTAATTAATTACGGTTTTATTAATATTTACCCTTTTTATTTATAGTGAAAAAGACTTAATTAAATTTTTAATTTTTAGTGCTTGACAAGAGTTTGAGTCTTGCTCCTACGTACCTCCGGATGCAATGGAGGAATCAAAGCTACGTAGTTCTTCCTGAAAAAGGTTTGTTGGTTGGTGTTTTTTTAGTGTAGGGTCCTAGGATTCCTTGAACTGCATGTACCATCGATTCCTAGGGCGACAAACCCGATTGTACAACCGACTTAGTCCCCTACTTTTGAAAGTATTTTTGAGGTTTTTTGAAAGAAGTTTGTTTGATGTGAGGTGAGTTGGTTTTAGAATAGGTATTCTAGAACTCCCCAGAATCTGCATGACTTCATTAGTTCTAGAACATTGACTAACCCTAGGTTGTACAACCGACTTAGTCCCCTATTTTTAGGTTTTATTTATTTACTTATAAGTTTTTAGGATTACTTGACTGCATGCATTTCATTGGTCCTAGGATGATGACTAACTCAGTTTGTACAATGAGCTTAGTCTTTTATTTGATTTTTGAAGAAATAAACTAATTTGTGCATAAAAATAAAATAAAAGACAAAAACTGATAATTAATAAAGACTAGGCTAAAAAAATAAATAAATAAATAAATAACTATATACATAAATAAATATGAATAGATATAAACAATAAATAAATAAATAAATAGATTATATTATAAATAAATGATAAATAAATATGTACATAAAAATAAACAAAATAAATACAAAACTAACCTGGACTCGACGAGTGCCGAACCGAGCAGTCTGACCAGGTCAATCGCGAACCGGACTCCTATCTAGTCCATTTTGACCCCAAGACCGCCAGAACCGCTTTGAGAATCGGAAAGCCGACTCAAAACGTCCAAATGATCAAAGACGAACTTTTAGTGAAATGGGCCGCTCTCGCTTTAACCCAAAAGATCAATTAACCCGCCAATGATCTCCTCCTCTAATCTTCACCTCTCAACCCCTTTTATATCCAATTGCTAGGGAGCTCTTGTTTCTTGTGAGCAATGTGGGACTAAAACAAGGTCATGAAAAGCAATTCCCTTTAAAACACAATTCCGTTTTTCTCAAACTCATCACCGTAAAATTGCGATTCCGGATTCGTTAACCGTTGGATCGTCTTCCATTTTTGACAGCAGGTTCGTGAGACATACATCTCCGCTTTCACCGTTCGGATCGTCGAAACGAGGTCTGAGGAGAGAGAAATTGCCTTCGCATATAGCTGCAGTTTTTGGTCCGTTTTTCTCAAACCCCTCACCGTAAAAGTGCGATTCCGGATTCGTTAACCGTTAGATCGTCTTTCTTTTTTGACAGTAGGTTCGTGAGACATATATCTACGCTTTCACCGTTCGGATCGTTGAAACGAGGTCTGATGAGAGAGAAATTGCCTTCGCAATAGCTGCAGTTTTTGGTCCGTTTTTCTCAAACCTCTCATCGTAAAAGTGCGATTCCGGATTCGTTAACCGTCGGATCGTCTTCATTTTTTAACAGCGGGTTTGCGGGAAATATGTCTTCACTTTCACCGTTTTGATCGTAAAAACGAGGTCCAAGGAGAGAGAAATTTCCTTCGAATAGTAGCTAAAAACTAACACCCGAAAATACGCAAAAAAACTACTATTTTTTGTAATTTTCAGAAAAAGTCCAAAATAAAATGGTTGAAAAAGTCCAAATTAAAAACTATTAAAAAGAACTCGGACAAAATAGGGGTATAACAATGAAGTTTAGGCATCTCATAAAAATCTAATTTCTAAGTTGATCTGACTTCTTAATTATGCAAATTTTGTAGTTAGCTTTTGTCATTACTTGAGAACAAGCAATAGTTTAAGTTTACGGGTGTGATAACTCTATTTTATATAGAGTTATTTATGCATCTAAACTTAAGTAATTGCTATCTTTCAAGTAAAAATAGGTAGTAAAGGTAGTATTGTATGTAATATAGCAATACTTGAGTGTTTAGTATGGTTAAGCTTATGATTAGGCCATTTTGAATATATTGTCGTATTTTGATGTGTTTGTTAGTGCAGCTTTACAGGATGCTCCTGCATTGGATTATCATAGTGCACTCAGATCTTGCAATGCACTGCACTGTGAGTTACAATTGTGCACTGCTGACCGAACATTACAATGCAAGGAGATTTCTTGGACCATCAAAATGCACCAGCACTTGATTGATGACACCATGCTTAGTCATAGAGGCAATTGCAACTTTCATATTTTGGCACCTACCATAGAAGCATAGCTTTGAAGAATCAGTCATATAGAGACACATGCTCATCTCTCATTGGACCTCCCTCTACATTTGAGCATGGGCTTCAACTTGCTATATGACAAGTTCTGATCTTAACCATGGTTTAAACCTCAAGTTAACTTCATCTCCAAGGAAGGTCTCACTTTTTGAAGGCTATATAAAGACCTCCATCATTCACTTGGAAATATATCTCAAGTTATAAGTTAGATACAAATTTCAATAGATATAGATAGTTTCTATTTTGTAAGAAGGTAAGGAAGGAATTGACAAATCCTCCTTTACTTCAACCGTAATATTTACTAAGTGTAGTGTAGCTGATACACCTGCATTGCTATGAGATTTCATGCGAAGAGCTTCAACTTGTGTAACCTCTATCTTGTTGTTTCTCTTTTGTGATTTCAATTATATATATATATATATATATATATATATATATATATATATATATATATATATATATATATATATATATATATATATATATATATATATATGTGTGTGTGTGTGTGATCTATTCAAAGTTATATATGCCTTGAATTGTCTAACATGAGCTAAACTTATCTTAGTTGGAATGTTCTAACCTTATAATGATCTTTTAAGTAAGTTATTGTGCTTATATGTAATGTGTGCACTTATTTTGAGATTGATCACCTAGAATAAGTAGAGTTATAAAAGCAGACATGGTTTATAACTAAAACTCAAGAACTATTATGGGTAAGTGTTTTAAATAAAGGAAACTTTGTTAAATCCATGCTAAGTCCTGGACATAGGATAACATAGTCCATAAGGTGACATTGTGGGTACTTAAAATATAGGAGTGAACTTATTTAGCATCTTAAAATACAAGAGTGACCATAAGACTTCACCGCCACAAGTGTCTGCCGAATCCCCAACGTAGCAACCCTTTCAACATCCCCCATGCCAACAGATGCATTAAGCACAATATTCAGTGGGCACCTGAAATCAAAAGTAGATCGGATGGGGGCATCGGCAGGACCATCGGCCCTCTTCCGACACTTCAGCACATCCTTCAAAGCGACGTCAATGGTCTCCTCCCCACGCTGAGGTAACCCAAACTCAATTGTAGCACCGATCTTACGCTTCTTCACACAGAACCTCCCGAGAGGTGGGGCCGAGGTCCACTTGACTCGAAAAATAACAATAGGCGCTTCAACAATCCAACGCAACCTTAGAAGCCTTCGGAGGACTCTTGGCGGCGGAGAAGCTTGCCCGATTGAGGAAGATCTGGTACCACAACAGGAGCCGAGGTGGAACCCGAAGGTATTCCCTGTTTCTGTTTTTGTCTCTCCCGATACTTCTTGCGCTCGGCCACACTGAGAGTAGTCATTCCAAAATCACCTGCAAAGAAGAACAGTCAGACAATGCAAAAAAAAAGGTGGGAAGCATTACTCAGATATTCAATGAACCACTCGGCGTCATCCACCAAGCTTAACAAAAGAGAAGACTTCAACATACCCGAAGCCTTAGTCACATAACCGCCTAACCGATCTACCTCCACCTTCTCAACCGGCCCTAAAGCTCTCCTTTCCACCCGAACTCCCAAGTGTTCGAACCAAGTCTGATAAGAGTAAGTATATACGTCTGCTGATTCCGGAAAAGACACTTGTGGCGCTGCTGATTCACTCCAACAGTGGGCAACACTTTTTTCTATCCATGGGCAGCGCTTTTGAACGCTGCTAAATGTGGCGCTGCTGATTCCACTCCAACAATGGGCAACACTCCCTAAAAAACGCTACTCATTGCCCAAACGTGTCCTCCTATAGGCAGCACTTCTCTGAAAGCACTGCCCATTGCCCAATCGTTTCCTCCTATAGGTAGCACTTTCCTAAAAGCGTTGTCCATTGCCCAAACGTGTCCTCCTATAAGCAACACTTCACTAAAAGCGCTGCCCATTGTTTAATTTTTTTTTATTTTTTTCTGTTTTTGTGTATTTTCTTTTATATTTGCAATTTACCTAATCATATACAGCCAATACAATACAATCAAATCCAATAATTTTGTGAATTCGTGGCAAGTTTTCAAGTTATACAACTTTATCACATCCAATAATTTTGTGAATCAGTACAACCCTCATACAACGGCGTCTCCACATCTATTATCAACTTCTCAAACATTTGAGGACAGTCATTAAAATTGTCTTCAACAGCCTTTGGCATCTCTTCAAATTCATCCCTATCAAAGGTAGGTCTTTCGGTGTCAACTGACGCAAGAAGTATATAATAGGCTTCAGAGTCACCTATCCATGTAAATGGCTTTCCCTCTGCAAAAAAAACCATCAGAGCCTATAAATTCATGTTGCCAAAACAATGTGATATTGCAGTTAGAAAGAAATAGTAAGAGAGTTCTGTCGTCATTTAATTTCCACAGGTTGTGCAACTATAAATTAATATTGGCATTCAAAATATATCATGAACAAATATTAGTTGAAATTAAACATAAGAAAGTTATACAGTGCTTCATTTTAATACTAATAAGAGTCAAAGTCACATTTAAGTGTCTTTTAGTCCCTCCCTAATCCAAAAGATATGCCTACAGTATCCTAACGCACTCCAAAGCTATGTTGTAACAAAATACGAATGAGGTTAAAAGTCATATATCAACGAATTATCTTAGTACACATTTATCATGTCAACTGAAATCTGATAAGGAATCATTAGCTTAGAGAATTTGTGCACCTATCATAAACGGTTCCAACCTGAAAATCATTTGAGACATACCTCATTATGCCGGTAATATAAGAAGGTTGGTCCCAAAGTTTATAGAGATACAACCAAAGAGGTTGATGAGAGCTCCAAGAACCCACTCCCCCATGGATAACAGATGTGGCACTGCAAAGGAGACACCACTTGAAGCAGAAAAATTAGGGACACTGTCTAACATAACAAACTTCTCAAATTCACACACTGTAATCCTGTAAAAACAAGTGGAATGGAAGATATAGCAGCCAATCTCTTAAGCACCAAGTGGGCCAGTATCAAACAACAATATACTCATGTGTCACCAGAAAACATGAATGGAACAATGAATTCAAAATCCAAAACCATCAATAATTTAAGCCTAAAAGGGAGGAAAAGACTAATTTGTTTCCATATGAAAATGATGGCAACAGGAAGAAGCTATGAAAACTCAAACTAACTTGGTTCTGTTCCAAAAAAAAGTAAGCTTAATTTGTGCAATAGACAGATCCAACCATTCCCAAAGGATATAATTGAGATTAAGATAAAAATAATCTAGAAAACCGAAACAGTAATAGTAAATAATTAGAAAGTCGATTACCTATGAAACAAACGATTTTATATTGTGTTGTGCGTGAAATTGAGAATTGAATTTGTGAGGTTGAATGCTTGTGCTTCGTTGAGTTGAATCTGAACAGAATATATAGAACGATGGATTCAAGGGAAGTGAGATGAGAAGAGAGCAAGGAGAAGAGAGATAGAGACGGCAACTTTGGCAGAGGCGAGTTTAGGGTTTCAGTCTAGCGGAGAGAGGAAGGTGAAACGTGAGTAAGGTCAAACGCGTGCAGTATTTTTTTCCATGCAAAAAAAAAGGAAGCAAAAAGCAGCGCTTTTTAAAACGTCAGTCATTAGTGGAGCGTGTTTAGCGAAAAGCAGTTCTTTTTAAAAAGCGCTAGCCATTGGTGGAGCGTGTTTAGCGAAAAGCAGTGCTTTTTAAAAAGCGCTAGCCATTGGTGTACTGGTTTGTAGCTATGGGCAACGTTTGTGTCTAGGAGCGCTGCTCATTGGTGGAGCGTGTTTCGCTATGGGCAGCGCTTATCAAAAATCGCTAGTCATTGGTCACCTGTTTAGGCTATTAGTAGTGTTTTTTCTAAAAGCGCTACTCATAGGGGCACTCTTTTTTCACAATTCTGTTGTAGTGTACGATGCTCTGATTATGAGTCCAAGACCTCCTGGTCTATCCAGGAGTACCAGGATGCCCACCGCCAGAGTCCCCTTCGCCACCATATAGCCAAGAATGAGCCAATCCTGTTGAATCAGAAAACTCGTCTAATTCTCTCGCCGCACGACGACAGTCACGCAAAAAGCAATAACCACATTTTGTAGTCACGTCAAAGTTGGGTTTGGGACATCGATACTCAGAGGTTACCTTTCCCTCACTCTCACTACTTATTTCTACTATGGAAACCATTTTTATTTTGCAGGATGAAGAACAACACAAGAATGGCAGACACGAAAGTAAAAACGACACACAGATAATAAAAACCCACAAAACAGGCAACGAGCACAAGCAATGTGAGAAGCAAACACAAATACGAGGAGAGAAGAAGAGAATCTTGTACCTGAAGATGAGACGCAGTTCAAAGTAAAGCCCCCAATAGTTGCAGAAACAACAAACGTAAGAATGTGAGTGGCCTACGAAAGGGACGCGAAGGAGAGACGATTGCAACACAAAACTCTAAGAGGAAGAAAATAAGAAGAAAGAAAAGAGCAAAGTGAAGGGTCGCGTGAAGCTTAAAACCCTTTCGGTCAAAAAAAAGATCCAACTGTGTAAAGATGACAAGGAAGCACCAACGGTGCAGATCGAAACGATTCAAATTTCGTGTAACGGGGGCGAGACACGTGGCGTTGCCCAGTGGAGCGTCAGAAGTCACAACGGTTCCCAATGACGTCATCATGACAGTTCTCACCTAATCCAATCAAACGTCACATCACGTCCAATCAATCAAAAAGTCCTCGGTTACGAAGAAAACAAGGACAACGCTCGGTTACAAGGAGAACAAAAGAAAGAAGCGATGAAAACACTCGGTCACGAAGATAGCGAAGGAAGAGTTCGGCAACGCATTGGACGTGAAAAGAAATCGGCCGTAAAAGACGCGCGCGAAATAAAAGGGAAGGCATCCATCTCTAACATGTTTACTTCTTACATTCAATGGGTTCTTGATTACAGCCAAAATACAATAACTTACATTTTCCTAAGATCATTACAAATAAGATATTCCACTTATACGCCCTCAGCCTCTTGTGGCCGAGGCCTTCCTTGTTGTTCCGATGCAGGTACCAGCGTCCTTAGACGATTTCCTGATGAGCTTCCCGAGCATGCTATATCCGATGTTATGAGCCAGCCCAAGGAAGCAATGTGAAGAAGCGACCCCCCAAAAGAAGAAGCAGAAGACCTTTAAGCTTCCATTAGGAGAGCCACCCTCATCCAAGTGGAAAGCGACACAAAGCCGACACAAGGATTGCCCACTAGTTATGGCAGGACTCCCCATGAACAGTTGAAGTGTCACCTTCGGCACACGGCCACCCGAACCACCAGGCGAGTTGTTTCTTGAGTCTTCTGAACAACCCCAACGCTTGAAGCCAAGGCATCTGCAAGGAAGAAAAGCCAAAATTCATGAAGATCAATAACCCCCACTTTGAGCCTTTTGACAACCCCCACATACCAACACCATATGGGGTTGTTCAAAAGACTCAAGGCAGGGGATGCAATCTTAAAGCCACGCAAAGTGCGCAAAGGAGCCATAAGCAATGAAGAAAAAGAAGCCAAGAAACCCCTGTTTATATATCAAGGAAAAGTGAAACTTCCAAAGCTAGCATTCATGACGCAACGGAAACCCATGCCAGTCAAAACTGACCAAGTCAAAATACTCGAAACTCCCATGCAGTCAAAGTCTAAAGTATTAAAGGATAACTGATACATCGAGGTACTCCAGCCGAGAGACTAGAACCCCCGAGACAAACCGAAGACACCTTGGAGCGCCTTCGTGCAAAGCACTCACCACTCGAGAGACTGTGTTCCCATCCGACTGCCCAGGAAGGCTCGGATACATGCCACCTCCTGACCGACTCGACTGGACCTCAAGAACGAAGACAAGCACTCGAAGACCACGCCCCGCCTCCAGAGCCGAGGGACTCGCCGGCCGCACGAAGCGAGAGACTCCTCCTCGCCCAAAGGACCGACGCCTTCTTACCCTCGGCCATAGGCGGGAATCCATCGAGATATATTAGGAAAGTCCTAGAATCTTGCTACATTTATGTATAATCTTTATGAGCATTGATTACACCTTGTAATATAAATATAAGCCCCAAAGGCCAATGAAAAGGATCCTGGATTCACTCTCGCAATATTCACTCTCTATTCTCTATACTCAACGTGTTCTAGCTAAACCCTACTCAAGGGGAATAGTTGAGAACAAAAAGTCTCACCTTAATTGGCATAGGATGTAATATCCCAGATTGCTTCAAGAACTGTTCACTGAACCAACACGAGTCTTTTCAGCATGCTTTGTCTTCACTTGCATGCTTTCTGGGAAACTTCCCAAAAGGTCACCCATCCCACTACTACTCCAAGCCAAGCACGCTTAACTATGGAGTTCTTATGAGATGGGCTCCCGAAAGAAGATGCATCTTGTTGGTATAGGTAGTCCAAATCAATTCTTTTAAGCCTTCCTTCTACTGTACAGTCCCATACCTGCATCGCCTCAGGATCCCTCTCTTTCTGGTGCGAATTCGGTTCAGTCATGTGCCCCTTCTCTATAAGCTGTCAGGAGCCGCTCTTCGTCCATGCTCTGCACTGGCGACCACTCCCCGCCTTCGTCATCCATGGATGCCACATGCCCACCAGCTTCCGCTTGGTTTGTCCCCAAACCACACCGTACTGGGAGAGGTCTGCTCTGATACCATCTGTAACATCCCAGACTGCTTCAAGAACTGTTCACTGAACCAACACTAGTCTTTTCAGCATGCTTTGTCCTAACTTGCATGCTTTCTGGGAAACTTCCCAAATGGTCACCTATCCCACTACTACTCCAAGCCAAGCACGCTTAACTATGGAGTTCTTATGGGATGAGCTCCCGAAAAGAAGATGCATCTTGTTGGTATAGGTAGTCCAAATCAATTCTTTTAAGCCTTCCTTCAACCAGTGATAGGTCCCATACCGCACCGCCTCAGATCCTCTCTTTTCGGGTGCAAATTCGGTTCATTCATGTGCCCTTCTCTATAAGCTGTCAGGAGCCGCTCTTTGTCCATGCTCTGCACCGATGATCACTCCCCGCCTTCGTCATCCATGGATGTCACATAGGACATTAATTAGATTGATAATATTGATTTTTCATGGGAGTAAGGAGTTATTGATCTGACCCATTTGTTATCTTCGGCATTCCTCTCCTATTTTGATGAAAGCTGAGCTTGGGAGACTAACAATGAGAGTGCTTTCTTTGTGAAGGAGCTTGTTGCAATATGTTGGATAAGATCTTCGCAACTCAATCTTAGAGAAACAATTGTTTTTTTTAAATAATCAAAATGATTGTATTAAGGGGAGTACAACGGGTACTCCAACCCGTACAAAAACTTGGGGCTTCGTTAAAACCTCATTGAACCAAAACCCGTGGGAAAAAGACTTAAGAAGAAAAAAGAGTACTCTGAAGAGAGGTCAAACAAGCCTGTGGGTTCCCCTACAAATCTAAATGTTAAAAGAAAAATTACAACCAACATTACAAGGAAACCATCCCCAAGACAATGACTTAACTTGATTAACAACTGCCGATGGATTGAAAATCTTGTTTTTTTTTTTTTTTTTGTGAAATTCCTAAGCGGTCTGAAATTCACTTGTTTTCTCATTGTGGATTTCCTACATTTGTATGACTAGTTTTATAACTTCGCAAGCGATGCACGGGTTAAGCTAAATTTTATCGTATAATTGAGTAATTAATTTTTTTCGAAAGAATAATATCGTATCGTACTTGAAAGAAAATTTTGTACTGGTCAACATCGAGCTTGTCAACTGTGATATAAAATCTAATAAGTAGCTTATGCCATTAGGCAAATGATCTTACTTTGCAAAATATAAAATCTAATAACTATGAATAAAAAATTAAATTATAAATATTAATTAAATAACAAATATTATAAATTTAAAAGGAACTTTAATAAAGACATTTAAATTGAACATCAATAAGAAGAAAAAGTCTAAAGAACTTTAATAATTATCAACATTCATTAAATACAAATACAAAAAATGAACCCATAATAAGAAAGAAAAATTGAACATCCTCCGTATATTTTTTTTTCTCTCATTGTAAGGGATGGGCACCCCTTGTGCTCCTTTCAATGAAATTGCTTATCGAAAAAAAAAAGACAATACAATGAAAAACTGAAGCACTCGGGTATCATGCATGGTTGAAGGAAAACCCATGATAAAATAGGAGCAGTTATACAAAGTTGAAAAAGAATATGGAGGTTTTATTGTAAATGTGACTGAAGGTCTCGTTGAAAGAAGATGATGAAGGTTCATTTGTAAATGTGGCTGAAATTCCCACGGGGAGTCAATGCAGCAACACTGCATGTACTCAAATATTAAAGAAAGATAAAAATATAAAATCAATTAAAGAAAAGATTTAATACCCGTTGGTGCAAAATGACCAAAATAAAGAAGACAATAAAATAGAAAGTGAAACACGTGGTATCGTGATGGATTTGATGGAAATTATCAATAAAATAGAAGCACATATAGAAAGTTGAAAGAGTACGATTGATGATCTATTGTAAATGTGGCTGAAGTTCCCGTAGATAAAATTAAATTAAAACTATAAATTAAATAAGAAGATTATAAAATCAAAAAGAGATGGTTATTGAGGAACACACTTCGTGTATTTGAACATCTACAATTTTTTAGGGTCCTAAAGTACCCCAAAATACACTGTCAGCATCCCACTTTACGTATTTTTTCACAAACTTATTATTATATTTTACCAAACTTCTGGTATTTGAAAAATTAAATTTTTTTCAAATCCCAGAAGTATCTCAAAACGCACTACTTAACATTTCACTTTAGACATTTTGTTACAAAATAATTTTTTCATAATCAAGTACACCATACCACACTTTTTAGGATCTGACTTTACGTAGTTTTTCATGAAATGAACTTTTTTTTACCGAATCGATTATTGAAGAAAAAATTTACATATTTAAGCATCTAAAATTTTTTGAGATCAGAAACCACTCTTTAAAATATAAGAGAAAAAACTCAAGAAAAACCAAAAGAAGAAAAAAAAAAGAAAACTAAAACCAAAAAAGTCTGCAGAATAAAAAAATGGAACCTAAAAAAATTGGCTTTAGGCGCACAGATGCCAAGCCAACAAATTGTTTTCACCATCAATTACACCAAACCACACTTTTTAGCATCCGACTTTACGTAGTTTTTCATGAAATTGATTTTTTTACCAAATCGATTATTGAAGAACAAAATTATATATTTAAACATCTAAAATTTGTTGAGATCAGAAATACTCCTTAAAATATAAGGTGAAGGAAAAAATTGAAGTAAAATATAAAAGAAGAAAAAACTAAAAAGAAGAAGAAGAAGAGGAAGAAGAAGAAATCAAAACAAAAAATGGCAATTTGGCCAAAAAAATTGAAACGAAAAAAAAATGAGTTCAACCAAAATAAATAAGTTGAAAGGCAAAAAAACCATTTTAAGGCGGGCAGTGACAAAACTATTATCAATTGTTAATATGTGTAAAGATAGTGAAATTATCAAAATACTCGTTTGTGCGAAATTATCAAAATAAAGAAGAAAACACCAATTTGGACATGTAAATTTTTTTCTGGATTTTAAAATACCCTAAAACACAATGTCTAGCATCACACTTTATGTATTTTGTCATAAAATTTATTTTGTTTTTCATCAAACATGTTATTTAGAAGTGAACTTCGCAAATTTAAATATTTTTAAAAAAATCGGACGCTAAAGTACCCCCAAATACACTATTAGTATCACACAAAAAAGATGAAAAAAAAGAAAGAAGATAAAAAATTAAAGTAATATAAAATAATTAAAAAAACAAAAAAAAAAAGTGGAGCAAAAAACGAAAAACGTTAGAATAAACAACCTCATTTGTTGGGTTTTTTTTCCACCCCCCTCCATATATCCCATACACCCATATTGCCATTTAACCCAGAATACCCCTGATTTTTTATAAATAAATAAAAATGTTTTTTTTAAAGATTCTCAGATTTATCCTTAAATCCAGAACCTTAAATTTTGAGATTCCCAAAAATACCTCAAAAATAGGTATTTTGAGAACCTTAAATTTTGCCTCCATACTTATTTTTGAGGTATTTCCGGAATCCTAAACCCCTTCCCGAATTTATGTGTAAATCCGGGATATTTTTAAAAAATTGGAGGGGGATTTAAAGGATTCCCGGATTTACCGCATTTTACAGTAAATCCAAAACATATTTTACAAACCGGAAATACCGTAAAATAAGGTAAATCCGGGAAACCTAAAAAATTGGCCTCCGGATTTATCTATTTATGATGTATTTCCGGGAATTGTTTGGATATCAGGGATAATCTCGTCTATTTGAATATTTATGGGGGTATGGGGTATATGGAGGGAGTGTGAAAAAAACTCATTTGTCAATGTGGTATATTTTCTTTCTAAGATGCTAGCCCCATAACCGGTGCAATGCACGGGATTGACTAAATTCTTTCGTGTAAATGAGTAATAATTTTTTTTATACATTTATTAGCAAATCTCCTTATAAAAATAATACTCAGTTTCTTTTTTTAACTGTACAAAGCTTGTCCACTGCGAGAATTGAATTCGTGAGAGCACTAAGTCGACTCGCTTCTCCTGAGTACCTTATGGCACTTTGAACAATGGTGTTGATTTGTAAAATATATAGTCAAATAACCGTGAATAAAAATTAAATTATAACTATAAATTTAATAAACTTCATCCAATTGATTATTGAAGAATAAACATCACATATTAAAATATCTTAATTTTTTTGGGACTGCAATGTACTCCTTAAAATATAAAAAAGAGGGTCCCATAACCATTTGGTCATGAGTTCGATCATCGATCGATCATCATTGAGAGAGTTCAACCCCTTAAATGGATCTCTCGATACTCAAATAGATTAGTCTCCACAATCACCCTGGAGGATACCTTGATTTACAAAAAAAATATAAAAAAAAGACAAAACATTAAAATATAAAAGATAAAAAAGGGGAAAAAAAGGGACAAAAAACTGAAAAAAAAAAAAGAAGAAGAAAAGACAAAACAAAAAAACAAAAAGAAAATAAAAACCAAAAAAAAAATGGCATTGGCGCGCATAGTAGACAAGCCGCATATATAATAGTAGATATGCTATATTAGATGTGGTTAAGTCATGTCTTGATTATGCCCCCTAATGTGCCTTACTTGTTCAAAGTTTTGCCAATATGTTATCCATCAAAGAAGGTGAAGAAAGACTATAGGAAACGAGAAAGACACAATGGAAAAGTGAATACACGATGATAGATTGTAGAAGTTGGATAAGGAACACTTTTTCTGAAAGAAAAAAAAAGTAATTATCTCATTTTTTTGTAAGGGACTGGCCATAACTCTATTGGATTTTTTCGCTAATTTTACTTGTTTTCCTTGCAAGTTGTAGTAGTAACTGATGGAGGGTGCAATGTGTAAAGCCCAAGCTTCACAATTGCTCCAAATTTCCACTTAACTCGCCAAACAATCTTTTTGTTGATCCTCGCGCTTAGGACCCGATTGTAGTGTGGATATACGCGGGTTATTTTTGACCCTACGTATATATTCTTTCTATTACTCTCTTCACGCTCAGTAAATGCAAGAAACCTCCCACTCTCTCTTGATTCTCCTAGGTGCCCTCTCTCTTCTTCTTCTCTCTAACTTTCTCGAAACCCTAGATCAATTTGAGCTCTCACGGCGTGATTGAAGCTTGGATTGATCTTGGTGTTGGCTTGTGATGATTGCTTGATGATGATTCAACAAAAATCCTCCGGTTTTATGTTGAATCTTGCAACCCAAGCCCGTAAATTTGTCTTCTAACCTTCGCGATGAGTTTCACCTTCAGAAACCCTAATCTGATTCTGATAGGTTTGATTCTTCTAATCAAACCTTCAGAACTCTTATTAAGGTAATAGTCTTCTTTCTTTACGGTTTTGTTGCTTGATTTGTTGAATTCCGAAACCCTACTTCACAGATCAAACCCTAACTTTGTTTTGATCGATTCTTTGCAAGTAAACAATGTTCAGATGTGATTTGTATTCTACCGAAGGTAACAAATCACTCCTGAAACAATTTTACTTGTCTGCACTTAATCTTTTACAAAACCCTAATCTTGGTTTTCACTTTACTTCGCTTGCATGTACCATCGAGTTGTGATTATGCAATATTACCCCCGCTTGATGCTATCTCTCTCGTAGCGTGAAGTACCCACAAAGGTAAAATTCCAGCTTCTTGTTCTATTTCTTCTCCTTCTTCAAAATTGCTTTAGTCACAAAAACAATTTCTAACCTATCTTTCTTCTCATTGTATGCAAGGTATGATCCTCCTTGATCACTCACACACTCAAAGACTCGTGTTGAAGAAAATGGAGCTTACTGGCTTAGAACAGTGAGTGGTAGGAAAAGTACAATAGAATACTCAATGTAAAACTAAACTGCTTTATTGAATGATTGTATTGTATGTACATTGTATTTACACTTGACTATCTATATATACACTTAGGCACATAGTGATTTTACATGTCGCTTAGAGGTTGTTAGGTAGAGCTAACGGCCTCTAACCAATAAACCGCTAGATAGGACTTTGCAACAAACTTCTAACCACCTGCTTTTTTTTCAAAATTGATTGTTTGATGAGGTGGTTATTAGTTTAAGTCCCAACGGCTATTTTTTCTCATAGGGTTTTATATTACAACCCCAACACCCCCATAATATAGAAACCCTACATTACAGATACAAATACCAAAACACTTAGGCTAAGAATTACAAATAGAAACCTTAACCTAAACTACTAAGCTAGAGAAATAGGACTTAGATCATCGTGACGCACTCTGGTACTAGTCTTTAGATAGAAATCAGCTTGAGACAAGCCCTCAAGCAATAGCTTTTAGTGATTGCCTCCTAGTTTAGAAGGAAACCAAGCCTATTTCTCTTCTTAGTTTCACAAAGGCTTCTCCTTTGAGAGCCTTAGTGAATAAGTCAGCCAATTGTTCTTTGGTAGAACAATATTCTACACTTAGCTTGCCATTTGTAACTTGCTCCCGTATGTAGTGGAACTTAGCTTGAATGTGTTTGGTCCTTCCATGTGAGCTAGGATTCTTTGCTAGACTTAGAGCAGATTTGTTATCAATCCTTAGGATAGGAGGTTGACTTAGAGAGACCTGCAACTCAGAGATTAGAGAATCTAGCCATGCTGCTTGGGTAGCAGCTCCACACCAATCAGAATCAGTGAAGCCCTCTAGGATAACTTTATTAGTTTCAGATTTAGTAGGAAAGAAAATACCAAAGTTAAGTGTACCTTTGATATACCTTAGTATTCTTTTTGTAGCATTAAGGTGAATTTGCCTAGGTTCATTCATAAACCCTGACACCATACCTGTAGCAAATGTAATATCCGGTCCATTGTGTGACACGATATCTTAGAGAGCCTATCATTTGTCTCAGATAGTGTAGCATCTACCTTAGTACCAACCTCATCAGTCTCTTTACCCAAAATTCCTTCTGCTGGGTTGACTGCAGAATTACATTCAGCCAAGTCAAATATGGCCAATACCTCTTTAGCATATTTGAGTTGATGTAGGATGATACCTGTTATACCCCAATTTCGTCCGCTCTCTCTTTCTTTTTCTTACTACTAGTTACATGTCTAGATCAACGAGATTAGTTCTCAGACTTGTGAGTCGATTTTCATTAATTAGGTCAACGCTTAGTTAGTTCATTGCTATTTGGGCTTGATCTTAGTGTTTCACTCGATTGGGTTTAGTTCTAATTTTGTTTACTGTCTATATAACCAAAAATAGAATATCATAAAATCGCAAAAATACAATAAAATTAAAATTAAAATTTATTACAATTGTCCAAGAGTCCAAAAATACAAAAAGTACAAATAAAAATAACGGAGCAAAGATCGCTAAATCTTTAGACTTCTTAACAAGCCCACATCCCGGATCTGCAAAAGTCAAAAGCCCACCAAAGGTAATTAAAAGCTAACCCTAAGTTTTTAATATAAATAAGCAATACCCACGAAGAAAAACACACGTAAAATCCAAGGCAGAAAACTACTGCTAAATTCACCCGAAAATAGGATTAGAGTTTCACATCGAAACCCTAATCCGCTAAACACGATTCTGAGGTTTTTAAGATCTAAAGAAAGAAGGCGTATACCAAGCATCACAAATCAAGGAGAATCAACAATAATGAGAGCCGTAATAGGAGCATAAACGGCTGCTGAGTAAAGATGTCGAGCTTGTAATTAGGAATCATGCCGAGGCCTATGTTGCTTGCTTTCTTGCTGATTACACTTATAATCGCCTCACAGTTCGAGTGGAGACAGCCGCTTGTTGCAGATGTTGAATCTACTCCCAGTTTATCTCAAAAGCAGCAGCATATGTCAATTGCTCAAGAAACCGTTAAGGAAAAGGTCTTTGAGTTTTTCTCTCATCCTTTATTTGTCCATTATATGCATAAATGATAAATCTTCAAGTCGTGTGTGGAATTGTTATAAATAGTTATATATAGCATTGCCATTAGTATCTCTTTCGTGTGGTATTGTTCTTCGTTCATTTGCCTACAATTGGATGCAAATTGCTTTTAGTCCTTTACCATGCATATAATAATCAGCAATTCACGCGCACACCTCCCCCACTTGAGCCCAGTTTCGCATACTGGGCTCTCCTATGTGAGTCGGGTTTCCTTTTTACGCCTCCTATTAATTATACAACCCCCCGCGACTAATAAAACCTTAATTTACAATTTTCACCCCTTGTTTTTCTTTTTAGTTCTTTTTTAACTCAAACATAAATAATTTTTCCCTCGAAATTAAATAAACGACTAAGTCGGTTGTACAACCGGGTTAGTCATTATTTTAGGGCCAATGAGCTGTACAGTTCAGTAATCCTAAAAAACTTAATAAAATATAAATAAATCATTTTCCCTTAAATAAACGGCTAAGTCGGTTGTACAACCGGGTTAGTCATTATCACAGGACCAATGAGCTGTACAGTTCAGTAATCCTGAAAATTTAATAAAATACAAATAAACTATTTTTTCCTAAAAAACAGGGGATTAAGTCGGTTGTACAACCGGGTTAGTCAACGTTCTAGAACTAATGAGTCAGCATAGCCAGAGTTCTAGAATATCTATTCTCAAACCGACCCACCTCACACCAAACCAATTTCTTTCAAAACCTCAAAAATACTTTCGAAAGTAGGGGACTAAGCTCTGGTTGTACAAATCAATTAGTCGTCTTCAAGAATCGAGTCATGTCATACCAAGGAATCCTAAGACCCCTACACTAAAAAAACACCAACCCACAAACCTTTTTCAGAAGAACTACGTAGCTTTGATTCCTCCATTGCATCTGGAGGTACGTAGGAGCAAGACTCAAACTCTTGTCAAGCACTAAAAAACCAAAATTTAAATAAGTCTTTTTCTCTACAAATGAAAGGGTAATAATTAAATAAATCTTAAATTAATTAGACAATGGATGTCGTGGGGTGCTAATACCTTCCCCATACATAACGACTCCCTAACCCTAACAATGCCTTGTCCTAAACATAAAGGATTTTCCGAATTTGCCCTTAAACTAAAATTTGGTGGCGCTTCCTTTCGAACTTCAAGAATCCTTTCCGGATTTTTCTGGTCACTATACCGCGACTCTTCTAGGGACTTATATTTTTAGAGAGTCAAAACCTAGTCTATTTATTTAGGATTAATTTAATTTTTACCCTTCCTTTGTTTATTTATTTTATTTTTCGCATCTTATACTTTTATGTGATTTATGAACCCTAGGATAGAAGATTTATATTTGTGTATGTGTTTGTTTGTCTGCTTGCAGCTTTTGGGTTGTTTTTAAATTGCTCCTACACACACTTCACAATTACACTTCTCGCACACACATGTGAGAAAGGTCCTCTACCCTGACTCGAGCATAAACCTAAGTTAGAACGAGATTGCATAGTGATGGCCTCATGGACGTGCGTCTCGTTGGGTGGTCACGAAAATCTCACCTAGAGTTTGATTCCTTTTGAGGATGCTATCCTTCTAATAGCTTGCCTATTCACGGGTCGATGTTCTTGACTGAGTCCTTGGCTCTAGGGACCATGTGTAGGATTCTTTAGAACTATCCTCGTGAGGTTCACTATAAAAGAAACCTTAGACCCACTCGGTAGAAGATACATTTCTAGGGTCACAAAGGAGCTTTATACCCTCGCATTCAAACAAATATTTATGCATACCAGATTCTATCCAAAAAAATCATCAAAAAAACAAAAATCATTTTTTTACTACCTTTTAGAAAATATACCACATGCATATAGCAAATAAACATCTACTGTTGCATGCACTTTTATGACCAAGTGTGAATTAAAATCTTTACCTTGGAGAGAAGCTGCACCCCAAGTCGAATTAAATTTTGTACTTTACTCTCCAATGAAAAGTTTATAATTCCCCGACATGATAAATAAAATCATATGTTATCATTTCATGCACATACATTATCATTTCATTCACATTTCATGCACATACATTATCATTTCATTCACACTTCCTGCACATGCATTATCATTTCATTCATATTTCATGCACATTCATTTGCATCCTTGCATCGTGCATTATAAAAAAAAAATCAGCATAATATTAGGAAAAATGTGATGAGAGGTGAGACATTCTTGTGAAATAAATCATTCTTTTTGGAAAAAGTTTAGTCATACTTCGTTGCAAGCTCAAGTTGTTTCAAGTCACTCAGTTTTTCAAATTTTTAGCTTGCTCACATTTTTTAACCAAACGTTGCATCTCTTCCATCCCATGATAAATGACCGAAATGCCCATCAAAAATTTCTATCATGTTTTAAATGTTAACTCTCTATGAAGCATTTGTGTAGAGACTGGGGTAACATGTGTGTTTATTTTTGTTTGAGTCGCTTAAGCGTCCCTACCTTGCCATCATCCTCACAAAGTCTAATCCCACCCCGACCGCCTATAAAGTACATACTCCCCACATCCAGTATATAGTTGACGCTTTCGGTTGGTTCCCTAAGTGAAATAACACTTTAGGCCCTCCATTGGGGCAAACATGTGATCTCTAAAATACCTTGTCAACGTTGTATTCCCTTGGTGCAAGTCCTTTACCAAAAAAATATAAAAATGCCCAAGTAGGTTGAAAACTCGAAAGAGCGGCCTAAGAAAAAATTAGGGAATAAAAAAAGAGAAATAAAGAAAAAGAGCAAATATATAAAAGTAAATAAATTATTGTCCTTAAGTTAATTTTTGAGAAAACTAGCAATCATGTTTTGAAATGAAGTTTGACCATCTTCCCTATCCTCAAAAAATCTTTTGCCACCCACCTTAAGCCAAAAATCCCAAACCCTAGACAAAGATCGATTCCGCATCAAAAAAATGGTGCATTAGTTTTATCACCACTCACCCAAAAAGAAACAAAATCACAAAAGAGTGAAGTCAAAAAAGAGGATTAAAAATCCCAAAAACAAACAAACAAACAAAAAAAAAAAAAAAAAAAAAAAATAGTACAAATCGTGAGTCGATACTTCATTACCATCAAAGCACACGAGATCCTTTGTCTCAAATAAACCCCCAAACACTTCCCTTGTCCTCAATATCCTTTCCTTCATAAATCATCACCCATTAGCCAAGTTACATCACCAAATTATTCGTCCCATCAATCATCAAACACTTCATTGAGCCTAATAACCCCTTCTTTTTCACAAACCATTAACCATTAGCCAAATCATACCGCTCAAAAATCATCCGTCCCATCAATCCCCAAACACTACTTTGAGCCCAATTATCATGTCCTCATAAACCATTAACCAGACCTACATTACAACTCCAAAATCCATTCTCGATCAATGACCGATTGCTTTTGTTTTCTCAAAATCTTAAATTTAGGACAAATAAGTTTATTTATTTACGATATGTTTGCTAAAAATATATATGTCTCAAAAAAAAAAAAAAACTCTCAAATAAAGAGAAAATCAAAGGACTTGCACCCCAAAGATTCATTCAAGTTCTGCGACATCAAGACAAGGTTTAGTGATCACCAAGTGGTGTTGTCATCATAGCGAAAACTCAAGACTATCATAGTCCGGGAATCATTTTATAGAGAACCAAAAGTTTATACTAGGATCGTCATCGATATCCTAGAGTGGGGCATCCCTTTCACCATCTATTCCATTTGAACTTGGGGAAATTTGTACAAAGTCCATCCCATATCACACCCAAATTTATACTGCACCAACTCGAAAAACCCATAGCCCTAACTCACTCACCTTTCCCAATCTCACTAAAGCCAACCATTCAAATACCATTCCAAGTGGGGCAATTCCGTCGCTCTTCACTCCACCTTCAAATGGGAAAATTCACCTTACACCCATCTCATCCCCTTGCCATATTCACAGCCAAAAAAACATACCGGGGCAATTTCTCAACTCACTATCCTAAATGTTTCTACTCTAGTCGAGGCAATCTTGTCCTTACCATAATTAGGGAAACATCAAACTCTATGGGTTGAGACAACATCTCCTACTTGCCACCTTTCATTCCAGAGCCAATGCATTCCCAACTCATCATCTTCTACACCCCTAGCTTGTCACCACTAGACAAAGCGACACACTCACCGTCATCAAAACTAAATCAGGGGCCCTACATTCCTTGGCTTGGGAAAACCTACCTTTCATGACCTTGACAAAGACCTGGTCACCATTCACCCCTTCATGTGCCACAAATGCCCACACCCTAGGTCTTTAGAACCCCAAGTTAATCGACTCATTCATCTATATTCGCACTACTATACATCTTCACAAAACAATGCTTCGTAGAGAGAAACACAAGTTGATCATATGATGTTGGAAATCCACTTATCTAGTCCGTGGGCCAAAACTTCGGTCATCATGGGGCATCAAATGAAAGAGAAAATGAGCGAGCTTGCAAATACTTTTTCACATCGTTGCTCAGAATAACAACATTGAGATTGTCGGCATTGAATCAAAACTATTTTTTTCAAAGAATGATCAATATTCACCTCTCGCTTCTCGTGATCTAAAGTCTCACATCTCATCATTACCAAAAATGTTTCTATACCCCAATCACTCATATCATATCATATCATATCATATCATATCATATCATCACCTCATGCACCATAGCATTTGCACCCTAACATTTCATTTGCATCATATTCACATTTGGCATTCATCATTTTTCAAAACAAAAAAATAAGCAAAAAGAGAAAAAGGAAAAGTCATTCCACATCCTATCGATACCAATCATTGCTTGTACCATTAATTGCTTCATCAAACGAGATTGGTTTTCCTTTCTCTCGGTAGATGCATTTGTTAGGTGTGCTCTGATAAACACGATCGCTGTTAGTCCCTATTTTGTTCCTCTAATATCAAAGCTCTAAGCGCTGATCCCGTGATCGCATCACGATCACCAAGCTTATCCCGCACTCGAGTGGTCCTTCAGAGCACTACGCCCCTTCGCCCTAAGTGGCCCAGTCGCAAACGCCGTAGTCGAGCCCGACGGACCTTCCAAACCCCGCGTGGTCCTTCGCACTAATTGTGTCACCCTAAGACATGGTGGACGCCCTCTATTGGTCAACATATCGCCTCGGATCCGATCTTGACCCTCGCCGCTCGAATCTAAAGGCCCTCGGATCGCTTTACTAGTACCGTAGCTAGTAGCGCTCCTTCCGCACTACGATGGTCCTCTATTAAGGCCTAGGCACCTTTCTAGACCCCGAGTGATCCTTCGTGAGCCTTAGTGCTCCTTCAAATCCCGAGCGATCCTTCATTTTGTTTTCTT
The DNA here is from genome assembly GCA_020916435.1 of Oxytropis ochrocephala. Lineage (NCBI taxonomy): Eukaryota > Viridiplantae > Streptophyta > Magnoliopsida > Fabales > Fabaceae > Oxytropis > Oxytropis ochrocephala. The sequence continues at coordinate 78,404,662 of CM037093.1, forward strand.
ACACGCGCCAAGTGTTAATCGCTCCTCCTTCATTCTCACACATTTCGCTTCCTCTTAAACGGACAAAATTGACGTTTATTCTATCTTTATTTCTATTTCTACTACGAAAATTTGAATACATTTCACCTTTTCTAGTAAAATATAAATAAAGAGGGGTTCGTTATACCCCAATTCTCGTCCCGCTCTCTTTCTTTTTCTTACTACTAGTTCACATGTCTAGATCAACGAGATTAGTTCTCGGACTTGTGAGTCGATTTTCATTAATTAGGTCAACGCTTAGTTAGTTCATTGCTATTTGGGCTTGATCTTAGTGTTTCACTCGATTGAGTTTAGTTCTAATTTTGTTTACTGTCTATATAACCAAAAATAGAATATCATAAAATCGCAAAAAAATACAATAAAATTAAAATTAAAATTTATTACAATTGTCCAAGAGTCCAAAAATACAAAAAGTACAAATAAAAATAACTTGAAGCAAAGATCAAGAATCTTTAGGACTTCTTAACAAGCCCACATCCCGCATCCGCAAAAAGTCAAAAGCCCACCAAAGGTAATTAAAAGCTAACCCTAAGTTTTTAATATAAATAAGCAATACCCACAAAGAAAAACACACAGAACCTGGCAGCAGTAAAACTACTGCTAAAATCACCCGAAAATAGGATTAGAGTTTCACATCGAAACCCTAATCTGCTAAACACGATTCTGAGGTTTTTAATATCTAAAGAAAGAAGGCGTAACAGTCAAGCAGTCACAGTCAAGGAGAATCAACAGTAACAGAGCCGTAACAGGAGCATAAACGAAGCTGGAGTAAAGATGTCGAGCTTGTAATTAGGAATCATGCCGAGGCCTATGTTGCTTGCTTTCTTGCTGATTACACTTATAATCGCCTCACAGTTCGAGTGGAGACAGCCGCTTGTTGCAGATGTTGAATCTACTCCCAGTTTATCTCAAAAGCAGCAGCATATGTCAATTGCTCAAGAAACCGTTAAGGAAAAGGTCTTTGAGTTTTTCTCTCATCCTTTATTTGTCCATTATATGCATAAATGATAAATCTTCAAGTCGTGTGTGGAATTGTTATAAATAGTTATATATAGCATTAGTATCTCTTTCGTGTGGTATTGTTCTTCGTTCATTTGCCTACAATTGGATGCAAGTTGCTTTTAGTCCTTTACCATTCATATAATAATAAGCAATTCACGCGCACATCTCCCCCACTTGAGCCCAGTTTCGCATACTGGGCTCTCCTATGTGAGTCGGGTTTCCTTTTTACGCCTCCTATTAATTATACAACCCCCCGCGACTAATAAAACCTCAATTTACAATTTTCACCCATTGTTTTTCTTTTTAGTTCTTTTTTAACTCAAACATAAATAATTTTTCCCTCGAAATTAAATAAACGACTAAGTCGGTTGTACAACCGGTTAGTCATTATTTTAGGCCAATGAAATTGCATGATAAACAAGAATCCTAAAAACTTAATAAAATATAAATAAATCATTTTCCTTAAATAAACGGCTAAGTCGGTTGTACAACCTGTTAGTCATTATCCCAGACCAATGAGTCATGCATACTCAAGAATCCCGAAAATTTAATAAAATACAAATAAACTATTTTTTCCTAAAAACAGGATTAAGTTTCATTGCAGACAACCTAAGTTAGTCAACGTTCTAGAACTAATGAGTCAGATGAATTCGGGAGTTCTAGAATATCTATTCTCAAACCGACCCACCTCACACCAAACCAATTTCTTTCAAAAACCTCAAAAATACTTTCAAAGTAGGGGACTAAGTCGGTTGTACAATCCAAGTTAGTCGCGTCTTAGGAATCAATGAGTATCAGATACTCAAGGAATCCTAAGACCCTCTACACTAAAAAAACACCAACCCACAAACCTTTTTCAGAAGAACTACGTAGCTTTGATTCCTCCATTGCATCCGGAGGTACGTAGGAGCAAGACTCAAACTCTTGTCAAGCACTAAAAACCAAAATTTAAATAAGTCTTTTTCTCTACAAATGAAAGGGTAATAATTAAATAAATCTTAAATTAATTAGACAATGGATGTCGTGGGGTGCTAATACCTTCCCCACACATAACGACTCCCGAACCCTAACAATGCCTTGTCCTAAACATAAAGGGATTTTCCGAATTTGCCCTTAAACTAAAATTTGGTGGCGGCTTCCTTTCGAACTTCGAAGAATCCTTTCCCGGATTTTTCGGTCGCTACAATACCTTCTGGTATTCTTAGGAATTCCATTCCTAGGAAGTAAGATAGCTTGCCCAGATCTGTCATTTCAAATTCTCTCTTCATAAAGTCTTTGAACTCCTCAATCTCCTTAGCACAACTACCAGTAACTAATAGATCATCTACATATAGGCATACTAATAGAAGATAGGAATGTAGACTGCCTTTGACATACAAGCCATATTCATTAGCACACTTAGTAAACCCATTTGTAGTAAAAATGTGTCTATATCGCTTGTTCCAAGCTCTGGGAGCTTGTTTCAACCCATATAGAGCCTCGTGCAAGAGGAACACCATTTCCTCTTTGCCTTTAACTTCAAAACTCGTGGTCGCTGATGAACACTGCTTTTTCAAGTGGCCCATTTAGCAATGCAGATTTCACATCCATGTGATGTAGTTCCCAACCCTTGTTACAAGCTAGGGCAGTAACTAGTCTTATTGTTTCATGTCTTGCCACTGGGGAAAAGACTTCAAAGAAGTCTATTCCTTCTTTCTCATTGAAAACCTCGAGCCACTAATCGCTTTATGTTTCACAATTGTTCCTTTAGGATCTAGCTTAAGTTTGTACACCCACTTTACACTGAGCAGCCCTCTTTACCTTTAGGTAGATGAGTAAGAGTCCATGTACCATTCTTCTCTATGGACTTGAGCTCTTCCCCGCATAGCCGTCTTCCACTTCACATCTTTAAGTGCCTCTAAGTAATCCATAGGCTCAAGATCGCCTAGCATTGCATAGTGTAGAAGGTCACCCTCTTCATTCACTTCTAGGTCAAGAACTAACTCATAATCTGCCACTTTTCTAGTAGATTTCTAACCCTTTCGCCCCTAGCAACTTGTTGAATAGGAGTAGGATTAGGAGTTTCTGTGCTCCTCATCTTGAGGAGGTTGATCCGCTTGTCGTTGCATGTTGTCTTGGTCACCGCCGAGGTATCTTCATCATCTTGGTGAAGTACTTCTTGTAGTAGTAGTAGCTTCTTCTTGAGTCATCGGGATGTTCTGATTTTTGTTGCTCAGAATCATTCCAATTCCATACCTCATCCTCTAGAACTGTCACATCTCTAGAAATCTCTACCTTGTTGTTTTTAGGATTAAACAACTTGTAGGCTCATGTAGGATGATAGCCAACCAGTATAAGGGGTTTACTCTTGTCTTCTAGTTTCTTTCTTTTCTGGTCTGGGATATGTGAGTAGCATAGAGAACCAAAGATCCTTATATGAGCCACACTTGGCTTGTCTCCACACCAAACCTCTTCTGGAACCTTTCCTTTTAGTCTCTTGGTAGGACACCTATTTAGGATGTAAGCTGCAGTTGAGAAAGCTTCACCCCAAAAAGTGTTAGGAAACCCTTTATGCTTGATCATGGATCTGGACATGTCAAGCAAGGTTCTGTTTCTCCTTTCTACAACTCCATTGTGTTGAGGAGTGTAGGGTGAGGTAATCTCATGAATGATGCCTCTTGTAGTGCAGTAATCCCTGAACTCATGTGAGGTATACTCACCACCACCATCTGTCCTTAGGATTTTTAGCTTCTCATCACTTTGTCTCTCTCTCGCCGCTTTAGGAATTTCTTGAACATGTCCAAGGCTTCTCCTTTGGTCTTGATCAAGTACACCCACAGCCTCCTAGAGAACTCATCTACAAAGGACAGAAAATACCTTTTGTTACTAAAAGATAAAACATCAAATGGACCACATATATCTGAGTAAACAACATGCAGTAAGTCATTAGCCCTACTAATAATTTCTGCCCTAAACTTCTTTCTAGGTTGTTTTCCCAAAATACAAGTGGTACATACCCCATCAGGGGACTCAATCTTTGGTAGTCCCCTAACCAAACCTTTGGAACTTAGTTTAGTTAGGCTGCCAAAGTTTAAGTGGCCAAGTCTCCTATGCCAAAGCTCACTTTCAATACTACTAGTAGTAGCACTAAAGCATTTTGCTTTTACAGTGCTTATACTAGTCTTGAAGGTTCTGTTTTTGGCTAAGGAACTTGTAAGAACCAGTTTATCCTTAGTATCAAAAATTTTCATTTTTAGATCTTTCATAATGATTGAGAATCCTCTCTCAACCAATTGTCCTAGACTAATCAAGTTATGACTAATACCAGGAACATAATAGATGTAACACCCCCTTTCTATATATTATTAATTAATCGATTATAAAATCAGAGTTTTCAAAATTTTAATATTTTTCCACGCACCACAAAGAGAGTGCTACATTTCTTCAAAACACCTTACAATACTCCAAAATATTAATCAAAGTAAAACCCCAAGGATATGATACATAGCACCAACAAGTCCGAGAATAAAGTAGTACAACAAATGAAGATAATAGCTTAACATAATAGTTCAAAACGTAATAAAATAACAACTACTAAATATTGTCCCCCCTGCATACGACGTGAGCTTCCGACTCGACTCACACTAGAGGAAAGATCTCTAAACACCTTTAGTCATCACACCGCAGTCACGACATACGAGGCAACACGACGCAAAGAGGTGAGTCTCAATACATAGATAATAATAAATAAAACAAGAAACACAATAGATTAGGTACACCGAGATATACAAATAATTCAAGACACCATCAACACAAGCTTACACCAATTACAAGCACGCCAATATACGCTTACGCCAATTATACAAGCTTACGCTACATATACAAGCATACACAAATACAGCTTATACACCGACACACCATTAACTCATGAACACCCAATCAACCACCAGAGCATGCATGTAATGCATGGAATGCAATATGCATGTGGATCCATCATCACCTCAATAACCCCGTCGGGCACTCACCTCTTTTGGCCGGCCACCACCTCTTTTCGCCGGGCCCACATCACCTCTTTTCGCCGGCCACATCACCTCTTTTGGCCGAAGCCACATCACCTCTTTTATATGCATATGATTTATGTGACACCATGACAATGCATCACAACACAATAAAATCACCACAACAATCATTAACTCACCTCTTTGGCCGAAGCCTACATCACCACTTTATCATTCCACACCTCACCTCTATTCACAATATTTGGCCGAGGCCTACTCACCGCTTTGGCCGAAGCCTACACACCTCAATGGTCGAAGCCCACACACCGCTTAATCATCACCACAACACAACGCACCTCAAATTGGACTACATGTCACACCAATGACTAAACCCACACCTAAGGACCGAAACACCTCTCAAGGAATAATGTGACACACCTAAGGACCATTTCAGCACCTAAGGACCAATCTGACACCATAAGGACCATTTTAGCACTTAGGGACTAGTTTAACACCTCGGGGACCATTTTGACATCTAGGGACCATTTTGACATCTAGGGACCATTTTGACACATAGAGACTATTTTGTCACCATAAGGATTATTTTAGCACCTAGGGACTATTTTGACACCTAGGGACTAGTTTGGCACCATAGGGATCAATTTAACACTTAGGGACTATTTTGAACTAACATTTAGACACCCTAGCACAACCAGCGCCACTAGCGCATTGGGCAGCCAAAATGGCGCCCTTGCACTATTCCCGCACACACACTCCACGCAACAACAAATGCACTGTGCGCCCAACCTCCCAAAGAATTGGCGCCCCTTCCCCCAAAGACACCAAACCGAAACACACACACTTCCACCCCACTCTAATTCAAGCAAATCATCAAACACCTAATAATCACATACTTTCCCTATTTAATTATATTAATTAGCATCTAATTATCTCCATATTATTTAACAATTCAACACTCACTTTAACAAAACTCACTTAGGCATTTAATCAACATCATTAAATCACATATTCACATATTTCTTCACATTGAAGCATTTTATCAAACATATGGCATGCACATTTAACAACACATTTATTTCCAACATCAAGCATCATGGTATCACCAAATTAAATACAAATACAACAATTAATGTAATCACATACATAATCAAACAAACACCCAAACACTCAAATAATTCATCAATTAATTAAGCAACTACTCCTAACACCTAATCCATATGATTTCAAGGTTAATAAATTATTAACTATGAAAGAGAACCCCCATACCTCAAAATTAAAGAACCTAAGTAGCCTCTCCTTCAAAAACACAAGAACCACCAAAAATGGATGCTCTCCTACTTTGAGCAAAAAGCCCATTGCCTAGAGCTAAAATGGGGAAGATCTTCCCTTTCTTCCTTCCTTTTTCACGCCCCTTCTCTCTCTCCTCACTCACCGATCCGCTTTCTCTCTCTCCCCTTTTCTCTCTCTTTCTCTATTCATTTCTTTCTCTTCTATTTCTTTTATTTCTTTCTTTTCCTTCTTTTTCTACTTTCCTTTATTTCCTTCCTTTCTCTGATTCTCTTTCTTTTTATTTCTTTTCTTATTTTTTTCCTTTTTCTTCTCCTTTCTTCCTTATTTGACTTTTCTTCTCTTCTTTTTTATTCTTTTCTTTGTTTCTTTCTTATCTTAGACACTAAAATGGGCTTACATTTTGGGCTCTAGTGTTGGGCCCTTTTGCACTTCCCTTTTACTTCAACCACTCCCCGACATAATTAAATCATCACTCCCTTATTTACTTACCTAACACCTCTTAGTTATATTAAATACTCTATTATTCTTTTAATATAACTAATCACTAAAATACCTCCTAAATAAAATAAAACTCCAACTTAATTAATTAACTTAAATAAATGTTGCAAGCCTTAAATAACTTAGTTAGATGAATAATTAAATTATTTTGGGGCGCATAACTCTCCCCACTTCAGAATATTTTCGCCCTCGAAAATTTACGCCAATTTCATGCACTCAACATCGAATCCCCTTATCACCCTCTAACCGCTCTCATCCATGTTCTATTGTACACTCAACCGACCAACGCCTCCTCTACACTCTTACTCCCCAAATAGGTATCCTAACTCAGAGATTATCAACATCCTACTCGACTACCCAACACCATAAAATAGCTAACTTGTGGCATCATCACCAATTAAGTAGGACTCAACTCGCTGCCGCTTTGAGACGCTAAGTCTACCTCATTACTTTTAGATACAAATACCTATATCGCTACTTTTATTTTCCTATTCAACGGAAAGCAAACGATACGACACCGTGAGACAACAACAATCATGGCGGAGGCCCAACAACACCAACAATCGCAATTAACACAACGACACCAATCTCAACAATTTATCATATACTCAACATCATTCACATCAACAATTAACACGACCACAACAAAGCAAAATTCAACTTCAACCTATTCAACAATTTTATCGCTTTATTCAACGCTCAAATTAATCTACCTAAACTCGGGTGCAGAAAATCCTCAGAACTTTGCGCCTACTTTGGCGAATTAATTAAAATAGTAAACGACCTCGGATTTCGACAAATAAATACTTGTTGGAAAGCCACAGATGTGTAGTTTCTGAGTATATTCTTAAAGTTTCACAACAATGGGCCAATTAGGACAGTTTTTAGAAACAACCCGAACAGTTTCCGATCGACAGATTCTGTCCTCCTATTTCATTTCACGCTAAACCGACTTAAACTTGACCATATGGGACAAAACTTCAGCCCGAATAAAAGCATTTGAGTATAGGTTCTAATGTAAAAGAATCGCTCAAAACGGAGTTCATTTGAGGACATAAAACTTGCAAACACCAAACCTACCCACAGATTGACTCTAGAAATTTGACCCGACTTTGAGACTCATAACCGAGCTACACAACTCCGAATTTAACGAAACTAGTGCCAAAACGACTGGCTTTAAGTCTATTTTCGAAAACACTCAGCCACATAATTTTTGACTCAACCAAACAGTGCCAGTTTTCAAAAGACTGAAACAGTGTCCAGACACGCACGAAATCGTAAACAAGCAAAACTCATCATGATCAATCACCAAACCAATTATAATCATCACATACTTATGCATTTCATCAAGCACCAAACAAGCATAACCAATCATGCAAACAATTTAAACACTCAAGTCCGAAAAGATTTAAACACGTAGGCATCATCTTCAATCTCTTTACTCCTAGGGATTTGGCTAACATGCGATTTTACAACTTCCCTAGAAAATATCATGGACATATAATTCTACTAAATTTAATTGATTTCTTGCCACCAAAATAATATAACCAACACATGCTTTATAACACACTTGTTTTGATTCAAGGCTTGATATTAGTTTAAGCAAATGAAATTAAATCTCCTTGTCAACATTTAGCAAAGAAAACTAATCAAGTAATAGAAGTGCACAAAAACCTAGTTGCACGGTTTCATCATTAGATTTTTGGAACCATGTAACACAAATCAAGGTGTGACAAATAATAATAGTAATAGCGACAACAAAGTCCAAGCTATGTTATAAAACGAACACATTTATACATTTGTAGTTCGCAGTCAAGGAGTACCTAAATTGTTTACATTTGTTCCCAAGACCTTGACAATCATTACTGGATTCACATTCACATAACACAAAAATTCTAGTCCATCTAATCATGCAATTTATGTCCAATCTCATAATTTTTCAAACATCATTAGATCACCACCTAATCGGTTCAAAGCCGAATTTATGTCACATTTTGAAATAAAACCTTAGAACAACTTGAAAACCAAATACAACACTAATTTGGACATCACATTCATTTTCCAATAGCATAAAAGTTTCCAAGTACCGTTTCTTTTTGAAAATCATAAAACTTACAGTTTTGTCCAAAAGGGGAACTATATGCAAACCCTAACGCTTACTATCACACGAATATGCAACCACATAAACAACTACTTACTAGTTCAAAATTTTAGTTTCCGACATACACTCAGAAAGTAAAGAAAATTAATCATTTCATTTTTGACAAATCATATCATGCTCACAAAACAAGCCGAATTGAAACACTGAAAATGTCAAAACTTCAAGTCATGCAACTTTAATTGAGAACATGAAAATATAGCATTACACATTATTTCATTTTGGCATACTATCTTCGAAACAATTAAGCACAAGTCAATTCAAATTCCTATACACCACAGCAACAATCAACCTATAGCAGAGACGCCAATCAAGTTCAACAATTTCAACAAGCAATCTTCAAATATTGTTCAGTGGTATACTTACTACTAATGTTAGGTCATATAAAAATTACTTTCTATATTCTAACAAGCTAATCAAGAATCAATCAAATTAAAATTAGTGCATGCATTCAAATTTAATAATAACCATGAGTTATTGTCGCTTCTTCATCGGGGATGAGTGATCGGTGATCACCCCTCCTACTCATGCAACCAACTAATTAAGGTCACAAAACTACTTTCTTTCAATTTATAACTACCACATTAAAAGATTTTTAACGCAAATCCGAGTGCGGCGCCGTCACGACTTTCACTCCTTTGACGTCGTTAGAACTCTTTTAATCACACATATCTTAATGATACAAACAACAAATGCGAATGTGCAAAATCACCGCTATAACCACCGCCATACGCTTCACCACATATACCTCAATAATGCAATATCACTTTCAATCGTAATCCAACAAATAAGTCACAAGGCACGCCAATGAATGAACAAACCAACAAAGTTAATGCAAAACAAAGAACATAATTATGATTTAGAACGAGTACCAAGACTCGAGGGTTAACAGACTTCGATAACTTGGCTTCTGACGGACCGAACCGCTTCCGATACCACTAATGTAACACCCCTTTCTATATATTATTAATTAATCGATTATAAAATCGTAGTTTTCAAAATTTTAATATTTTTCCACGCACCACAAAGAGAGTGCTACATTTCTTCAAAACACCTTACAATACTCCGCAATATTAATCAAAGTAAAACCCCAAAGATATGATACATAGCACCAACAAGTCCGAGAATAAAGTAGTACAACAAATGAAGATAATAGCTTAACATAATAGTTCAAAACGTAATAAAATAACAACTACTAAATATTGTCCCCGGCACATATGACGTGAGCCGACTCACTCACACTAGAGGAAAGATCTCTAAACACCTTTAGTCACTGTCACACTGCAGTTGCTTGATATACGAGGCAACACGACGCAAAGAGGTGAGTCTCAATACATAGATAATAATAAATAAAACAAGAAACACAATAGATTAGGTACACCGATATACAACTAATTCAAGACACCATCAACATAGTTACACCAATTACAAGCACGCCAATATATAGTTACGCCAATTATACAGCTTACGCCACATATACAAAGCTATACCCAAATACAGCTTACAATCGACACACCATTAATTCATGAACACCCAATCAACCACCGTGAGCATGCATGTAATGCATGGAATGCAATATGCATGTGGATCCATCATCACCTCAATAACCCCGCTTTCGCACTCACCTCTTTTGGCCGGGGCCACCACCTCTTTTGGCCGGCCCACCACCTCTTTTGGCCGGCCACATCACCTCTTTTCGGCCGGCCACATCACCTCTTTTATATGCATATGATTTATGTGACACCATGACAATGCATCACAACACAATAAAATCACCACAACAATCATTAACTCACCTCTTTGGCCGGGCCTACATCACCACTTTATCATTCCACACCTCACCTCTATTCACAATATTTGGCCGAGGCCTACTTCACCGCTTTGGCCAAGCCTACACACCTCAATGGCCAAGCCCACACACCGCTTAATCATCACCACAACACAACGCACCTCAAATTGGACTACATGTCACACCAAGGACTAAACCCACACCTAAGGACCGAAACACCTCTCAAGGACTAATGTGACACCTAAGGACCATTTCAAAGACCTAAGGACCAACTGACACCATAAGGACCATTTTAGCACTTAGGGACTAGTTTAACACCTCGGGGACCATTTTGACATCTAGGGACCATTTTGACATCTAGGGACCATTTTGACACATAGGGACTATTTTGTCACCATAAGGATTATTTTAGCACCTAGGGACTATTTTGACACCTAGGGACTAGTTTGGCACCATAGGGATCAATTTAACACTTAGTGGACTATTTTGAACTAACATTTAGACACCCTAGCACAACCAGCGCCACTAGCGCATTGGGGCAGCCAAAATGGCGCCCTTGCACTATTCCCGCACACACTCCACGCAACAACAAATGCACTGTGCGCCAACCTCCCAAAGAATTGGCGCCCTTTCCCCAAAGACACCAAACCGAAAAACACACACACTTCCACCCCACTCTAATTCAAGCAAATCATCAAACACCTAATAATCACATACTTTCCCTATTTAATTATATTAATTAGCATCTAATTATCTCCATATTATTTAACAATTCAACACTCACTTTAACAAAACTCACTTAGGCATTTAATCAACATCATTAAATCACATATTCACATATTTCTTCACATTGAAGCATTTTATCAAACATATGGCATGCACATTTAACAACACATTTATTTCCAACATCAAGCATCATGGTATCACCAAATTAAATACAAATACAACAATTAATGTAATCACATACATAATCAAACAAACACCCAAACACTCAAATAATTCATCAATTAATTAAGCAACTACTCCTAACACCTAATCCATATGATTTCAAGGTTAATAAATTATTAACTATGAAAGAGAACCCCCATACCTCAAAATTAAAGAACCTAAGTAGCCTCTCCTTCAAAAACACAAGAACCACCAAAAATGGATGCTCTCCTACTTTGAGCAAAAGCCCATTGCCTAGAGCTAAAATGGGGAAGATCTTCCCCTTTCTTCCTTCCTTTTCACGCCCCTTCTCTTCTCCTAACTCACTGCCCGCTTTCTCTCTCTCTCTGCCTCCTTTTCTCTCTTTCTATTCCTTTCTTTCTCTTCTATTTCTTTTATTTCTTTCTTTTCCTTCTTTTCTACTTTCCTTTATTTCCTTCCTTTCTCTGATTCTCTTTCTCTTTTTATTTCTTTTCTTATTTTTTCCTTTTTCTTCTCCTTCTTTCTTCCTTATTTGACTTTTCTTCTCTTCTTTTATTCTTTTCTTTGTTTCTTTCTTATCTTAGACACTAAAATGGGCTTACATTTTGGGCTCTAGTGTTGGGCCCTTTTGCACTTCCTCTTTACTTCAACCACTCCCGACATAATTAAATCATCACTCCCTTTATTTACTACCCAACACCTCTTAGTTATATTAAATACTCTATTATTCTTTTAATATAACTAATCACTATAATACCTCCTAAATAAAATAAAACTCCAACTTAATTAATTAACTTAAATAAATGTTGCAAGCCTTAAATAACTTAGTTAGATGAATAATTAAATTATTTTGGGTCGTTACAACTTGTGACATTCGGGTCGACGAGGGCGGGGAGTGATCGCCGCGCTCAAAAAGGTGGCATGGCAAAGAGCGGCCCGGCAAACTTCCAAAGCCGGCGGACGCGTGAATGAACCGAATACGCACCGGAATGAGATGGATCCCGAGGTCGTGAAGGAAGGCTTAAAAGAATTGATTTGGACTACTTATACTAACAAGATGCATCTTCTTTTTCGAGCCCATCCCGTAAGAACTCCATAGTTAAGCGCGCTTGGCTTGGAGTAGTAGTGGGATGGGTGACCTTCCGAAGTTTTCGAAAGCATGCAAGTGAGGACAAAGCATGCCGAAAAGACTCGTGTTGGTTCGTGGGGAAGTCAGCGCTCGAAGCGACCGGGATGTTACAAATGGTATCGTGCGCAGCACCTCTCTCAAGACGGCACGTGTGGTTCGGGACGAACCAAGCTAAGCCGTGGGCATGTGACATCCGGGGCCGACGAGGGGCGGAGTGATCGCCAGTGCCCAAAAAGGTGGCATGGCAAAGAGCGGCTCCTCGCGCCTTCAAAGCGAAAGGACGCGTGAATGAACCGAATACGCACTGTACGAGAGGATCCCGAGGCCGTGCGGTAATGGACTGCATAATTGAAGGAAGGCTTAAAAGAATTGATTTGGACTACTTATACTAACAAGATGCATCTTCTTTTTGGAGCCCATCCCATAAGAACTCCATAGTTAAGCGTGCTTGGCTTGAGTAGTAGCGGGATGGGTGACCTTCTCGAAGTTTCCTAAAGCATGCAAGTGAGGACAAAGCATGCCGAAAAGACTCGTGTTGGTTCGTGGGGGAAGTCAACAGTTCTGGAAGCAGTCTGGGATGTTACAATAGACATCATGAATCAATATTACCTGACCATCTTCTTTTGTAAACATCACATTACCCATACCTTCAGCTTCTAGTGTTAGGTTGTTGGCACACTTGATAGTTGTCCTTCTCTGTGGTCAAAATCAACTAGCCAACCTTTGTTACTCGTTAGGTGATTTGAACATGCAGAGTCTAGATACCATAATTCAGTGATGGTGCTGCCATCACTGTTTGTTACCAGTAGAGCTATAAAGTTCTTGTCTTGTTTTATATCTATAGGAGTTACATGCACATTAGGTCTAGATTCTGTTGTAGTATCAACACTAATAGTACTAAAGGCTATCGCACCTTCGTAGTCAAGATCCTCCTCACCACATTGGCTCAGCAGACTGCACTTTTTAGGCTTATTAGTACTCCTCAGAGGACACTCGTGGCATAATGCCCTAGTTTGTCACACCTATAGCACTCGACTTTTTGACTTGTCCTTTTCTTAGTGTTGTTACTACTCTTAGAAGAATTAGATGAATTAGACTTAGGTTTAGAGTTACCCGCCTTACCCTTAGACCAAAGAGCCTTTTACCTTTGTTTTCCTTCTTTGACTTACCCTTAGCCAACATAGCAGTTGTCTTCATCATCCGAATCTTCTTCCAGTGATTTCCATACGGATTTCCTTAGCCAACATAGCAAAGGCTCGGATCGCTTTACCAATGCTCGCTTATACCATATTGGATTTTTTCGCTAATTTTACTTAGTTTTCCTTTGCAGTTGTAGTAGTAATCGATGGAGGGTGCAATGTGTAAAGCCCAAGCTTCACAATTGCTCCACCTCGCTTTCACTTAACTCGCCAAACAATCTTTTTGTTGGATCCTCGCGCTCAACCTGCTTAGGTGGATATACGCGGGTTATTTTTGACCCGCCAGATATATTCTTTCTATTACTCTCTTCGCTCGTAAATGCAAGAAACCTCTCACTCTCTCTCTTGATTCTCCTGCCTCTCTCTTCTTCTTCTTCTCTCTTTCTTTCAGAAACCCTAGATCAATTTGAGCTCTCACGCCGTGATCAAGCTTGGATTGATCTTGGTGTTGGCTTGATGATTGTTGATGATGATTCAACAAAATCCTCCGTTTTATGTTGAATCTTGCAACCTCAAGCCCGTAAATTTGTCTTCTCACCTTCGCGATGAGTTTCACTTTTCGAAACCCTAATTCGATTCTCTCGATAGGTTTGATTCTTCTAATCAAACCTTCGTAACTCTTATTAAGGTAATAGTCTTCTTTCTTTACTTCGCTTTGTTGCTTGATTTGTTGAATTCCGTAAACCCTAACTTCACAGATGAAACCCTAACTTTGTTTTGTTCGATTCTTTGTAAACAATGTTCGATGTGATTTGTATTCTACCAAGGTAACAAATCACTCTCAAACAATTTTACTTGTATGCACTTAATCTTTTACAAAACCCTAATCTTGGTTTTCACTGCTTCGCTTGCATGTACCATCGAAGTTGTGATTATGCAATATTACCTAGCTTCTTGATGCTATCTCTCTCGTAAAGCGCAAGTACCCACAAAGGTAAAATTCCAGCTTCCTTTGTTCTATTTCTTCTCCTTCTTCAAAATTGCTTTAGTCACAAAACAATTTCTAACCTATCTTTCTTCTCGTTGTATGCAAGGTATGATCCTCCTTGATCACTCACACACTCAAAGACTCAAAGTTGAAGAAAATGGAGCTTACTGCTTAGAACAGGAGTGGTAGGAAAAGTATAATAGAATACTCAATGTAAAACTAAACTGCTTATTGAATGATTGTATTGTATGTACATTGTATTTACACTTGACTATCTATATATACACTTAGGCACATAGTGATTTTAGGATATGTCGCTTAGAGGTTGTTAGGTAGAGCTAATAAATTTCTAACCGAATAAACCGTTAGGATAGGATTTTTGCAACAAACTTCTAACCACCTGCTTTTTTTCAAAATTGATTGTTTGATGAGGTGGTTATTAGTTTAAGTCCCAACGGCTATTTTTTCTCGTTAGGGTTTTGTATTACAACCCCAACAAACTCAAGACTTAAGCACATAATAGCATTTCACTACTTGAGCCGCAAGGGTGTTATTACACTACTAGAAAACCAAATATATCGAGTAGTCAAAACCCGCTTGAATTGATTAAAAATCATTTCGATAATGACCATTTTTCTAAATTAATATCGATGAGAATTAACCGGAAAGGGGTAAGTCAAGAATCATTACCGACGATTTTTGAAAAGATTCGCCAAAAATTACCGATAAAAGGTCCATAATAAATTACCAACCGGTAAAAGGGTCGTCAATAACTTAGCAACGGAAAAGCTGTCGATAATTACCTACTACTAGTTTCCTACTGACTTTCCTCAGTTATTACGAGAACAATATTTCAGACGGTAATGCTTTACGTGAATTTTCCGGCAGTTTTTTCTGCCCGCGGTAATCAGTCAAGGCACATTTTTTGAGACAATTAAGGCACATTATAGAAGCCTCATAACATCATATACATATAACCATACAAATCAACTCAAACTCATATATGCTAATTGAAAGTTCATATTCATAAACAAATTAAAGCATCTTGCCAATCAAATTCACATTCAAATCAAACAGTTCTACAATTCAAATAGTGCTATAGTCCATAAAGCACCATAAAGTATTACGATCAAAACCCTAACGGATCTTTAGCCGTAGGGTTAATGAACAAACACGACCTATAAAATAATCTATAATCTGTATTTATATAAAAACAAACCAAGAGAGGTGGAAGTAAAGAATGCTTCAGATTCTTGAATAAAAATCAAAAAGAATTGTTCAAATTCTCATACCAGAATCAAAAAAACTCAGATTCACGATTAAAGTAAAGCCACATTCTTTTTCTTCCAAATCGATTTAGCACCCCATGAAGAGTAACTCACAAATCCTTTCAATAATGTAACTCAAAACCTTCTCACTGACCATTTCTCCTCATTTTCAGCCCCATCACTTCCTTCACCAACATCATAATTACTAATACCACTCCCTTCACCGATTTGTCGTTGGTACCATTCTTGTCCTTTCTTTCACTGTCTTCAAAAGCAACGATGATTTGATCTATGAGGTGGCGATTAGGTGAAGAGTTCCAACGAATCCAGTAACTCATGTAGCAGTGGAAACACCTGCAACGGAACATAGGTTGATGATCGACGGCGCCACACCGCTCTTTTTCCGCGTAGAGTTTCCAAGTAGAAGAACAACATGATATTAGGTAAGCGAGGACTTCTATGTCCTCCGGTGAGAGAGCCACGGTGAGTGTGAGGATTGTTGCTGGAAGGAACGAAAGCCTGTTTGATATAGTTGCCGGCGCCAAGCGATGGCTGAACCATTTCCTTTCGGTGGTGGTTCTTCTTTTTCATGGTTTCTTTTTGGTTTCAGTTTTAGGCTTTAGATAGATATCATATTTCTGAGACTTTGTGTTTGATTTGAGATACTTGTATACCAAGAAAGTTTATATGATACAGGTTATTTGAGAATCAATCTAGAATTTATGCATTTATTACAAAAATATAATTACCAAATCAATCATTCAAAAATAAAACTAGGAAATCAAGACTAGGCTTTTGTTTACAGCAAATCAAGACTAGCCTAATTATCTAATTTAATGATTAATGATACTCAATACATATTACTTCCTTTATGTATTTTCTATAACACAATTTCTGGAGAATTTTTCGGTCCTTGACACAAGAAGAAAAAGATAAGTTTTAGCGTGTATTTTTACCCTTTTTATTTTATTTTATTTTTTTGATAGAAGAAATTTTAGATGAGTTGGGCCCGTAATACTGGTGATCGCGCAGTTTCTACGCTTCAACGCTACGTAAGATTTATGATCACCCACCAAAGAGGCTTCACCCTAAGAATGGAGTATTTTTACCCTTTTATTTGTAGAGAAATTTATATTTTCTATGAATTATTATCACATCGTAAAAATTAAACAGGATGTGTTTACCAAAAAAATAATCACGATGGTATATTTTAAAATTCATGTAAAACTTAAATGTAACGAATTAATCTGAATTCTTTCCACAAAAAGACTATTATCCTACCAACGCTTACGGCCAGAGTGAGAATCTGATTTCAGATCTCACCCCAACGTCTCTGCTTCGAATTTGGGTGTGGCAAAAAAACTCGCTTGAATGGTATACACTTTATCCAATTTGATCCCTATAATGTATAAATCTTTTGAGTTTAGTCCTTTTGTCGCTTCATGTTGGAGGGACTAAAATCAAATAGTTTACATTGCAGACCAAACTAGATAAAACGATATTTGAAAGGACGGAAGATAAAATTTTATTTTTAAGAAAGCAAAACCGATAAGCCTTATATTTTCAAGAACAAAAACACAATTTTATTTTTACATGAACTAAATTGATCAACCCCAAGTGGGTTGATCTAATGAAAGATGACAGGAGTCAGATCCGAGAGGTCCCGAGGTTCCAACTCCCCCACTAGAGTCCTCTTAGCCTAGTGGAGCCCGAATGTCTTCCCTACCTTAAACTGGAGTGTCATCCCCTCACCCTAAATTTTTTGTACCAATTTTTTTTTGTCAAACATACATTTATATGAGCTAAAAATATATTTAAGCCAATATATTAACAAAATCAGCATAACACAACCAACCGCCTCACTAGTTTTTGAAATATTTGTACACGGGGCTTTTTAGCCCTCTTGAATACCAAAAAAGAAATACTTGTACACCAAGAAAATTCTATTTTAAAGGTTATTAGAGAAAATGCAGAATTTATGCATTTATCACAAAATGATAACAACGAAATCAATTTACCAGAAAATAACTAGGAAATCAAGTCTAGCCTTTTTTTAACAGTTAATCATGACCAGCCTATTATCTAATATAGTGACACTTAATATATTACTCCGTGAGTATCTCATATCTAGATTGTACCATAAAAAAATATTACTTCCTAATGTATATTATTATTATTATTATTAAGCAAAAATACACCGTATATCCTTTAAGCTTATTATTTTGTAAATGTTTGGTCATTTATGTTTTTTTGTAACAACTTAGTCTTTTAAGTTAGCTAATGTTTACATTGTTAGTCTTTTTTAAAATTTTCCATCCAACTCATTAAAAACTATGTGGCGTTATTAGAAAGTTAGTTAAATTAGTTTTCAATTGTAACTACTTTTCTTAGTAGTTAGTTGATTTTGTATTTACTTTCACTAGAAAGTGCACTATATATATAGTGATCATATTGTACGAAGTTTTTACTTCACCATTCATTTGAATAAAATTTATATTCAATTTATAGATGGAGTTTAACTCTTAATATGGTATCGACATTAGCACTTAACCGCTATGGTATCGTGAGTTAATTTCAAAAACTCACCGCTATGATAACTCTATTTTAATAAAAACTCGCTCTTCATCTAAGAGTTAATTTCAAAAATAAAACTCACCTCTTCATCTAATTTTTATTTTTTGTTTTTAATAAAAAATTTAAAAAATTACGAGTCACCTTTTAAAAATTACATGTTGGTTTTGCCATATAAGCATCTAACCGCCACACATAGACTTTTTTTAACGGAGTTGGATGGAAAATTAAAAAGACTAACGATGTAAACGTTAGCTAACTTAAAGGACCGAAAGTTGTTACAAAAACATAAAGGACCAACTTGTTACTTAAAAATAACTTAAAGGACCTCTAGTGTATTTTTTTTGCCTTATTATTATTATTATTATATCTCTAAAAGAAACTTTTTCGAGCCTCAAGGATGGTCCTCAACATTTTCATTTACTTCTTAAATAAGATCTCAAAATTCTTCTTTATATGGTCAAAAAAATATTAATTAATGTCCAAATTATTCTTATTATTAAATAAAATCTCAACTCGCTCAGATCAATCTCTAATATACTTGATCCGAGGTACAAGAGGTCTTGCTTCGTAGCTTGATGATGAGTCTCGACCTTGAAGATTGAGCTTGGCCATCCCGAGGTAGTCGCAACTCCACGCCGGGTGGGGTGTACCGCAGACACTCGATGCCTAAGCCGAGATGTGACCGAGGTAGAATGTGCAAGGAATAAGAAGCGATTCGAATGCGGGGTAGCACCTGTGATTTATAAGGCGTGTGTCGTCTTAAGCGCCGATCCGCTTTTCGATAGATCTTGGTCGCTGAGAGCGGGGTCCATAGCGCCAAAGTGAATAATGGGCCGCTTTAGTAGCTGCATCGGGGCCCGCCCAATACTTGTGGATTTAGCCTGCATCGAACGGTGGGCCCCAACTCGAGGCCTGATGAGGATGAAGTCGGCCTCGCTGATGAGTCCGAGGCATTTGCAAGGCAATGATGACTTTGTCACCGTCACTGGGAACCGGCGCGCTGGCCATGATTGCGGCGTTGTTTCCTATGAGAGTTACGGCAACATACCGATTTAACGATCGCATACGCTTTTCGAGGCCCGAGAGAGTATAACGATTTCGAGAAGCTAGCGTAATAGTTTTCGGGTCCTCCGCCACCGCCTCGAAGTTCAACTTGCTCGCGTGACGCGACGACATGAGTATTTCACCATCACCACTTCATCATTCAAAGATTTCAAGAAAATGTCAACTTCTTCCCGTATGGAGCTTCGAGCAAGAAGGAAGTCGAGATCAATCTTCATCACCGCCTGGCCCCAGAGCTCCGAGGTGGAAACTAGGGTTTCTACTCGCCGCGCAAAGGTCCCGGTTGAAGGGGTGGAGAACGATCGTAAAGTGATGCCACCGCCACCATTGAGACATATGAGGATGACCTTTAATGGTACCATTGTGTGTCCTCAAAGCTGTAGTGAACATTAAGGCCGAAGTTCATCAAAAGCAAACCCTTTCATACTTCGAGCAGCTTTATCATGCCCTTCTCGCGAGCAAAAGTGGAGACCGGAAGAGCTGGTCTTTTGGCGCTTTGCACCAACCTTTGGGAATATGATTGGCTACTTCTTCCATGGGAGGACACTAGAGAAAATTGGGAATCAATCCCATTTACCGAGTTCCAAAGAAAGTGTGTGGTGCACCTACTACCGCTCCGAGTAAGCCGGCCCCAACGCTGGGGTTACATTAGGAATTTTGAGGCCCCGAGCATGAAGCGCGACTGCCACCCGATCTTCTTAACTTTGATTAAAACTTGTCGCCACCGAGAAAGGCAACACAACCGACACGCTTATTGCCTTTCGCTTTTTTTTTCTAACGAGTCATACTTCAAATCGTGAATGACTCAACAAGGGGTTCAAGTTGGTCTTCTTCTTCGTGGAGGGTCGCACGTTGCCGCGAAGAGGTTATTGCCGACTATGAGAGCAGAGAGCGCCCCACCTCACATCCCATTCTCCTAGTCCGCGAGTCACTTTGACCGATGGTAGTTCTTATCACTACGAACCTGCCTTTCATCGTGACGACGCCATGACCTACAATTTGTTTGTGAAATGGGCGCTTAAGTCGCTAGAGAGAACAAGAAATTTAGCCATGGGAGATCATCAACGCGACGCTGAGTCCGACGAGTCAAGGCTCTGCTTTAGGTAAGTCATAAGCATTTTACCCATACTCCATACTTTCCTCGAGCGATTTCAAACTCTTTAACTTTTTGCGCAGATGACTTGGCTGATGGTTTTGACTTCGGCTTCTTCCTCGCCGCCCGTGGTCCGACTTTGTTCAACCAAGAAGGGCAAAGGCAAAAAGCCCTCGAGCCTGGGGACGGATACTCCGAGCTCGAGTACGGAAGGGGGACAAATTGAAGTCCCAACAGAGGTCGACTTTTGAGGTTTGCGCCTCGAGTTGCTAAAGCTAGAAGAGCTCGTCGTAAAGCTTCAACTACAGATTTGAAACCTGGCCGCCGCATGGTTTCAAGCAAACATCAAGAAACTTGAAAAGAAGAACCTTTTTATTGAAAGCGACTTGCCGGATCAAGAGGATAAGCTCAAGGTGCCCAGATGATGTTCTTCCCGAGCTTTATGAGGAGAACCTAGCACTTTGGGCCGAGTTGGAATCTCTCGAGCCTGGGCAGAGGATCGATTCTCGCAGAGGCTCACCGGGTAGCCTACTAGAGGAGGTCGACCGGACACGACGCCTTGGAAAATGAGCTTGCTTCGTGAAGGCGGCGCAACACGTTCAGCGCAAATTGGCGCCGGTCAAGCCGAGCCGGAGAGAGCTGGCCGAGAAGACCGCTTGGCAGCCTGGCGGGCGGACTCACCCGACTTGGAATCGAGCGCCGCAAGAACCCGATTGTCATGGTGCACCCCGAGATCCTCTCGGCATGGATCCCGCCATGAGGCCTACGACGGAAGATCATGAAGCCACAGGCCGAGTCCTCCGAAGCCGCCGAGGTGATCTTTGAGGCTCCATCTCTGCCAAGAAGAGGAAGAAAGTGCCGACTCTAATTCTTCTGAGAATCTCACCATAGCAAAA
This sequence comes from Oxytropis ochrocephala, assembly GCA_020916435.1. NCBI lineage: Eukaryota > Viridiplantae > Streptophyta > Magnoliopsida > Fabales > Fabaceae > Oxytropis > Oxytropis ochrocephala. The sequence goes on from CM037093.1 coordinate 78,426,494, forward strand.
TGATTAAGTTCTTGTAATTTTTCTTTCTTTTCCAATTTTAATGTAAAGACTCCCAATTGTTATGAAATGTAAATTGACTTCTTTTTTTTTTTTTTTAGCAATTGTTACTTTTCTTTGTTTTCTCGCACCGATGTCGCCTCGGTGATACTCGTGTGGTGAGGTTAACGAAAGAGTTGGCCGAGCCAGCAATAATTCGGAATATTGCCGCAGTGAAATAGTCGAGAGTGAGTGAGTTACCTCATAGTCTTTGCCTCGCCGCTGCGGGTTTCCATCTGGTTCTCTCGATGGAACATTGAGTTCGACATCGAGAAATCTTGGTATTGAAATCGCGGATTCCGCCTTCACTTTGACCGCCGCAAGGACTTTTTCCTTTGCCTTTTCGTGTGAGATGAGTACCTCGAACACCGGTGCGGAAGGCACAATCGCACGGGGAGAAAGAGGGGCGGCCTTAAGACTTCTTCCTTCGCTTCTCTAGTGGAGACGAGTACCACGGCATACCATATTGAAGGCACAATCGCTCAAGGCGAAAAGAAATAGGTCGTCGCTGGTCTTCGCCAAAGGTTCTCACGACGGAGCGCATGAGCTCTAATCGTGGAGGAATTTCTCCGACGGCCTCGCTGTACATGCCGCCGTCCGCCGAGTGGCCACCGGGTCGACTAGGTGATAGAGTTATTCATATGTTCGAACTTAGTAAATTGCTCTCTTCAAGCAAAGATAAGAAGTTTATATAGTATTTTATGTGATATAAAATAACTTGAGTGTTTGACATGGTTTAAGTTGTTAATAGGCCATTTTGGATATATTGTGGTATGTTTGATTAGTTTGTTCAAGGTAGCTTCTCACGTGATGCTCCCGTGATCAATGCTTCGCATAAATGCTCCTACATTATTCCCGCACTACAAATGCTATCAGATCGATTTACACAATGCTCCTACATTGCATCCGTGATTGCTTAGGCCCCATTCGGTGGGAGTTGCTTTGAAATTTTCAAAACCAAAACCAGCTTTCTATTTTGAGTTTTAAAATTTCAAAAACCAACACTAAAACCAGCTTTTCGCTTAAGAAATTTTCAAAATCAAAATGACTTTCAAACATGAACATAGTGTGGTGGTTGTTGGCAAGTGTGGATGGAGTGGAGGTCGACAAAGGGTCGAGTGGTGGTTGATGGTGGTCAAAGCGGTGCTTGACGGTAGCCGCGGGTGGTCAGCGTGGCTCGTGGGTGGTAGGCCGGTGGTCGCCGTGGTGGTCGACGGCGGCTGAGCGCGGTGGCCTGCGCGGTGATGGTCAGGTGGCCTGAGTGGTGTTGGTGGTGGTCAAAGTGGTCATTGACGATGAACAAAGTGGTGGTTGACGGTGGTCGAGTGGTGGTTGATGGTGGTCAAAGCTGGTGGTCGACGGTGGCCTGAGCGGTGGCCTGCGGTGGTCGCGAAGGCCTGAGAGTACTTCGTGGTGGTTAGTGGGTGGTTGACGGCGGTCGGGCGGCGGCGCTGGTGGTGGTCAGTGGTCGCGACGGTGGCCTGAGTGGTGGCCTGCGGTGGTCGAGTGGTGGTCGCGTGGCCTGCGGTGGTCGGCGCTGGTCGGAGCGGGTAGTCACGGTGGTCGACGCGGGCCGCAGTGCGGGTGGTCGCTGGTGATGGTTTGGCGTGGCTCGCAGTGTGGTGTTAGGCAGGTCAAAGCGGTGGTCGATGGTGGTCGCAGTGGTGGTCGATGGTGGTCAAAATGGTGGTCGACGTGGTCTGAGTGGTGGTCGACGTGGTTGGAGCAGTAGTTGGTGGTGGTTAGTGTGGTCGCCGACGCGGTCCGAGTGGTGTTGGTGGTGGTCGACGTGCGGCCGAGCGGTGGCCTGGCGCCAGAGTCGGCGGGTGGTTAGCGTGGTCGAGTGGTAGTGGTGGTGGTCGTATATTGATGATCGAGAGGTGGATGAAACAAAACAGAATCAAAATTATAAAACCTATTTTTGTGGTTTTGAGTTTTGATGAAAATCATTTTGAAATTAAGGAAAAACCAACTCACCCATTTTACACTTAACATGTTTCTCGCTTTGAAATTGACTTTCAAAACCAAAAACCAAAAATCGTAACAACCCCGAACGGGCCCTTAGAGATTGAAGCCAACCACTTGCACAAACCACTTGCATTGTCGACCTCATGCTTGGTCTCCAAAAGCAAGAGCACTTTATATTTCAGCCACAATTCTCACATAGCTTTCGAGGACTCATCTACATAGTGGATACATGCTCATCTCTCATTGACCTCCCTACACACTTCGGAGTGAATGCCTCAACTCAGTGAAGCAACTTCTGAAAAGTAACCATGGTTACACCTCTAGTTTACTTCATCTACAAGTAAAGAAGCACCTCTCATGAAGACTATAAAAGGACCTCACTTCTTCACTTGGAGATATATCACAATCCATAAGTTAGATTAAAATTTCAAGTAGTCATAGTTAGTTTCTATTTTGTAAGAAGAAAAGGAAGGAATTGATAAATCCTCCTTACTTCAATTTAGTAGTTTTTACTAAGTGTTGAGTAGTGATGCAATCAGCATTGCTAGGAGAATTCATGCAAAGAGTCAAACTTGTAGAATCTCTATCTTGTTGTCTCTCTTTGTGATTTCAATTATATAAACATGATCTATTCACTATATATACCTTGCAATGTCTATGTTGAGCTAAATCTCTCTTAGTTGGAATGTTTTAACCATTTAATAAGCTTTTTAAGTAAGTTTGATGCATGTATGTAATGTGTGCACTTTAGTTCTTGCTTGATAATACTTTCAACACTTATTTTGAGATTGATCACTTAGAATAAGTAGATTTGTAAAAGGCATATGGTTTACAAATTAAGAACTCAAGAACTAATATGGGTGAGTGTTTTATATAAAGGAAACTTTGTGAAAACCATGCTAAGTCCTAGACATAAGATAATATAGTCCATGTGGTGATTGTGTGGGTACTTTAAAAACAAGAGTGAACTTATTTAGCAAGCCTAGATATAGGAAGCTTGTAATGAAACTCGAGAAAGTGGATCAAAGGCACATAGCTAATGCAACAACATTCAAAGCAAAATCAGATCACATACTACATTAGACACTTAAAGGTGAATTACTTGGGGAGGACGTGCTCAACTAGCTTTTCTCTTTGCATTACCACTACTTGCACCTTGCTTTATATTAACTTGATTGTGATAACACCATCTCCACTATATTTGTTATTTGGTTACTTTACACTAGATTACTTTGTATTGAGTTCAAAAAGAGTTTCTCAATCCCTCGTGGGTTCGATCTTTTATATTACTTGTTTAGGACTATGTATACTTGCATATGTTTTTCACCTACTGTGGATTCACACACCGACGCACTGCATGTATGTTAGTGATACGTAAATGTGCAAATAATAGACAAATAGTGATTCTCGCAAACTTTTCTTTATTAAGGATGGGAAATAGTACATCATTCTTTGTTCTTTCTAGACATCATTCTTATAATTCATTTTATTTGGTGCATTACCACTTACTTCCTCTTTCTTTGGATCTCGACTTCGCGATCGCTTCTTTCTCACCGACGCTTACTTTTAAGCGCACGCATCGCACCTTCTAGTCGATCGAGATCAGCAGGATCGCTACCACTTGATCATTCTCGGAGAAAATTTTCATTTTGAGATGGACAAAGGAGGCTACGCCCCAAGTTTGCCTGCTAAGGTCGCCGCCCACCGACGCGTTGATACGGGATGGGCAAGGCAAGCATCGTAAATCTTGTCTTAATTGTTTTGGAAATTTCATCATCCCCATACATCACTTGAAGTTCTATATAGCCCAGTGGAGTCAGACGGAGCCATTGAAGGCGCTTAAATCCCCATCGTAGTTCGATAAGTCGACCTCTCAAAATCTTCACTTTGGGAGTAGCTCTCAAACAAGAGATCTGGGAGCTTCCTTGGTTAATTAGAATTCTTTTTACCTCCGCTTGCCACCACCACACGGAGATGATGAGAGAGTAACCACTTATTTGCTTTGCCATTGCTGTGTTTGAATCGCTGAAGGAGAGCGATGGTCCGCTTGATTTGGCTATGACCGAATTGGATTTTTCCCGACGCCGAGGATTTCGCTCCATCTTCTCTTCATTGAACGCCGGGTTTCCCGACTTCAAGGGGATATCAGCCAATGATCACCATGGCGACGGGCGCCGACGCAGGATCTTGGCGATCTCTTCGCCGAATCGGCCGCTATCCGGCGGGTTTTACCTACTTCATTGATCGCCGCTTTGATTTCGGGCAAGCATTTTCTTTTTGCCCGACTTCCGAGGTATTGCTTTAGCTTGCCTCGCTCGATGAGGTCTTCAATGTCGCCATTCAGACTCGGCAATCCCTGGTCGTCGACTGCGACTTCTGCGGATACCCGCAGCTGGTCTTTTCATTGGTGCTATGCCTCGGGATTGGCTCCACTATTTTACCTCGTTGAACTCCTACCAAGTAAGCACATTCTTGCAGTGATTTTACTTTTTGATGCATTCGGGAGAGTAGTCGAGAACAAGCCAGGTAGTGTGATGCACATACAAAGACTCTCGCCAAGAAGGAACCGAGCTCACAAAAGAATGTGTTATTAGTTACAACACACTAAAATAATACATGTTCCAAAAAGACATAGGTTTACAACTCAAAAAAACCTACATAATGTACCACACTACGCTACTCGCCCCCAAAGGTTACACTACCGTGAGCAAAATGACGCTAAACACACAGAGTGAGGACACCTCTACTTTCTGGGATACCCGCAAGTTGCCAACATGAGAAGCAACATAAAAGCAAGAGGTGAGTCTCTAAACACATATAATAAGGTTTATGACAAGGATTATGCTAAGCAAAACACATATAAACACTTCTACACAACACACAAATAACACAATTATTTAGTGCATGAGTTATATGCATGATGCGCACCCAAAACATCGAGCGGCATATGCATGATGGATCCATTAAGACCAAGTCTTCTGCTACACCTTAGGATCAAGTCCTTCGCTTTCACCATAGGACCAAGTCCTCTGCCACCATTATGTTTATGATTTATGCGACACCATGAACAATGCATAACACACAAAGATATACATCATTCAATTAAGTCATAACACAATCCCAAAGAATCTCACCAATTAGACCGCACTTTTTCTTTCATAAATAGGACCTAAGTCCTCTCATGCTTCACCTCTAGGGACCAAGTCCTCTCAGATTCACCCTTTTCATTTATTTTAATGCCCATCGTGACTTCATCATTTATTACTCCTCTACTCGTAGCCATAAGGCCAACAACACACATACATCATTTTCTCGCGCTAAGGCCGACGCCTCTACATCGGCCCAACACTTAAGCGTCGCGCCTCACCACAAAAACACCCTGGCACCTAGTAGTGGACCAAACAAATACTACGAGGTCTACCATGTCACTTAGGGCTAAACCGACTACACCATTCAGCCACTCACGAATCGCCGCTTAAAACGACACTCTGGGCCAAGTGGCCCAAGAACAACCTCGCGCTTACACTAGCGCAAAACAACACCCCGGCACCTATAGCACCTCGGCATGGCGTTTGGCACCTCAAGACGCTTTGGCACCTCGGCACACCTACACTCTACTCCACTCATAGTCACTTCACTCGCACGAAACGCACTTCACTTCTCTATAATACCACCGGTTACTCTACGCCTTGAACACACCGCACTTAAACGCAACATCTCACCTCGCAAGTACACCTAGGTATGATATACTCTACATCTCGCCATAACACCTCTAAGCATTACTACAGCTATACGCTATCAACGGCACTTCGCAGCCTACGCCTGGTACTTTATCTCTACTACTTACCCTACACCCTCGGCAAGTACAAACCGATACATATACCTAGTCTCGTGTACTCATACACTTAGTCACTTGTGGCTCTATCACTCACCCGGTTCTTATGTTATCGCTATTACGCTTTGACTTACGATCATCACTTCTAAGTTTCGCTACACCGGTGGTAGGTAGATACACCTCGACAATCCCAAGTCAACCCTTCGCTAAGCCCGCATACACGCGTTCTCTTCGTTATGATCACTCAACTCCAAATCTACACCTCGGTAGTCCAACGCTTTACTTCTTAAGAACTTCACACTCTCACGCCTCTCGCTTTAGCTCACTAGGATCGAGAGTTTTATCACCTCCCATTTCACCTCATTAGTCTCTCGTGATGACCAACACCTCAACATCTCAACACAACCTCACCAAACGAGCTAAAACATAACATCAAGCACAATCGTAACACACAAAACATGCAACATACACTGAAAAACACAACTACAACCTACTCACACATAACACTCATCGTATTTACAAAATTATACGTGAGAAGAGAGCCCCCTAACCTTGATCGGGCTGAGTAGAACACACTCTCTTCACTGAAATCCTCCGCTTAACACTGGCAGGCAACTCTTTCTCCCTTGATTCCGAGCCCTTCCACTCCAACGTTCTCCTTTCTTCTCTCTAGAAAGTGATCTCACCTACCAACTTCTCTCTCTTTACTTCTCCTTTGACTTTTCTTTGATAATTTTGGTAATGAATGCTCCTCTCCTTCGACACTCTTCTATGAGTCAACAATTGGGCTTCTAATGGCTCATGGGCCTCTCATGGCTCATGGCCCTCTACGCCCACCTTCCACATTCACCTAAACATCTCCTAAATGAAATAAACTTCTAATTAATACTTGATTTAACTAAAATGTTGTAAACCTTAAATAACTCAATCAAATAATTAATTGAACTATTTTGGGTGTTACACTACCGCTCGTGAATTCATCTAAGGTCTTTGGGGACGCATGCCGACGCTGATTTGACGGAAGAGGGGTACCCTTCGAGGTCATACCTCATGAACATCATCGCACCTCATCTCGTTATGCTATGTACTTTCATCGCTTCTTTATTGTATCTTTCGGCGAAATCTCCTGAGAGATTCTTTTTCGCCTCGTATATCGCTCCAAAGTATGTCTACGGATTTGGCTTTGAGCCTTGATGCCGTGGAAGCGAGCTTTGAAGAGTTTTTAAATCTGCTCCCAAGACGATACCGAGGCCGAGGATATCCCTTGCATTATTTCAAAGTTGCTCTTCGGAGAAAAAGGGAAAGAGGAGAGCTTGCATTGTACCTCTTCGGGCACCATGCAGTAATCCAATGTGAGATCAAAAGTGTCAACATGCTTCGCTTGGTCACTCCTTTCCATCATAATGCCTTCAAGGTCAGCGGCTTTTCCCCTAACACTTTGGGATTTTGTAATGTTCTATCTCCTAACAAAGGGACTTGCCTAAGACCGACGCCCTTTTTAGTAGAAATATTTTTGTGGGAAGCCTTCTTTTCGGCCGATGGCTCTCAGAAAAGGAGAGTCCGAGGAAGAGTTGCTGCAGTCATCTTCGTGATTCGTAGCTTGCGGGGAAGCGTGGAGTCGGAGGCTTTCCACGCCGCTTCTCTCTGACAGTGAAGTTTCATAGACCTGCATCGCCGCAGAGTTCGGTTATCGGCGAGAGATAGCGGTCAGGGTGAACTCGGTGGGGCCCAATTGATAACTATATTTTATATGTAGTTATTCATCTATTTTAACTTAGGTTATTGTTTATTTTCAAGTACATTAATATATAAATATAGCTTATTTATTAAGAAACAACATTTTAAGGATTCAAATGTATTAGACAATAATTTAGGCAAAATGCACATATCTTGTTAGGTTTGATGTTTTGTTCAAAGGCAAAGCTACTACAGGAGTGGAAACACTACCAACACTGGAGTGGGAAACACCGCCTACACCAAGAGTGGAAACACCGCCTACACCTACTAAAACCAAAGCAGCTTTGTACCAAAACATCCAAGTGACCAATTTGATGCTTCCACACTTGATTTGTGGACGCCATGCCTAGTCACCGGAGCAGAGCCACTTGCGTAAGTCAATGATAAACATAAAAATCAAGTCAAGCAAGGCTCACTTATCTAAAGACATGTGGCACTTCTCCATTGACCTCCCATGTGTTTTGTAACGCCCAAAAAATGATTAAGTAAATAATTGATAATTTATTTAAGTGATAATTTAGTTGGCCTTATTTAAAAATAAATATAAGGAAATTAATTCAAGTAAGAGTTGGGTGTAGTAAATAAATAGAGAGTATTTAATTAAAATAGGGAGGATGTGAGAAAATAATTGTGGGTGTGCATTTAGGGCCCATTGGAGTTAAGTGCCCAAACCCAATTAATAAAAACATTAGGGTCTTAGGAGAAACCTCACTGAAGCAAAATATCAAAATTAGAAAGGAGAGAAGAGTGAGGAGAAAGTATCGCTGTGGCAAGGAAAGAGAGAGTTGCGTGCTGACGCTCAAGGAGTGAGGAGGAAAGCTTGGAGTTGTTGGTGTCTGGGAGGATCCTTCTTGATTTCTTGAGTGTCTTCTTCAATTAACAAGGTACTTGGGGCTCTCTAGCATATTTAATAATTTATAAATCTCAAACATAGGAGTTAGGGATTGTGAGTAATTAGGAGGCTAGTTTGTAATGTATATTAATGATTGTGAAATATATGATTGATTTTCATGATGATATGGTGTCAGGTACATGTGAATATGTTTTTTGATGAATCTTGATTGGCTTGGTGTGTGTGAATTGTAATGGGTGATTAAATGTTTATTTAACA